>OY735239.1:18224186-18616686 GCA_963457665.1 Thysanoteuthis rhombus | reverse complement strand
TATATATATATATAACTTGTGTGTTGTCCGTATATACGCACACAGAGGTTTGCATACATCAAGTGATTCAGGTGTCTGCAACTTAATTCTCACGCACACGTATGCAAAAAAAAAGAAAAGAAAGAGAAGGAAAGAAAGAGAAAAAAACAGCCAGTCATGGAAATCTAAAGATTGCTTCTCCCCAAAATATGAAGGTCAATTCTGGTCAGTCAATCAGCAACACCATTGCCTTTCAGTTTCTTTGCTGACCACTGACTCTCAAATAATTTGAATTGAACACACACACACACACGCGCGCGCGCGCACAGATATCCAGGACTGGAGTCCATCCTGGCAAACATTCAAATGATTATGTAAGAAACATAATTTTGCATGGACAATCCGACAGCCAATATCTATACGTATTCATTTGCTATGCAATTTTGTATATAATTGGACCCCCTTATTTCTATGTCAAAGTACATAGATAATAAATTTTTAGGAGCAAAGTGATCTTGTATATAACCATCATTATCATCAGTAGTAGGACATAGACCTTCCCCAAGATTCGCCACATTTTTCTATCATGGGCGTTGTGGAGCCAGTAATTTCTGAATTTGTCTAGTTTGTCTCTCCATTTTGTATTCTGCCAGCCTGGGTTTTGCCTGCGATCTATGGGAGTCATGATATTGATTAACTGCCATTCTTGCAACATAACCAGCCCATTACCACTTAAGTTTTCTAATAGATTCTGTGACGTCTCAGATGGCGGTTTTCTTCCTGATATACTGTGCTGTCTTGTGATCTCTCTATGTGAGGTTGAGCATGATTCTCTCATGCACACGTTGCATCCTTCTCAGTTTGCGAGTCTGTCTCTTGGTTAGGTTTCATATTTCAGCTCCATAAGTAACTATTGGGAGGATATATTGGTTGGATACTCTTCTTTCTAGGATTAATAGGATTGTCTTGTTTTTGAAGATAGAGTTTGCTCTGCCAAAGGCTTGTCATCCTAGAGTGATTCTTAGCTTGATTTCTTTTTCTTTCTGGGATTTCATAGAGATTCATTGTCCTAGGTAGATGTAGTAGTCTACTTTCATCAGTTTTACATCTTCGATTCTGACAGTTGTGTTCTTATTCTCAACATGGTTGTTGCACATGACCAACATTTAACTGGAGTTCATGTGTAGGCCAACTTTCTTGCTTTCTTTGTTTAGTTCATCTAGCATTAGTTGGAGGTTGTGTAGGTTCTCTGTGAAAAGGACAATATTGTCTGCAAATCTAAGATTGCTCAGATGCTAGCCGTCTATTTTGATTCCTCTATTCTCCAAGTCCAGATTTCGGAAGATCATCTCAAGGCATGCTGTGAAGAGATTGAGTGAGCATGTATAACCTATTCTTACTCCTTTTTGAGGTGGGAAAGTTTCAGGGTCTTTATTTGGCCTCATAAAGGAGTTGCTATGACTAAATATATGTTGAAGTACTTTGACGTTTCAGGGTCTACACCTCATAGTGATGGCTTTCATGACCATGGGAATTTCCACAGAGCCGAAAGCCTTCTTGAAGTCTGTAAATACCACAGCGAGTGGCATTTTATATCCTGCTGCTTTCTCTTTCAGCTGATTTATTGAATGGAGGTGGTCCATGGTCGACTACCTTCTTCTATATCTAGCTTGTTCCTGTGGTTGGTTTTAATCTGGTGTTTCAGCAATCCAGTTGGTGATGATTTTTGCAAAAAGTTTGTAGATTTTACTAATGGTTTGTGTGTTTCTTGGTTTAAACATAGTGCCAGTTTCTATTAGAGTGGTTGCTATTTTGCGGTGGAGTTCTTTGATGTTTGTGTCATTCTCATCTGTAAGGATTTTTTATCAGTTTTCCAATTTTAGCTTGAAGAAATCAGTGAGTTCATTTAGTATGTTTAGCTGTTGGGGTTTGATGTAGAACATTTCCCTGCATTTTTTATTGGTGTTTACATGCATGTAACATTTTATCATTCTATGGTTGCTTCCCATGTTCACTTGGTTTAGGACTTGAATGTCTTTGATGGTGTCACTTTTGTCCGTTAGAATGTAATCTATTTCGTTCTTGGTTTCATGGTTGGGGCTCTTCCAAGTCCATTTTCTACTGGGTTTCTTTTTGAAGAATCTATTCATGATTTTGAAGTCATTCACGGTTGCAAAGTATATAAGATCTTCACTTTTATCATTCCATATTTTTCATCCAAACTCGCCAACGCAGCATTCTTTTCCTTGTCCTAACTGTATGTTGATATCTCCCAAGATGACAGAGCATTTTTTTAGTACCTTGCAGTAGGGAGTTCAAGTCATCATAGAAGTTGTCTATTTCTTCTTTGGTCGATTGCAAAGTGGGAGTGTAGACTTGGATGACATTCAGCTTGTACCTCTTTGAGAGTTGTATGGTGAGGCTAGCCACATGGTCTGAGACAGCTTTGAAGACTACCACATTGTTTTTGAGGTCTTTATTGATGAGAAAGCCTACTCCACTTTCTCGTTTTACTTCCTCTCTTCCATCGTAGTAGAGAAGATGTTTGCTTTTCAGTTCTGTTAATTCTTCTGATTTTGCTGATGCTGATGAAGTTCCATTTGATGTTTTTGATTTCATTTTCTAGATGGATTTGGTGAGAGTCAATTGAGAATGTTCCGATGTTGTAGGTGCTGACGTATAATGTTGTTCTCTTGGTAAGGGTTTTTAGGTTTGGGGTCATGTTTGGGTGGTTGGTGTTGGAGGACATCAACCCCATCCAAAACAAGTGATGTGGCTGGGCCTTTTGAGACTGCTGACCCAGCAGGAACAGCAGGTATAACTTTCATTGTGTGTACCATGGGGAGTGTTTGGCCATGCCCTGTTGTGCTGGCCTATGACGTGTTAGCAGGAGGTCTGGTGGATTGGTCACTACTGGTGTCATTTGGAGTGGTCTCAGAGCTCCACCACCTCTTTGCACCCACTCTATCTGCTCTTTGTGGGTAAGCAGGCATGGGTGTACGCAGCACTGTAGAGGATAAAGGATTAAGGGTAAAAGGTTTGAAAGGATGTAAGATAGGATATTTAGAATTTTGTCAACTTTTTTTATAATCTTATGTGATTCACGTGGTCTATTCAGATAGACCAGTCCAGCTTACATCCTATCTTGGCCGATTTGAGTCTCTGCATTGGTGGATTATTAACAGGTCTGATAGATTTATATTATTTATTTTGGTTCAGCCAGATGGGTAGTTCAAGCTTGAGCATACCTCTCCCTTATATCTTGAGTTTTCAACTTTGTAAGAGTTCACAGAAGTGGCTATTAGAAAATTAGAAGTCTTACTCTTGCATACACTTCTGGAGGAAGTTAGAAGAGATTAAAGATTAGGGGAGAAGTGGAGTAAACATATGTAACAATCAAGCAAATAACAATTGGAAACAGTAAAGTTTTTTTAAAAAAATAAATGAATGAATGAATAAAAATAAGACAAATACGACAAATAGAATTGGCACATATCTGGAATGAAGTTTCTTGCAGCAGATTGGGGGATTTATTTAACAGTTGGAAAATCTTTGATTTTCTTTTTACTTTGTTAAAGGTTCATCATTGGACCGTGGGTAGGAGCAGCAAGAATTTACTACTAGGACAATCTATCCTTTGATTCCAGTCTGTAATAGTGTGTGCCAGCTGATTTGTCTTTAAGGCTGGTTTAGCCCTGGTAGGGGGGGGTCTCTTTTTTTGTTTCAATCTATCTTTGTTTTGAGGGGGTTTGGTGAGTTATCATAATTGAATTATGATGCAACCTTCTTATTTGTGTGTTATCATAAGTGGACAAATATTGATCACTCATTCCTTTGAAGACAATATTTCTTGTTTGTTTTTATCTTCCTCGTACTCATCATGAGGTTGGCATAATCCTCTTATTAATCACCGATACCCACAACAGACCGGTTTAATCCCTGTTGTTGGGTTCTGGCTATTCATTTGTTCAGACATTCATATCTATCTATGTATCCAGATTTTGCCCAGCCTGACTGTTCATTGTAGAAACTTGGAATTTCACACCCTCCCCTCACAAAGTGGGAAAATGTTTTTTTGATTTTGAAAATTCCTTATAATAGTTTTCCGTTGAGGGTTTAATTTACAATGGAAGTTAATGCCAAATTGGTCCCTTAGTTTGTGTCCTGCTGTATTCATGCTTGTTTTTGGAAAATTTGTACTTTTTAGCGTTCACAGCCCAATGGGTAAGAAAAGTAACTTGTTTATTGATTCCCCACCTTTTTTCAAATTTTTTCATTCATCATCCTATCGAGTGACTAATTAGACCTGTATTGAGGGTTTTTTTTAAAATCATAAATTTATGATTTAAACAATACTAGTATTTTCATCAAGGTAACTCAACTTTATGAACATGATTGCATAATTTACATGGTAAAAAGCAGCATATATGGGTGGCAGGGAATCATAATTTCCATTGGAATGCTAGATTGTGTAATATATTTTAAAATAAAAGGTTTCTCGAGTTTCCATAAGTGTGATGAAATATAAAAACAAGAGATATGTCTATCATACTATCAGCCTCTCAAGTCAACAAAAGTGTGAAATACACACTCAGCACTTATCCAGGCTGCTGCTGGTAAGATCACGCTTGGCTGATGGCTGCTACTGACACTATAAATGCAACAGACAACTCTAATTATATTTGTGATTTCTAATATTGCACACAAATGAATACAGTAATTGTCCCACCTTTTAATTTACAGCTGTTCATCTTAGTTTTTCATTCTTGTTTTCATAGCTGGACAAACGAAATTCTGTGGCAAGCAGATGGCATGGAAGTCGAAGAAAAGAGCAGAAGACATTCTTCTCGTATATTCCAGAATAGAAAAGTAAGTATTGCCGATAACTTTTTTACTACGTGAATATTTTGTTAATGCAAATTTACATTTGTTCACATTTTATCGGCCAAAGATATATATATATATATATATATTATATAAATATAATGCCTTGGCTTTGTGAATGAAGATTTGTGGGAAGGGGTTTCCACAGAAGTAGGAACATTGACAGCGGGACCTGTAAGCGGAATAAACCTCTAGCTTTTGAAATGGAATTTTAAGGTGAAGTGAAACTTGTCTATGGTAGACCCCACTCTTTAAACCAAGGATTTATAATGTATGGTCCACCGAAGGGGCACAAATAGGAGAAAGGTCCTTAGGTCATGAGTTTGACAGGATTGTCCTTCTAACAGATGCGAGCTAGCTATGGGGGTCTGCCACCCCATTATTGGTGTATTCTGACAGTGAGGCTAATCTGTGGATTAACCCATAGGACAGGAACATTCCGTAGAAGATGAATGCAGACTTGGCTGAAGAATTCTACCAGCCATTTGAAAAAGAATCAGGACAGTACAGCTGTCTGCAACTTTAAGCACAGATCCACAGGATAGTTATGTGTATATATATATATATATATATACATATAATCATGACAAAGAAACAATTCATACATTGTACAATAATAACAAAGTATAAAGGAAATAAAGAAAAAATACTTTTGAAGATTACATAAATTGCATTGACAGATATCGGGAAATGAGTTACTGAAACGACACAAAAGATCTATTGGAAAAGTTTTTTAATGTTTAGTATTTAAAGCTGTAAAGCTTTCTAAACTATATATATATATATATATATATATATATATATATATATATATATATATATATATACATATATATATATATATAAATCAAATGATGTGCAGTATAAAATAACATCCACATACAATACATTATGATAATACTCTATATAAAATAACAAACTATGTATGTCATAAGCTATTTATCAAAATCATAGCTGAAAGGGAGGTGGTGTTTGAACAACACTGCTGGAGTGCCATGTCAATACAACTGTTTTGTTTTAAATCCACAAAACAGTTACATGGTAAACAACTGATGATCCCAACAGGAGAAAATTTACACATAGTGCCATAAAATTGTGTTAAACATAGAAGAAACACTGAAGAAAATTTTATGAATTACATTAACAGATATTGGGAAATAAGTGACTGAAGGGACACAGAAAAATATTTTTAATGTATCTAATGTTTAAAATTGTAAGGCTTTCTAAACTATATATACAAAACATCTAAAATGTATTTTATATACAATATTTAACCGATTTTATCCATTTTAAAAAAGAGTTTTAGCTAGAAAAATAGCAAACCATACTTGGCATTTTAGATCTTTTTCTGTGAGAAAAAAATGCAATTGAATCTATTTTTTGCGAGGAACCATTTAAGGGCGCTACCATAATTTCAATTATCACTTTACAACCTGACGGAATTATCTTGATGGCTGTCAAAATATGAACAACAAAAAGAGAGGAACAAAGATAGCCAATTCCAGACATTTTGGCTGCCTTTCAAAATTAAGGATAGCTTTTGATGGGACAAACATAGAAGCATGCAATGAGCATATGAAAGAATCATGCTCAACGTCACATGGAGAGATCACAAAACAACATAATATATCAGGGAAAAAACAGGAGTCCAAAACATCAGAGAATCCACTAGGAAACTCAAAGGGCAATGGGCTGGTCATGTCGCAAGAATGGCAGACAACTGATGGACATCACAATTCACTAGATGGATCTCCACAGATCACAGGCATATCAAGGTTGGCAGAATACGAAATGGAGAGACAAACTAGACAAGTTCAGTAAATATTGGCTCCACAACGCCCATAATAGAGAGGTTTGGTGAATCCTGGGGAAGGTCTATGTCCAACAACAGACGTTAAAAGGTTGATGATGATGATGACAATGGAGGAAAAAAAAAAACATGGATTTCCTTAAAACACAAATTTCAACTTATTTCACTTTCGCTTGGTGTATTTTTCAATTTGCTTGCCTTGCTTTTGAAGTTACTCGGGGCAAGGTATAAATAGGTTCCAAAAACATTGCAAATCATAGCAATGGTCATGGAGTTTATAATGAAAATTTTAAAACAATGCACAAACCAATGTTGAACAAAAAAAGTCATTTCAACTGACAGAATTTTTACTCCTATGATCAGTTTCAACTGACAGTAGAAAGTCATTTAAAGAAATAACTATCAAAAAAATTAATCAGAATAGGTGTTCTCCTAATGATGTCACACATTCTATTCCAACATCACAGCAGCTCGTGAAAAAAATTGATTAGAGTAGATGTTTTTTCAATGACATCACACATTTTCTTCTCCCATCTTTAAAGGCCTTTTTTGTAAGAACCTTCATTTAAAGCTAACAATGTAGAAAATGGAATTTGATTTGTGAAATTGAGGTGTGTTTGTTTTCTGACGTAGTAGAATAGAATTCCACATTCTGATGATGTAATAATAAAATATCAATTAAGCGACATCAGATTCATAGGAGTGGGAGGGAATGCTTAGTGGGGATTGTGAGGAGTTTGCTATATCGATTTATCAGTCAGATTACCAGTCAGTCTTTGACGGTGATCGCCACCATAGATGCTAGCACACCTAAAAATGAAAAAAATGTGTGGATCAATTGGTGAATACATAGTGGATAAACCATGATTTTATCAGTGTCTTTGTCTAAGTATAAATGGAAAACTTCATTGGAAATATTCAAATAAAGTAAAATACAGAGGAAGACTTTTATTATAATCCTAGATAATGTTATTAAATGGTGATTGTTATCTAAATCAGTTGGTCCCAAACACTTTATTTAGAATGAATTAAAAATGAACATATATCAATGAATCAAGATTTGAACGTGAATGAATATGAAAAGTAATCAATAAACTATCTATTCTTAGAGATTATCAATACGGTGATAATGGATATAGTCACAAGCATACAAAAGAATTATGCTACATGCACAAAAGAGAATCATACTCAACATCAGATGGAGAGATCACAAGACAGCACAGCATATTAGAGGAAAAACAGGTGTCAGAGATACCTTAGAATCTATAAGAATATCAAATAGCAAAGGTCAGGTCATGTTATAAGAATATCAGACAACCATTGAACATCATGATTTATAACATGGATCCCCAGAGATTAAATACAAAACTGTGACAGCAAAAAATAACATGGTATGACTGAGTAGACAAGTTCAGAAAGTACTGGCTCTGTAACGTCCATGACAGGGGGGTCTGGCACATCTGGGGCAAGGTCTATGCCAGACGATGGGTGTTAAAAGGCTGATGATGATGATGATGAATAAGTCAATAGACCACAGGAAGACTATAACTTGTCACAGTATCTGTCCAAACACACCTGGTAGGGCATTCCTATAAAAACCTTCATGAGCTGAAATGGCATGAACAAAGGAGCAATTACCATTCATTTATGAGGGAAAAACCTTTGAGCATCCCTAGACCAAAAAAATGGTTATGTTAGTAAGTTAGGCTGATTAACAGAGGTTGGGTTGGGAGTAGGAGCAGGAGACAGTGGTGTAAGAGAGAGAGAAAGAAGGTACATGCAACCTCTATAACGGCTTACAGCAAAACAAATGCTGAACACTTAGTTGTCAAACTCCAGTTCAAGTCTGGAGTTGACTTTTTTTTTTTTACCACAACAACAACCAAACAATCCTCACCAAATTTTGGGGAGTAAAAATTAACATTCCCTTACCATGATTTGAAGTTACAACCAATTGATTGGTAGGCTGGTCTTTTATTGACTGAGCTAAATTGACAAATCTTAGATATTCATGAAAATTTATGTTAAAAATATGCAAAGCCTTTTTCATTCTAAAAAATAAATACATCTTTATATCCCTACCATGATTTGAAATCATGACCAAGTAGCTAGCCCTCTTACCAACCAAGTCAAAATGATAATTCTTAACTATCTATACAATTCATCCTATAGATATGCAAAGTTTATTCTATTCCAATAAATAAATACATTTATTTTTAAAAAATAAATTTTATAATTTCTTGTTTTGCATATACTAGTTTTTTTGTGCTGTCAAAAAAGATAGCATATTTGAAAATACATGGATATACACATTGCATTATATATACTTAGATAGAGATATGCATCGCAGTGAACTTGGAGAATAGCATTCTGTTGACCAAAAATGGATTTTTTTAAATCTTTAAATTCAGCATTTTTATTATGTCATTAAAACATGAATGAAAATCTATTTTACTGCATCAGTTGCAGGAATGAAATTCTATTCTACTATGTCAGTTGCATTTCTTAGTGGGATGAAAGACACATTGATAATCATTAAATGTGTGGATACAATACAAAAGTTGCATCATCTTACGTCAGAATAGAAGTTGGAGTGGAGTTTGACCCTGCAGCAGCCACACTTGTTTTTAGCCTTTTTTCATATAAGTGAAAAAGTGGTATCACACTATGATTTGAAAAAAAGGGATAGTCATTAATGAAATGCTATGTTGTGGAAATATTTAAAAACTGAAGGAATACTGAGTCACCTATAAATGAGTACAACCCTATCACGTTTTTTATAGAAAGTTATAACGGGATTTTTAAAAATTTCAATTGGAACTTTACACAATCAAAACAGATATTATCTGGTATTATTTATGACCAAACATTTAAACTCTACTGCCAAAAATATGAATATGCTGCTGTGCAAAACTGAGTGTACCTCATATGGAAAAATATTTTTGGCAACAGTGTTTCAATGCTGCAGAGTTTGGTCATAAATAATACCTGATGATATCGGTTTGGTTGTTTAATGTTACACTAGAAATAATAAAATCCTGCTATGTTCAGTTTAGAAGAAAATCAACTTTCTATTAAAAAAAAAACTGGTAAGGGTGTACTCATCAATGGGTGATGTTGTAATCGCTATCAGCATTTTATGACCTAATAAATTATCTTGGTTTCAGTCAAAATATTAACATCAAAAGGAGGGGACATGGTTAGACTGTGGTTGAGGGGATTAACTCTCAAATTCATACTGGAAAATTCAAACAGTAATTCAAGGAGTAACTTTTGATTTTACTTTTTAGTAATTTTTTCAGAAGAAACCGTCAACCAAAATTATCACCCAAAACTGTCAACATAGGTAACTTCAGTTTTTATGTTTGGCTGGCTATATATGTATGAATGTATCTTTCAATCATACATGCAACACTAATTGAGCTAAAGGACTGGAAATTTAGCATTCACTCATTATGGAAAAAAAAATTTTTGTTTTTTTTTTTAAATTCCCTTAGATAGATCTTTATGGGCGGTTGAGGGGAATTTACAATGTAAGCTTTTGCTAAACTGATCCATTAGTTTGTATCCAGCAGCATCTACATTGTTTTCGTGAAAATTTGGATTTATTTAGTGATCACTGCCCAACAGAAAACACAAGAAGTAACTTATCCATATATCATCCCTTATCCTAATTCTTTGATTGATCACCACCAACTCAGCATGCTGCCAAAAGACATGGGTCATGTGACAGTTTCTATCTGCAACTAAGCAGACCTGTTGATATTATCATTTCATAACCAAGAATTATCTTGGTGGCTGTTAAAATATGAAGAGCAGAGAGGAGGAGGAGGAGGGATGGCCAATTCCTGTCATCTAAGATTGTCTTTCTGGCTGCCTTTCAATTGGTTATTATTACAAATCTACAGATTGGCATCTCGCTGATTGGCTTGCAAACATTTATCGGCACATTAGGCAGCAGTTTGGCAACAAACAATGCTTCGTTAGATTGCTTCCTTCTCATGAGAAACTTCTATTAATTGCATCGATTGCAGATGGGGGGGATTAACCCTTCAGTGTCCCAAATTATTTCAGGAAAACACAATTTTGGCTTGTTTAATTATTTTGAGTGCCTCACTGTTGTTCAAACCCAATATATATATATATATATATATATATATATATATGTATAAGAATAATTACAAGTGATTTTAGGAAGAAAATCAAGTCCAATAATAGACACAGTAAATCGTAAATGTTGAAAATTTCAGCCTCCTAGCTCCTTTGGGGCGGCCTATGCACGTGATACATAGCCAGCCAGACCAGCTTGAAAACTGAAGAAATCTATGTTGACAGTATTTGTGACGGTTTTGGCTGACAGTTTCTACTTTCAAAACTGGTCCAAATAGTCTGTTAAAAGGATAATTTTTTTTTCAGCCAGCCAGACCAGTTTGAAAACTGAGGAAACTTAGGTGGACAGTTTTGATTTATGGTTTGTAGTAAAAAGAATTTTTCGGAAAATTTCAACAAAAAGTTACTGCGTAAATGCACGAACCACGTCAATTTTAGTTTTTGTGTTTTATGCATTCTTTAATTTATAGTGATAAGAAGATAAAATCTATTTCTGATTTTTAATTATAAAAAGTGGAGTTTGCATTATCCTTGAGATCGCATCGTACTCCAGTAAATACGCTAATGAATACTGAATATCAAATTAAGGAAATTAAAAAAATTGAATCAATAAATATTTTGTAATTGTAACCCAAAGTATGCTTTTTCAATCCATTTATAATTTGCTTGTCAATGTGGTCCATGATTCCCAGTGACATATCTTAGTTTTTTTCAGTTTTTAAACTAGACTATCTACCCAACAACTTCCACTGGTTTGATATCCATCTCCCTCCCCAAACTGACAGGCAATACTTCACACTTGAAATCCTAATTCATTTAATCTCTGTAGCAGTAGCTGATGTTTATATCATCAGACAATTAAGGTCTTTGAAAGGTGACCGAATTGCAGTTATGGTAGTGTTTCTTAATTTTATATGACATTTAAGAATAGCGAGACAGACAAATAGACATTTGTACAAAAAAAGTGATGATGCTATTTAGACATTTTGTTGCTAACATCCAGAAGAGAAGATTGTCTAGTGATAGGGTTTGATATTAGAAACCATCAACATAGATTTCTTTAGTTTTCAAGTTAGTCCAACTGGTTATGTATCACATATACAGGCCACACTAATGAAGCTTTGGGGGGTGTAAATTTCAACATTTACTCTTTTTATATCTGACAAAAAAGTTTGGGGGGGGGTTCAATTTGCGATGTAGGTTTACGGCAAATCGATGGCATAGTTTGTGTCCAGTGTCGTTTACGTTTGATTTTTGAAAATTCAAACTTTCTCAGTGATCACTGCCCAACAATAGATGAGAGAAGTAACTAATCCATTGATCAACCCTTCTCCCAAATTTTCCATTGTTCACCCCCAACACTACATACTGCCAAAAGGCATTGGTCATATGATGGTTTTATATTGAGTGACTAACCAGGTTTGTTATGAGAATCAATTATAAAGGAATGCTTATTTAGACAGTTCACTGCCACAGATGAAATAATTTGTCATAGTAGCCTAGTTCACTAGGTTAAAAAAAGGTTTTGTATGAATTTTATTGTGCAAAACTATATATTTTTGGAATCTTCTGAGCATGGGAAATCTGAAAATGTTGGCATTTGTATAAACAACTGCATGGCCACCATAGAATGTATATTTTGTACTATTAGTCAGGTTCATTATGTATTTTTGTTCAAAGTTTTCATAGATTAGCAAAACCCTACAGTTTGGAATTTTCAGAGCATGGGGAATCATAAAAATATGTTGGCATTTGCATAGACACCTGCATCATCGCCATTTTGAAATTTCAAATTGGCCACTGTAAAATATGTATTTTGCACTATCTCAGCCTCCACTCATGCAAGAAAGATGACTAAATCGGCAAATTCTATGTTTTCTGAGTTAACAAATCTAATAAAGGCCTTGCAATAGTGCTAATGAGTTTAGGAAAGCAATGAAAGAGTAACAGAATACCATTATCTTTACATCTGTGATATAACTTTATTACATAAAATATATATTTTCACCAACTAGATTCATCCAAAGTCTTTGTAGATTACCAAAACTATACATCTTTGGGATCTTCAGAGCATGAGGAATGGAAAAAAATAATGCTGGCATTAGTAAAGTCATCTGCATGGCCTCTGTTTCAATCATCCAAAATGCTGGCCATGCTGATGTCTATGCAAATGCCAACACTGATCTTGCGATTACCCCTGCTCTGAAAATTCAGAGAATGTACGGTGTTAATGTTATCCAAAAAGTTTATATGAAAATGCAAAATCAACCTGATTATGGCAAGTGGGTCAGTTCAGTGCCACAGACAAGAGTTAAAAGTTCAAAAATGTAAATCAGGTTAAAAACAAATTCCATAAAAAGGGATGTCCATGTGGTCACATATGATCCAAAATATTCATGCAGTCCAACACTTAAATTCATACAAATAAAATAGATTGTCAATTTCAAGGGGAAATAATTTTTAATTCAAATCATCCACCTTTTGACCATTTAATTTTTTTTCTCTTAATTCTTCTGATTATAGAAGAGTCCCACTGTCAATTTCAAGTTGTTTATGAATTGAAGAGTTAATAAGCAATATTTCAAACCAATTTCGTACTCGTAAATATTTAAAGAAACTGAATTCTAACTAACAAAGATTTGTAGAAGTCACTTGATATGACTTACCTGCAGTAAGATATATATTAAACAGGTTAATCTCTTTGAAATAGAGCAATGAATAAGATTTAACCTTTAACATATCTACACTTGATAACCTAAAATGTGTATTGTTGTAACTCTTGTTAAGGTGTTTATAAAAGTCAAAAAGGCATTAACACAAATCATTCTGAGATATTAGGTCAAAAAAGAATTAGTGGGAAACTTTCTGAGGTAGTAATATATCAATTAAAATCATTTTAAAAATCAATTAAAATCAAATCTTTTACAAAGGTCAAAAAGTAATCAATAGGAATTAGAACATATTAATATAGTAATTAAAATCCCTTTAAATATCAATTGAATTTCAAATGTTTAGAAAGGTCAGAAAGGAAAAAATGGAAATCTTTCAAAATATTTATAGATCAATTAAAATTCTTTTGAATCAATTAAATTCAAGATTTCAAGAGAAGTCAAAAAAAGATCAATGCAAATCCTCCTGAAATATAGGTACATCAATTACTATCCTGTTCATACATTGATTTATTCATATTATAGATGGATATATGATTAGAAATATTATATTGAAACTCTTATTTGGAATGATCTCCCACCATTACTCAGTGTATATGGGATATCATTTCAAATAAGAGTTTCAATATAATATAACGCAATTTATAATCATTCTGTCAGATCATACATCTATTTCTTGAAACATCATGTTCATGTCTTTATCTTGGTTGTTATAGTCACAAGATTTAGGCTGTTGAACCCTTCAGCCTTCCTTGGGTATCTGCTGTAGTCAATATCCTTATGGGAATTTAAACCAAACCCTTTATTCAATTGATGGGGGTAGATTGTTTGCATTCTGCTGACTATGCCAGGTAATATCACATATCAATTGATTTTACCTCATTAATTTGTCCTAATGATATTGTTTATCTGCCTTTTCCACTGAATCAGAGTATATGACTTTTTTACACAACTTGATCCTGGGATGGAACTCATGATTACAAGACTGGTTACCAGATATGTGAGGGTCATGTATCAAGAAAATTTCAATCAGTAATCTTTCTAAGCTATTATTAGATCATTTGAAATTCAATAAAACAGACAACCCAAAACTATGACAACCAGGTGTAAAAAAATTCTGGACAAAGATTAGTAATGATAGACAATGCTTCATCTAAGAAATTCAGATAACTTAGGATAATCACTATCTGGTGTAAAAGCAAGAGAAATAAGATGAAAGAAACACTAGTCAAAAATTTTATGATCATGACTATGCTTCATCTAAGAAATTCATAGTCTATAAATTCAAATATCAATTTTTTTTCTTTTTCAGGAGAAATGCTCAAGGAAGTTTCATGAAGCAGAAGCTGAGAACCTTAGATGATAGATATCTTCTAATGAGAGTCCAAAAAAGACTAAAACAGAGACAATGTTGAGACTTGAACCAACAATCAACAATAGAAATAACATGAAGCAAAAATGGGCAGTTTTGCCCAGAACAATAAAAAATGAACCCAGAAAGCAAAGATTACACATTTGCAAGAAAAGATAAAGATTCCTCCTAAATTCTAAAAATCATTCATCAAATCTACTTTTAACATAAATAAGAGGCATAAGCTGAAACAGTAGAAATTCCACACATGTTGACAACTAAGATTATCCATTATCTCATGCCTCCTCTCTCTCTCTCTCTCTCACGTATTGCCTAAATCTTCTGATTTTCTCCTTTAACCCTTCCACACTGTTGCTCATCCATGTTTTATAGATAAGATTGTCACCAATTCCCAATTCGTCATCTTTTTTCACGTTTTACCAGATGCCCAGCATTCAAACAACTGGAAAATAAGTAATTATTGTAGATTCCAAACTATCCCCAGACTTTATAAAGTGCTTAATGGAAAATAAGTTACAGCCAAAAATAACGCAAATTTGAATCCACAAAGGTAATTTTATGACAGCTGTAATGTGTTCGGAGTTTATTAAATTACGACTATTGGAAAAACTGACAACGTCAAAGAAGAATTGAATTTCTGAGAATCCTGCGACAAATTCAGGCATATGATTGATTATTGAATTCTAACGGAACAAACAACCATTAAAATTGGTATTGATAAAAAGGTGCAAAATAAATCAATCTGGGAAAAAATAATGACCGATTGAAAAATACAAGCTAAACAAAGACTGGCTGCTTCAGGGTCAAAGTCCTCTCTGAACGCAACTTTTTCGAAGCTGAATTTTCAAAGTGTGGAAAATTGTGAGTTACTATTATGGACGATTAGAACTGAGAAAAGTGGAGAAGGAGGAATAAGAATTATAGTAAAGATTTTAAAAAAAGAAAGAAAAAGTATAAATTCTAACCGAAAGAATCTGTTCAGCAACACCAGATAATTTCTTTTGTCAATAGCTTTCCCTTTTCTCTTTCTTTATCTCTCTATTTCTTTCTCTCTTCCTTTTGTTGATTGATGACATATAAATAGAGACAGTTTCTATCTTTTCTCTCTCTCTCTAATCATCATTTTAAACTTTTCACTTTTTAGTCGAGACTGGAGGTCAGAAAAAGTCATTGTTGTTAGGAAGGGAAAATAAAGTCAACTTAGTAGAAGTTTAACAACAACTGATCGCATAGTAATTAGCATTTAATATACTTAGAATTATCTCCCTGAAGAAATTGGATCATTATAATATAGATTAACAGTGTACGCACAAACACAGACCCCATACTATTATTAAGTTGCAAGTTGTACAGTAAATTGCTTTATTCTCCAATTTACAGTATGCAAGTGGTATTGCGCTAACAAAAATCTTGCTAAAATATGCAGTTTTGCTAACATAACCAACATACAAACAAGATAAGATAAAAAAATAGATAAAATCTACAGAGGGGAAAAATCTCTGGAAGTTCATCTTTCAGAAATGAACATGAAAAATATTTCAATTAAATTTTTCATAATATTTAAATATTCCCAAACTACCTCAATGGAATTCATCAATCATTGATTCAATATCCAAGACGAAAATTATATTCATCTTTATTCTTATTTATTTCAATTTCCAATAAATGCAACCCAGTCATTTTGATTCAGTAGAACATTTGTTTACCTAAATATTTAAATTCATATAAGAAAATTTAAATCTTGAATAAGGGAAATAACGACTGATCAGGTTTACTTCCCTTACACTTTTAGGTAACTTGAAATATTTTTTTTTCTATCTAATTCACAAAAGAGCTCTGTAATTTTTATGCTATCCATGGAAAAATTCCACTATCAATTACAAGTGTTCCATAATTCTAAAGTTAAATAAAAGGAATTATCAATAACAAAGGATGAATTTGAAAATGTTCAAATTTCCAATTTTTAAAAAATCATAACTTGCTTAAAGGCTGCCTTTAACAGCCATCAAGCTCTATGTCGAGTTGCTTCTTATTTAAAAAATTTTCATTTTAATCATTTGCAAATAAATAAGTAATCTATAAGGAAGAGCACTTTAAATTGACAATTATTGATTTTCTTCCCTTAAAATTTAAATCGAGCTTCTTTTTTTTTCTTGACAATTTGTTTTCAACTTCTTCTTTCATGGCAGTATAATTACAATATCTCTGAATAAATGACAAATTCCTGGATCCAGTCCAAAACTCAATCAAGTCTTTTGTAGCCCATTCTACCACAAATTCTTTTTGAAAATTCATTGAGGACTTGTGGGGAGATATCGTGCACACAGATTAAGTGACAGACAGGCAGACATGATTCAATGCATATACCTCTTTTAACTTGATTGATGAACAAGAGGTAAACAAGACACTCAACATGGTTAATATGACAAACATTTCAACAATTTTAGAAGCCAGTGAACCGCTGTCAGTGCAAGGTGCTCTCAGCCAGGAGGAGCATCGTGCTCTGTCATTCACAGCTGTGCTGGTTCTCACAAGTCTTTTCGCATTTTTCACCCTCAGTATCACCGGAGCAATCCTTATTTTTTGTAAAAAGAAAAACTCGGTGTTTGCCCTGCAGAAGTGCGAACAGGAATCGGATATCGACTACGAACTTGACGACCTCAACAGCACTGAGATAGAAATGAGTGACGATGGCCTTGATGAACCAATGGGTTCCACAACGAAGCGGTCAGCCACTTATCCTGACCTGAAAATCGTTTGCAACCGGAACTACAGACCGCCCAGTGTGAGAGATGTCGGCAAGTACGAGACCGAAAATCATAAGGGGGGAATGGAGATTCCTCGGGCGCATACCTTCTCTTTTGAAAAATATGAATACACACCAATAGCACTGAGCGTTCCCAGCATTGAGGGAGGTAATAATGGGGGACCCAGGGCAAAGACACGTGTCAAGCAGGGTACGCGGGCAGGTTACCATCAATTACAGACATGTGACAAAGACAGTATTGAGTCACACACAACTTCAATTGGGGAATTGGAGGGTGAAGATGAAAAATCAACAGAAAGTTTATATTTAACCCAAATTGCTAGAACCGAGATAAAGAATTGTGGAATAAATCTTGGAGATTCAGTAAGTATTGATGAAGCCAAATTACTACAGCACCCTCATTAAACCAGTATAACCCCAGTGGCCGGTATTGCAGCTGGCACTTGTACATACAAAGGTGTGCTTAAAAGTTCTCAGCTCAACCAAGAAGGGATTGGTCAATGATCTAATACAAATTTTAAAAAAGAACCTGCAAGTCAGCACTTTACAATATAAAAGTAAATTCAAGCAGTAACAAAAGAACGCTCAGACTTTAGGAAGTGGGTTGGGCCGAGAACTTTGGTGGAGTGGATCGTTCTGAGAACTTTTCAGCATTCCCTCATACAAATATTCCAATGGCCTATTCACAGGTTAACACATGTTGCTGTTTACAAACAGATCACCAAGCAACCTCTTGCTCAATAAGCAGCTTTGTTACATCTAATCCTTGGTCTACTCTATCAGAGGAAGTGCTTCCAAATGTTTGTGATGTTTTATTGTCAAAATTGACTACCAAATGCTGGCAATGGTCGATTGGAGTCGTTCATTACATCATTTCATATCTTGTCTCCTCCAAAACACGTCAAGAGACATGAAGCTAGAGAATGAAGAAAATGAATTGTCCCTTGCCTCAAAAGCTGTGAAGGGATACAATGCCCACATGGGTGGAACTGACAAAAACAATCAAATGACTTGACTCAAAAATTGCCTTGGAGTTCAAATACTTAAGGATAATCAAAAAGACCAGAAAAGAGAAAAAATATCTAAGAATTACGGAGTCTTCACTGTTGGCCAATCATATGAAACCATGAGTCACTCCCCTTTGTATATAAGTTTCCCCTGGTGAGAGGAAGGCAGCCATTTGCATTGTGGAAGGTGTCAGCAGTGTACCATATAGCAAAGAGATCTTTCACATAATACTCTTGTTCAGTAGACAAGGCAGACATCAATAGCATGAATCAACTTTCAAAAGTGGTAAATAGTGGTTTCCAACCTTTTCAATTTCAAGGACTCTTTTTATTTGAATAGATTTTCCTATGGACGTCAGGCTTTTGAAAAGTCTACCTTCTCAACAAGTTTGTGTACCCAAAAGTGTCCGCAGATCCAAGGTTGGGAACCACTGCAGTAAATATTTTGGCTTGGCTCAGCAAAAACCACCCAGCAAATTTACCTCAACATGTTCCGTGCAAGAGGACATTAATGTCTATAGCTTTGAGAAGAGTCATTAACATACCAACTTTGCTTCAGACAATTCAAGCTTTTCTTTTCATCTTCGATGTAGTCACAAGGTTTCAGACGATTCATTTCTAAGGCTTTCTTCACGCGTTAATTGTGATATCCTTTTTCTATTTGATACCGTTTTGGGGGTTTGTTTGTTTTTTTGCTCTGAACCACTTGAGGAAGATACCAATAGGAAAATCTCTTTTTCCTTATGGATATTAAACTTTGAAGAGAGCCATACAAATGAATCGGCCAAACCATAATGATAATTCCTCATCTCGAAAATTCAAACCAAATTATTGAGGAATGATCTTGAACTGCCATTCCATTCATTAAATGCTATTACGGCTGTTCGTGTCAGGACTGTGATTTGTTTTTTTCTGTATATATTATTTTCTCACTTGCATATAAAAACACGTTAATAAAAGCATTGCCAATTTAATTCCTCTAACAGTTTTCGAGATATGTAGTCTTTCGTGCTTTAATATTTTTCCTGCAGATTTCTCTCCTAACCATTGATGATAAACCATCAACAAAAACTAATGGAGCTACCAAATAGAAATTGAAACCTTACTTCCTTATTACGTCTGGATAAAATGCATTTTTGGCTTCAACAAAATTCACTCCAAAATACTTTTTTTTTTAGAAGAGTGGGGAGTAGTTTGCAAAGTAAGTTTATGCTAAATTGATCTCTTACTTTGTGTCTGCTGGTGATGTGAAAATTCAAACTTTTTTAGTGATCACTGCCCAACAAAATGTGAGAGAAGTAAATTATTCATTGATCACCACTCTTTCTAATTGATTAGCTTTTGGCTGAGACTAACAAAAAAGACCAAAATTATCAACAGGTCTGGTGAGTTATTCAACAGAAACTGTCACACGACCGATGTCTTTTGGCAGCATGCCATGTTGGGGGTGATCAATTGAAACATTTGAAAAATGGGTGATCAATGAAGTTATTTTTCGCATTTTTTTGTAGGGGCAGTGATAACTAAAAAGTCTGATTTTCAAAAAAACAAGCAGGTCCATGCTGGGGATCAATTTTGCATAAAATTATTTTACAAACTGGTCCCCCCCCCTACTAAAATCCTATTACAGAGGGAATTTTAAAACAAATACTTATTTTTGGATATAACAAGGAGTAAATGATTAAATTTTCAGCACTCTAGCTCTATTGGTACAGCCTGCGCACATGATATATACGTAGAGAGACCGCCAGACCAACTTGAAAACTGAGGAAACCTATCGTGACAATGTTTCGTACAGACTGACCTGTTAAAATTTGACCATAAACACCATAAATAGAGTTTCTAGATGGCAAAAAAAACTCAAAAATACTTTTTTCTCTGTTCAGACTTCTACACTTTAAAATTTTCCAAATTAGCTTTTGGCAGTGACTAATGGAAAAAGTCCCCAGAATTTTACAACACAAAAGAAATGGCTTTTTGCACAAGTTTTAGGTTTCAAATTTCTTTCCAACATGAGTCTATGTTGATGAGCTTCAACAACATAGTTATTAAGGGAAAACCATAGCAATTATAAAAATAGATCAAGCAATGTTTAGCTAGATTTATTTCTAGCTCCAAAATAGCTAAATCTAGCTACTGGCAAATTCTTGCTCTCTCTCAATAATAATCCGTATAACTTTTTGAGGGATATCCACTTTCCTGCACATATACAATTTTCAACATTTCGGAATGAATGTGGTCACCTTATTAATGGGTGATCACTAATAGAACCCAATTATCAAAATTGTGTAAACAAACAAGGAATCATGGATTTATATGGCAGTGTCTGCACATTCAAATAACAAGCATATGCTTCTAGGGTTAACATTGAAAGTATTCAAAGTAAAATTCTAATTTTTTGGTTTGTTGCTCACGTGCATACTTTTCCATGATGATTTCTCAAGGATTCTTTTTTATATCTGAGAAGAGGAAATACAAAAATTATTACCTGGCATAAATGAATCACCGTAGCCCAGGAATAATTATCTAAAATCATCTAGAAAAAAACACCATAGGATTTGAGAATTTTGATCCAAAATGACCATAGAGAACCAAAAAAGCATTTAGATTGTAGCTAGTGGTGTACTCGTGCAAATTTTCAAGGTTGTAGCCCCAAAAATGTGACGTGACCAAGAGTACCTGGGGACACATACACACACAAACGAGCAAAGAGAGAAGGATCTGTAGCTCACTTTGCTGGTTGGTAGGGTAGGCCATTTGGAGACAACATTCGATAAGAAAAGTTATGATTGTTTCAAATCCGTTTGTGACTTTTGAACCACCCTGTATTATATTGCGGATTGCATTATAATGAACCAAGTTTTAATGTGGATAGAAAAAAAAACCTACATAGAGGCTAAGAAAATTCTTTTAAATCGCAACAAAAATAAAAAGAACGATTTCATTATCAATCATGACCTTCCCAGTTTCAAAATGGCTACCACTCTAGCTGTAGAGTGGAAGGAATTGATGGCAAATTCCAAGTCAAAAAAGCAGCCCTAAGAACACTAACCCTGCAGCTGGAATGACGGCCATTTAGAAACGGGAAAGACAACAATAGCCATTTTCCCTTCCTTATGCAAGTGAGGGAAAATTTTCACTTTTAATCCCAAATTCATTTTTACATTTACTTAATTGGAATGTAAAAACAAAATAATTATAATCCATTATCAAAAATTGTTAAAAAATGACAAAATTATGTTCTAAACCTCCTAGAATTAATCGTTTCCCCAGTTTTAAAAATCAATGATTTGTAGACAAAACAGCAAAAAAAAATCCAACCAGGAAAATAATTACTGCGTGCTTATACTGAACTTAAAAGGAATCTTGAGATTCTTTTGTTTTTTCTTTCTCAAACAATGCAACATCCTCTTCAGCTGAACAATAAAAATCAATGAAAGAATGAGAAAAAAAAAATCAATACTTTTTTTTCAACTTTGAAATATCAACAATTATTTCCAAAGTCTTTTCATCTCGTTGAAAAGACAAGAATTAATTCTTTGAAATTGAAAATTTAAGTAAGTCAGATCTGCTTTGTCACTCAATAGAAACTGTCACATGAACAATATCTTTTAGCAGCATGCTGTATTGGGGGTGATCAATCAAAGATTTTTTTTTAAAAAGTGATCAATGAAAAATTTCTCACACCTGTAGTCACGGAGGGGTCACTTAAAAGTCCAAATTTAAAAAAAAAACAAGTGTGAATGCTGCCAGAAACAAACCAAGGGACTGATTTAGCATAAACTTACATTGCAAATAGAACACCCAAAAACCTATGGGGGAAGGGTTCAAAAAACAAAATGAACGTGTTCTTTTCCTTACATGATATAGAGTGAATGCTTAAATTTTCAGCCCTCTAACTCCATTGGTATGGCCTGTATATGTGATACATACATAGTCAGCTACATCAACCTAAAAACTGAAGAAACCTATGGTGACAGTTTTGGTTGGCAGTTTCTAACACATGACTATCAAGACAACTACATAAATTCTTTCCTACATCACAAAATATACTGCATATCCTGGTATATAAGATGAACATTTAATCTTTGGGAAAAGATCTGGTTAATCACTCAAAAGAAACCGTCACATGACCATTGCAGCATGCTATGTTGGGGTTGATCAACTGAAGTGAGGGGAAAAAGGGTGATCAATGGATACTTTTGCTTCTCTCAACTTTTCTTGTGTAGTCATTGGGAAATTAAAAGTATGGTTTTTCAAAAAACAAACATGAATGTGGCTGGATACAAACTAAGGGATCAATTTAGCATAGATTTACAATGCAAATTGAAAACCCCTTCTAAAAATCCATTCGGGGGCGGGGGGCTCAAGACATGATAAAAAATAAATGTTGAAAATTACAGCCCTCATAGGTATGGCCTATACGCGTCATACATACATAGCCAGCCTGACCCACTTGAAAACTGAAGAAACCTTTGTTAACTGTTTCTAATTATACTGCCTTGAATGTGCTGGTATCATGAATAAGGGGTCTATCTCTTGGAGTTCAATATGGATAATCAAGTTACACTGAGCAATAGTCTTCAAAATATCCTTGTAAACCATATATATGGTAGCATAATATAAACTTTACACAGTAGCTTGACTAAAAATATATATTAAATACCATTTATGAGATAAAAATAAAAGTAAAGCATCTCACTATAATTTGTGAGATCTCCACGCATGTGTTTGTGTGTGTATGCACTAAGATAACTTGTGCACCAAACATTGCTGTGTCAAGTTTGAAGTTGTTTGAAGTCAACATGAGGTGGGTGCTTGATTTTCAATCAAAGTCCATGAATGAAATGGGTTTTGCTGGAATATAATGCATCACCAGGGTGGGTTCATAGATTTAAAATGTTTAGTGAGTATAGAGAGAGAGTGAGAGAGCATATGAGAGTGAGAGTGAGGGAGATAGTGGAAAAGTGAGAAAGAGAGAATCAGGGTTTTTTTCTGACAAAATTTTCTGTAGAACAAGATTAAATTGAATTACAGTTAGATGATGAAACAGAATATTTAAAATTCATATTTTGATTGTAACAATCAAAATATGAATTTTAAAAGATATTTACGATGTCATAAACAAATTCTTTTGTTTTTCTTATTTTATCAATCCCTATTCTATTTTCTACTTATTCAACTGCTATTTTGTACAATTTGCTTTTTCTTCAGGAAAGAAGGTACAAGAAATGATTTTTTCATCAATGTGGAATAGATGAAGGTTTTTATAGATCTAAATTTTGATGAAAAATATCTAAATTGACAACACTGAAGAGAATTAACCAAAAGACTTTGAGGTCATAGTTTCATACAACAGGCATGTATTTAAGAAATGGATATACTTGGTCTCACTGAATGAATTATAAATTGCATTATATTATATAGAAACTATTTTGAAATGATCTCCCGTCATGCCATGGTTAGTATATCACTCAATTTAGACAATGTAAATAGAATAAACATTAATGGGGCTGCTGCAGGAATCGAACCTGCTACTAAAAGGGTAGCTGTTTCAACATAGTGATTCATCCTGTTGGACCAAATATGTCCATTTCTTAAATACCTGACTGTCGCATTGTAAGAGACAAACAGATAAAGAATAAATGGGATAAGAATTCATGTTGAAAGCAGTTATTTGGCCTTTGTATTACTGGCGGCTGTTTAGCTCAATGAACATCACTACATTGAAGTGACTACCCTATCAGTGATAGGTTAGATTCCTGCAGCAGCCCCATTTTCTTTAAATGTTTATTCTATTTACATTGTCCACATTGAGTGACATATTATCTGTGTAATGACAAGAGATCATTTCAAATAAGTTTCTATATAATATAACACAATCTATAATTCATATAACAGACAGCAAATTATTTTACATGACAATTATGGCTGACTGCTCCACACACTATAAAGTCTGGCCCCTTCTAAACATGCACCTTTGGAATGAGCCTGACCTAGTTTATTGTCAACTTTTACCAGTTTTCATTCTTGTTGCTACAACATTCTTAGCCAACTTAGTCTCTGATCATGAAAATACACAAGATGAAACATTGAAATTTTAAAAAGTAGTTTCTGATGAGGCTTAAGCTTGAATACCTCATATCAGAGGTTCATCATACATAGATTAAAGCTACTGAATACAAGATTGTGTTTGATACACACGGGTTCTAGTATGATCACCAAAGTTAAGTAATGTCAAGCATGGTCTGTACCCCAGTTGGTGACTTTGGGAATACCAAATGCTGCAAGTAGTAAGAGAGTAAAACCTGACATCCCCCCATCCAATGAAAAAATTTTTAAAAAGAAGCTCTTTCATATATGAAGTTTATGCAAATGAACATCCTTATGCATATAGACACACCGATTGCTTTTGCTGCATTTAGTATGATGTTCTTAGAATAAGTATTATAAACCATCAAACAAAACTGTCAAAATGGGTTGCTTCAGCTTTCACTCCATTCTGCCTGTGTATGTAGATATCTGGAATGTATAAAGGTGGCACCAATCAATTTATAAAGCTAGAAATTTGCATTAAAACTCCATTCAGGATTTTTTTTTTCTTTTGAAAAAGTGCTGTTTGGCTTTGGGGGTCTTTTCTGTCCAAAAAATACCCAATTTTTTAGGGTTTTAAAAGTATGTCAGCTACACAAATGCATTTTCCATGTTACAGCCTTTGCATTAGTAGTCTATTAGACAACTTCTTGAAATATTTTTTTTTAAAATTGCCCCCTCCCAATAGGATTTTAATTAGGGGTTCATTCTGCAATGACGGTTTAGTCTAAATGGGTTATGAGTTTATGCCTTCTAGTTATTTTTTGGAAATTCCCCAATAAAAAGAGAGAGAAGTATCTTATCCATTGATACCCTTTTTTTTCTAATTTTTGGATTGATCACCTCAACACAGCATGCAACTGAAAGATGATGATCACAGTTTCTATAGGGTGACTAACCAGGCTTGTTTTCTTTTTGCCCTCTAAATGTCACATCTGATCAGAGTATGTCAATTCAGACAGCATTAATTTACAGACAAAATTGTTACCTTCAAGTGGATGACTCCAATAAACATTGTGAATTTTTCCTGTTTGTTCACTCTCCAAAAGAATAGTCTTCCTCTGGAAGATATATATATATATATATATATACACATAATACATATGGTACAGATCAGACTAGCAGTATAGCATGATATAATAATATATTAATAATATAAAGTAACTTCTGATATGTGATGGATTTATTTCATAGAGTGCTCAATACATTCAACTTAATACTATGGAAGTTAAGTTGCTTTAGAGTAGAGCTGGAAATAAATAGTAGAATGTGGATTTGCTACACAAACTAGCTCATGTTTCTGCCCTCTCTGATGAGGCCCAGAAAGGGCAGAAACATGAGCTAGTTTGTGTAGCAAATCCACATTCTACTATCTATTTATTTTTATATATATATATATATATATAAATAAATAAATAAATATATATAAATAAATATATATATATATATATATATATATATATATAAATAAATAAATAAATATATATATATATATATATATATATATATAAATAAATAAATAAATAAATATATATATATATATATAAATAAATAAATATATTATATTAAAAAGACAATTCAGAAAGCTGATGATGGTGTTACAAATGAAAACTTTTTATTCAATTTGACATGTTTCATTAATAGGCTAACTGCAGATATATATACATGTATTTTATTAAGAAACAAATATATGATCTGACAGGATGATCATAAATTGCATTATATCATATTGAAAGTCTATTTGAAATAATCTCTATGCAGCTGCTTCAACATAGCGTTGCTCTTACTATCAAGCTAAACAGCCACTGGTAATGCAAAGGCATAAATAATTGTTTCAACTCACAATTCCCATTTTGCTTATTCACAGTCTATATCTGTTCTGTTCCTTTTAATGTGACAGTTATGTTATTAAGAAATGGATACATGATCTGACAGAATGATTATAAATTGCATTATATCATATTGAATCACAATATGATATAACACAATTTAAAATCATTATATATGCATTTATATACATATATATACATAAAAATAAGCATCCCTCTGCATATATACACACATGCACATTGATTACTTGTGCTATATTTAGTATAACGTTCCGCTGAATTTTTTTCATATATGTCATATCAGATCAGCAGAGCACATCATTTAAAAGTGCATTTATCGATCAGCAAAATTGTTACCTTTAAGTGGAATACATGTGTATCATGAACACTGTGGCTTTTTTGTTTGTTTCTCTATCTGTAACAATATAGTCTTCCCCACAAAAGTATATATATATATATATATATATATGTATATATATATATATATATATATATATTATTGTGTCATCTACAGACAGCTGTTTCTATGTATTACATCTTTTCAGTGTGGCGATAGACTTTCCATTATCCCATCCAGTACTACAAGGCAGGATTGAAACCTTTGCTTCAGACCCGGAGGCCGATATCCTACCTCTGGGCTATGGAACTGGACGGTCAGCAAGGCTGAATTTAAGCGATATATTTATTTATGCAGAAATTCCCCATCCACGAGGGTGCTCTATTCCTATGGAAGAGCATTGCATAAGCTTACAATGGATGAGTTACCTCACTTTAAGAGTGCTCAACCCTGGATAGAGGAGCATTGATTATTATGTCATCCATAGACAGCTGTTTCGATGTATTACAACTCTTCAGTGTGGCTATATATATATATATATATATATATATATATATATATATATATATATGATTATAGTTACAGTTATAGGTTCAATTCGTACAGCACCCTCATTGTCTTTGATTGTTTTTTCTATCTATGTTGTCTAGTTCAAGTGATACATTAACCATGTAAAAACAGGAGATAATTTCAAAAAAGAGTTTGTATATAATATGACGCTATTTATATTAGGATCATATCTTTCTATGTCTTTATATATATATATATTTGATTATAAATTGCATTATATTATATTGAAACTGTATTTGAAATGATTTCCCATTATTATACGGTGATTGTATCATCCTGAGCAATGTAAATAGAATAAACAATTTTAAAAAATAGGGCTGCTGCAAGGGTTGAACCTGCTACCACTAGGGGAGCCGCTTCAAGAGAGTATTGCTCTCACCATCAATCCCTGCATCACATTACATCTTTATTTAGGATGATGTTCTTCTAATAAGTATTTTCATCTCTTTTTGGGGGACCTCCTAAATGTCACATCTGATCAGAGCACGTCATTTTGAAGTACACATCTATCAGAAAATTGTTACCTTTAAGTGGAAGACTCCATTATTATGGGCATATACATATAATGAACATGTGACTTTTTCTGTTTATATATATGTATATATATATATATATATATATATATATGATTACATAAACATCCCTGTACATGTATACACACTGATTGCTTTTGCTCCATTCAGTATGATGTTCTCCAAACGAGTATTTACTCTTCTCCCCCCTCCTAAATGTCACATCTGATCAGAGGATATCATTTCAAACTGCAACCATATTCTCCTTCTCCATCATCTTCTTTCCACATTGGCATTTGGCTCTCTTTTTCCTCCAACCTTCCTTTGTTAAATGGGCCAACCTCATTCAGTGTTTCCATTCAAAGCATCCAATACAGAAGCAGATGCAGAAAAACGAGAAAGTCAATCAGAGGGAGGGGGTGCAAGGCAAGTGAACAGACAAAAAAAAAAAAGAATCTATTCAACAAATGAAAACAGAATTTACCAGTGAGACAAAATAAGACGGAGCTAAAACCTGAAAGCAGATATCTTATTAAGTAGATCAAGAAACACTCTTATCAATCAGAGTTAACCCTTGGCAAGCATAATGGACCCCGTTCTACCCAAAGCAGCTTAGTAAAATGGGTTAAGTAAGAATTCACTTTCTCTTCCACAAATCATGAACCATAGCATATATCACACTATAACCCCTGACATAAATTATGGAATCAGCACACTTAGAGGAGGTTTACCAAGATTTTTTACTTTGCAGCAAACAAACAATACATTTTTCCATGATTTTATTTATTCTTATTAGATGAAGTATTTTATAAATTATTTTCATCTTAAAATTTTTTGATTACTTCTTACTTTCACCTTAATTTTAATTTCATTCAGGATGATTACGCTTAGGGAAGCATAGTTTACTCTGGCCTACTTTACAAATTAAGCCACCAAAGCTTTGAACGTTTACAGAAGTTTGAATAACACCCTTAAACCTAACCTTCATTCTGATTGTAACCATATTTGTTTACTTTCTGGTAGTAATAGTATTTGATACATTTTTCTGGGTTTTTTTTTTAATTATTTTTATTCAATGAGTTTTATGAATAATTCAATAAATAAACAAACATCAGATACGACACAAAACGATTTTTGTTCAACAGCTGAACATTCTGGTTTCATGAAATATACCTGAAACAAATAGGATTGAATTATTTGAATTGATAAAACAGTGCTAGTTTGTTTTTTAGTGCCTTTGAAAGCCCATTCCTCCCAAAGCACCTACCATTAAAAGCCCTTTCTACTGACAGTACCTTCATTTAATGCTAATATCATAGTAAAATTGAATTTAATTCATGCAACCAACACGTGTTTGTCTTCTAACGTAGTAAAATAGAATTCCATGATCTGATGATGTAATGATAAAATGTCACTTAAGCGATATCAGATTCATAGAAAGAGTGGGAGGGAATACTCGAATTATTTGAATTAATGGAATATCTCTCCCAGAACAAGCAAGAAAAAAACCCTGAAAGTTAGACCATAGATGTGCAAGTTTGTTCTTTAGTGCCTTTAAAAGCCCATTCCTCCCAAAGCACCCACCATTAAAAGACCTTTCCATACAAAGTACCTTCATTCAATGCTAATATCATAGTAAGATGGGATTTAATTCATGCAACCAACATGTGTGTCTACTGACATAGTAAAATAGAATTTCACATTCTGATGATGTAATAATAAAATGTCACTTAAGTGACATCAGATTCATAGGAAAAGTGGGAGGGAATACTCCATGGAGATAAAGCAAAACATTTGTGAAATTGATTTGTCAGTCAGGTAGTCAAGTCAATGACAACAATCATTACAATAGATGCTAGCACATCTAAAAATTATGTCATCACTTGTGATTTGCATTTCTAGAACAAACACCAGCACAAGTTAAAAGATGCAAATTAGTCCACAGCTGAAAAAAAGGCATTGCAAATGTTAACAATCCAGAACATAAAGAAATGTCCATATATCAATCAATCAATCTTGCTAGGCATGATATTTCTATATTACCCAATGCAGCTTAGTAAAATAAGTTAATTTAGAATGCATCTAAAAATAATTTCCTCTCTTTGAATCAGGGTTTCTCGAACTTAGAGTCAAGATCCCTACAGGGGTTGCATAGAGATTATTGCAGGTCAGAGAAATATTTGAATTTTTTTTCTTTAAATTCTTCAACAAATGTTTTTTTATCTTTACAAAAATGCATTCCTTTTGGTTCTTATTTTAAAATGGCTGTATCCTATTCATCATCATCATCATCATTGTGCCTTCATGTACGTCATTGGACATAGACCTTCACCAGGATTTGCCACATTTCTCTATTATGGGTGCCACGGACCCTATACTTTCTAAATTTGTCTGGTTCATCTGTCCATCTTGTATTCTGCCAGCCTCAGTTGCATATGCGATTTCTAGGATCCATCTTGTGGTTGTGATGTCCATCAGTTGTCTGCCATTCTTGCAACATGACTAGCCTATTGCCATTTGAGTTTTTTAATGGATTCTATGATGTCTCAGACTCCTGTTTTTTCCCTGATATATTTTGTTATCTTATGATCTCTCCATGTGAGGTTGAACATGATTCCTTCATGTGCACGGTGCAGGCTTCTCAGTTTGTAAGTCAGTGTCTTGGTTAGGTTCCATGATTCGCACAATGTATCCTATTCACTGATTTTCAAAAATAAATTCTGTTTTAGCTTTTTTAATAATTTATCTTTTAAAAAATTATCTGTTTTCATTTAGATTATAAATATGCTGCAAAGTTTGAAATTTTTTTTTGTTTGTTTTTTTAATTAGTTAACACATGACTAAAGAGTGATATATAGCCTTAGTACTTTTTTCTTTTATAACAATTGGGGTTTGTGAAAAAATATCTCATCAGAAGGGGTCACAAATGAAAAAAATTTGAGAGGCTTTTCTCTAAATTCCTGCCCTAAGTAGATTTTTAGTGGGAAGGTTCAACTTAAAATGTAAGTTCATGCAAAATCGGTCCCTTAGTTTGTGTCCAGCAACATTCATGCTTTTTTTAAAAAAATGACCACAAACAACAAAAGGCAAGAGAAAGAATTTATCCATCAATGATCCCTTTTCCTAATTTTTTCAATTAATCATTCCCAACATGGCATGCTGCCAAAAGACATTGGTAGCATGATAGTTTTTATTGGGGGAATATCATCTATAATTCTGAGAAGAGTCATTAACATTCAAAGAGTTTTTTTTAGACAATTTCAAATCATAAACTGACATATGCAGTAGAGCAATAATTCAGTCTCCCAAAACTAACAGTAGGGTAGCAAGTTCAATCTTCACAGGATGCCCTATCACATTGGTGATGCAGGAGAGAAAACTTGGTGAAAAGCTGACTTGGCGGTGTTCAAACCCACAAAAATATGGTATTTTTGCATTCTGAAATCGTTGTTGCCAGGCAACTATTCACGTCATAATAATTGCTTAGCAATTGCTGACGTTATAACATCATTGATTTACACACACAGAGAAATATTATACATATATATACACACACAAGTGCATATATATATACATATACACACACGCATATATATATATATATATATATATATATATATATATTTGTGTGGTACAAACAGAAATCTTTATTGATTAGCTTGCAGCATAGAAATAAAAGACTAAAACCAAAATTCTGCCAATACCGTTCCACATGGAACTATTCACAGAAAATAAGCAAGAAACAATTCTTGGTGGAATTTTTTCCACAATACCAGTCTTGTTCTTCTCCTTCCTTTGTACATGATGTCACTTTATGACAATTTTTTCTTTAACCGATCGCACTTAACATTTCTATCTTTGCTTCAAAGCATCTGTCAGATTAAAACAAGAGGAATAGAATAATCAATAATGAAAAAAATCATCTTTATTTATAATTCAAGACAAAATCAGAAGCTACTGGGAATACGTTCTAATGAATGAATGGCCTCTGTTCTCTCTCTACATATGATGGAACATCTAGGGTGCATACCTGGGCAAAGCATATGGAGATTCTGGGTTTCCAAGTTGTCAGAATCCCCCTCTCTGCTTTGCTGATGTAGTCAAAAAGAAAGAAGAAAACCATACATCTGGCAGAGAGCTTGGCTCCAGAAACTGCTGGAAGGAGGTTGAATTGGGCATAAAACTGCTTTGAAAGGGATCTACTTCTTTGTTTGGAATCAGTCGTCTTTCTCCTAGACTGGTTACCTTTCCAAGGCTTAAAGAGCCCAGTCTGCTCTGCTATTTTACCCATAGCTGGGGATTTTCTAATACAGGGATAGGAAAAAACTGATTAAGTTTGCAGAAAAGCTAGAAAACTACAGCCAACAGCCTCATTTTATCCACCACACTAACCAGATTGAATATGTAACATTGCACACAAAAAATTATTTGTTTTCTTAATCTGTCTTTGGTTACCAAAGAATACAATTCTATCATACTCAGTAAGAACATATATCTGACATTCTCCTTTTAAGTGATTCTTTCTTTCTTTATATATGGTGCTGTCCCAGATATAACTGTTGTTCATTACATGGTTAATTTCTATAGCCTTATACAATCATTGTTTAATTCATCATTTTACTTGGCCTGCCAGATATAAAAAATTCTAAATCTGCCTACCAGGGCTTCCTACTAACTTTTTCCACCTCTGTCTCAGAACCATCCCAAAGTGAATGCAAGCTGTCTTAAAATCAAAATATTGTGTCTTCACTTTGTTACTAGTTGAATGAAAACATCATTAACATATTGAGGAAATGAAAACAAAACTGAAAAGTTATCAGTACACTGAAGAGCTGCAACAATTAATTGATTACTTGACTATTGGATCAATCGTAAACATAGCCCTCTATGACAGTAAACTGAATATTATGAGTTATGGACAAAAAGAGACATTTGAGGATGTCAATTCGTTAATTTTCACCATTTTCAGACTTTATAAAGAACATGTACAGCACATTTTATAAACAACTAATTGATTAGTCAGGTAAATAATCAACAGATTAATTGATGGTGAAGAAATGTTAGTTGCTGCCATAGTAAACAGTGAAAAAACAGAATTGAGAGCAAATCGGAGAACCCATATTCTGTGTCTCATTCTAAGTCTTTGAACCAGCATTGCCTGATAGTTGGAGACATTTCTGGCTAGAAGTATGCCTTAAAAATATGCAAAATACCAGAATTGTTTATAAAACATTGCCAAACTGCAGTACACTCTCAAAATAAGAATTTATCAAAAATACAGATTTAGCTCAATCAATCCTATAATTCAAAGTCCTAAAGCAAAGATCACCAAAACTTTTTAAACCATTGATCTCTTCATGCAATCCTTGATCCATCACCAAGCCCCAGGCAGGTACAAAAAATATTAGTAGTAGTAATAATAATAATAATAATAATAATAATAATAATAATCAAGAAAACTTGCAGTTTTAAAAATGGTTTTGTTACATTTCAGTTTGTTTCATTTTTTTTTTCAATTAAAAACAATGGAGAAAGAAATGGCTAAATCAAAAAGTTCAGGGCCGAAGGCTTTTCAATAAGGCCAAATTTATCATTAAAATGGCCAAAATGGCAACCCTGGTTTGAACTGAGGTCTCTGTGTCCTGCAGCCACCCTTCTATCACTACTTTCATAGGGTTGTTTCTGAGATAGACAAATATGTACAGAGGGAGAGGCGAGTGGAAAAGTATACATTTACATATAATTACAATGTATATGTAAGTAACTTCAACTCTTTATATTACCCCCACCTCAATTCAGTTTCTAATACATTAAAGTCACAATTTAAAAAACAAGAACCATAAGTTCAATGATGAGTCCACCATCCATGGTAGTTGTAACAGGAGGGGAAGAAGAGCAAGTAGTCTTTCTTTGAGTCAACTGATTCTCATACTTATCAAATATAGTGATGTGGTAATATCCTAAGAGCATTGTTTTTAATAAAAATCGTAAATGGCCATACGCATACTTGACCAAAAAGCATCTTACTGAAAAGTGGACACATCTGAAAATTCTATTCATCTTGGAGACTTCCTGGAGCAGATCTCTTTTCAATCTAAACATATTTTCTACCATCCCCAGTACGACAGGACACTTTTAATTTCGAGTCCTGCCCACCTCTAAGGAAGTTTGCTGACTCTTGTTCTAGCAAGCAATTGGATCTGGCAAAAGAGGAATGACGAGGGTTATAAACCATCAAGACATACCAACCCCCAACCAGTTGCGTCAGCAGATTGGGCCTAACATCAGTATGCAGGGTAGGTGTGCTATGAATTCAATGAGAGGAAGAACTCAAAACTATGCATCTTCTCTCCTGATGACCCCCAAAGCCCACTGGCATCAGGTTTGGGGATTTTAATTCAATTTGGTTTTACAGAGTTTGGATAAATGTAACTCTGGATTTACTTGAGTTTAGTCTGATATAAAAAGAATAAGATTCATACGTTCAAGAATGCATCCACCATCTGTAAGAGTAGTAGGAGGAGGGAGAAGAGGAAGGTGAGAATGGTTCATCCAGAGATTTGGACCAAGTTTCATATGAGTACAACATGATAAGCTTGAGAAAATTGATACTCAGTATATTAGGAACCGACCATCTGAAAGGAAAGTGTCTTATAGAGATGCATGAACACATCTAAGAAAATTGATTTGAATAGTGTCTTATTGTCTCTTACTGAAATGCGTTTGGACGTATGAAAAAGAAAGAAAAAACATGTTTCAAGTGTAACAACCTAATACTTGTCTTTCTGTCATTACACGCATTTTTTTTTCAAATCATGTCACTAAAATTTGATGGATACCTTGGCAAATTTTTCCCAAGCACATTATTGATTTTGTTAAAACATGATTACATTTTCTGTTTTTTTTATCTTTCATTATTCTTCAATAAAGAAGCAATGGACTAAAAATAACAGGTCGGGCTAGTCACTCAATAGAAACCGTCACATGAACAATGTCTTTTGACAGCAGCCCATGTTGGGGATGATCGAATGAAAAAAATTGGAAAAAGGGGTGATCAATGGATAAGTTACTTCTCTCACCTTTTGTTGGGCTCGGATCACTAGAAAAGTCCAGATTTTCAAAAAACAAACATGAACATTGTTGGATACAAATTAAGAGACCAGTTTAGCATAAACTTACATTCTAAATAGAAACTCCTGCTAAATACCTATTTGGGGGGTAATTTTGGAAATAAGGGTGGGTTCTAAACAAAATGAGGAGTAAACATTAAAATCTTCAGTCGACTGGCAGTATAGGAGCCACTTGTACACAGGACATGTGCATAGATGATCATTTTTGATTTTTTGTCTACTTTTTAATTTCATCCAGATTTATAAGTTGCTTTTTCATCATAAATCTTACTCAGACTGATTAATTTTTGGCAATGAGCAAACAATATTTATCAGTAATAAAATAAGAACAAAAAAAAAAATGATAAGGATATTGAAATCAATGAAGAACATTTCAACAGAAAGTAGAACACTGGAGTTTACAGCCAATTCATGTGCAATACACCAGTTCTTGTAAAATCTTTGAAGTCAAGAAATATCAAGTTTGGTAAGTACCTAGACGGGTGACTGCTTGGGAATACCAGGTACCATAAGCAAGACTGGTGAAGTGTGTGAAGCCACTTCACGTGCTTGTCGCATCTATGTCCATTTCACATATTACATTACATGGCAAGCCCATGTAGGGACAACTGATGCAGTAGCCAGTGCTGTGGGCACTAGATAGCTAGCTAGAACACTAGAAGTAATATTGAACTGATTAAGCCAAAATACAAATAAAGATATTAAAGGGAAAGTATAATTTTTCAAAAACAAGCCTGAACACTACCAGACACAAACTAAGGGACTGTAACAAAACGCAAAGCACCTGCATTTTGACTTTAATGATGATGCGTACATGGCAAATGTTTACGTCTATGTATTTGCAAAAGAATATGTCTATGTGTCAATGTGAGGGGGTGTACCTAAGTAAAAATCCAATGCCCACAAATTTGGCGTAAGAAGGTGTGTTTATATGTGTGCATAGTGATTAATGTTCACGGATGTTGACCTGTAGAATGTAAGAGAGGAGACAGCAGTCTATGGTTGCTTGCTGGGTGACCATCATAGAGGGGTTGGGACTAGGTAAATTCTATCTATGGCACCAAAAATATTCAAAAATGCAATTAACGCTTCTCCAGAGACAGATTCATTGAGAATTTGACTAACAAAACATCTGGAAGGGTCCTCTTGGGATAATTAAAGGACAAACTACCTGATACCGAACTAATGATAGTAATTTCTTTGGATGCTGACAAGGCCTTCTTTTTCACACTGTGTGAACCACTTGAATTCCATGTTCAAACCCCCATCTCCACCCTGGATCCCTTCATGCTTTATCATGAAATGCAATTTCATATTGTCGTCTTTCATTGCATTGCATGAGTCTATTTGTTGCAATTTAATATCACAGAAATTCCACAATCCAATCAATTATCCCAATCGCCACAAGTGTCAAACCAAAGTAATCTCTTTAATATTACTTGACCAATGTAGCATAAACTCAGATTGGAAATTAAACACCCCTTCCCCATCATTAAAAATCAATTTTGGCAGTGAATTTTGGACACACACAACCCCACCAGAAAAATATGGGGGGAGTGGGAGGGATGTACAAAAAACATAAAGAGTAATTTTCAAAATTGAAAAAAAAAAACAAAAAAAACTGCAGGACTCAAACTAAGGGGAAAGTTGAGCATAAATTTCCATTTGTTGCATCTATGTCCATTTTACATATTTCAAGCTGAAACAAAAGAAACATTACAATGCAAGCCCGTATATGGACAGCTGATAAATTGAACCAAAAACCTATGAGAAGGATTTTTTTTTTTAAGTGTATTTGAAACATAATGAGTAAGTGTTTAAATTTCCAGCCCTCTAGCTAAACTGGTGTGGCCTGTATATATGATACACTCATAGCCAACCAGAACCACTTAAAAACTGAAGAAACCTGTTCTGTTTCATTTACATTTTAGATTTTAAAGGAGCAAGGGAATTTAACCCTAGCACAGCCAAGTTTGTTATTGATTTTTTTTCAGCTTATACTTAGTTACATTTATTTGTACAGCAAAACCCACACTGTTCAAGGTATTCCTGTACTTTTTTACCATTACTCATACTAGAAACAAAAAATCATATCACTGAAATTTTACACATATCTTGGCAAATCTTTCTCAAACAAATGGATTTCGTTAAAACAAAATTACATTTTCTAATTTTTTCTTTTTTTTAACACTTAGATTGAAAGATCATTTGTAACTGCGGTGGAATTCTTCAATGAATAGGACTTTTTTCTTCTATAAATAAGACTCTTCAGTGAATTGAAAGAGGAATGAACAAATTTTCCAAAAAGTGCAAGGGAAGTAACTTTATTCCAAAGTTACTCTCTTTGAATTACTATTTAAATTCCCTAGTATGAATTTAAGTGTTCATAAAGAACCAATGGACTAATAATGATTTAATACAGGTGTGGTTAGGCACTTAGAAACTGTAATGTGACCAATGTCTTTTGGCAGTATGCTGTGTTGGGGGTGATCAATTGAAAAATTGGAAAGGAGGGGAATCAATGGATAAGTTACTTCTCTTGTCTTTTGTTTGGCAGTAATCACTATGAATGCAAGCAGACACAAACTAGAGACCAATTAAGCATAAAACTGTTGTAAATTAAACCACCACCCCTAAAAACCTATTCGGGGGTAATTTTGAACATACAAAAATAAAAAATAAAAATGTTTTTTAAACACAAGGAGCAAATACTGAAATTTTCAGCCTGTACACACGAGATATATGTATAACCAGCCAGATCAACACGAAAACTGAAGCAACCTATGATGGCAGTTTTGATTAATAGCTTCTAATTAATCCATATATCTAATGAGCATATATGCAAATTTCTCCGGTTTGTTTGGGCTCAAATGGGATGCTCTGATTGATTTACTTTCTAATAGTGACATAGTAATGGAAATTATTTCATAGAAACATATCCCTTGAAATAGCTTAAAGTTGGGTTGATATTTTTGAAAAACCTTATAATTAAGGCACTTGAATTATAAAAAAAAAAGAGAGAGAACAAAACAAATCATACTGATATTGAAATCAATGAAGTACATTCCAACAGTAAGCAGAACGCTAAATTTTACGGCCAAATCAATCAACATCGATCTTGGTTAGTGCCAAGATGGGTGACCAAATACCTGTTGCCATAATCAAAAATGATAAAGTGAGTGATGCCACTTTAGGTGTTTGTCACCACTATCGCAAACCAAGATAATAAAAGCTTATGTGTGATACTGGACAGGGATGGCTGATGCAACAACAATCAATAATATAAAGACAGAAGATGAAAAATCATCTTTTTGAGACAAACTTGATGCCATACATTCAGAGAATTTTTTAGATGCCCTAACATATATAGCAGCAATTCCTGTCACAGACTGACTGACAAATCGACAAAGCAAACACCTCACAGCATTCCATCACACTGCTATGAATCTGATGTTGTTTAAGTGATATTTTACCATTGCATCATCAGAACAAAGAATTCTATTTTACTACGTCAGAAGAAAAATACATGTCAATTACCTGAATGAAATTCTATTTTACTAGGATGAACGCAGATTCTTTCAGAGGAAAGGGTTTTTAAAAGGTAGGAGCTTTGTAAGGAATGGACTTTCAAAAGAAAGGGTCATTAAACATCATTAAAGATTGAATTAGCACATCTATGGTCTGACTGTTAGGCTTATTGTTACTGTAAGGGAAAGGCAGGAGCTATAACTACTATTCATTCAATACTCCTTCCTCACAAGCCTGAAAATAAAGTTATAGGAATAGTCAACTACAGGAATATAAACAGATAGCAAAAGTAATCAATAATGATAATAACAACAGATGAATTTAATTTGCCTTGGCATGTAATCATAATTAATATAGATAGATAGATTCCATAGGTAATAAATTACTTCAACAAAATTATATACTTTAATTGCATAAATATATAGATCTGGTTAGTCACTCAATAAAAAACATCATTTGATCAATGTCTCTTGGCAGCATGCCGGGTTCAGGGTGATCAACAGATGAATCACTTCCCTCACCTTTTTGGGCAGTGATCATTACAAAGTCCAAATTGTCAAAAAACAAGTGTGAACACTGCTGCTGGACATAAACAAAGGAACAAATATAGCATGAACTCACTTTGTAAATTGAACCCCAATCAAAAACTTGGGGGGGGTAAAAAAAAAAATTTCTAGACATGATAAGGAGTAAATGTTTAAATTTTCAGTCCTTTAGCTCCATTGGTGAGGTTTGTATGTGCAACAGATATATAGGCAGTCAGAATCACTTAAAAACCGAAGAAATCTATGTTGACAGTTTTTGTTGACAGCTTTCTATATCTAAGAGTAAGGATGATATCTTAGTTATCAACATCCGTGAAATTTCCACAGGTCCAATGTAAATTGAAAATATTTCATTGACAACAAAATTTGTAGCCTGGGAGATTTTGAGATGGTTACAAGATAATCACATCCAATCAACAATAAAATGTTCTTTGTACAAAAGTGAATTTAATCAAAAAACTAAATTAAAATCCGCAATGAACTTTTTTGCCTTCAGAGATGTGAATAAACTTTGGTTCTAGGAAGATAAGAAAAAGCAGCAGCCAAACGTACCATTTTATTATCAAACAACAGTCCAAGTCAGAGGCTTATAACAATCCTCATCAAATTTAGGGGAATAAATTCTTCACTGTTTATCTGTCCTGTCATGTTGAACCAAACCAATACATGAAATCAAGATTACCTACAGTAGACCAAGTGATCAGTAGGCGGCTTTCTTATCAACAGAGTCATTAAGCAAAGAATATAAAAACTGGAACAATTCACTATCATTATGATAAATTTTTACATCTTTTGCTTAATGTTATCAGCCACAGGTTCCGAAGTAAGCAGCTTCCTCAGTATATCCTTTATGCTGGAGAGTCAACTTTTTAAGCATCAAATATTTTCCCTTATGGATCATATTTGTTTAGATCCTATGAATTTGAAAATCTGATGGATGCAATGCTGCCTCAAGTTGGGAAGTCGACTTATGCAGCGAATATTGGACTAACTTTACATTTTAGATTAAGGATCAAGATATGCCAGCATTATGGTATCAAAAAAAGAAAAAAAAAAGGGTATCCTATAGTGATCACAATGTGCAACTCACACTATATATATGTGTGTGTGTGTGTGTGTGTGTGTGTGTGTGTGCTCTTTACAGTTCTATGAATAAATATTTTCAAAGCTTAATATAGAGCAAATTTATAATGCCAACATTCCTAGCCAAGAGGCTCATATAGATAAATTCTATTCAAGAGACAGTTCTGGTTAGTCAATCAATGGAAACTGTCACATGACCATGTCATGCATGAAGTTCCTACTCTTACCTTTAGTTGAGCAGTGATCACTAAAAAGTTTGAATCAGCAAAAAAACAAAAAAAAGGCTTGGACACTGCCAGACACCAAGTGATCAATTTAGCATTAACTAGCATTGTAAATTGGAACCTCCCACTAAAAACCTATTCATGCAAGGAATTTTTCAAAAATATCTAGACATAATTAGGAGTAAATGTTCAAGTCTTCAGCACTCCATCTTTATCGGAGCAGCCTGTACATAGGACACTCATTTACAAGGAGTCAGCAGAAAAAATTGCCAAAACTGAAACTCAGTATTGTCAAATATTTTTGTGCTATTTCAACAGTCAATAATGTCGGGAAATGGCTAAAAATAGCCAAAATGTCCGAACTTCCATGCAAAATGAAGTGATATTCGCACTGCCAAATTTTTATTTGTCGAAAACAGAATTCCATTTGAAGAGAGATTTAACATTAATGCTTAGATAGATTGATAGCTAGCCAGCCAGAATCACTTAAAAACCTGTGTTAACAGTTTCGGTTGAGAGTTTCTAATTTGACACTTTTGGAATGACAAGATTCCTAGCCAAGAGACTTTTCGCATTGATAAATTCTATCCAAGAGATATTGATTACCAGAAGGAACAGGAAATGTAGGTCAGTTAATTTACATTGTTGCTGTGCCAGAGAAACACGCAAGTCTATTAGGAACCATCAACTAAAACTGTCAACTTAGGTTTCTTCAGTTTTTAAGTGATTCTGGTTAAGTAGGTATCTACCATGTGTACTGGCCACACCAATGAAGCTAGAAGGTTGAAAATTAAAATGTTTACTCCTTATTATATCTTTTTTTGTTTTGTTTTTTAAAAATCCCTCCCCTTAATAATTTGCAGGGGTGGGGTTCAATTTTGGATGTAAGTTTATGCTAAATTGATCTTAGTTTGTGTCTACAGCAGTGTTCATGCATTTTTTTCTTGAAAAGTCAGACTTTTTTAGTGATCACTGCCCACCATAAGGTAACAAAGCAACTTATTCATTGATCACTCCTCTTTCAATTTTTTTAACTGATCATCCCCAACACTGGTTATATGACGGTGCCTATGGAGTGACTAACCAGACCTGTTTTGCTATTCATTCATTTCTCTTTAGTCAGAAAAGAGATTGCAAAAGATCTCCAGTCCCTGGCAACGCAGCCTGCATACCAATGATGATAATTTGAACGTTACGGAAAAGTCACATGGGGAGTACGACTGGTTGGAAACTGGATGGGCGTCTCTATGAAAACATTGGTCTTTCATCGAGAGGACACAATTATACATCTAGATTAACTAGTCTGCAGACAGAAACCTTTGACTTTGCATCACTAAATTTAGGAGGAAATATTTTTATTTGACAACAACGATGGAAATAGGTTTTGAGAATGAGGCATATGATAAGGATAGGTTTATGTGGAAATAGGTATACGGTAAGGATGGGTTACAGGGAACTAGGTAAACATTAGCAAACTAGGTATTCATTAAGGACAGGTTACAGGGAACTAGGTATACAGTAGGATGGGTTTGGGGATCTAGGTATATGATGTCTAAATAAGTACAAATTGAACATGCAAAAAACTTGGAAATTGAGAAGTAGGTATACATCATACCCTAATGTACCCCCCTTTTCATTCCTGTTTAGAAATTAGAAACCATCATCCAAAACTGTCAATGTAGGTTCCTTCAGTTTTTAAGTGATTCAGACTGGCTTGCTGGCCATAGCAATGGAGCTAGAGAGTTGAAAATTTAAACGTTTACTTTTTTACAGTTTTTTTTAATTCCCCCCAAAATAGGTTTTTAGTGGGGGATTTATGCTAAATTGACCACTTAGTTTGTGTCTGGCAGTATCCATGTTGGTTTCTGGAATATTCAGACCTTTTAGTGATCACTGCCCAACAAAAGGCAAAAGAAATAATTCATTCATAGATAACACCTTTTCCCAATCTCTGAGATGACATGCTTTTATCCAGAAAATTACGCTATCAAAAGTACATCCTTTACTTGTTTGGCTCCAGGAAAGGAAGAGTATTCAAGGTCAATGCCAGTCCTTATTACTTCCAAATTCCGTTTGACACACCAGTTCACATACAATCACTGGAGTTAGGCAGTACCTTGATGGGTGATTGTCTGGGAAACCCAGTTGCTGTAAGCAGCTGGAAATGTGGAGAACCTTCTGTGGTGGTCCTGTTAATCCTCTCAAGGAGGAGACTAATCTCTGTACAATGCTCAATGACGTGAGCCAAAAGCAAAAGATTTTTGTATGCAACATCACATATTCAATGGAGTCAGCAGGTCCATGAGCAGTTGTAGACTAAAAGGTGTCTCAATCTTAATTCTATTCTAATGGTTGGATGGTTTTCTCTTTTTATTCATCACTATCTGCCAAATTGTATTGGATACACCTGTTCTTACAAGATCACCACAGTTAAGTGACGTTGAGCCTGGTTATAATACAGACGGGTGACCGTCTGAGAATGTCAGCTGTCGTATGCAGGAACAAGATTGTTCTGCGGCCGCCTCAGCTTACGCTCTGCTGTATATTAACAGAACATCATGCCAAGCTAGAATCAAACTGTGCACTCAGTCTTTTCTCACACACGCTGCTCAATAGGGGACACATGACAGTGAGTTCTCCTAGGAGCTGCCATACTCATATACAGTGTTAGCAACCATCTGCACAAGGAGATGCAGCTTGGTAGAATGGTTAACTGCTATCCAATTTTGATTTTTGACCAAAGATTGTTTACATTCGGTTTACACAAATACCTTTGGGAAAAGCTATAGGTAAATTGTAGGGCCCTAGGAGCCCTTTAGCTGTGTAAGGCAGTCTAACTAAGAGAAAGTTAATCTAAGAGAAAAACAAAGCAGGAATGGATCCTCCAAGGCAGACTGGTAATAAACCCTACCTCATTTCTGGCAACTCCTGCATGTTGGGGGTGATCAATTGAAAAATCAGGAAAAAAAAGGTGATAAATTAATAAGTTACTTCTCTTACATTTGTTGGGCAGTGATCAATAAAATAGTCTGAATTTTCAAAAAGTAAGCAGACGCAAAATAACAGTCCAATTTAGCATAAACTCACATAGCAAACTGAACCCCACCTCCTACTAAAAACCTATCTTGGAGGGAATTTTCAAATCACAAAAACCATTTTTTCTCAACATAATAAGCAGTAAATGTGGGAATTTTCAGACTTCCAGAACAAACTGGTGCAGCCTGTATGCATCAGCTGGACCAACTTAAAAACTGAAGAAACCTATTTTGGAAGTTTTGGTTGATAACTTGTAACAGGTCTGGTTAGTCACTCGAGTCATGCAACCAACATCTTTTGGCGGCATACTGTGTTAGGGTGATCAATTGAAAAAATTGGAAAAGTGAGTGACTGATGAAAAAATTACTTCTCGCTTCTTATTAGACAGCAATCACTAGAAATTACTGAATTTTTAAAAAAAAGCATGAACACTGCTAGACATGAAGTAAGGAACAATTTAGTATAAAATTACTTTGTAAATTGAACTAAAAGAGCGGGAGGGTGAAAAAGTTACTTAATGAAAAGACATAAGTAGTAAATGTTTAAATTTTCAGCCCTGTAGCTCCATTAAAGCTACCTGTACGCACAACATATAGATTGATTGTCAGCCAGGCTGTATCACTTGAAGACTGAAGAAACATATGTTAACTATGACAGTTTTGGTTGACATTTTCTAGTAGAAAACCATTTATCAAGAGAATTCTTTAGAGGAGGGGAGTTACTTCTAGAGTTTCAACTTTCAGGCATTTGACAATATTATTCCACGCTCTCTTTTCATATTGAAATGATATATTTCAGAAACTAAAAGATATTTGTAAGAGAATTTCAGCAAGCCTATAATTTGACAACATTAAACACCATAAGACAGAAAAAAGCATCCATTGAACTGTGGTGTCCAGTGGATCTTTGAATCAGCACAATCAATCCATTTGAAAAAATTGTCATGTTCTTGACGATAAAAAGCCGTATCATTAAATATTACAAACTCTCTGGGACAATCTTTTCATGTAACATATGCAGGTCAGAAAAAGTCAGACACCCGAGAAATAAAATTACAAAACAAGCATCAATAATGAAATTTTATCATCAAAATTTGTGTTTTCATCAAGAAGAAAGATGGTTGAAAAATAGGAGATTAACTTCATATCATTAAATTCTTTATGATGGGACTTTTCTGAAATTTGACACCGTGAATATATTTTTTTAATAAAAAGTAAATGGCATCTTCATATTGGAGAGAATAAAGAAAATTAAAAAATAATGAATGATTAAATTACCTACTTTTATCTTTTATAGTATATCTAAAACAATCAAGATGAGTGTGAAATGAAAAACTACTAAATTTTGAAAAAATGAATTTTTATAAGTTGAATTTTCCTTTAAAAAAAAAAGGGAAACTGTTTAGGGTCATTTAAGTATGGTTGCCCCCACTGCAAGACCCGAGTTGTATGTTTGAAAGGCGATTATGAATTGCCTTGGTTTGGACACATCTAAAACAACCAAAATTTTTCAAGAATTTTAAGAAATTAAAAGTGCCTCATAATGAAGTCATATGCAGCATCAAGAATCAAATGTTTGGTCTTTTACAAGAAATCAAAACAGCACACTGAAAAAAGAATTGAAGACTTTGGTGCAATAGAATTGCAATAATAAAAGTAATTTTATAAGGGGAGGGGATACATTTTCCCCGAGATAATCAAAAATAACAAAAAGTCACAAATATCACTCTTTAAAAACAAATTAAATCAAACACAAACTGATTTTCATACATCTATCTAATTGATTCTTTTTTTTTTTCTTGACAGCAATTCATTCCACCCATTAGGGCAGGTATTTAGTCTACTAATAATAATTCCTCATCTCAGAAATTCTAACAAACAAAACAAATCTGTTTCAAGTTACAAGACAATAGATAAAACTATACAATATTTTATCACGATTTTTTTGTTCCTTGGTAATAAGAGTTATTTTCAAATTGAATAAAAAGTATAGAAAATGTCAATCATTCCCTTCAAACTTTGTTTTTGTGACAAAGACAGTAATTATCTAAAAACTACTGAGTTCCAATTGAACAACAGGCAAATTTGTACATTTTTAATCACATGAAGTGAAAAAACAATTACACATGAATATCACAGTCCTGGCCACAAAAGCAAAGATTGAAGAAAATAATAGCTATAGAATCACCATAACCCTATACATGCCCCAACAAACTAGCTAATTGAGCTACAGGTTTTTCTCTCTGCTCGTCTGTGTCTATATGTCTATCTATCTATCTATCTATTTGCTTGTGTGTTTGGGCACTCCTGTTTACATTTTGGGGGATATAACCTTGAAAATTTTTCAGAAAAGTGCTTTTTTGGATCTCTCTGGTCATTTTGGACCCAAAATGTCTAAATCTTGTGCAGGTATTTTTTAGATTTTTCCAAGATAATCTTAGTTAAAAGATGATTTTTAGATAATTTTAGATTAGCTCTGGTACACGCATGGGCTACTGGGATTCATTTATGCGAGGTTTGGATTTTTTTTCTACACTTTTTACACACAAGCAATCAAAAAATAACACTCACTACCCAGGACCCAAAATTTCATAATTTGGTACAACCTACCTTAATAATCCTTGCAAAAATGTCTGCTCCTTGATAGGTAAGGCTGCATCCAGTTAGATTAATCGCATTCAAGGTCATACTGTTCTTTATGGCTCGACCAATAGCTAAAAAAAGAAAAGAATGAAACAAATAATATTTGGTTATTGTTAGGAATAGGTGAGATTAAACATTAGGTTAATATTTTGAAAGGGAAATAATCAAGATAGACTCTATTGGCCATTCAAAATCGCCAAAAGTGGCTAGATTTTTACCATTAATCAAATAATGTTATTTTCAATCTAAACATACTGTTTGCTTTGAAGTCAATACAACATGATGTTAGGGTTAGTAGGTAGTTTTAGGATTTGTAGGTTCTGGGTAAGGGTTAGTAAGTAGGTTTTTGGATTAGTGTTTCTATTTTCCCAATTATTTATCAGTGTTGGAACAGGTTCATTTAACCATACTGGATAGCCATTCTTGAAAAATCTAGCCAACTCAAAAACTGAAGAAACCTACGTTGACAGTTTGGGTTGATTGGTACCCAACAAGAGTAAAACAAAATGAACAGTTGATTTAGGCCCCAAAAAGTCCAGTTATAGATAGTTTCATATTCCATATTGAGGTTGCCTAGGACCTCTGGCTGTGATTCAAACAAGGGCTCTCCCATCAAAAGGATTACTAGTGTAAGTAAAGAAGAAATTCTATTACATTGAATTATACTGTGCAGTGATTATATTGAATTTCATCCACATACTTACAATTACATTGTTTGTGCAAATGTAAACTTGTAATTTCTTCAATATTATTTTGATACAGCATATATTTCATGGTCAATAAAACTACTGGCATGTTTTGATATAATTACAAATATGATTGCATTGTACATAAAGTAATGTATTTAGTTTTATTCTAGATTTTATTCTATACCTTCAATCACATTTTTTAGCTTGTTGCTCTATTCAATAAAATATCAAAAAGTATTTCTTTTTTATGTGATTCAATGCATACAAATGTGGTTTTTGAAAAACTGACTTACTAGTTAACAGTTTGTGAAGAATTGTTGTTGAAAAGTATAATTAAAATATATCATATCATATATTATCATAAATTTACAACAATAAGTTTAATTTTTAGTTACTTCATTGTTTGGTTATAGTTACCATTCCCCTGTCAGGAGCACCACCTCTCCAGCATCAAGGTTACTGTTTTTTATAAGGTAAGTATTTTTATAGTTTGGGTCAGTATTTTTTATTATCTGCTTCTTTGACTTTGAATTTGCCATCGGCACTTGCCACTCTACAGCTGGAATGGCTGTCATTATTTTCGGTAAGTAATCTTTTATACGCATATTAATTTCCTATGCACAAAGGTTGTATAACTTTGATCATAATTGATCATAGTTTTACAACCTATGCACAAAAGAAATTGATGTGCAAAGGTTATGAGCCAATGTTGAATCAGATCCTAATTGTTACTGGCCTTGATAATTAAATATTTAGTGGTATGATTTTCTAGCAAATCAATGGCAGGATACTATCTTTGTTTGCAGAACTTTTCAAAAAGGTTTCAATCTGACTAAAATCTTCCAGTTGTCAATAGTTTTGAAAAGGGTCATCAAAGTGTTTTCCAGACAATTAAACTCCTTGTCGTTTGTGTAGTTATATTTCAATTTTCAGTCATTTCACAGCCTTCTTCTGGTGTACTATCTGAATTTGATGGTGGCAAACTGAATCTTTCCCTGATGGTAGAAACGTTTAAAACGTTGGATCCAGGTAATATCTTTTTCTTTTCTTGTCAGGCCTGGATATCCATAACTTGTTCTGTTGAGTAGCAGAAGCCACACACTCAATGACAAACAACAAGGAGTTTGTTCATCTAAAAAACTCTTTGAATCTTCATGTTCCTGAATACTCACTTTCTAATCCATTGTCTCCAATTCTGCAGTAAGTAAGGGATAAGTAATTCAGTGAAGAGTTTTTATGTAAGCCCTTAAAAAAAGAAAAAAAAGAAACTATGTTAATAAAAAAAATACAAACAAATATGAACAGAAAGAAACAGAACAAAAAGAGAGATATTTCATGAAATACCATTTTAGCAATGATTTAACCCTTCCAAGACACCTGTATGTCCAAGGTTTCTATAATTTTTTTCAAAATGTCAGCATGTTATATACACATATATATGTATATCTGTTTCATGTAAATAATAATAAACTAAATACTTTACACCAATTTATAAGTTCAAAGTACCAAATATTTACTTATGTCTTTCAATCATTATTTGATGAATTACTCTACATTAGATCTTTTAATTTAATTAGTTTCTTTAAAAAAAAAAAAATGATATTAACAATATGAATACAAAATGATACAAAGTAGGAGAGATGAAATAAATAACAAGCAATTAAGATCTAAGTAGATAATTTTTAGAATAAGGAAAAGGGCTGAATCTCTCCAAAGACATGAATTTACTTTTATAGGATAACTTTTCTAGCATGTGTAAATCATTGATGTTTACTGTAGTTTTAGCTTATCTTACTTTGATAATATGTTTTTTCCTCCCTTTACACCTTGTATAGTTATGTGAAATTGAATAAATTCTTGAAATCTAATTTTAGAAATCTTTGGGTATATTCTAGGTCAGGCATTAAGCATCTTGATAAGTTATTCTTGAAAGAGTTAAATGACTTCAATAAGAGAGACCAACAGATCTTGAATCAGTGGTCAAATAATTAAGCCCTCTTAATCCATCTCACTTATATCATACACTTGTCAAACACGTTGATAAATGGGTCTGGTTAGTCACTTTATATTCACTCAATAAAAACTGTCACCAGACCAACATCTTTAGTTGGCATGCCATGTTTGGGAGTGAATGAATCAAAATTAGGAAAAATGTGTGATCAATGAATGAATTACTTTTTATTGGGCAGTGATCACCAAAAAAGTCTGGATTTTCAAAAAACAAGCATGACACAAACTATGGGATCAATTTAGCATAAACTTATATTGCCAACTGAACCCCCTACTAAAAACCTATTTAATGGTGGAAATTTGAATGAACAAAATAAAAAAGGTTTTTCAAGACAAAATAAGAAATGAATATTTAAATTTTCAGCCCTCTAGCTCTAGTAGTGTAGCCTGTACACATGATACATACACAGCCATCCAGACCTACTCAAAAACTGGAGAAACCTATGTTGACAGTTTCCAATATAGAAAACTTATCAAATTTTTCTATACTTTGAAAAGTACAGAAAATGTTTCTTTACTTATACATACACAAACATACACACAGAGGTACCGCCCCAGCCTGCTTTAGTAAAATCACAAAATCCATTAATGACTGCATACAAGAGAAATATAAATATGTTGATGAGATTCAGGAGGTAACTAGCACTGAAAAATAAAAATAAAAATAACCTTTGCCAAATAAAGGATGTCAGATTCTCGAAGTGGAAGACCTTGTAGCTTCAGGCAGGCCAGGGCTGGGGTGACCAAAAGGCATTTTTTGATGGCTTTGCAAAGCTCATGATTTACTTCCTTTCCCCGTATTGCAGGCTGCTGTTTACGTTTTGACTTGGGGATATTATTCTCTTTGCCTAAAAACAAAACAAAAGTCATCCTTTATCAACTTAGAAAAAAAAAAAGAAAATGTTTCTTTTATCAAAAAATTAAATTAACTCTGCATGCAAAGAATAAAACAAAGACAAGAAACTTTTTTTATAATTAGTCATTCAGTAAGAACTGTCACTTGTTGCAGTATGGTGTATTGGGGGTGATCAATTAAAAAATTGGTAGAAGGGTAATAAATGAATAGATAATTTATCTCACCTTTTATTGAGCAGTGATCACTAATAAGTCTGAATTTTCAAAAAACCAGTGTGAACACCTAGATGCAATCTAAAGTACCAATTTAGCATAAACTTACACTGTAAACTGAACCCCACCACCACCACTGTCCCAATTTATTTCAGGGGAGAATTTTCAGAAAACAAAAACGTTTTTTCTAGACAAAATAAGAAGTAAATGTTTTAATTTTCAGTTCTCTAACTTCATTGGTATATGCAGGATGCATACATAGCCAGTCAGACCAACTTAAAAACTGAAGAAAAATACAAAGTGGTACATTTGTTTTCCATCTGACAATTTAAAGTTTGATAGATATGTAAGAATAGTCAATTTAGCTCAGTTGGTGAGAGAGCCGCCTATCAATCAGTTGGTAGAGTCCAAATCACAGAAGCGGAATGATTATTTTACATATCAGTTTGATTTAACATGACAGGACAGATTAACAGTGAAGAGTTTATTCCCTAAATTTGGTGAGGATTGTTCTGGTAGGAAAACAAATTCAACTCCAGACTTGGACTGAAGTTTAACAATAAATCTGTATTTATAATAGATTTGCCTCTTTACCATTGCAACATTTTGCAAATAAATCACAGACACAAACAAATTGTGACAAAACCCAATTTATCTGACCTCTTTACTTCTCATTTCTCACAAAAATTCAGGTACAGCACTGATTTTCTAGTACCTTTTTCAATCCAGACATATAGGTGTTAGCAAAAAAAATTGCCAAGACTGAAACTCAGTGTTGCCAACTCAAAAAATATTTTCATACTAGTTTGACTGCCAAGAAGCGCTAAATAAAAAAATAACAAAAAGAAACACCAAAAACATGCTAAAAATAGTCAAAGTGTTGAAGTACTTCCACGTTAATATAACAATTTTTGCACTGCCAAAAATGGAATTCTGTCTGAAGACAAAGATCTAACCCAAGCAGACTAAGTTACATGTAGACACTTGAATTTCTTGCAGCCCTCACATAAGTCCACTGAGTGGTCACAGGTAGCGTTATGTGTGGAGCCAACTTTTAATTGTTCATACTATGGTGCTTGTTATTGCTCCATAGATTTTGTAAAATTCACAGCCTAATTCACCTATATTTTCTCCTAGTAATGGCTTACAAGCAAAATACAGACGTCAGTGGTGAGGTAAATTTGAAAAAATAGATAAAAATAGTTCATATCAATGCAAGAAAATGTACAAGTGTCAAGAAAACTCAATAACTTGTTTTGATACAGAACTTGTAAGAGAAGTGTCCTATTGGTTTATCAACTATGTATAATATTTGAGCAATCTTTGAAATAATGCAGTTTCTTGGATTACTTAAACAACCATTTTGAATAGCTAAAAGTGGCTGGATCCAAGAAAAAGGGGGGTAATTAGTTTGATTAACAACCATGAGATCTGAAAAATAGTATCTTGAACAAACGTTTTATTTTCATTATTTTGTCAATAACTGATCAATACGTTAGCAGTATCTTTAGTTTGAGGATAATTTTATTTGCAAACATTAATATCTTATCAATATGTACATTAATACTTTTTGGGGCCTTTGTATGAGGTTTTGGATTATATACTTTTACCTTGAAATGCAATACACAATTTCAGACATTTTGAAAAATCTAGTCACTTTCAGCGACTCAAAATGCATTTGATTGTCGATATTTGTATTTGTTTAATCAATAAACTTGTATCTATTTCATTTATACTTACATTAATCACTGCTACCTACAACAAACTGGTTTTATTACTGTTACTGGATTTAGGTTATTTGTAGCTCAATGAGTAAGGAAAATATTTTCCATTTTTTTGAAAATTCCCATCCTGAATTTGATTTTACTTTATGAGTCAGAGGTGTATTGTAGAATCCTTATTGTGACCTCGGTTGGTCCGACAAAATGAATAATTTGTCAACCAAAGATGCCACATTATCAGTGGTGTATCAGTATTGGGAGAGAGAGAGGTTCAACTGAAGAAAGTGCAAAATAAGTCAAAGAGAAATAAATCGAGTTTATAATATAAGAGTTATTCCCCTTGATCATATGGAACTATATTTAAGAATGAATACTGATAATAATCTTTCACTCAATATTATTAGCATGCAAAACGAAAATAGAACGTCCTTCTAAAATTTTTTCGTAAATCAAAATGGTGAAAATCAAAGAAACAATCACCAGGAATATATTATAAATGGGTGAAAGATTTTGAGCGAGCCCAGTCCCCCAAAAATGGTTATGATGGTATGTTAGGCTGAGTCATGGCAGATAAAAGAGACTGGAGTGTTGAAGAGAGAGGAAGAGGGTGCTCACTACTTCTATAACAGTTAACTGCCGAACAAAACGCTGCACGCTAGTTTTGCCTTTAGCTTTTTTTTATTTTGCAAAAGCAGAAAAGTGTCATGATACAAAATGCGGAAAAAAACAATGACAACAGATTTCCGTTCCCTCTGCTCACCTTTTTCAGTAATTAAGTGGTTACTAGTGACAGCCACAAATTCCAGGCTTTTGTTGATACTCAAGGAACTCAATATTGGTTTCCAGTCAGTCAGGCTACAAAAAAGATTAAAAAATTCGTTTACAATTCTATTTTCAGAACAAAATCAAAATTAACTCGCCATCACAGCCAATAATTGAAAAAACGTGGTGTCAAAATTTGAAGAGGCGAAAAAAAAAAAATTCCATTGAAGAATAAATATGGGTGGAATAAATTCTATTTATGACATCACTGGCATTTTTCTTGAGAAAACATCTAAAATGGAGTAAAAAAATCTATTTTTATTTATTAATGAACCCATCAGAATAAGGTGAAAAAAAAATTTCTTTTTAAAACTAAAAAAAAAAAAAAAACCATTTTTCAAGCGGATTTAAGGGAGTACTGATGCTAATTTTCAAGTCTGTAGACAAAACTGTATGGCCAATAGCGTTGGAACGCAATCAAACAAACACACCCATATATAAAATATACAGAAGGATAGAAGCCTTCACCAACTTTGATGGCTATATTTGTTCAATATACAGGGATACCTTGAATGGTGCAATTTTGATATGATGATGATTATGATGATGATGACGATGATCACTGCCACAAAATACAAGTATGGCGCCTCTTAGGAGAAGTATTTTCCATGGAGCATCGTGCACTTGAGAAAGGGTCCTGGCGCATAGTCTAGTCCTAGCTTGGTAAGATATTCTGTTAATTGGCGGCAGAGATGGCTGTAGAGCAATCTTGCAGCTGCATTCAGCACCTGGTATTCTCATATGGTCACCCATCTAGGTAATGATTAGGCTTGACATTGCTTAACCGTTGATCGAACAGGAACTAGTGTATCTAACATGATTTGGCAGTATCACACATTCGATATAATACAGTTATGGTATCAATGTACGAATTAATGTAATTATGCATAAGCTGAAAACAAATATACATTGAATTATAAGACTTTGATTAGTATAGAAAATTTTGACTACCATAATTGAGGCATACCTGTATCAATTAACCAGGTCCAAATACAGTGGCCATTTTAGAACAATGTGTTCCTGAGATTTGATAGGAGAAATCCTTGTAACAATAATAATTCAAACTTTGGAATCTCATTAAAGCAAAATGGTACAGAATGTTGGAGATAAAATCAAAATGTTTTTTTCCAATCAACCTTCAGATGCAGCGCATTGAATTTAGTCCTCCTTCTTTAGAAATGTGAAATACATTTAGGAATACAACAAAATGTGAGATACATCCGGGGATATAACAAAATGTGAGATACATCAGGGAATATAACAAAATGTGATATACATCCGGGAATAAAACAAAATGTGAGATACATCCGGGAATAAAACAAAACGTGAGATACATCCGGGAATATAACAAAATGTGATATACATCCGAGAATAAAACAAAATGTGAGATACATCCGGGAATATAACAAAATGTGAGATACATCCGGGAATATAACAAAATGTGAGATACATCCAGAAATATAACAAAATGTGAGATACATCCAGAAATATAACAAAATGTGAGATACATCCGGGAATATAACAAAATGTGATATACATCCAGGAATAAAACAAAATGTGATATACATCCGGGAATATAACAAAATGTGAGATACATCTGGGAATATAACAAAATGTGAGATACATCCGGGAATATAACAAAATGTGAGATACATCCGGGAATATAACAAAATGTGAGATACATCCAGAAATATAACAAAATGTGAGATACATCCAGAAATATAACAAAATGTGAGATACATCCAGAAATATAACAAAATGTGAGATACATCCGGGAATATAACAAAATGTGAGATACATCCGGGAATATAACAAAATGTGAGATACATCCGGGAATATAACAAAATGTGAGATACATCCGGGAATATAACAAAATGTGAGATACATCCAGAAATATAACAAAATGTGAGATACATCCGGGAATATAACAAAATGTGAGATACATCCGGGAATATAACAAAATGTGAGATACATCCGGGAATATAAAAAAATGTGATATACATCCGGGAATAAAACAAAATGTGATATACATCCGGGAATAAAACAAAATGTGAGATACATCCGGGAATATAACAAAATGTGATATACATCCGAGAATAAAACAAAATGTGAGATACATCCGGGAATATAACAAAATGTGAGATACATCCGGGAATATAACAAAATGTGATATACATCCGGGAATATAGCAAAATGTGAGATACATCCGGGAATATAACAAAATGTGATATACATCCAGGAATAAAACAAAATGTGATATACATCCGGGAATAAAACAAAATGTGAGATACATCCGGGAATATAACAAAATGTGAGATACATCCGGGAATATAACAAAATGTGAGATACATCCGGGAATAAAACAAAATATGAGATACATCCAGAAATATAACAAAATGTGAGATACATCCAGAAATATAACAAAATGTGAGATACATCCAGAAATATAACAAAATGTGAGATACATCCAGGAATAAAACAAAATGTGATATACATCCGGGAATAAAACAAAATGTGAGATACATCCGGGAATATAACAAAATGTGAGATACATCCGGGAATATAACAAAATGTGAGATACATCCGGGAATATAACAAAATGTGAAATACATCATGGAATATAACAAAATGTGAAATACATCACGGAATATAACAAGATGTGAAAAACATCTGGAAATCTAGCTTATAAATAACTTCATCTTTTGTTACTTTTTCTGTTTTTGGCTGTTAAATTGAACTGCGAGCATTCAAAGCAGAGAAATAGCTTGAAATTAGAACTGAACTCACATCCCTCGTGCTTGTTAGAACAGTATTAATTCTTAAATTCATAAACTGATAGAAATCGCTGGTAATTGACAAGTGGAACTTTTTAAAGAATAGCACAGAAATAGTGGAACTCTTCTGTTGATTTAATTGAAAAAAATTTTAATCCATCAAGTGGTCAAAGAGGAATAATTTTAATCAAAAGTTATTTCCCTCAAAGTTGACATTTTACTCTCTTGGTATGAATTTAAGACTTGAACTGAATTCATAATTTCCTATAACCTGAAAAGAAATTCAATTATAACTGATATCTCATCTTTGCAGCATACCTTTTTGAAGAATATGAACATTGAGATAATCCTCACCTGATTCTGTCACCATTCAGATCTAGAATTCCTTGGGAAAGATGAGCTTTGACTGCAGCCATGGGACAGCTGTTATGAAGGGCACAAGCACTGTCATAGTATGACTCAAAGTCATAGGCCCCTCTTTGGCGGATTTGAACACTCTCCATTTCAACATTAAGCTCTGGAATAAAAAAGAAAATACCAAATTCAAAAACAAGAGAAAGACATAGAGAAAGCTTTTTTTCTCATATAAAATAAAGTTTACTTTGCACCCTACAGGGCTAAGATTACTTTTTTCACAGTTGCAATTTTTGGGGAGTTGATTTCCAAAATGAGTCTGTAAAATATAGATAACACCTGTAAGCCTAAAAATTAACAACTATCTCCCTTTTCAAGAATGGAGTAAAACCAAAATAAGGATTGCATTTCATATGAATAAACACTATCCAAAGCATTAAAAAATTGAAAGAGAAAATTGGTAAATTTGGGTCATTGTCCTTTTTTCAATTTTTTTTATTTTATTATTTCACTTGTTCATTTATCTGTATTGATAATAAGCCAAAAATAAGCAATCAAGAAAATTACAGGTATTATACCTTGCTAATAATATGCATTGTGTCTATCAACCCTGTATTCATTTAGGCAAAAGTATTGGCTGTTTGGCACCATTTCTTGAGTAAAAAAAAACACAAAAAAACTTGTCTTAAACTCAAGTATACATAGTATACATAAACTAAATAACTAACTAAAAGGATAAAATTTTACATTCCATTCTGCATCATAGAATGGAAAAGGTAGGGGAAAAAATTATCATTTCGCTCTCAATATTCTTGATGAGAAAATAATAGTAACAAGATCCAGTGTGGATGGCATCAGATAATGCTGGAATCTTAAGTGGACCTAGATAGAAACTGGATTTTGATGTGGCTCAAGTAGGCGATTCAAAGTTAACTGAGCCTGACAAGAAAAAGAAAAACAAGAGCTATTTATTTGGGCAGTAAAGCAAAAGACCAGCAAGGCAGGCAAGTAGGAGATATGGTTTGAGAGATGGGAACAGAGGAGCCAGTAGACCGCAGAAGAGACAGATTCACTGTTGGACAAAGCTACAATCTATGCATTTTGTATCTGATTTTTCGCTACAGCAACATTTAGCATTTGGAAAACAAAGTATCTCTCATCAGGAAATAAAATGCCAGAGATTTTTCCTCGTCCACACAGTGTGTTTTTGCCTTGTTACTTTAGCTCAACAGGATCCACAACATGTGTATTTTCATTCATGGCCTATCTCTTTTTCAGAGCTGTACCTATATCCACAGTATCTATGGAAAATGCAGCAATAGGATTTTACTAAAGAATCCAATTAGTCTTGTCTCTCAATAAATCTTAATTGAGTTTGAAGGTACTTCAATTGATAGAACAACTCAGTCCATGGTAATCAATAACAGAATACACTAAATCCACAACTATCAGCATCACCAATGTTTATATATTGTCAAACTCTGGTCCAAGTCTGGAGTTGACTTTGTTTTTCCTCCATAACAAGAACAGTACTAACCAAATTTAGGGAAGTACAAATCAACATTCTCCTAACTGACTCATAGCTAAACTAATCTTAGTTGCATTGAAAAGTCTTTCATATCTTTAAAATTTTGTTACAATTATTCTAGGGCTTATTTCATTCTAATGAATAAATATATTTATAAAATTAACATTTCCCTAACCAGGTTTGAAATCATGACCAAATGTCAAGTAGCTGGTTCTGTTACAAACTGTACATTTTCATAATTTTTTATTTTTACCAACCATGACCCAGGGGAAAAATGACTAAAAATAAAACCAAACAGGAGAAATATGTTCTTTGAGATATTTCTTCTAACAGCAAATGAAGAAAAAATAATTATTCACACTATACATACATAAAAAAGTTGATGCAACGGAAGAAATGTTCTGATGCACAAAAAAAAAAAATTATTTCATTGCTTAGTTTGATAGGGCTTCTGGATTCACTTACAGAGGTATTTTTTCTATTGGGTGCCAGTATGAAAAAGGTTGATTTGGGATCTAACCCTAGAACAACCAGTATAGAACTGTCCATGGAAAAAGCATGGAGAAGTCAGGTACATTCCAACAATCTTGAGAGATTATCCTTGCGCCTTGCTGCAATTTCCAGAAGTGGCCTCCAGTGACCTTAAGTATCAACATCACGTTGCCTATAAATTGCCATGTAAACTGAAAATTTCTGCATCCTATGTGCTTAATTATGGCCAAAAAATTGGAAAATTGTTGTAAAATGACCAGAATTGACCTCTGGTGACCTTGAATGACCTCAGATGTCTATTTCACATAGATTGCTAACTTTGCTATGAGTAGAATTGTGGCCCATAACTCTGAAAATTGACCAGAAATGACCTCTTGTAAACTCTACATTGCATATGACATTTACCATGGAAATGCCCAATTTCAACTTTGTAGGCGCTAAATTGTGGCTGTAACCTTGAATGACATCTGAGGTCAATCTCATTTAGCCTATGTGGTAAGTTGACCTCTTCTACATGCAGAATATTAAATTGATCGGCCCTGTAGTTTTAGTGGAGAAGAAGCATGACTATATAAACCAAAAGTTCTATACAATACAAAAGTTGGAATAGAATAGAAGTAGGAGTGGAGTTTGACACTGCAGCATGCAGGCTTGTTTACTAAGCTTAGCTTAGTACACCCCAAAGCTAAATAGAGGAAATAGGAGTAAGAATATAGTGTTGCACCAACGGGAGGGCCTGTCTTGAAAATTAGCACTAGTAATCCTGGCTTTTTTGCCCGTGTTCAAACACCAGGCATCCATGCTGACAGGATATATGCAACTATTTCAGCCATCAAGTAAGTCTCAACACACACCTTCTCAGTTTGTGAATTAAAAAAATAAAAGGTGTACTCCTCAAGAAAAAATGGAGCAGAAACAGCCAGTTTCTGTTGCATACGTCAGCTTAATGATCCTCGCAAGTTTTGGATCTGGACGAGACTTTATTCTTACAAGTTTTTATGACCAACCACTTGACAGGATGCAAATCCATCAAATGGATACCTCCACCTTAATCACACACCTAGGAGTGTATTGTAGATCTATCAGCTGGTGAGTGTACAGAGAAATTAGAGTAATTGTTTGAAATAGGTGAGATTAAACAATGTGCCGATTTTTTCACAGCAGAGGTAATCAAGACAGACGTCATACATGATCAGCTGCTACTACTGTTGAACTATTACAGAGCAAATTTTTAAATTGGCCATTTCAAATGACTAAAAGTGGCTAGAATTTCAAGAAATTTTACAGAAAAAAATGAAAGCAGGAAACTATAAACATTTGAAACAGTCTTTTAATAAATTTAACTAGAAAGGATATGGTTTAAGGTTAGTGTTGCAGTTATTAGGATAAGATTAATAGTTATTCATCCCAAAACCAACAAACCCTATTGAAAATAACATTTGAACATCAGTAAAAATCTAGCCACTTTTAACCATTCAAAATAGCTAATTAAAAACTTTACTTCATAATAGTTTAAAAGCAGTAGCAGATATAGTGTCTATCTCAGTAATCTCCCCTGCAAAATATTGGCATATTGTTTAATCTTACCTTTTCCAAATAATTACCAAAATTTGTCTGAGTGGAAAGTTTTCCACACTCTTCACTCATACCAGGAATCAAACGTGGGACCTTCTGCACATGAAGCAGACATACTAACCATTACACTATCCAAGCAAACCAGTTTGTAGATGGGCAAGTCATAAGTTATTAATCAAGAATTATTTGATACTTTACTTCACCAAGAAGAAATTAAGAGGGATAGGCCGAGAGATTTGATTACTTGTAGAGCAAAATTCTTCTGATGATGGAATCAAAATGTTTACAGAGAGCTTGAACTCTGGACTATCAAATAACAGATCAGGTTAGTCACTCAGGAAAGACTATCACATGACCAACATCTTTTGGCAGCATTTTAGGGGTGATCATTTAAAAAATTAGATAAAAGGGTGATCAATGAATAAGTTACTTCTCTTGCCTTTTGTTTGATGGTGAATTTCCAAAAATCAAGCATGAACACTGCCAGGCACAAACTAGGGACCAATTTAGCATTAACTTACATTGTAAACTGAATCCTCACACTAAAAACCAATTTTATGAGGGGAATGTTTTTGCTAGATATAATAGAGTGAATGTTTGAATTTTAGCTCTCTAACTCTATTGGTGTGGCCTGTACATATGATACATACATAGTCAGCTAGTCCAACACAAAAACTGGAGAAACCTATAGTGATGGTTTTGGTTGCAGGTTTCCAGCTGAAAGTTAATTTCTTACTCACCTCTCCCAAATAAGTCAGAAGAGGTACAGGGTGTTTTGAGAAGATTGGAATCTTCTGAAACATTTCTGGATAACTAAGATTTTTGGCAATATGAAACCTACACTCCAAAGTAGTAAAACCCTTAAAGGTTTTTAGGTAGCATTTACAATGATTCATCATGTGCACCACTGGTCACAAAGAAAAATGGTAATCCATTTCTTGACAAACACACCCCAGCAAAAATCACGTGATATTGGCCAATGCCTCAGTTATTTGATTCTTCAGTTCATTCTAATCCCACGGCAGATGTGGTACAAAGTAAAAGCCTTTCACGTAACCCCAAAGGAGGAAATCACAGGGTGTTAGATCTGGAAATCAGGGGGACTGAATCCTGTTGTTTATACTGGGGTGTGTTTTGAAAAAATTGGATTATCGATTTGCTGCTTGATGAGTGGTGCTTATATTTAACCACTGTAAATACTGCCAAAAAAATCTTAAAGGTTTTACTTTCCAGTAGTACAAGTTCAACATTGCCAACTCTTCTAGTTATTCATGAATAGATATTTAAAAATGGTCAAATCTTTCTTGCTTTTTTTTAAACATCCTTTATATGTATTCATTCATTTCTATCTATCCACACAATATCTCCAAAAGTTTTCAATTTTAATGACATTTTGTAGACGGGTGGGTCATGGGCAAGTGAGAATTGGTTACATTTAAAGTGGATCCCAAAATTTGTTTTAGATAGAAATATATTTTTATTGTTCTGTTGGAAATGTTAAAAAACGAAAAATTAAAATTTAAGGGGAAGTAATTCAATAGTTGGACAATTACAGTCCTCTGTTTCATTTTTTAATATTTTATTTTCCTCCAGTTTTCAGTTTATGTACAGGATAGTCAGGCGCAAACTCTCTGAGTGAAAGATAATTACTGTACTTTAACTCTCAAATTCATAAACTGCTTGAAATATCTTGTTATTGACAGTAGAACTCTTCAATCAATAAAGATAGAGGAACTCTTATAAAAATTCATCAAATGATCAAAGGGGTATAATTTCAATCAGAAGTTCCTATCCTTGGAATTTACATTCTATTCTTTTTGTATGAATTCAAGGGTTAATCAACCAGAATTTATTAAGAGTCGGGTTAACTTAGTTCTTCCACTTCTATCTGATCTTGAAATCATGTAAAGGGTTAAAATGATATCTGGCGGTTGCTAAGGATTATCTGGTTTAAATTGCTTATTAGTGGTATCTGTGATTACTCAGGGGAATCAACTGTTGCTAGACTCTAAAAAATCACTATAACTAGTGCTTTTGTTACCAAGCAGGTCAACAGACAGACTTGGATGACAGTGCTTTTTTTAATTCTTAAATTCTTTATTCTATTCATTTGACATTATTGAATTAAGTTATTTTTTCAAAGATTATATCAAATTTTTTTTCCACTTCTTATATTTTCAAATTGGATAAGATAATGACCTCTTTATTGGCTGATGAAAAAATTGGCTAAATACAAAGCATCGGTCGAATGAGTTATCGGAAGTCTGAAAACTGTTCAGAGAAATACAAGGACACCAAATCAAAAAATGAGAGACATCTGAAGTAGTGTTCAATGTGTGAGGCATTCAACAGTAAAATACAGAGAAAAATTAGACCAGGAATTACCAAAAGAAAATACCAATTAGACATAATATGCCTACCAGACATCAAAATCAAAATGACAGAGATTGGTATATGATATCACGAGAGTTTGATGAGGCATCATCTTCCATTGATGACAATGCGGGACTCCACAAACCAACTATTCTAGAACATAGGAGAGTTCCATTTTTTAAACTCTACTCACAGATGAGTTCCAGAATCTATAAGAGCAGTTTCAAGCGGTTCATGAATCTTTAAGTTGAAGTCATTACACAATACAGATACACCAACAATTATCTGACACCCTTAGTTCCAGAATCATACCAGATCATCTGTTTTTCTAGACTAACAGTCGTCATCATGTAATAATTTAATAATACACCACTGACCCATTAATTATGCACATCTCATATGTTTAAAGCATTAGGACTCACCGTGGTTGAATTTTCTCAACACTTCTACCTTTTCTTGCATCAATGTGGACTTGAGATTATGATTTACACAACCACAGATACTTGCACTTAGCTTGGAAGCCATCAGATTTTGTGAGATCTCAACCTTTTTAGCGACAGAGGAAATGAAAAAAGCACCAATGAGTACATATATCAGTAGGCTGATATAGAAGTTTCATTCAATGACTGCCAGAATGTTTTCATCTAATTCATTTAATTTTTACCATACCTTGACTTACAGCACACTCTTTCATTACTGCTTCTAAGTTTACAGCAATGTTGAAGCAGGATGATGATTTGATAATAAAACAAGTTTTTATATTTAAATGGAATGATTTGCCACATGAGTAGAATATGTCTTAGTGTGATATCAAAGTTTGAGAACCATTTCCTTAATATTCAAAAAGTTTTTTGGACGATTGAACTACTTATAATTTGTATTGTTAACATGAGATTTCGGTCAATCCCTTCTATGGCCTCTTCCAGACGTACTATCAAAGGGTGAATTTTTCCCTGATAGTAGCAATGTTCATTATGTTGAGTGACATCTTTTCCAGTCCTTGTTAGGCCTGGTTTTCCACACCTTATCCCTGTATCATATAAGCTTTGCTACCAGTAATAATTCTGTTTACCCTCATCACATTCAGATAGTACACTGGCAGGCTGTAGAATGGATTGGCAGAAACAAACAAGAATGAGTTCAATAGTCTGAAGAACTCTTTGAATATTGATTATAGACAGCAACTATTCTGAGGATAATAAATCTAATCATTTTCTTTTTTGGTCAATTCAACTAAAATCAAAATATCTGATTGTATTTATCAAAAACATTTGGAGTAATTTCAACTCAAGTACAAAAACTCTAAAACTGAAGAGAGAAATTATTCTGACGAGCGCAGAGGGGCATGTTTGGGAGGGGCTTAACTTTATGGTGTATAGAGCAGCCTACCATAATTGTCATGTAAAATAATTTTCCATTTATCATACCAAACTACAGCTTTGAAGAATTTTGGTTACTTCTCTTCAGTGTTGCCAATTTAGATATTCTATATGTAAATTTAGATAATTCTAAAGAGTGGAAGTCAAGGGAGATGATTCATAGAAACTATGAAGATAGATCTATAATTTTTCATTTTGTTTCATAAGATTTCTCAAGAACCGCCCAGCCAAAAGACTTTATACTCAACAATGCACTGCCTGGTGTGCTGACTAATCTATCTGGCAAATATCAACTTCGTACAATGGCCATTTGTTGAGTAATCACAGGGCAAACACTCAAACAGATATTTCTTCAATTGCAGTTTGATAAATGGCTAGAATGAATAAGTGGGTGACCAGTAGTTTCTAAGTTTTAAGCTTCAATGAAAGAAGAAAAAATTTATTTAGGAAACATTGAACTTATTCATTTAATGAAATTGTAAACAGCATGATGCCTGCAGCAATATGCAGATGAAAGTAAAATTAAATAATGGAGAGTTGATTGGCTTAAAAAATATATTTCCATTGGGTTTTTCTAACAAAAAAACTTTTTCATTATGATTCTTTCATAAATGAATAAATACTGAAACTTTTATCAATAAATGATGAGAAGTTAATTTTTAATAGAATTTCAAAATCTGAGGGAATTTTCACCTAAAAATCAGCCATTTTGAATGGCTGAAAGTGTCTGAATATTAATCATTGTTCAAATAACACTATGCTCAAGAGAATCTAGAGGATGCCCAATCTTGCTGGAACATGCCTAATAGTGTTAGGGTTAGTAGGTAGGTTTGGTGGTTGGGGATAGTAGGTGGGTTATGGTCAGGAGTTACGTCTGTGGCAATCGGTTAGGTTTAGTGATTTGAATATCCTGATTATTTATTGGTGTTGTTTCATCACCTGGAAATTAAATCTAAATGGCAATTTTTTTGTAAGTCTAGCCACTTTTGGCCATTCAAAATGCTTGTGCTGATGTGGAAAAGGACAGCTGTTGTTGGATTATGGGATAAGAAAATAAAATAATGCTAGCAGTGCTGTAGAGAGGATTGCATTTCTTTTTAGGGGCCCACAGTATTTAACTTGTACCAAATGATCAGATAATTTAATTTTACTAACCTAATCTTTTTGAAAACTTCATAACTTGAAATTGTTTATCAAGTGTGTTCTCATAGGAACTGTAGAAATAAAGTCAGTTTTATATTTCATGAAATACGGACTAAATGATATAACCCTAAAAAGTTAAATTATCAAAAGGATTAAAATTTTAGAATGAGGACTTATGTAAGCCATTCCTCAGAAAAATGTCAGAAAACATGTATCCCACTTTATGCTTATAGTTACATTGTAAACATAATCCAACCTGCTGAATTTTTTTTTTTCAAAACTGACAAATTCTGTGTGTATCCCAAAGATTTTACAGATTGAAAGCACAAAAAATTACTCGCAAAAACATTTTTTTAATTTCTTATCAAATTCTTAATTAAAGAAACTTTGACCTTTTTTAAGTATTTTTTCAGTTCTACTTGAAACATAGCAGATCAAAATGAAAAAAAAATCAGAAAAATAATTTATGGTTATTCATATTTAAGAAAATTTAAGTGAATGGGTTATTTTTGTGTCAATACTGTGTACATTTAAACAAAAACAAAAAATTTAAAATGTATTATCATGTTTTAATGAAGTTGAACAAATTTTTAAAAAAGGGTAGTTTTCTAATGAATGTTTGGAAAAGTATAAGAATATGATAATCAACTCAAGTATTGAGTCATACAAATGCTCTTAAAAAGTTATACTTCTTCTTTTAAAAAGTATAATAAAACAACATATTCACCAGAAATTAACCCAATAATAAGATTAAACTCATGTCTTTAGTAGATTGTGAACCATCATTAGCTCAGCATTCTATCAATATTTGTAGCTTTATCCCCTGTGACTTGAATATTTATTTATTGCATTTTTCTATTTTATTTATTTTTTCAAAAATGAAAAATTCACCAATAAGACCCCTACTTTAGAGCTAATATGGTATGCAGCTAGGATTTAGGTTTAGTGGGTCGGTTCAGTTTAAAGGTTAGTAGGAAGGTTTTGTGTTTCTAATTTCCCAATTATTTAATCAGTATTAGTCTTCATATTTTTATTCCCGCATGTACTTCCTGTAAGATGACAGAAAGAAAGTACCGTTTATGGCATTATCATTACATTGTAAAAAGGACCCTCGTCTCGTAAAACCTGAAACAACATTTTTCTAAAAAATTTCTTCTAGAAGAATTTGTGATTCGCGATATGTGAATCCTTACCAACACTGCTATAAGTTTATTTATATCAATTCAAAGATTACCCTTATTTGTTCAGAAACCTGATTAAAAAAAATCATAATAACGACTTTGTATCAAGATTTTATAGAATAATTTTTATGTAAATTTCATTCATACTGTCTTGAAAATATTATCTCGGAGTTTAGAACATTGACATTCCTCATTGACTAAAATTTGGCCAATGGCCAATTCCTAAGGGGAGCTGGGGCATCTGTTCTGAATAGTAGACACTGCTTGGGGCTTTTTATCTCAAGTAGTCCATCTTCATGAACACTTTTACCAACAACAGATGATATGTTATATGCCTTTGTTACTATATCAGGCAACTGAGCCTATACTCTCAAAAAAATATTCTTTTCTAATTGCATGAAGACAGCAACAAAACTCACCATTGCAAGTCAAAGATCAACTCGACCAACAAAACTTCTACAATCTCAATTGTACAAAAACTCAACTCAATACAGAGACCTCCTACAAATCTAATTCTACAGAACTCAATAAGAAAACTTTCTTCTCTCTGACAAAACTCAATGAAAAATACTTCCATCATTCCAAACTCTAAAATCTTGCAAGAAACATCTTGAAAATACAAACTGGAATTCTTCTCAAAGACATTACTTCTTCACAATCTAAGCTCTCCTATTTTTCTTTTATATTCTCCATTCTGACCAACTCTGTTAATAAAAGTTTGGGATATTCAGAAAATCTAAGGTTCTTTGCATTGTTTTTTGTTTCCATCTCACTTGTCTTAGTTCAGGGCTGTCCATTATAGCAGATTATCAAAAAATGATAATAGCAATATTTTATGAAAAAATTTCAGTTTTACAATTCTTAAAATATAATCAGTTGAGTGTCCAAAATATAATCCCAATACATTGTTTGTTATTGTCTCAAACACACACATGAACACACAACAGCTTGTAAGATAAATTCACTAACTAAAAACTTTATTTTCAATATTTATTTAAAAAAATAAAAAAAAAACTATATACTACAGCTTCTCCAAATGTTCATTGAAAAAATTGCAAAGTAGGTAAAATTAAAATAACATTTTTCAAATACAACTACCTCTGTACAGTTCTATAAAAGTTGCAACATTAGTATTAAATAAATACTCAATGTAACAGCTATTACGGGACATGGATAGTGATATTTATTAATTAAGAAATAAAACAAACCTGTTGTTTTCGTGAGTTTCAAACCATATTTTGCCGTGTGAACAAGCTTTCAGATTTGCATTTTTCAAGAAAAAAATCAATGGCTAGGTTTAGGGTTATTCATACATGAGCTATTGTTACTTTTCCCGTTTCTAAATGGCAGCTGATCTAGCTGAATGGTGAATGTTTTTAGGGTTATTGTCATCTGCATCTTATCCTTTGACTTTAAATTCGCTATCAGCGCCTTATCAGTCACTCTACAGCTGGAGCAGCAGTTATATTGAAACTGGAAAGGTCACAATTGCTTATTCATTATTAATTCAAATTGTAACTGATTGTTATTAAATAAAATTATGCTTCTTTTTTTTTCGAAAATAAAAGCTTACTTTTCAATAAATGTCTAAGGAAGTATAATGAAATTAACTTGACAAGTATTATTTTTATATTTAAAATACCTTCTCATATTTAGAAAAATAAAAATAGAAGAGAAAAAAAACTTTTTCCAATTATTTATAAACAGGTTGTTAAGAGACGTTTACACATCATATGATAACGACACATTATTGTTTGTTATTGTTTCAAAACATTTCAGATTTCCGGGAAACCGTTCAAATAATAAACAGATATGGATAATACTTACCAACCTATATCCAGTCTTATCCCAAATAATCCTTAATCTGTTCAAAAGGGGAAATAGATGTGTTTTTCAGTTAAAAATTGAGAAAAACCGGCAAATGATCGTCACGACGACATGTACAGTCACGTACGAATCGCTTGACAACCAATAAACGAAAATGGCGGGCGTCTGATAGGATTGAATATAAAATGCGGATTGGAATAACTGAAACGAAACAATTTTCAAAATCGGAAAAAGGTAATGATTCCACAGCGAAAATGCTAGTGAGTCCATTCAAGTATATTTCTCAAATAAAACAACATTATCTTGTTTATAGAATTACTTTGTCTTATGTCAAATTTCTCTATTCAAAAAAATTGTAAATTTTCAATTTGATATTTTTTTGTAAAATAGATATACATATATGAATATATAAAATGGTATTAACCCGTCTTTGATACTTCATCTAATCCTTAAAAATTTAGGCGTATCAAGACGTTGACGATTTATGTCACTTTGGGCCTACTATACCTGCTTTCATGAATGGCTGACACAACTGGCGACGATTTGTGAAAAGATGCCTGTTCATGCATACATCTGATGCAATCAACTGCTGTCAAAAAGGTCAATTTCAAATACGTTCAAATACATTATATTGCATTTCATTTGAAAAAGCTATGGACTCATTATCATTTTTCAAATTTATCATTATAGTTTTTGTTATGTTTTCAAAAAAAAATGAAATGCAATATAATATGCTTGAACGTATATGAAATTGACTTTTTTGACAGCAGTTGATTGCATCGTATGTATGCATAAATAGGCGTCTTATTTGTCTCTTTATCTACTTTTCCCAAAGTGACTTTACACTCACAAAAAATCTACCATCATACTCCGCGTGTATTTCTATACTTATTTTTGTCTGTATCATTTTTCTATGTCAACGCATGATGACGTAGGAAAAATAGAATTTTATGTTCTGGTTGAGTTCGCAAAAAAAAAATCTACTCAATCATTCTGCTTTCAAAGAGGTTTCGGGCAATTGAACTCTTTGTTGGTGTTGTTAACACAACGTTTCAGCCGATCTATTTTACGGCCTCCTACAGATGTACTTATCCGATAATGATGGTGGTGAACATACTTTTTTATCCAAAGGTAGTAACGCTTATAACGTTTACTTTGGGTATTTTCCTTTTCTTACCTTGTTAGGCCTGAATTCCCATACCTGTTCCCCTTTGAGAAAAATCAAAGCAGCAACACACATCAAAATGTCGACTGAGTGTATAAGTTCAACCTGATGTGGCTTCCGTTACTCAACAGAGACAAAGTAAGGAAATTCAGACCCGTGGGCATGCGAACCAAGTTCAGGCAAAATAGCGTAAAATTTCGGGCAAATCGAAAATATCAACTGAATCCAACATTATAAGCGTAGCTGACATTGAAGCAAAAACCTGTTTATCACCATCACATTCAGATCGTACGCCTAAAGCAAGCCATTTGATTTTTAAACATAACTAGTTCTGGTACACGCGCGGGCCACTGTAATTCATTTATGCACAGTAAATCAATTTCCTTTTCATAATCTGGTACCATATTCGTATGCTTTGGTGAACCACACCGTGGGGCAGTGAATACAAAACTAGTCTCGCAGACCATAACTACCGTAGTGAGTTCAATTCTCCTTGAGACCCTGAAATGTATAGCCTTGTGCCATACTAATTAAAATTGAAATGTTTCGTCTCTCAAGAGACAACTCCCAATGAAGTATGGAGGTCGGTCAAGAAGTCCCCGTTTCATACATCAGCTTAGTGATCCTTGCAGGTCTCGAATCTGGTCGAGACCAGGACTTTATCCCCACAAGACATTATGACACCCATGAGTAGGATGCAAGTCCATCAGAGTGATATCTCCTTCCTAATTACATAACTTAGAGTGTACTCAATTAGCTGCTGTGTGCAGGGAAATTTGTCCTATTGAAGAGTTTTCCAAACATTCCACTCTTACTGAGAATCGAACCCGAGACCTTCTACGTGTGATGCAGACGTGCTATCTGAGCGGACTAAGCTTAGTGAAATCATAAAGATCTTGCCGTAACAATCTTATCTCACAAACTATTATTACGTGCTTCCTTCGGTAAAATCTAGTTCGTTGTAGAGCAGTGCGTTATAATGCTGATGGATGGTGGAACACGGAATACTCATTTAGATCCAAAATAGGTAAATTGATTGCAGCTCGGTTATAACGCAATGTTGGCTTCCTTGATCCCCAGTCTTACTGTTGTGAGTTCGATCTTCACTGCATGCTCCAAACACATGCAGCGTTGTGCAAGACTAATGAAAGTTTAGTAAATATCAACATCCGTACATATACATACCCCTCCCCGCTTCAATGTCCACTTTTCACCACTTTTTCGATTTTTCGAAAGAAATGCAAAAAGGGAAAATAGCGCTTGTTTTGTAGCAAACAATTACAGAAGCAGCGTGAACCCCCTTCTGAACTCTTATATGCCGCAGTCTGCTGTACCATCCACCAACGAACCTTAGAAGAATCAGTCTAGCATAAAATTATCCCCAGTTTAGTGGATCTGGGAGCGTGGAAATTTTTTTCTCCTATAGATTAATGTTAATTGCTTCTTCGCTTTAAGCTATTTCGGATTACAAAAGGTTTAATAGACCGTTCTACTTTCTAGTCGCAGGGGAACTTTTAGTTTGTAATTATTCAAACTTATTCATTTACAAGTTAATTGGCTAACAGCAGCGGTGACGTCACAGTTGGCTGAGAAATAAAAATACAGGAGTTGTAGTCCGCTCAACTGGAGTTTTAGGTTATGTTTGCAAGATAACAAGAGAAATGGAAACAAAAAAGATGGCTTCCATTAAGAAAGTTAGTCAACCACTGAGCGATTTAACAAATACACAACCGTCTCGAGGCTTTGGATCCGGCTGTTTCAGGCTTGAAAAACCCGTAAGGCCCCTTCGGCGTCAAGGTGCTATCAGACGGAAGAAGAAATCTCCCGGACTTGAGTATCGAGTTCGGTGTTATTCCAACGACACTTTGCTGAATCAGAATTCTGCTTCTATACCAAAACCTGCAAAAGTCGCACCTTGAAACTTCTGTTCCACGTCTCTGTAGGACGGGAGCGATCATGGCCCACCACGGCTCTCTTATCGTTTTCTGCGATTTTTGTCCTCTAAGAACCCTGTTTTTCCGTCTCGTTACAGACACGTTGGATGACAGTCAGGCGGCGCCTGCCGTACTACGTCGTCCTTACCGGACGAGGAATCCATGCTGAATAAGCTAACCCCTCTTCTTGAGAATTATCTTGAAAAACACTTCTCTTTCTTTCCTCAACCCTCCTGTTAACTTATTCAAAAGTCTTCAAATGTTATTTATATTCCCATTGGAACAATATATATTCTAATTACTTGTTTTCACGCACATTATCCCCAGTGCCTTGGGGAGAACTAGGTTTCTTCTGATAGCAAATCCCCTTCAATTGTACTCTTTTGTTTTTGTTTGTTTGGGGGATGTTTTGTTTTCCATTTCGGCTACTGGGCTCCTTTGAACAACTTGGTACTATGTATCCTCTCTACAGAATCGGTCACTTGCGTCCTAAGAGTTCTGAGTTCGTCAATTTCAGAAATGAATGCTTCTACGCAGGGCTTCCCAAGAGAAATTTTAGAAGGCGGTGCAAAGCTGTTTCCCCTCCCTCCATCACCCTCTGTTAAACTCTTTTAGCACTGAAAACTATAGTCGGCCTATTCTATTAATGATGTATTCGTATATACTTTAGTTCCGATTGTCACACCCAAGTAGCTGTAGCCCCAGTGCGATGCACTGGCTGCTCACACATCAACCTCTGAGTCTATGCTTTCATACCGGAACCTATGAAATTCGATAATTGTTTGGATGAGGTTCACAAAAAGAGGTAAATATGGAACATATGAAAACAGAAAAATTAACCACTTAGCCGTGAGGATATAGTTTAGTCAGTGGTTACGGCTGGGTGGCAATTAACTAAAGCTCAAATATTTACTTCATATTTGTAGCACTAAAATAAATATACAGTTAGAATTAATATCATAAAATGATTAAATTTTCTCGGTCATCTAACAGTATTTATTCTCGAACTTCTGTAAGTAAAGTCTCCTATTTGTTCCAATTTGTCTGCATAACAAAGGCTTTATGCTTTTATCATGTACAATGACTACGGAAGTTAACCACCCTCTTTTTCTTTGAACCTCATCCAAACGATTGACTTTTTTTCCACCTTGAAAACCCCACCCTGAAAATGATCTATCACTCCTTGCTAGGCTGAATGTTAACATTGAATTTTGAACATTTCTTGGTAGCTCTTTTTTGCATCTAGTTATTTTAAACACAAACACGCGAATGGAATGTTCATAAAATTGTTTTAATTTGATTTACTTTTGTTTTAATGATTTATCTATAAAAAAAATTCCTCAAACATATTGAAACTATTGGATCATATGCGGTGGTACTGTTTGCTCTGTCTTGTGTACGGCCCTCCACCTGTTAACCCATTCAAAAGAAGTCTTCAAATTTTGCTTGTTTCCATTAAAATATCTACAAAAATTGTATTTGTCTTCAGTTTCTCTTTGTACGTTTTCCATCCTCCAACATTATACTGAACTGTTGGACTTCATCCGCATTGGTTTAAGGCTTCAGTTTTCTAGACCGAATGTTACGTATTGCTACAAATAGTCGTCCTTTTCCAAGTCCGTTACTGGACCTCTGGCTTACGTATGCAGCCTTTCTGCTCCTGAACGGCATAGTGTCCAAATATTCTAAACTTGACCAATCATCACGCTATATAATTTTTTTCTTCCAACTATCAACTTCGATTTCTTTAGTTTAAGTGTTGCATACAAGCCGCACCAATGGAGTTGGAGGGCTGACATTTTAAACATTTACTCTTCATGCCCAGGAAGTCGTTTTTTTTTTGTTTTTTTTTTTTTTTTGTTTTTTTTTTTACACCCCCAGAAGGCGTCAATATGCAATTGAAGAGTACGCTAAATTGATCCCTTAGTTTATGCCACGCTTGTTTGTTTTTGTTTTTAAATTCAGACTTTTTATTACTCACTGGCCAAGAAGCCAACAGTAACTTTTTCATGGATCATGATTTTCTAACTTTTTTTAATTGATCACCAAAATGGCATGTTGCCAGAAGACATTGGTCACGTGGCTTTCTATTGAGTGGCTAACCAGACCTGTTTTTGTCTTATAATTCTGCTCATAATTTCTTGGTGGGGTACGTTGTGGGTAGCAATATTTAACGCCATGGGTCCATTGGCTGTGTGGGGGCAGGAAAACACATTTGACATTCCTTGGACTCTCAACGTGGATCCCCAGAGATCATAGGCAAATTATAAGATGGCGTGACGAAATAGACTATTTCGGGGGGAGGTCTACCCACCCCACCAGGGTCAGGCATTCTCTTCGAATGGTTTAAATGGATAGGTAGCAGTGGACACTCGTCAATTTTGACAGGAAGGACTGCGGAATTATCTTTAACATCATGAATCGTTTGTTCTTCATAAGAATCCTTTGATTTCCTGCTTTGTCGAGTAGAACGGCAACGTTTTTGCCATTAGCACAGTTCAGGTCTTTCCTCCAAACGATTGTGCTCCCGTACATCGGACGATCAAAAAGCATTTTGTAGACTCGAAGCACTCTTCGACTAAACTAGCCGATGGAAACACAACACCTATGTTCATCGACAGATGAAAACACATCTAGCTTAACCATCTAAGCAAGCATCCAACCTTGCTCTCCAGGCTGGCAAATAAAGATGCTGTCTTACAAACATACATTTATGCGTGCATATGCAATGCAATCCACCAGCATCACTCCTGTCGACATTTCATACATTATCAATAGAAAAATACAACTCTCACAAGACTATCAAAAGACTCTCACATCTTCCATGTATGCTTGTATAGGGGTGACGCTTATGATTGTGAAACGAGTAGTGCGAGGATGGTTGAAAGACTAGGGAATTTTTGTGTCGTTTTCGATATCTAGCTAAAAGAAGTTTCGTATTTAAATTAAAAGAATAGGGGGCGCTACACTTGAATAAACATTTCTATTTTTCAGAACTCTAACGATCTGCAAGACAATTACTTATACGCATAACTCTTCCTGCCGATCAATAACTTACATAGAAACTTAAACCCCCTGAATTTTGTATCTTAGTATATAAATATATACTTCTGAAACAAGCCTCTTCATATAAATTCATACTTTTTGTCAACTTTCTTTTTTCAGCATTGTTGTAGCTTTTTGTCTGGTTCTGTTATTTGAGTTTGTTTTTTCAATTACAACTGACCTCCCTGTTTACCTAAATTAGTCAGAAGTCGTGCAGGTACGAATAACACACACTGACTAAAAAGGGTAATTTATATTTCATTTAGGGAGTACCTTGTGATACAGTGTTTAACCGACAAACACGGACATTTTAATTGTTGCAAGCATTAGGTCCAGGTTTAAATCACATACATGGAGTCAGACAAATTACCAATGACCATAACCCTCTCATAATATACACTAAAGATTCAGACTCCAGTTTTGTTACCACGCGCTTGATACTTGAAACTAAACATTACTTTTAACTACTTTTTATCTTCATTCAAATTTTCATTGGTTTTTATCACAACTTCAAATTGAACCGTTATTTCTACGGCCACGACCGAACAGCGCGATCGGAGCAGGTCTTAGGGTACCTGGCGTCCTGGGTAAGCTTGATTCTTAACTAAGTTTGTCGTCGGTCATGAGAATCCATTAGAAAACTCAAATGGCAATGGGCTGGTTATGTTGCAAGAATGTTGGACATCACGACTGACAACGTGGATCCCCAGTGATCATATGCAGAACTGTGCCCGGCCGAAAATGAGATGGGGTTATGAACTTGTCAAATTTAGAAAGTATTGGTTCAGTGACAGCTGATTGTGAGGTCTGGCTTATCAGGGGGGGGGGTCTTTGTCCAACTTTACTATTTGTGATTTTCATCCCTCTTTATATCTCTATACTTGATTAGTTGCTTTTTTTATCACAACTAATCGGGATGAGGGAGAGTAGTAGTTGGGATGAGAAATAATGCAGTAAACTCCTATTATAACAGCATCCACTCGGATTGAAGTGCCGTCATAACGGGTGGCTTATACGAATTGTATTTATGGGAAAACAAAAACGACTTTTTACCAACCTTTCACAATCTAATGCCTCGTATACGGATTAGAGTTCTGCAAGTAAAATGAATGAACCAAAAAGTAATTACGCTAATCACATATATGGTGGTATGCGATTAATTTTGTTGCTGAAAGCGTCAGTAAATATCAGTACCTCACAGAAATGAATCACCATAGCCTGCGTGTGTACCACAACTAATTATCAAAAATTCATCTAAAACTATCTTTAAAAATTCCAACTCAAGATTTGGCCATGGTCACTCCAAAATGAGCATAGAGATCCCCGAAATAACTTTTTTTCTAAATTTTTAAACAAACAAAAGATATTTTTAAATGGTGTCTATCGCCGTATTCTAACAAATTTTCGCAGTTGTAGCCCCAGAAGTGTATATGCACTTACTCAAAGAGAGAAGAATATGAAACCCACTTGACTGGTTGGTCGGACTATTTGTGGGGCTCTGGGGATTTGTCTGGAGTGAGATTTGTCTGCACTAGGTGAAATACTATTCATAAAGCTTTTGGGGCCCCCTTCTATTGGGAGCCCAGGGGCGTTTTCAGATAAATCTTTCTCGCCTCTAGCTACGCCTCAGTACATTGTTATGAACTTTCTCTCTCTTCGAATAATGCCCTTGTAGATTAGTCTTAAGCACTTCATTGCTTCTGTTGCTGATGTTATGTAACTGTAAACAATTGTGCTGTTGATGATCTTTCATTGGGTCGAGAAACGCCAACAAAATTGTACTTTTTCTTTTCATCAAGGTTGTATTACAACTTTTGGCGACCAACTTGGTCGCAGGTTACGAATTGAGCGTGTCTATCGTTAGAAAACTTTATACAACATATTGAACATGTTTAATTTTGTAGTTGATGATCATTCATCAGGAAGAGAATATAAATGGGATGTGTCAGGTAATATATATTTAACTTTTTTTCTCATCAAGGTTGTAATTCTACCAATTTTAGACCAATTTTCGACGTATATTATGAATTTTGAGTCCGTTTCTCTCTATCGTGACTCATTGTTTTTGTTGTTTCCAGTTCTACTGAATGTGAGGCAATATAGGCGAAGTTTAAATGAAAACAAAATTCGTACCAGTCAGAACCTTTCAATGCAGAAAATCAAATTTATTACCTATAAGATATACAAAGACGACACTATGCAGAAGGACAAGTATAATGCTCCAGTGGATGAGTGTGAAGCAATTAATTGCTTGTGCCTCTAATGTTGTACAACTTGTTCTTGTGCATGTCGGTGGGGGGGATACTATGCAGAGGAACCAGCTAAAAACATTGAGTTTAATTTCTGCAATGGTGCTCTATTGGGTTAATATCAGATACAGCTTCCATCTCATCGTGAAAACTAGTCGTGATACAAGAAAACGGATTGCATTTTTTGGAATCCGTATCATAAAGTACACAACATATTCTTGATAAAAATTTTGATCCCTATTAATTATGAATTGTAAACATTTAAGTGCATAGTTGAGCACCCAGGAGATGCAATTAATGTTTCTTTCATCTCATTTTTGGCAACCAGTCAAGGAGATAAACAACTCTGATTCCCAAACCAGCCTGAGGAGTGGTGGGCTCTGTCGGGTTATCTCGCCCTTGACACACACATGATGAAATCATCTGTTGTACCTCAACGACGCTTCACAGTATTACGAGTTAATTAAAAAAATGGTAAAAATAATCTATTGGAATTCCACACATTATTCAAATTAAAAAAAAAACAAAACAGTGCTTCGAAGCGAGCATGTCTTCTGCCCTGTGCCTCAAATCAGAAAACGAGTTGAGTCCATTGCTGAGGCAATTGAACGACCGTAGCCATCAAAGATTGCAAAGAGTTCCATCCTTTTCATACTTGTCTGTGTTTGGTGTGTTCCAGTGCACCTGGCCATACTGTTTTGTCTACTGACTTGGAAATTGACAACCGGTACTCCACTAGACCCCTTCTAAAATGGTTTCTTCGATTTTTGGGAAGGAAGCTTTTTGACCTTTTTGGAACTTTATTATAACGCGTTCATTAATAACATCTAGATTCTCCAGGAACTGGATGTTTCTAGATGTTTGAGTTTTACTTTATTTTAGATGTTTTCTAGTTGAAAACGCCGGGAATGTCATAAATAGAAATTACTCTGACCACATTTATTATTCGATGGATTTTTTTACGTGACTTAAAATTTTGACGCTACGGTTATTCGATTATTGACCGTGATGGTGGGTTTATATTGCCTTGAATGAAACTATGGAAGTGTAATCAGAGGCAATACGCTACACGCCACACGATACGCATCTGCGTCGAGCGACAGTAAACGTGTTCACAGTGGTGGTACAGTAAGTGACCTTAAAAGTACAGCTATGCTCTGCAAGGGGTTTACTGAGTGTACTTTAGCACAAGGTCACGGTACAGGTTCAAAGTTCAAACTCTGGTTGGAGCTGCTTATGTTTTTTTACACTAATACCCTTGAGAAAGACATGAATCCACCTCTTCTCCTCTCTTTCGAGCTATAAGTAAAATAGTAAGACAGATTAGCCTCTCCAGTCTTCGGAAAGCAATCAGTCAAAGAGAAGGGCAACTTCCAAAGCACAGAGTGGGGTCCCCTTAAGGCTGTTTGACGCACAATTTTGTGGACAAACCGGGTGTCCTTTTATATAGTAGTGATTTACCCGTGAGGATCGGAATCACTACACTATCGAATTGCAAGAAGATAACCTGCGAACCACTGCACCTTCGAAAGCATATTCACTTGACCCAGGATTCCTCCTGTGACTTTAAAAAAGTAAAGAGTTCCCAGTTTGGGGGGATCAGTTACCTCAGGACGGCACCACCTATTGCACTACAAGGAGAGGGGAGGGCTTGCCTTGATGTCTTATTGATATTGGTTGTAGGAACTGATCAATTTTAGTTTTTTCCCTACATGTACACGTGTGGATCCCCACGTTAAATACAACCTTGTATCGCATTCTACGCAGTGGCATAGCGAAGGTTTTCAGTGCCCGGGGACAAAGACCGCGCTATGATTATTAATCAATATGCATTATAAGCTAGAGGAAATTTTCCACCCCTTCACATCTGCGCCCCCAAGATCGACCCCCCCCCCCCCTTGCCACGCTTCTGATTCCACCTTAGTTGTGTGCTGAATAAATACCCTTGGATAGCATAATCTCGTTGTGTAAGAAAATTTGAGCGAAATCCAGCAAAGAACACAAGCGAATACATTCTCCAGTCTCTCTCTCTCTCTCTGTCTCTCTGTCTCTCTGTCTCTCTGTCTCTCTCTCTCTCTCTCTCTCTCTCTCTCTCTCTCTCTCTCTCTCTCTCTCTCACACACACACACACACATTATCCGTTCCTCTACCCACTTCTCCTCCCCGTCTGTCTCTCTCTCTGTCTCTCTCTCTGCCTACCTTCCATTCTCATTCCTTCCTCTCCCTCTCTCTCTCTCTCTCTCTCTCTCTCTCTGCATTCTCCATCACCACCCTCTCTCTTGACTTCTATCTCTCGCAGCAAAATCTACTTATCTATACGGGTAGACTAACCGGGTTAGCGAAGACAGGAAGGAAGGAAAGCACTTGCCAACAGGCAGGTGGTGTTTCACCTTGGCACTAAAAGAGGTCGCTTGTTTTTCCTTTACTCTCCTTCTTTCTCTCTTCACTCTTTTTTCCTTCCTTTCTCCAACAAACATCTTTTCTCTTTCCTTACTCCCTTTCCTTTCTCTCTTTTTCCTGTTCACATTCCTTCTTTTTCCTTTCTTTCTCCAACTTGCTTCTCATCTTCCTTTCTTTCCCTCTTTTTCTCTGGTTCACATTTTTCTTTCTTTCCTTCTCCCTCCCCCACTTCTCGTCTTTCTTTTCTCTGCTCTTTGTCTTACATTTTCTCGTCCCTTGAATGCTTTCTTCTTTTTTCTCTTTGTTTTTCTTACCTTTTCTTTCTTACTTTCTTCTCCTCCCCCCTCTCTCTCTCCAACACAAATCTCTTCTTTCTTTCTTGCTCTCTCTCCATTTTACATCTCTTCTTCCTGTTTCTTTCTCTGTTTTTTCTTTCCTCCTATCTTCAACTCACATCTCTTCTTTCTTTCCTTATTTTCCTTCTTTCTTTCCTTAACGTACATCTCTTCTTTCTTTCTTGTTTCTTTCTTTTTCTTCAACACATATCTCTTCTTTCTTCCTATCTGTCTTCCACCAACTCACATTCTTTCTTTCACCAACTCACTTTCTTTCTTTCAGTCTCCAATCCGCATCTCTTCTTCCTTTCCTTCTTTCCTTTGTTTTCCTCCGTCTGTTACCTTTTTTATACAAAACACTTGATTTATTTGCACCCATAAGAGACTCACAAAAGCTGTAAAATATATCCTCAAACCATTATATACAAGACACGTTTTCCTTTCATCATATTTCGTGTTTTGTGCCAAATTCTTCGTTTTCCGTTGCTCCATTCCGCCTTTTCTTATATAATTACAATATGGAATGTTCAAAATGTCTGCCCTCCAAAGATTTTGTTCGTCTCAACTTATCGCTTCACGTTTGTTGTCTTTGATGTCTGTGTAGAAAATGCATGAATGTTGGAAATTATTACACGATGAATATAAGGAAGTTATTTGCTTATATAATCTTATGCTTTACGTCTGAAAACGACGATGGAAGAGGTATACGTATTCACTCATGTTTGCCTAGTTACCTGTTTCCTTACACAATATCTCTGAAAGTTCTCTATAAAGATTGTGGAATTTTTGTGGAATGTTGGACTATGGGTAAAGGAAGAACGGATTAAATGCAGGGTGAATCCAAGTATTTTTTCCGCGATTGACAGATGTTTTTCTTTATATATTTACTTGTATTGTCAAACTGCTACGAAGTTTTGACTTTATTTTCCTCGCCTAGTAAAAATGACAATTTCAGACTTCTGGTTAAGATTAAAAAGTGAAAAGTTTAGAAATGATAAATTGAGAGAAAAGGGAAGACAGAGAAAGATTTTATTCTTACGTCATCAATCAATTAAAGGAAGAAAGAGAGAAATGAAAAAAAAGAGAGAAATTACGAAAGAAAGAGAAGGGGAAATGGAAAGCCATGGACGCTACTTTTAAGACATTATCTGAATTGCCTTGAACTATATCTAGAATTATCTTGATTTTCATGCAATCTATCCAGAAATATATCTAGATACTAATTTATCAAGTCCCCTTCAAAGAACAAATTTAAAGATCTTTTCCATTGAAAGGGAAAATGTTTTTACAAAAGGCGAAATATCTAAAAGAAAATTTTAAGCTTCTGTCAGAGTGGAGGTTGATCCTAAAGCAGCCTGTCTGGTTCACTCTCATTTACTGTTTGTCTACACAATTTATCTATGAGTCCTCAATTAATTCCACTGACATTACGTGAAAGTTTAAGCCATGAGTTAAGGAAGAACTGATTAAATTTGGGGGTGGATCCAGGTATTTTTCTCGATTGAGAAATATTTTCAGAGAGAGACAATAGTCGGAAATATGAAAATCGAAACCATTACAATGACCTCCCCCACATCGTAGCAATGTATAAACTACTTTTCATTCAGTTTTCAGTTCTTGTATGGTGTTGGCAGAGGTACGCGCCTCTGTGGACGGTCTCATAGTTTTACTGTGTAATTATTAAAGAGTTTGTATTTAAAAACGCTCCCAGGCCGCCAATGAAAGGGAAACCCATGATACTTTACATATAGTTGTTCATCCATAATATTACCCTCAACATGTACAAGAACAAGTTATATAACATTAAAGGCACAAGTAATTAATTGCTTCACACTTATCCACTGGAGCATTATACTTGTCCTTCTGCATAGTGCCGTCTTTGTATATTATGATTTTCTGCATTGAAAGGTTCTGACTGGTACGAATTTTGTTTTCATTTAAACTTCGCCTATATTGCCTCACATTCAGTAAAACTAGAAACAGCAAAAACAATGAGTCACGATAGAGAAAAAAAAGGACTCAAAATTCATAATATACGTCGAAAATTGGTTTTAAATTGGTAGAATTACAACCTTGATGAGAAAAAAAAGTTAAATATATGTTACCTGACACATCCCATTTATATTCTCTACCTGATGAATGATCATCGACTTCAAAATTTAAAAAATTCCAATAATTTGTATAAAGTTACTTAACGTACAAGAATGAATACTTAACACTAATCTACATGAGCATAGGCTTACTTTAGAGGGAGCAAATGGGACCCCCTTTGATCGGGCTTTCCCACCAATATCGACGATGTTTGAAAGTTGAGACCTTATAGAGAGTCTGAAGATCTAGATATATCTTTCCCCTCCCCTGATATATCTGTTTGCTTCCCCCTCCCCCACATCTGGAATATATCCCTTTCCCTCCCTCTGGAAAAGTGACCGCAGACACCCCTGTGCAGGAGCAATAAACGAGAAGAATTTTTTTAAACAATGTATAGAAGCGTAGATGAGGTCTGGAGAAGGCTATTTGAAAACGCTTCCACCCCCCCACCCCACCCCCAAATCTTATAAATAGTAGTTCACCTACTGCATGTCTTCTGACAAATCTCTCTAAATGTTGAAGCGGACCTTGAGGAGCCAAGCGCCCCTGAGCCCCCGAATCTCCAACTACGCCACAGCCAAACCTTTTCTTTTCTACAAATTCCAGAAAAAAACATGGAATGATTCCAAAACCCTGCTTTGGAATTCTGCTAAGTTTGTCTTGCTTCATCATTCCAGACTCTGTTTTTTCTTGTAGTTCTATCTTTGGATTTTTTGGCAATGAAGACTAAAATATATGTTTGGGAAGTAAGTGAGTAAAAAAAAATTGTCGTCTCTTCGCTGTTGCTAAATTGGGAAAAAAACTCATGGAATTTTCGATTTATTCCAACGAATAAACTTCAAGAAATAGACAACGCCAAAACATTTTTCTATTGAAAATGCAACAAACTTGCGTTATAACGTCACCCTCAGAGGTTCAATTGCCGTTTATGGAATTTCCCTTTATAACAGATGGATTTTATACTGAGCGTATTGATGATGAGAAACAAAAAAGTACAGTATACTCTCGATATAACAGCACCCCTGGGATTTAAGAGTACCGTTATAAAAAATTTGTCGTTATTACAGAAGAATTTTATTCGAGGTGTATTAATAATGAGATACCAAAAAGTACCGTAGACTCTCAATATAGCGGCACCCTTGGTGATTAAAGAGTGGATGGATTTTATGTGGAGTGTATTAATAAACAATAACAAATAATGAGAAACCAAAGAGTAGAGACAAAATGTCTTTATTCCAGTCTTTAAAAAATTGGTAATGAAGAAACTTCTATTTGCTGAAAGACTGCAAATGGCATCTAGAGAAGTTCTTTGCTGAGAAAGACAGAATGGTCTGGGAAGATGGAATTATAAAGTTGCCTGTAAGATGACTGATGAAGTTTGAACAAAATGATTAAAATTTTATTCAATCAAGTCAATCAGTGGCTGAGTTGAATCGTCCGACTGGGAAAGATTTCGTAAACTGAACCTTATGTCTCTCCAGAGGAGGAGAGGACACTACATAATTATAATGATGTCCGAAATACTCCGAAAACTTGTACGCAACGATTCAAACATCTCATTTTTCCACAGTGAATGAAGAGATACTAGTCAAACTCTAATCCAAATATGATGAGTCGTTTTCAGTGCTAGAACCAACACTTTGGAACTATATTCCCGTAGAGACCACCTTAATAACAAACCTGGTGAGCTCCAAGACTTCTGTGGGAAAATTCTTTGAGCATATCCCAGACAACCCACTGATACCTGGATACACATCCGTAAACGACAACAGCATACTAGAGTATACTGTACGTGGTTGTAATTCGTAGAGATGACGTTCGAGAGCCCACTTTCACCATATCAAAATTAAAGTTGATAAAGATGTCTTTTATTAGATATGCAAGCATCCCCAGCATTATTGTCGTCACTGACTGACATATCGAAATTAGTGAGTTACCTACCTTGCCCAGTGTTGCCAATTTAGATGTTTTTCATATTAATCTAGGCATTCTGGTTGTGCTTAGATGTCAAGAATTGCAATTCAGATTTCTTGATAAAGCAAGTAATATTTCTATAAATCGATTGATATTTAATAAAATAAATCTTGAACATAAAATTCACTCTCAATTCATTGAAAATGTGTAATACGTTTCGTCGACGACATCTCAAGCTTGTTTGTATTCAATGAACAGAGCAGACTTTTTACAGACAATAGTTATTTTTATACAACAGAGGTGGCAGAGGTGGTGGTTCGAGCTCAGGTATAAGCAAGGACTAAGGGATTTTTTAGGTAGTCAGGCTTCCCTAAATTGATAGGTTGGCGTAAGACAATTTTCCTAGCTCTATTTCTCTCCAACTTATCAAACCAAGCAAAACACTAAAAAGTGAATCTCAGACCTCCCACCCTTTGGTCCTTTCCTCTACTCATTTAACCACACCTACAGGTGCAACAACCAAATTGGAGATAAAAACACTAAGATCGAAATCGAGGACACAGAACTCGAGAAAGTAGACCACTACATCTACCTAGGGCAACGAATCTCCATGAGACCCTCAAAAGAAGAAGAAATCAAGCGAAGAATCACATTAGGATAGCTCAACCTTCAAAAATAATAAGATCCCATTAATCCTAAAGAGAAGGGTGTACAACCAATGCATCCTCCCAATAGTCACTTATGGAGCTGAAACATGGAATTTAACCAAGAGACAGACCCGTAAGCTGAGAACCATGCAACGTGCACATGAAAGAATAATGCTGGGCCTCACATGGAGAGACCACAAAACAGCACAGCACAGCACATCTGGGAAAAGACGAGAGTTAGAGACATCATAGAATCCATAAAAAATCTCAAATGGCGGTGGGCTGGCCATGTTGCAAGAATGGCTGACAATCGATGGACATCACGACTCACAACATGGATTCCCCGAGACCACATGCGCAACCGAGGCCGGCAAAATGTTAGATGGAGAGACGAGCTAGACAAGTTCAGGAAGTACTGGCTCCGTGACGCCCATGATAGAGAAGTGTGGCAAATCCTGGGGAAGGTCTATGTCCAACGACGGACGCTGAAAGACTGATGATGATGATGACAGGTGTCTAGGAAAAGGTAACCTTACTTACTGTGTAACTCGATACTCAAGTGCCACAACAACGTTTACGCCATCAGCAGCAGCCACCTTTTAGCGTCCGGTTTTGGACGTAGACTTTCCCTAAGATTCGCCTGACTTCTTAAAGGCGTCGTGGAGCGATTACTTTCTGAAGGAAGTAGACCTCTGCATCTACCTTGGACTACAAATCTTCATGAAATGCTCAAGAGAAAAAGATATCGAGCAAAAAATTACCCAAACAATTACTTGCCAAAAATGCATGTTTCTTCAGTTTTTAAGTTGGTCTGGCTGATTCACTCGATATTCTTTACCAGTCACCAATCACGAGAGTTCGGGGATTAGTGCACCTATTTTATTTACAATAAGTTACAGTTTCGCATATGATGTCGGGGGAATCACATCGTGAGTCAAGATGTCCAGCAGTTGTCTGACATTCTTGCAACATTCCCGACCTATTGCCATTCGAGTTTTCTAGTCAATTCTATATCTCTGACTCCTGTTTTTATCTAATACACTGTGCTGTCTTGAGATCTCCCCATGTGAGATTGAGTACGATTTTCTCGACTGCACGTTGCATGTTTTTCAGTTTGAGGACCAAGTGATCCTCAAAGTGGGTACTGCATAAAAGATTTGGTGGTTCTGCGATATAAAGTGTCTTTTAATAAAATTTGATAAACATTCATTCTTTTAAAATAATGGTATTCACCATTTTCATAATATTATTATTATAAAAATGGTGAATATCATTTTTTTAGATAAACCTTATCTCGCGACGTGAAGACTGAGTTATTTTTTATTTTAATACTTCATTTATTGTGTTTTTATATATAAATAAATTTACCCCCAAAACAATTTCGTTTTATACAGTTACTTATTATAATTAGGGTGCTGGTGGGGGAATGGAGTCCTGTAAAATATCGGTATGGGTTCTGCGATTTTTTGAAAATCGTATAAGAGTCATATAACCAAATAAATTTGGGGACAACTGGTTTAGATACTTACATTGTCAAACTCCAATCCAAGTCGAAGATGTGAGGATTTTTTTGCCCATTACGAGATTCATACTCACCAAATGTTTTTTTGTCTTTTTGCGGTAAGCCAATGTATAATATTACTATACCTCGATTTGAAATCACGACCGAGTGATCGGTAGGCGGCACTCTCACCGACGGAGCCAGGCTGACAGGTCTTACATGTCTACAGAGATTTACGTAACAAATACGCTATAGTTTATTTTATTCTGATAAATAAATATATTTATACCCAAATGATTTTATACATAATAATAATAATAATAATAATAATAACATTCTGTGATAAGGCCTTAAAGATGGCTTCTTATACCAGGTTTTAACATACGTTGATCGTTTTGTGTCTTATTCGTTGAGCAGATGTTATTGCATAGGGATGTACACTAGGGTCAGAAATAATTCCTTTTCGCCCCCACAGTTTTTCCAAGCGTTTTTTTAATACGTTTAGGCTTAGTGTTTCAATTATTATCTATGGAAAATTGGTCCACTGATCAGTCTCTCGGCACTTGAAGGAAAGAATCTTCTGATATTTTTTTACAACTCTCTTTGTATCCATTGAATTTGTGCCTTCTAGCTCTGTGATTTCGTGAGTGACTAGATCGAAAATGAAGGAAGTTTCGCATTGCACTTTCGTCGTAAAAATAGTGTGATAAATCATACAGTTCGTATCGTTTCTATATCTACGGTAGAATAATGTCAGCCGTCTCAAAACATGTAATCTCTCCTGATATGACAAGTGTGCAAATCTAGGGATCAGTTTTTATGCTCATCACAGTACGTTTTTGATTATCATCATGTTTCTTCTAGTGAAAGTTTCAAACTAGTGATCCATACTCTGAAATCAATCTCATCATCGATGTGAGTAACTTGTTGAACGTATTGATGCCAAGATAAATACAGAAGATGTAGTAATCATCTTCAGCCAGTAGAAGCAGAGTTTGTCCCTGCAGCCGACAGGCCTATTCATCATCGTCTTTAAAGGTGTTCTTTGTTGATTGATAACAGTAGGCGAATTTCCAAACAGTTTCTCACCTATTTACTTATTTATAATTCCCTTCTCACGTACAGACAGATCACTGGGTGTGTAATTCACTCTGGTGGTTGAACATCACACACGAAAATATCGATGATTTTATTTGGAAGGATGGTTAGTAGTTCTAGTAACCAACTTTTGGTACCCAAACTACTTACCATTATAGTAACCAACTTGAATCTTCATTAAGGTTGGCAGAGTCAATCGTAGAACACGCTCACGCATACGCACGCACACACGCACACACACACGCATACACACACATGAGAAAGTTTGTGACTATGTTTGCCTCCTCCTCCCTAACGGTGCATCGCAGCCGGAGATGATTATTTAAGGTAATCCTGAAATATTCAGGATTAGGCCTTGGAAAAAATCTGAGGTGATTTGTAACATTTTAAAGGGTTTTGGGGTGGGGTCAATTTCCTACATGATCATAATGCTGTACTAGATCCCCAGTTTATGTATCTAATTGGAAAACGCCGTGATATCATTTTAGAACATTTATCTGTTCACTTTTATTCTTTGAAAGATTATTTACATTACTCCACATTTAGACGATACGATCATTTTTAAGTTTTTTTTACATGTCAATCATTCTTACCAAATACAAATTTTGGAGAGGGTATAAGAGTTTCTATTTATGATGTCGCCATTGTGCTGAACTGTTTCATTAATAAATCATTTTTCCAAATCACAAAAATTGTGGATTGGGTGTTATACAGAATAAATTGAGGGACCTTTTATTTTTCACTTTTAGGGGTCAAAATTGAGGGTAACTTTTTTTCCATTTATAGGGGACTGAATCGCCACAGTATTTTTCTCCCATCTCGGGGTCAAAATTAGAATGGTAAAACTTTTGTTCTTATTTAGGGGTCAACAACAAAAGGGATTTTTTCCCAATTAGGGATCAAAATCCAAGGGTAATTTTTTTTATTTTTAGGGCTCAAAATCGAGGTAGAAGATATTTTTCCACCTTTAGGAGTCAAATTCGGACGGAAACATTCCTTTCATTTGTAGGTGTCAAAAGCAAGCTAGATTTATTTCTATCTTTCGGGGGTCAAAAGGGAAGGGAGATGTTTAAAGTCTGAAGTAAGGGAAACAGTATTGTTATATTCGCAGTTATTCCTCCCCAGGGCAATGCCGGGTATTATTGCTAGTAATATTTATGTCCTTATAAATGCAATTAATGAATGAATTGATTAATAGCACCATATACTTTGATATTGAGCACTGTAATTAAATATCAACAACAGCTGTTTCTTTTTTTGTAATTTTACAAATTGCTAAAAACATACTCCAACCTCCTACAACTCGGGGAAGGTCTGATGATGATGATGATTGTCACTTTGACTGGAGAAAGATCCACCACCATCATCATCCTTTTAGCATGTTTCGTTGAACATAAACCTTCTCCAAGAATCACCAGATCTATCATGGGCGTCGGGTAGCCAATACTTTCCAAAGAAAGTAGGCTGCTGCATCTACCTTAGACAAGGATATCTTCATGAAATGCATGAAAAGAGAATAAATCAAGCGAAAAGTCACTCCAACAATCACTTGCCAAAAATACCTGTTTCTTCAGTTTTTAAGTTGGTCCGGCTGAATTGCTTTGTATTCTTTACCAGTCACTAATTACGGGAGTTCGGATAAATGTATATGTTCACTTTTGCATTATTATCATTATTATTATTATTGATATGTCAAATCACGAGGAATGCATTTCAGAGTTTAAATACTTTTACCACGTTGTTGTAGATGACAGTGAACCGTTGAGTAGCTTTTTTGTCTTGGTCGTTGGACCCCACTTTTGTATGAGTATCTTGAATTCAATTTTTCAGATAATTCTTCAGCTGCAATGGCATTACCGAATCAACGTAGTCCAACAAATGGCCGACCACCAGCTAAGCCGGCAACAGATTCTTCTCTCTTTGAGTGTCCGTGTGTCTGCACGTTTCTCTTAGTGCCCATGGTCCCACTTTTGGGACTACAACATCGAAATTTTGCTTGAGTACACCACTAGGCACCATCTTGAAAAGTTTTTTTCTATTTTTCAAAAAAGAGCTTTGGGAAGCTCTTTATAGTAATTTGGGGCCTTTTTAAAGATAAATTTAGATCAATTTATCAATTATCATTAATTTCAGATTTTTCAGATAATCAGTTCTGATACACGCGCGTGTTATGGTGATTCATTTATGAGAGGTATGGACATTTTTATCGATTTCAACAAAAGTAAGTCACCATAAAATTCTACACGCCAGCTTGTTTCTAGAGCATCTATCGAGCTTAAATCATCTTTTATTAACCTATCATAACATCAAACTGTCAACATCAACAAAGGTTTCTTCAGTTTTCAAAATTGGCTTGGCTAATTGGCTATCTATGTACATACTACATATACAGGCTACACCAAGGGAGCTAGAAAGTTATACTGTTTTGTCTAAACACTTTGAAAACTGATATCAGTAATCGATTAGACTCCTTCCAAAACTCTTTTTAATTTTTTTTTTTTTTACTTTTTGGGGTTTATTTTGACGAGTTTATGAATAACATCTAGATTCTGGAGAATCTAGATGTTTCTACATGTTTTTAGAAACACTGTTTTAGATGTTTTCCAGGGGAAAACACCATTGATATCATAGATAGAAATTATTTTGGCCATATTTATTCATATTTTTACATGATTTCAAATTTTGACGCTACGATTGTTCAATCATTGACTGTGATGACGAGTTATTAACACATTTAGCAAATCTAGTAAGAGGACAAGAAAGTTGGGCTACTCATGAACTTCAGAAAAACAAATGTCTCGTACAACGAACATGTATAGGACAAAGATGCAAAGATCCAAATCGGAAAGGCGGACCTGAAAAAGTAGACTACTGCATTTACCTAGGACAACAAATCTTTATGAAACCCTCAAAAAGAGAAGAAATCAAGCGAAGAATCACTCTAGGATGGCAAGCTTTCAGTAGAGCGGGTTCAATCATTAAGAACAAGAGAATCCCATTAGTTTTAAAATGAAGGGTCTACAACCAATGCATCCTCCCGATAGTCATCTATGGAGCTGAAACATGTAACCTAACCAAAAGATTGACCCCCAAACTGAGAACCATGCAATATATATGTGGAATATGCAAAACTGGAACCAGATGACAAAAGGGACGAGTTCAGAAAGTATTGGCTCCGCGACGATTGGCTCTGCTTTACCGGCCCTGATTCAATACATGGTTCAAAGGAGATTTTCTGTCTGGCATTTAATAGTATTGACTCTTTGGGGAACCCCTAAAATCGTAGGGCTTTTACACAAGTGTCCAGTGATAAAACGACCCTACACAGAAATGAGGCACCATGAGGGGATCAGATTCATTATACTACTGAAAGCACCCAGAGAGCGCATAGCTCTACCAACCCCATTGCTGGGGGAGGGTAATTGTGCATGGATCTAAAATTCCATCAGTTCTTACACCAGCCTATCATCCACCCTTCTACAAAATGTCATCGAAATTCATTGAGATCTTAGATAATTGAAGAAAAAAGCGGAAAGATATCTCACAATAAAAAGTCCTGGATTCGCCCAGAAACTTTACAGCCTCTTTCTTACGTGAAGTAAGAATTCATTGAAATCCATTCGGTACTCTCGAAGATATCATGTGGACAGACGGACAGACAACCGAATACGTATATCTCTTTTGAACTTCGTTGGCAGATATAAACAATAGAATTAGAGTTAGGGTTTAGGGTTAACTTTTTTCTTTTACATGTATCCACACATCTCAATTAGACGCGTTGCAGTTGGTTGGTCAGACAGTCTGTCTGTCGGTCCCATTCACAACAGAAATAGGAAGGAAAGAAGACATGTGACGTCATTAAAAGGGTGCCATCAGTAATGATATGATGTAATAATAGAATGTACGACATTTTTGTATTTAAAAAATGCCATTTATGATTTTTTTTCCTTATTGCAATATCTTACAACCATGAAAATCAATTGATCCAAAGAAAAACTACTTGCTCATCTTCCTCCTCCTCCTCCTCCTCTTGCTACTACCATGGATGGTGGATGCATCATTGAACTTATGGTTCTAGTTTTCAAGTAAATGCTTTTTTATGTTTCTCAAATTAATCTCTTTTTAAAATTAGATTTAAGAACTTTTTAATCATTTTTTTCTTGGGTTATATTTTTCGGGATTTTGACATTTCTGGGTTGTGGTTTCAACCTTTAGGGAGTCTGATCTTCGAGATTTCAGCGTTCGGGATTACGTCTTCCAGGATCATGACTCAAAACGATACAACACAAAAGAGAAAAAAAAACAGAAGAAAGAAATGTCATAAATCTTTTATGGATTAATAAAAAAATAAATATTTTATTTCATTTATTTATTTTTAATTCAAACTTATAAAAAATTTTTGGTGTTTTTTTAGGCCTTTTTTAAAAAATATTATCTTCCAAACGATTGATGTGTGAGGAAGGTTTCCCTCTATTCGAATGCGCAAATGCTTCCTTTGTTTGAGGAGCTTCGAGAAACGTTTGTCCTCCCGAAGTTTCCCACGTCTCGCACATATCACTTAATGATTCCGTTACCAGTAGATGGTCAAATCAATGCAACATGACGTGTAAAAATCATTTTTTTCTACATCACCCAAACCCAACAGAGAGAAAGTCGTTTGCTTCGTCTTAAAAGTTTATATATTTTACAATTCTCCAGTTCCTGGATGTTTGTTTGTGGATTTGTCACCGTAACTCAGCAAGAACGGTACATTGTGGTGTAATTTTTGTTTGAACAATACCGTTAAAGTGCTCTAGCAATTTCCAGTCCCATCGGGTCACCGGTTTCCGAGTATCAATTGAATTAATCATAACTTGACAAAAAATGTATGCACAAGGGAGAAAACTCCAGGACTATCGACTCCTAATTACTATATAAGAAAAATAAGCAAATAATTATAATATAAATATTATAAATAGGAAATGACTTGATATCGAGCTTTTTAGAGTAAATAATTCATATAGGCTAATCTATTTTAGATTAGATAAAGTCACAACCAGGAATAAACATCCATTGTTTGACTGAGAAATATTCATTCACTATGTAAAAGCTGATGTCTTTTTTTTTTGTCCATTGGTTGGTTTCTGCTATACTAAAGCAAGCAGACATATATATATATATATAATTAACGAAACTCTACCATAATTTTAACTGCAGCTGACAGGCAAGTAATGTATCAGTTGGGCCAATTTTACGCTGCTTGTATATTGGGTGAAATTAAGTGTCAAGGTAGCAAGACAGCAGACGCAGCTGAAACGGTTGCTGCTGATATTAGCTTTACTCGTTTGCCTTTCATGCCTGCTACCATACGTTTATATCCAATACATAGTACTGCATAAAGTCATATGGAGGAAAATGAGGACCAGAAGAATACGTTGCGCCATTCCATAATTCATCCATACATGACATAAATCCGGTGGTTTTTGACGGGTACTATGCTAGTGAAATAATGTTTAAAATGAATTCCACTAATTGCAATAACGTAACGGTTCCATTCAATAACTATCCACTAGGATTCAATTTAACTCGATGTATTTCTCGTGTTTATTGTATATAAAATGAAACAATATAAATATATATAAATATATGAAGTATAATAAAAGAAGATCAATATTCATTAATATTCTCCTATATAACAATAGCTTTTTATTCCAAGCGTGAATGCACATTTCACTAATAATAGTGTGGGGCCTGCTTCCTTGCCACCCCGAAAAAACAATTCGTCAAGGGAGGTAACTATCAAATGCTAATTATAGATTAGTCTCCCTTATCTATTTTTTATTTATTTTTATTTATTTGCAAATGCGTAAAAGTCTGGGTGCAATCGGGCCTTCATATTTAATGTTGATTATGGTCACATCAGATTGCACTACTTTTCTCTCAAAAACATGACCCAACGGATCACTGGGTTGTCTACTTATCATTATTATCATTCAATCAACTTATTTTTTCGGTCTGACTTTCTGATTCTTTTTCACCGACGTCCTTTTCCTCTTTTCGATACAGAATATTGTTAAGGCACTCAATAAGGTCTGAGAGTTGGTAGTATTCAGCTTCGATCAAAAGTTCCCTGAGAGCCGTTTCGTTTGATACTGGAAGCGTTCCTTCCTTCAATCCACCGTCGCGCAGATAGTTCAAAATATACCGGAAGTAAGTACCATCGCGATCTATGAAATAACTTCCGTCGTTCTCGGTTTTGAGCGAGTACCTGCCACTGAACATGGCTGCCAACATGGAGTCCGCATCTTTGGTCAAAGTGAGTAGGGAAGTTGTGAACTGTATGCCACCAATGTCCAGTTTGATTCGGTTATCTTGGATTTTATGCATTTCGGCCATTCTCTGAAAGAGAAAAGAACGAGAGGGAACTGGTTGAAAAAGTTTACTGACGAGGTTGAATTATGATCAAAAATATTTGAAAAAATCAGTAATCAGAAATTGATATTATTTACATTACTTCATCTAATAAAAATGAATCTATCTACATAAAAGTCATATATGCCAATTTGTATGTTTCTTAGCTTGTATAATTGCTTGTCTGTCCAGAATCCTGTTATGACCTTAAAGTTTTCATGGATTGGTCCATGTAAAATGAATTAACAGAGTCTGTTCTCAGAAACGCTTATCGTTTGAAACAAAAAAAAAAAAAATGAATGTGTGAGTGACAAGAATGTTAAGAATAGTCCGATGCATGTATAGATAACACTGTTATTTTTTACTAGTACAAGCTAGAAATAGAATAATTGCTTTACTGATACAACCTGTACAGAAACCAAAGCAAACTCGGCGCGGAGATAAAGGGTAGGTTTGGAGGTTAGGTTTAGGCTTTTGCAGACCATCTAGCTCTCCTGGCTGAGTGGTATAGCATCATGGCATTGAATTAACTTCCTTCAGGCACAGAGGAGTGCGAGTCCCATTTCCCTTCCAAACTCTTCTTCATTTACGTACACTTTGCACTATTGAGAAAGGCATAAGGGGGCCCTTTAGCCCTATGTCAGTTCATCTAAGACAGTGGTTCTCAACCAGAGGGAAATTCCCCTTCGGGGGAATTTCAAAATTCTAGAGGGTGAATTTTATTCCATTTCAAATGTAAATGAGCCTTGAGTATTTGTTTGAATAGCCACGCCTCTGACTGACGTATTTTTCATAATGGAATCGCCCAAATGGTATACATTGATAACAGTTGATCAAAAAAATGGGTTGGAGTAATAAAAAATGGGATATTCCTGTTATTAAGATGTTATCATATATATATGTGTGTGTGCGTGTTTATGTCCCAGTTCATACAGCCATACCGTTTTGTCTACAGGAAATTTGCATTTTAGACCTTCTAAAAAGTTCCCTTAAAAAAAAAGCTTCCTTAACCTTTTAGCGGCCTTATTCTGACGGGTTTATTAATCTGTTTGTGTTTTCTAACGTAGACCGTACCTTATTGTTGACAGACGTCTAAATTGGAACCAGTACAGCAGTAAACCCGTTTCAAAAATGTTATTCTTATTTTTGAACGAAAGCTTTTTTACCCTAGCTTGGCAAGATGTCTTGTTTATCTTGTTACCGCATACCTAGTATTTCCCGACGGTCGTTCATCTGGGTAATGACCACAGTCGATGACGTTTAACTTCGGTGATCTTACAAGAACCTGTATATCCAACGCTATTCGTCCACATATAGCACATATACATATTGATTTTCCCTATTGTATATAAAATATGAGCTGTGTCTGGTCTATAGACTTGTGTACTTCGAGCGAAAGACATAGATGTATTAATCATGTGGGTATTAGTTTACCATTATATACCAATAGAAAACCAATCCCTCTCTTCTTGCCCAGGGATATTTTACGATAAGATGTATCAATCGTGGAGTGATCAGTTTATCATTCAAAAGCAATAGAAAACCGATCTCTGACTTTGTTGATCCGACACTTCATCTACAGAGACTTTGTAAAGAGTCTAAAATTTGCTTAAGTACGCGAATCTTTTTTTTATACAATTTTATCTAGACGTATTTAGGGGCTATGTATGCAAAATATGAAAAGCGCAACTGGTCTACACCCTTAGATATGAACGTAAATTTGGTGTGTCCAATAAAGTGTTAGAAAGAGACAAACTGTGGTGTATATATAGAGAGATATCGGCAAAAGTTTGCGACCAGTTCATATCAAAGGGAGGTAGGCGATTTTTTTTATAATGAAAAGAAGGAACGGTGTCAGAAAGAGAGAAAAATGTTAAATGAATTCTCATTGTTAGTTGCCAGTGAATTTTTTTAAATTTTATGATGACGAGAAAAAATCCTTAGAACTAACCCTGAATCTAATTCGAAAACTAACCCTAAATTATATCCTTTAAATTTAGATTTGATAAAATAAAATGTATATTCTAATATAATGAAATACAGTTTTAAATGTTCAAGTTGTCTGCTCTCGTTTATTTCGTACGTAGCAGACGCATAAACCAGTAGTAGCCAATGTAATCGCTTATCCTACTTTGATATTGAACCGTTAGTAAACCATTACGAGATGTTTGAATTACCTGAAGTTCAAGTTGGAAGTTCTCCTTTTCCCTTTCCAATTCTTCTCTGTCCTTCTCAAGTTGTTCGATCTTATCCTGTAGAGATTTCTCGGTGGCTTCCACTTTCTTGGCGAACGTTTCCTCGATGCACTTTTGGTAAGCGTCGAAGTTTTGCGTCTTCTTTTTTATTTGTAGTTCTTCTGTCGAGAGCTGTTCTTCTTTTTCGGTTACCTTTTCCGCCCTCAACTCTACGCTTGTCTCCCGTTCAGTTACCAGTCTCTCCCTCTCGCGCAGCTGGTTCTCACGAATATCCACATAGTCCTTGGCTCGCTGCACAAAAGCGCTGAAGTTGTGGTGAAGTTTTTCCATGAAGTCCTTTCCGATATTATCAATCTGGTCATGGATATCAATCTCCCAAGTGCTAGTAACGTCTTCGAAGATATTGTGTTGGTACAGGGGTCCAGTAGGCGGTGTATCAGTAGCTTCAGTTCCTTCCGGGTTATTCTTCCAAGTGTTGTCTCCGCTAAAGATCTCCAAACAGATAATTGGTCGGGTGAAGTCGGAATCAATCTCCAAAGTCTTTCCAATCGCTTTGTCCCTGTAGAAAAGAGTCTGCCATTCACTGTCGGCATCAGCTTTGGCCCATAATCGGGTTTTCTGGGTTTGCGGGATCAAATACAGTTCTCGGATTTTCCATTCGATGTGGCCAATTTTCTCCATTTTGCTGAACCGCATGATTTGGAAGTCCTCGACGTTCGCATTGCATAGCATCACTTTGAACGAGTTCTGGTTATGCTCGAGGTCTGGGCCGCCGCTGTAGTGGTAAACAACCAGCTTCATGGGTTTGTGACCATCGGCTAATCCATACCACTGAACCATCATTCGCCAAGCGTCTTCATGAACAACATCAACAGTATGGGCGTAGTCCCTACGAGTCAGGATCTGCCCTGGCTGGACACGTTGCTGGTGATAGAATTTGCGGGTTTGCATCCCTAAGTAACGTTTAAGCTGTTCGAGCCATTCTGCGATGATGATGTACCAGAACTCTCCTTCGACGAAACGCCGCTCGAAGAATTGTTCCAGAATTGTCCTTTGGGTGACTGCATCGGGAATATTGGCCGGCGGGGCAGAGGCTGTGCTAGCTGCGCTCATCAAACTGGAGAAATAAGAAATAAAAAAAGGGTTCAAGTTTTCATTTTAGATATTGTCTATTGATAACAATTTCATTGTTTTGCAAGCAAATAACTATTAGCAAACGTCTACTAAAACTGTCAAGATTTGTTTCTAAAGTTTTAAGTGATTTTTGCTATCTAACAATCTATGTGTGTGTCACACGTAGGGGCCGCTTCAATGGAGCTAAAGGGCTGAAAATGTTAACATTTACTCCTTATTGTGACTAGAAAAAAAACTGCTTTTGATACCCCAAGTTTTTTCGTGGTGGATTCAAATTCAATTTACAATGTAAGTTTATGCTAAATGTGTCCCTTAGTTTGTGTCCGGTGGCTTTCTCACTTGTTTTGTTTTGTTGTTGTTTTTTTCAAATCAGATTTATTAGTGATCAAACAAAGACGAAAGAAGTAAGTTGTTCATTGATCACCACTTTTTTCAATTGATCACCTCCAACAAGGAATGCTGCCAAGAGACGTTGGTTACATTACGGTTTCTATTGAGTGGCTAACCAGACCTATCATAATTATTATTATTATTATTATTATTATTATTATTATTATTATTATCATCATCATTACAAGTAAACCACATATTTCCTGGCAACTTATGTTCCGACATCTCTTTTAAAAATTACGAGCAAACACATGAATCTTTTGTGGCTCTCACACTATTCTACGGAGTAGCCATGGGTGACGTTGTGTGTGTAGTTGTACCATAAAGAGCTTAAATCAAAATATGAGAGCAATTACTGTGAAAAATGGTCTCAAAGGTTTCAAGAACGTCATGGAATATTCAATGTGTGGAGAAAAGTGGTCTGCTAACCACGACGGTGTTGCTGAGTCGAAGGGTTGAACAAATGAATAATACAGATCAAACTGCCAGCATTTTGGTTATTTTTCGGCAACAAAAAGAAAACAGAACCTAATCTTTTTTTTTTAGATGCAGTGGCATCTATATCAGCGATCGCTGTCACTGGCCGACAAATCTACATAGCAAACGTCTCACACCATCTCCACGAAGCAATCCCTTCTATGATTTTCTTTTCAAATTAATTCCATTTTATCATTACATCAGAACATGGAATTTTATTTTACTCAGAAGACGAATACGCATCAATTGCATGAATGAAATCCTTTTTTACTACGATATTAGCATTGCTTCTTCAAGAGGAAAGGGTTTCAAAAGGTGGGGGCTTTGATAGGAATGGGCTTTTAAACGAAGGGGCTTTTATAGACAATAAAGATCTAATTAGCACATCTATGTGCACGTTAGCTTTTGATAGAAACACGTGAAAATACCTGTGATAGATGTGCATACTGTTCGAACGAGTAACAAAAAGCTGTCGGCAAAAATTAGTCAATTGTAGTGGTTCTCAACCTTTTTGCCCTTGGCACCCTATTCACGATATTTCTGAAGTTAATTCCCAATATCCTCCCAAAAGAGATTAACTGACTCAAAAAGTATGTTCCAGAAATTTATCCATCCTCCTGTGATCCCTCCCCACTATCCTAAAATATCACCCCCAGGGGGAAATTCCTCCATAGTTGAGAGTCCCTGCTCTATGGTCATGATATCTGATAACAATTGGAGAAAGCATGGTGCACGTGTGTATGTGCACAACTATTACTCGACATTCGCCAGATACATTAGCCATCACACACTGCAGTTCTCAAGATATCTTATGCACCGCAATTACTCAATAACTACAATTGAAGAAATCTCTCTGTGTGTATGCATCGCGATTAATCGACAACCGACCATTGTACAAAGTTGCTATACGCCTCATATATTAATCAGCACACAAGCAAGTGCAGTGTCGAGTTTGATTTTGTGTGTGTGTGTCAGTGATTTTAGAGAAATCTAATAGAAATATTTTTTTCAAATATTGATAGCAAATCTTTCATCTAAAACTATAGATCTAAGTTTCGATATAAAGTATATTTGGTAACCCTTGAGAAAAGTTATTGTATGATAGATGGGATTTTTTTTCGCAAGACCATTATCGCAGGTTGCTCCAGACACCATAAAGTCAGACCCCTCCAAACACGCAACTTTGGAACAGGCATTGCCCTAGTTCATTTAAATAACATATACCTACCTAAATCCATTTCCACGTGTATTTGGAGACGACCCTAAACTGCCAGCGCCATTTCCTGGACCTCCTCGGGGCAGATTACACGGAGAAGATGCTTTCCCACTGAAACTGTTGCTCCTTTCCGGTGGGGATCCGGCCACGATTTGCTTATGCGGAGAATTCTTACCAGAATTGGCCAACATCTCCGTTGCTGAGGAGACCCTTTAGGTCAGCTGAAAGGTAAAGAATTGAACCATCGAAGAAAAGATCAAGCACAAGGCCAATACGTGTGGTCAAAAGTGGACAGTTAATGAATTTCATGACACGATTCTTACAAGACACGATGGTCATGTCATGCATATGGGTATGAATAATTGAAGAACAAAGGAACGTGGTTTGTATTCAGCCATTTGCAATAGTGAGACACGGATCCTCTGTGAATATGATTGGTTAATAGACTCAACTATTTGAATCTTAACGATTCGCTGAAAGACAGCTCCAGTCGTCTCGCTAGAAATGACAACGATCATTCTTCTGTTTGATCCACCATGAACACTTATCTACCGATCTCATTCTTTCTATTCACCATTATTCATCTTTTCCTCCATGATATTGACCAATTTCGAAGACTGATAATAACGTGTAACACGATTTTTTTGTTTTTGTATGGTTAGTGTTTGTTTTTGATTGCCTACGTGTATTGTGTAGAGAAAATGCCTATTATTCCCTTTAAACTTTGTTTTTATGGTCAGGGCAGTGATAACACGGTGCAATACGATTCTTGTTTCTGTGTTGTGAGTAATATTTTCTAATCACTTTTGCATTAAAAGTACAGAAAAAGATCATTATTCCTCCAAATTTTGTTTTTGTGGCAAGGACCGTGGTATACCGTGCAACACAATTTTAGTTTTCTGGGAAGTGAGTGTTATTTTCTGATTGCTTGTGTTCAAAAAGTATTTTTGAAATGGCTATTATCCCCTTCAAACTATACTTTTTGTGACCAGGACAGTGATATACATTTGTTGTTTTTGCTTACTTCGTATGATCAAAAATTTGTAAATTCGCCTTTTGTCCAATTCAAAATAAGTAGATTTCAGATCATCACTGCGCTGGCTATAAAAGCAAAGTTTGAAAGAAATAAATGATATTTCATATACTTTTTGGACATGATCAATAAGAAAAAAAAAAATTATCACCTAGGAATAAAAAAGGTAAATATATACATCAGTGCATTGGTCCCCCCTCTGTGATGTGTGGACATCGTATAGTGTTCCTTACAATGCAGTTACTGAACTATTATTCATTAAACTTTTGGAAGCCCCTCTTTTAAATCAACCCTTCATTCCCTCGCCAGCTACAATCCTGATTTTCATCTATTCCTTTAAATCAACTTTCTTTTTCCTGGGATAAATTTCTCCATAAGTTTGAATTATAGCTAACGGCTATTGGATGATGCAGCCGACAACAGCAGATGCTGCTCACCCACCCGGCCAAAAAATGTCGAGAATGGCATCCCCAAAGAAGATACAACGATTTCTGTAGATAAAAAAAGAGGTCAATGTAGGCAATGAAGCACCTGAACGGAATGTTTTCGGTGCTGTAGACAACGCCAAGACGTCATTTCCGGCGTGGCAGATCGCCAGCCAAAATACAAAAATCCAGAACGCTTCAGGTTAAAAACAGTGTTGCTGAAATATAGGAAATATATCACATATTATTATAATCAAACTAAATGTGAATTTAATCTTCAACATTTATTTTATCAAAATTCTATTTAATTCATCAAAAATATTTCTCAATTTATTTCTATAAATCAAATTAAAATATTACTTTTTAAAAAATCGTCTTCATACCAAATCCTGTCATCCAGGCGCAAAAAAAATCTAGATTTAGATGATAAAAATATCTAAATTGGCAACGCTGACTAGGAACAACAAAACAGCTATGATGGAAAGAAGAGATGTGATGCTGCTAAGGGCAGTTCCCAACTGACTATGTAACAAAAGTAGCATATGCTACTTACCCCCGCATTTTCAAGGGCTCCGCACTAACAGTTGCAAGCTATCATTTCTGATTCAGTAATTCTGCACTTCCTCTACAACTATAATACTATACTACCTCCAACTTTCATGAATGACTAGGTTAGTGATTCCCAATCGAGGGCAGAAGGATTCCTCTCAAAGGGGGAAATTAGGTATTCAAAGAGAGGATAAGGCTATTAGGAATGATAAAAGTCGTGATGAATGTTTTGGGTGGTGGGGATGTGTTTTTCACTCATAGATCCATAAATCGAAAAACTAGTGGCAAAAAAAAGCAAGAAAAGAGATTGCATTGACGTGTTTATCATTTACGACAGCATAACTCTTATCTTTGGTCATGAATTGGAATTTCAAATTATGTGTTCCGAATTATTTTCGCTCGTTTTGTTTTAGTAACTAATACTCAGCTGCAGATGTACGATAATGAGATAAACACATTCTTAATGTAAAACTTTCTGGTTAAACGCAAAACAATAATTATTTATTTCAAATTGTTCTTTGTTGCAACTAAATGGAGGAGGCTGGTGCTAGTAATCCTATTCATAGAAGTGGAGAATGACCTTGAAAAGGTTCGGAACCACCGGAGTAAGTGTTTAGGGTTAATGATTTTAATTATCACTAGGAACGATTAAAGAATTAATGGCAATTATTTTGCATTTCGTTATTTCGACTAACGAAATATTTCATTAGAAAGATCTGCTTTCAGGGGTGGGGAAGGCCGGAGCATTGTATCGGGGCCTGAGAGTTTCTTGGGTAGAGCTACAGTAGGAAATGAAAACAGGATGACAAAAGGATATGGGTGTTTGTGCTGTGAGTGTGTGAGAGAGCAACCCGAAAACAGTTTTGCACCGGAACATATTTTTACATCTTTGTTTCTGGGTAATAAGTATTATTTTAAAAAATGCTAATGTGTAAAATGTATAGAAAATGTCAATTATCCTCTTATTTACTTATCTCCAATAATTTGAGAAATCTCTGTGAATGGGTTAGCGTGCGTGTATATGCCCAACTCGACAACTGGCCATTGTACGTAGTTAATATTCGCCATTCGCATACAAGGCATCGCAGGGTCAGAAGTTGTTTTAATCAACAGTTCTCGAGGAATCTGATAAAAGTAATTAAAAAATCAAATTGCAGATTTCTCATTTAAAATTATAGATCTAGATTTAGATATAAAACATCTAAATTGGCAACACTGAAGAGAAGTAACTGAAATAATACGAAGCTGTAGTTTTGTACAATGGGCAGAAATTTATTTTTCGTGGCTATTATGTCAGACTAGTCCACAAAAGTCCGGCCCCTTCCAAACATGCACATTTGGAGCGGAACTGCCTTAGTATTTCCAATTAATAACGGGCAAATTTGTATATTTGTTAGAAGAAAAATGTACATATGAAATAAGGAGAAGACTACGTTTGAATATCACCATTCAGGTCGCAAAAGCAAAGTTTGAAGAGAATAAAAAACATTATCTATACTTTTTAGACATAATCAATTAGGAAATAACACTTATTCCCTAAGAGCAAAAGAGAGTAAGAATATGTTGTACAGTGTTATTTTTAAAACATTCGTAATAAAAATTGTTTTATTAACTGTAACAAACAAGAAAAAACGTCGGTTTTCTAGACGTAAATAATAAATAAGGTTGTTGCCGTGTCTTCAATAACAGTCAACGGTGTTTACAAGTCACTAGCTTACCCGAACCGTCAGAATTGATGGCATATATATGAATATACCTGGGTATAAACCTTGCATTTTATAGACGTGGATAAAAGAGATTTGCTTTGTAGTCAGCTTGGAGAATAGCCTTCGATACACGTTGCATTATATATACATGGATAATAGAGATTTGCATTGCAGTCAGCTTGGAGAATAGCTTTCTGTTGACCACAAATGGATTTTTATCATTTTTCTTTTCTATTCCTCTGATTCATTAAATTTAGCATTTTTATTACATCATTAGAACATGACTGAAATTCTATGTTACTTTTTGCATCCCTTCGCGTTACAGAAGACATCTGCACATTGCAAATTGTCATATGTGTGGATTTCGTTATAAACCGTAAACGAACACTGTGAATATATTTTTTTTCAGTTTTTCAAGTAGATCTTGCAGACTGGCTACATATGCATCATGAGCACTGACGCCTATAGACAACGCTAATGAAGCTATAATACTTAAAATTTCAACATTTACTCCTCATTATATATTTTCAGTGGGTGTTCAGGTTGCAATGAATGATTCTGCTATATTTGGTCATTTAGTCTGTGTCCGGTAGCTCTCAATGCTTGTTTTTTTTTGGGGGGGGGGGGTCAGACTTTCCCTGTGATCACTAACCGATGGCGGAAGTGATAACTTATTTAGTAATCACCTTTTTTCTGATTTTTTTATTGTTTACCCCCAACACAGCACACTGCCAAAAGACATTGGTCACGCGATAGTTTTTGTTGAGTGACTAACCAGACCTTTTCTTGTTTTTATTTACGTTTCTTTCCACGATTCATCTTCTTAACATACGAGTAAATTCAAGTGAAAGTGTGCTTATCTATGAGATAAGTAAATGTGTAGTTCCAGAAATTCGCTTTGTAAATCAATTACAAGGGTCAAATGTCTACAATTTAGCAGGATGATGTCTTCAGGGCCTTAGATCGAGATTTTTCTCTACGTCTCTGCAAGATCATCATCCGATCCCACCAGGCAGGTTCAAGAAATCACACACTTTCCCACTCCTAAGTACCGACCTCAGGGAGTTGACCTTATTCAGATATTTTAAATCATCCACGGTAAAAATGGAGTAAAGTACAACATGAGATGTCTGGTACGTGGAAACCGTTTGTTGAAAAAACACTTGGCACAAGACCCAGGGGATATAAATGGACATCACAGGTACAATACCAACCAAGTCCAAGGAATTCACACTTTGCGGTCAGATTTACACCAGCTTGGAACAGATAGAGTCAGGAAACAGTAGAAGCACCATCAATAGATACATTCAAAATCAGGCTAACGAAAAATTCGAAGGATAACGATTTAGAGTAGAACTACTGCCTCGCATATCAAGCACTAAAAAGAATTGGTTAAGGATCTAATTGCCCTAAGCGGGTACCAAATGATCTACACTAAAGATAAATATTCTAGAGATTAATTTACTTATATTCCTTGAATTGTATACATTGAAAGTTTGCAAAGGCCCAACTCTATTTTCAGGTCAGGTCTTATTGCTAACTCTTAGTTTGACAATTCCATATTCCAGTTGGTTAAAAATGGATATTTCCAACTAACTTTGGCTTTGTTTGTCCCATATAGCGATGGTTTACTTCAGAGATACGACTTACATAAATTGTCTCTTTTTCATTGGGTAAAGTTAGGGTTAGGGATGGGGTAGGTGATATCGAAGAAATTCACCTGAATTATTTAAATCTTTCTAGGATTGGGTTTAGATCTAGTCTAATGTTAAAACTGGAAATAGACATTTTTCTAGCCAAGCTTGACCGGAATGAGCCAATTCCATAAACAAAGTTAATCAAGAATAGCCATTTTATAACCGACAAAATTTGGGCTCGTCAAACCGAGAATTATCTGATAATTATTGTTTTATTGCCAATGACAAAAAAGACTAGCATTCTGAGGAAAAGCATGGATCACCTCGAGTTACACAAGCTGCTTTTCATAAATTAAGCAGTGTTGGTGGTAAAATCAAGTTACCTTGAAGAAAATATCACCGGTTCGGTTTGAATCATAAATTTACGATTTTTAAAAAAGTTTTGGTTAGCAACTTGATCAATTAAAATTTGAATAGAGATGATCAATGAATAAATTACTTTTTGCCTTTTGGCGAGCAGTGATCACTAAGAAATACACAAAAAAACAAGCATGAATGCTACTGGACACAAAATGAGGGACCAATTTGGCATAAACTTTCATTGTAAATTGAATACATATTCTTTCAGGGTGTAAACAATGAGCATTACACGAGCTTGTTGTGTATTCTATAACAGTCTATGTCAGTGGTTCCCGAACTTTTTTTTAACCACGGCGCCCTTAGCGTACAAATATTTTACACGGCGCCACATGTCATAAAAATACTCAACAATTGCAATTACGTTCACGTGGTGAGGTTATTTAGGTAATAAGAGTAATTTGGTGAGGGTAGTTAGGGGAAAATTTCACGTTTAATGGTTAGTTAAATAAAGAAAAATCATAAGTAGGGGGGAAAATGTGGTATGGTCAGATAAAAAACATGTTGTACGGTCGAATTTAAGAGAAAAAAACATAGGTGGAAAGGTCATAAAAAACATGTAACGTAAAATAGAAAAAGCATGTACTAAATAGGTAAAAAAAAGATATGTATCACATGATGCAAACTCATTAAAAAAATGTTGTTTCTTCTTTTGATAATCACTACATAATCAAACTTTGGATGGGAGTGATTCGTGATAAGCCAGTTAGATGTCGCTCCCTATCATTATGGCCATGCATCAGCGCATTGAATTACGATTGCCAAGAAGTATTAAGATTTTCGGATACAACCCTTGACAGCTGGCCGAGATGACTACGATGTTTACGTTTCTATTCAGATTCGTTTCTGTTTATATAAATATAACTTCGCTTGTCTGTCTCTGAGTGAAATAAATGCCTAGTTACATTAGTTTGATTTGTCTTTTATCTTTCTTTCTCACCCACAACCCTTTTCATCTGCACTGTTGCCCATCTAGCATATTTCTCTGGGCAGCGCAAAAATTCAACATTTTTTGCGATTTTTAGCCATTTACCCGTAAATGTAGCCATTTTCCTGTAAATGTAGCCATTTTCAACTATTTTCGGGCGAATAAAACCATTTAAGCGATTAAAAGCAGCCATAAAAAGGAGTTGATTCATGCCTTTTCCAAGGTCATTTGCGCAAAGTGAACGTAAACAGCCTTGCTTCCTGTTATTTGCTTTTTCTTCCTATCTTTCGTGCGGTAGTAAAAGGCCCCACCCCACCGAAGTACAAGGCTCCACCCCACCAAGTAAGCAGCAAGGGTGGCGACCTACGTGCACGCCATGGCTCTCAAATAATAAATTCTGAACATTGTTGAAAATTTTTTTATACAACTAACAAAGGATGCAAACAGAATCCGCCCAAAACTCATCTAATGTTGAAAAGATTCAAAATCACATGACCATACATCTGATTCATAGAAAAGGTCCGGCTAAACATAACTAACCCATAAGTCTGCTACTGCTACTAACAACAGCTAGTAATACTAAATAAGGCAATTACGTCCTTTTGCTGTGATGTCACTAACTCATATAATGTACAGTATCGAATCTGTCTTCTATCTGAACACACACTTGTCTCTTGTCTTATTTATCTTGATCCATTCACAACTCATCCATACACTGTCCATCGACATACACAAATCTTTGAGCATTTCTAACCAGATATGTGGGGTCGGTGAAATTGAGGAACAAGGTGCAATGTGGGGCGCAGTTACCAAAGAAGTACCGAACAATACTTCACAGAAATTTTCAATTTACTTTTTATTATGTCTAAAAAGAGTTTTTCTTGGCTTTTCTGAAACTCACCCTGAAATGGGTTTTTGGAGAGGGATTTATTTGCAATGTAAGTCCATGCCAAATTGATCCTTTAGTTTCCATCCAGCAGCATTCCCGTTTGCTTGTTTTTAAAATTCGGACTTTTTTAGTGATCAAAACCCAAAAAGGTGAGAGAAGTAATTTATTCATTGATCATTTTTATTGATCATCCCCAACATGGCATTCTGCCAAAGGAATTTGTTCACATGACGGTTTCTATTGAGTGGCTAACTAGACCTATCTAATAAGTATTTGTCTAGTGATAAAAAAAACTTTTCCATTACCCTGAGAAAACGTGGATCTGACGTCTCTGAGTAAACAATAAACGAGAAGCTTGTTGTATTTACAATAACAGACAACGGTGTTGACATTTCTTTCAACAATTCCTTCTGTTTGGTCATCACCATCATCACCATCATCATCATCAGCAGCAGCAGCCTTTTAGCATCCGTCGTTGGACATAGACCTTCCCCAAGATTCACCAGACCCCCCTATCATTGGCATCGCGGAGCTAGTACTTTCTGAATTTATCTAGCTCGTCACGCCATCTCACTTTCTGTTGGCAACAATTTCGCATATGATCTCCAGGGATCCACGTTGTGAGTCGTGATGCTCAGCAGTTGCCTGACTTTCTTGCAGCATGTCCAGTCCATTGTCATTTGAGTTTTCTAACCGTTTCTATGATATCTCGGACTCTTTTCTCTCATATATTGTGCTCTCTTATGATCACTCCATGTGAGGTTGAGCATGATTCTCGCGTGCGCACGTTGCATAACTCTCAGGGTCCATCCTTTGACGAGGTTCCATGATTCAGCTCCATAGGTGATTCCATAGTGACTCACCTATGGAACTAAAACATGAAACCCAACCAAAATATTGACCCTCTAACTGAGAACCATAAATCTAAACGAAAGTTCACTCGTATAACTATTAGATAAGTAAATTTGTAGTTACAGAAAGTTGCTGTATCTTTCTTTTTTCTCTAAGCCGTCCCCTTTTTCAGTTGCTTTGTAGTGCGGGGGTATAAGGCCCCATGACAGTGCTGTTAAATCGAGAAAATATTTTCGCGATAGTTTGACTGCCAAAAAGTGGCCAAAAGCGCTCGTTCGAGCTGCCAAAACATGGAACGCGCTGAATTTAGCGAAAAGGGGCGCCAAATTCGCAACACTGGTCTTACCCGACCGAGTAGGCAGGAGATAGGAAAAAAACCATGAGGCATTGTTGAGACTGTTCTATGTTTTCTAACCGTGCCAATGGTTGGTTCCATTCAAGCCCAATTCAAAAACCAGCATTTTAAATGCTGATTTTCAAGATTAGCACATCTTCCTCACTAGCAAGATTTGCATAACATAATAATCCTGCTTTCATTCCCTCATTCTTTTTGGCTTGTGCTGTACTACTAAGTTATTCTATTTTATTTATTCATGTAGACCCTTTGTGAAGCATAGGGTCGCATCGACTGTTTCCTGTAATTCTTTGTAGCGAGTGGGTGCAAAAATCTTATGTTGTGCATTTTCCCGTGAGTTTTTTTTAATTCGACCTACAGAATCAATATATTTTTCAATAAAAACTCGGTAAGTTATCTACAGAGCTTGAAATATTCTTAATGCTCGTAATTTCCTTGGTGTGCTGATTGTGAAACAGCTTACAGGTAACTATGGCTGCAACCACTCCGATATTTTTCAATCGGAAGTGTAATTTTTTTTATAGGTTGAAGTTGCTAGCCCTCCATCTCAACAAGGCTTCGAACCAGCTATGACGATTGACTATGACTGATCGATTGTAATTGTTTTCAGTCCAAGTAACCTGCCCTATCCGTTTCCTGTCTCTCACGAAGCTGGAAGAGAGGTTTGGCTTTTGGAAACTGTCCTCTAGACTGGTTGCCAAAGAAGGCTGGAGAGCCCAGTCTGCCCTGCTATTTATCTATAGATTGTTAGGGGGGATTAGATAAATACATGTCATTCCCAGGGGCATTAGTGCAAACTGTTTCAGATGGAGTTTGAGCTCTGTTAACCGATTCTATTTTCAGTGCTGCCAACTGTTAGGCCACTCAATTCCCCATTCCTTAGTACTTATTTATTATCTCGAGAAACAAAAGCTAGGTGGAAATCATAACAATTATGACTCGCCATCACAGTCACTAAGTGAACAACCTTAGCGTCACAATGTGAATTAATGTAACAATAAAAGAGTCCATTCTATTTGTGACATCTCTAACGTGTTCCACTGGAAGGCATCTAAGATAGAGGAAAGAAACCCATCTAGAAACATATCTTGATTCTGGAGAATTTAGATCTTCTTAATAAATCCGTTAGAATAAGGCTTCCAAAAAGGTCAAGAAGAAATAAGGGATAAACATTTATAGGAAGTGTCCAGTGGAATAGTGATGCCAACTTTCAGGTGTGTAGACAAAAATTTATGGCCATGATTACTGGAATATGCGAACAAACTGTCAGAATAAGACCCAATTAAATGTAAAAAAGGGGGTCTATTGGAGTACTGATGCCAATTTTTCAAGTCTGTAGACAAAATGGTATGGCCCAAAGCGCTGGAATAAACAAACGAGTAAACGAACAAACAAATGAACAAATACACATTTAAGAGAGAAAAGATTGAATCCTTCGCCATCTTTGATGGTTACGGTTGTTCAACACTTACCTGGTTATCAAAGTGACCAATCGCAGAATCGGTTTTGGGCTTTCAACTTCTCTCAACAAGTTTGTATTTAGAGTTTTGTCAGTGCTTCTTGTAGCAGTCCTGCGGGTTGAAAGAAAGAAGAAAACAGATTGGATTAGTCACTCAGGAGAAACCATCACGTGACCAAGGTCTTTTGGTGCAGTCTGCCAGAATCTCTTGAAGATTGAAAAAAAACCTATGTTGGCGGTTTCTAACATCATCATTCTAGTGGCCTATACTCATACATATCTATTCAGTAACCACATACTTTTAAATACACATATCATAACGATGACGTGAAAACGACGAGAGAGAAAGAGATGCTGATTTCTCTAGCAGACTTCCACAAATATTGTGGGTTGCATACAGCCTCAGATTAAACATTGGGCATACTAAGCATGTGTTTAGGGCATCAAAAGAGAAGGGACACCGAAGTTCACTTGAAGTTGTTCACGTTAAATTATTGTAAGGTGTTTAAACAGTTTAACATGAAATTTTGAATTTTTAATTCAATTTTTTATATATAGAGTTAATGCAAACAGCCAATCGTCCACACAAATACTTTTGTGGAAAACTGGTCATTATGCAAGCACTAGTCTCGTTGGTAAACATTTGGTTTAGTGAAGGGGTATATTTTTGTGGGAAAATATATTTTTCTATCGTATTTTGGTGTGTTTTAAATAATTATAAACTCAATTTCTTCGGGAATGTTTCATTTTTGAAAATCTTGCAAATGAGAGGGTCGAGGTAGGGACACCATTTTAGAGCTGTGCTCAGGGCATCAAGCGGTTTCAATTCGACCCAGGCTACATAGCATTCTTCCTCCTCCCTCCCCAGCTATTGTTAAATAGCAGGACTGACTGAGGTCTTCCACCTTGGTTAGCAACTAATCTAGGGGACAGGAAACTCTGATTTAAAACCAAGAAATCCAACCCCTCGTCCAACGTCATGAAAGGTTGACAACGAACAGAATTGGTAACGTGTTCCCGAAATGTACGATTGAAGGGGCTCTGATGAAGCTTCGATGGGCCTAGCAATCAGATGTTGGTTATAATAAATTGCCAATACATCGGCCAAAATGTAATGATAAAAAAATAACAAGGATACTATTCCTAATAACTTCTTGGAACCTCAACAATGATTCTTCTCAGAAAACCAGACAATAAGAGATGATTGAAGAATACAACTGATGGAAAGTTGAGATAAAAACCAAAAAAAATTCGGATATTTGTCTGAATAACTTCTTGGAATACATAAACCTCCCTGCAGTCGTCGGGATCCAAGACAGCCAACCGCTTTATAACCGAACCAAGATAACCAGGTCGCCAACTTCTTTATTTTTGACCTGGATATAATTATTTTGAAGATCTAGAAAATGATCTAGTTCTTTTGGGGTTAGATCTATATTTTGAGGTTCATCCTCCTCCTGCGTTATATCGTTAACCAAGTTATAACGAACTGCGTTATAGCGGGATAGGCCTCTGATGACAATGACTCATTTCAGAATTACGGTCAGTGTTCACCCTTCGCTGTTATCTATAAGCTGTAAGCAATCATAAAAAAGAGGTTGCTGTTTTGGCCATTTTGAGGCCAAATTTAATAAATTTGGCTTTTTTGAAAAGCATTTGGCCATGAACTTTTTGGTTCGGCCATACATAATTTGGAGGACATTTTTCATTTTTTTCATTTAAGAAAATAGAAAAATAAATTTTAGCATGTAATTGTTTGTGATTTCCATCCATAAGAGCTTTGTTTAGCCAAGAAATTCGTCAGTTTTGAAACTAATTAATTATTTAAAGTTCAAGGGTTATTCTCATACAGGACCCTTGCTTTCTGCCATTCTTACGGAACAAAAAAATGAACTATGTCTCAATTATTTTCAATAAATTCTTTTATTGTGTAAGTACTAAAGCAGTGCAAAATTTTGTAAACAATTTTGGCACTTGGCCATTTTTGGGCCATTTTTTGTTGCGTGTTGTTTGCCAGAAATCTGGATAAAAGCGACTTGTATTTCACAATTGTAGTCAATGGTTGCGTATAGCTCAGTTTTCAAGGCCTCTGTTGCTCCAACCCCCATCAAGCTGCAGGGAGTATACACGTTCATCCTCAGAGGAAGTAAGAGGCGAATTAAATATAGTATGTACGTAACCAGATTGATATACCTGATGATCTCACCACTGAATATTATGAGACGTAGTACTATGCTATCTACAAATAGAAAAGTAAATAAAACACACATCAAATGTCTCAGGCGAATCAGTTCGTCAGTGTTTATTGAATGGACATTTTAGATGCTACACACCTGCTGTGTTTTGTCTAGTATTAGTTGATAGGAGGGAAAATAGGCCCCCTGTGCATCGGGTAGATTTTTTCGCTACCTGTTTTTTTTTTTAATGTTCGAAGTTTGTATTTTGAGATTCTGCCAGATTACAGATTGAAATAATATCCAATGGGGTTCATTCTTAATTCCTGTTTACACCTATTGCAAACCTGGACAACGAAAAACAGATAATAGAATAACTTCTGAAGTAAACAAGTTACTGATACAAATGAACACATTTTTCCATACAATTTTGACGCAAGGAGTTCAGTAAAATGCTTACTATTAAAATTCAACCGCATTTTGACTATATTTTAGGACAAAAACAGCAATAGCAACAAAAAAATATTGAACTTAATCCAAAAAATGTCAAACTAGAACTGAAGTCGCCAAACCTTTCAGGTCCTCTCTCCCTACTAAGAACCCATCATCGACCCCAAGACAGGGCTACCAAGAGAAAGATTTCAAACGTACTAATACCACACCCTAAAATGTACCAAATCTTCCAGAAAACGTACCAAATCCATAGTATATAACCATATATAAAAATTGGAAGATTAACATGAAATCAATAGTAAAATACAAAGTGAACAAGAATATTTATGAAAAGATGTAAAACGGACCAAATATCCAATAGACCCCAACCGGCATTTACTGACCAAAATTTTGCCCCCAGCATTTATTGGATCTTTTGATAGTCCCATCAACCCTAGGGGTCAATATCGACCAATTTGGTGAACCCAGACCATTTTTTGGCATTTTCTGGCTTTTGACAATTTTTGACATTTTATGATATTTGTAACAGGGAAGTAACACTCATCAAAAGTTATTCCCTCTTATATAAAATTTGATTTTTTTCAGTATGAATTTTAATGTTGAAGTTTGTGGCCAATTATTTTGTTCCAACCTTACAGCGACAATGCTTTGTTACACAGAATTGTTTAAGTTGGTGATGTGCATTAACAGACTTAGAGGATTTAGGCTGTTGTTGACGGACAGCAAAAAGGGCAGATGTTTTAACGACGAGATGTTGCGTAGAAAGTAAATAAAAACAACTTGCTCAGATGAGAAAAATGTTCACCTCTTCAGAAACAACTTACCTGGAAGAATGCGGAAGTGGCGTTCAGTAACTACTCGAAAACAAACCTTAGGTTGTTGATATAAACAAACATCTCTTCCCTCATACTTCGTTAGAAATAGTAGGCGGTGGTGGTGATGATGATGATGGCTATGGAGGCGAGGAGATGAGAGATGATACCGTTAGTTATAAGAACATCAATGGAAGATAAGAGTCATAACGATCTTGAAGATAGTAACTGTTGTGATGATGATGGTGATGGTGGTGAAGTCGTGATAATGTTGGGAGAGTAATCCATGGGACAAGGAGGAAAGGGTCAAGGTCAGGGGGCCTCACTAAAGTACAGCCAAGAGTCCCGGATGATATATAATCCGTCACTGAAAGTAATATAGATATGAGTAATCCAGATATAATTAATATAGGTATAAATACGTAACGATAATATTTTTTGGAGAGCAATGATAGCAGCGTTGGGACGCTGTTAGATATGACGTAAATAAAAAATACGTAATCTTTGGTTTGACGTACATAAACCTATGGCCGTGTTTAAACAGTATACAAAGGTTCCAAAAGTCATACAAAGACATTAAAAAGTACATTTTTTTTATCAAAATCAATAATTAAACAACGTTTGCAACAGAAATTACCACAATTAACATTTTGCTACCGAAATTTGAAATCACGAACATGTTATTGGTAGATGGCTCACTAACCGACTGAGCCAAACTGAAAGCTCTTTCTGATCTACGAATTTATCAATTAGGAATACACATCCAGAGGTTTCAATAATCATCTTCAGTCTTAATAGAAGTAGGAGGCGAGTTTGACCCTCTGCAACCAGGCTTTATGTTCAGCACGATATAATGCAAATACTTCTCAAAGAGAATTCCCAAAATGGAGAAATTTTAACTGGTTTACTGTGAACTCTCACCTCCTCTTGAAATTACCACCCACCTTAGGGGGCGTGCCTCCCTAGTTAAGAACTACTGTTCTAAATGAGCTTGTCAATCATTGCTCTAAGGTAAGCGCCAACAATAATTGCACATGAAGGCAACTTCAACATTTGAGTGATTTCGTTTCTCTTCGCAAAATCAAAAAGCAAACAAAAGAGAAGTCTGATTAGTTACTCAATAGAAATCGCCATGCAAACAATGGCCTTTGGCAGCATGTCGTATTAGAGATGATCAACTAAAATTTATAAAGATATAAACTTATGAAGTTATTTCAATTGCCTTATTGTGCAGTAATTGCTAAAAAAATGTCTTAATTTTCAAAAAACATGAAACCACATTTCAAATTGACCCCCACTAAATCATAGTGGGGGTTTAAGATATAATGGAAAGAAAATGTTTAAAATTCAAGCCCTCTCGCCCATTGCGTGATACATGCATGGCCAGCCAGCCAGCCAGTCAGCCAGCCAGCAAGCAAGCCGGCCAGCCGGCCGGCCAGCCGTCCAGCCAGCCAGCCAGCCGATCCAGCCTGAAAACTGAAAGAAACCTTTTTTGGAAGTTCTAGTAAGTTTTGGTTGATGGCTTCTAATCGTAGAAAAATTCTGAATTTCTTGGAACACAGTCAAAAAAGCAAAAACTCCATTTATGTTATTTACAAAACTATTGCTATTTGAATTCTGCACGTGTTTCATAAAATTTAAGAAAAAAAGACATCTCAAGTGCTAAGCTGAGTCTGGCATAAGATCACAAATATGGACACCCGGTGAGAGACGAATTCACTGCAGTAGTAAGTGGAAATCACTCAGCGATCGCATACCTCTACCAACGTCGAACAATGACTAAAAACTGAATGAAAAATAAAAAATCCAAAAATAGAGAGAATGCAATTCTCCAAATATGTACCCGAGTTACTTCCCTTGAAATTCAAATTAAGTCAACTGTTCGTTTTTAAACTCTTTTTATGCAGAATAATAAAAAAAATATTCCTGAATCGAAAATAAATTCATGGAAATTATAACCAGTTCTTCCGTAACTCATTACACTCCGTTCCACAAAATTTCATTCAAATTCATTGAAAACTTTTGGAGATATCTTGTGATTAGACATGAAAATTTGGCGATATTATGTGTTGTTGACATCTATCTATGACATAAGAGGGTAATTATGGATGAACCCAACCCCAAATCTAATCACTTCTTCCCTAGCCTACAGTCCACCTTTCCCAACATTCCCCATAACCTCCCTTGAAGTTCACGCGATTCTCACTCATTCTTAACAATGGAACTTGGAACTGCACAGTTTAGTCAATGAGCATTCTTACTAGCTGAGCCACGCCGTTACAATGTGTTGTTTCGGCAGCATTCATACAAGAGAAAATAAGTGTTCTATTTGTACGATGGGACCAAATTCGCCAATTCAAGTCTTTGTCTGGATAATCCGATCTCTTCTTTCCTTCTTTCAAATCAACATATTGTTTCGGTCGATCCATTCAACGACCTTCTTCGATTCGATTTAAACTTTTGCTCAGACAACCCAATCTCTTCTTTCCACCTTTGATGTTAACAAAACGTTTTGGAGAATCCATTCTACGGTCTTCTTCAGTTCAATATGGAATCCGACTAGAGAAATCAATAAAGGGACAAGGATTCCGTTAAGGGGGTCACAGTGAGAAGTATGTACGGAAATCCTCGAAACAATATGAATATTTTGCCTTCTCCATTCATTCATTGTTGCTCGCACCAAGGCCAGACAGGGGGGGGGCTTATGTTATTGAGGAGTAGATATCGGTCTCCTCCTCGGGTGGATTAATGGGATCACCACTGAATTCTGTTGAGAGGTCAACGTTTAGGAACTGGCCAGGTTCGACGTTGCTTAACTTCGGTGATCGTATGAGAACCTGTGAATCCAACACGATTTAATCGTAATATTTTCCTCCTCTCTAAAGCATTAAAATACAAATTCTGATACCAAATTTAGTTGAAGTCACGGGTGTCCGTTAGGGGGTACAAAGGGGCCATTTGCCCCCTTCCCCCAATCAAGCTATCTATCGTCTTGCCCCCTACCCTGGAATAAATCCCTTTGCCCCTCCCTGGAGGAGTGACAGCGGACGCCCATGGTTGAGGTTATTTTTGGCAATTTTGCCTGAACAAAGAGAATTTCTGGCAATGGCTACGTGATTAAAGAGCCAAACGAAACAATATGGAACTTCCTGGAAGCTAGGAAGGAGTGTTCATAAAAAATCAGAGATATATTTTTCAATAATCTACATATAAAATCTGGTATATCCAATCTGCTTATATTTATATTTACACCCCTCTCTCTCTCTCTCTCTCTCTCTCTCTCTCTCTCTCTCTCTCTCTCTGTCTCTCTCTCTCTATATATATATATATATAACTTGCGACCGATAAGGTAGCCGCTTCAACGTAGCGACCGTTAATGATATATATGTATACATATATATATATATATATATATACGAAACTGTGTATAGTTTCGAGAAGGGTGATTTACATTCAAAGAGTTTTTCAAACGATCCAGGCCCAACAAGGAAAGAAAAAGACACCACCCGAATCGTTATAGCGTTGCTACCATTGGAGAGAAATTCTGTCTATTTATTATCATCACATTGGGGTAGGGCGTCGTAGAAAGTCGTAGAATGGACCAACCGAAACATCGTGTTAACGACGCAAACAAGAAGGAGGGGTTCAATCATTCGAAAAGAAATTGATAATGATAAATAAACAACTGCATGAATATAATATCAGCAAATTTTCTTCAAAATAAGATTTGCTATGATAATACAGATAGGTAGATAGATAGATAAACACATACATACATACATACATACATACATACACTGTGATAGATAGATAGATAGATAGATAGATAGATAGATAGATAGATACATACATACATACATACATACATACATACATACATACGTAAGTACATACATACATACACTGTGATTGATAAATAGATAGGTATGAACAGAGATAGATAATAGACTTAGATTGAAATAGATGAATAGATAGATGTGAACAAATTTAGATAGTGTGAACAGAGATAGATAGATAGTGAACATATATTGTGAATATATATATATATATATATATATATAGAGAGAGAGAGAGAGAGAGAGAGAGAGAAAGAAAGAGAGAGATCTGATTGAAATAGGAAGAATTTTGGCTTCTTAATCCCCAAAACATTTTAATTATGGCTCAAACATATCTTATCTAGAAGAAAGGTTCTCCTCTTTTCTTGAATCATACACCTGACGAGGGCTGAAGAATAAATCAACCGAAAGGATGGAAAGTTATATTACAGAAATAGGAGGAAAGAAGAAAAATGTTGAAATTTTCATGAAATGCCGTTCAACGAAGAACGCTTCAATTTTCAGCCATTTCACAGTTTAGTGTCCCAAACAACCATGGGTGTTGTGAGCGCGTGCCATGAGGTTGCTTTTCTTTTCATGTTTCCAATATCTCTAAAAGTCATTTTATCCGTCTCCAGTTGAATGACGCAATTTATTCTCTTAATCAATTAATAAAAATTTAATCCCGTCTTTCGTAGTCCACTGCCCACCATTCCACAAAATTTAATCCAAATTCATTGAGAACTTTTGGAGATATCGTGTAGACAGGCATGAAATCTGGGCGATTTTATGTGGTGTATACATTGTGAAACAACGAACTAAAAAACGCTCAGAGGGTGCATACCTTTGCCAACGACGTACACTAACTCAATCGAAATCAAATTCCTAAAACCGCCCCAAAATTTAATCACTTCTTTCTGACTCCATGACCGAAACTTCCATACAATTTAATTGAGAACTTTTGGAGATAGCGTGTGAACTAACAGAAATGCAGACAGTCAGTCAGTTGGATTCGACCGAATAGATTACCACTCCGATTTCGTGGGCTGAGATAAAAATCAGACACCCTAAGCTCCTTTACTGTAAAGCTACGAATTCATAATTTTTAAAGTGAAACATGAATATCTATTTACCAACGTAGTCTCTTCCTATCAAAGGATATCTTGAAGCCAGCAATACCATAAGGGAATACCCAGCTTCTTTCGAACAACCCTTCGTATGATTATACATGATAATATAATTTAAACTATTCCTCATCTTCATGCTTTTCAAAAGACTAATCTACCCACGCATGGATCCGGACCAGAGAGTGGGGTTTCAGAGTGTCTGGAGCCCTTCCACTCAAATTGAACTTTTTTTTCAAATATCTATATGAAGAGAACACGAACAACCCTAATTAATTATAAATTAACCTTAAAAACAAAAAAAAATATTATATCCATAGTCTGATTAAACAGACGAAGTAAAAAAAAAGTTAATTCAAAAGTAGGATTTGGACCTGCACCCTGTTTAAAACTCTAGATCGGACCCAGTAATTTGTAAAATGAAACCTGTAGATATCTTTTACCTAGTCTACTCCTATCAAAGTATCTTTTAAGGCCTGCAATATCATAAAGAAATATCTAGCTTCTTCCGAATAAACCTGCTTACGGCAACATAATGATGATTTAAACTACTTTCCATCTTCATACTTTGAAAAAAAAAATACTTATATAATGAATAGTATGTTGTTTTTGTGTTTTCCTGTCCGTAACAGTGGTCTCTCCAACTTAAAGGTAACAATTTTGCTCATGAAAATAAATAACGTAACAAACTGTTTTTGTTTTACAGTACTGGAAGAAGAATCTGGAAAAGAAGATACTCCTTCCTTACGGATATTGCATATCAATCATGGAGAATAGATCAGCCGAAACGTTGACATCAAAGGTGGAAAGAAGATTGGATTGTCTGAACAAAAGTAAGGAAGGGAAAATATCTCACTCCAATAATTTGAAACGAAGAACATTTCCTGTGAAACGAGTTCAGTAGTTTCCTCTAAAAATACAAATCGTAGAAATTCAAATATATCGGATATTTTTTTTGCTGAGTGATAAACCAGTATAATAATTTGTAATAATTTGTATGTAAGTATAATAACTTGTACAGGCCATTTTCCAAGCACACACGGTGGTGATAACAGCGTGTAACGCGGTTTTTGTTCCTGGGTAGAGATTGTTATTTCCTGATCGCTTTTGTACAAAAGATATAGAAAAGAGCTATTATCCCCTTCAAACCTTGCTTTCGTGACAATGTGCAGGTACTCAGAGGAAATGTTTTTTCTTACGTTGTGTGATTAAAAATGCACGAATTCGCCCGTTGTCCAGTTGAAAATAAGTAGATCTCAAATTATCACTATCCTGATTATAGAAGCAAGGTTTAAAAGGGATAAATGGCATTTTCAATATCAATTTTAGAAAAAAATCAATAATAACAAGAAAAAAGTGAAAAAAATATATGCTGCACAGTGTTGTTTGGGATGCTAAACTACGAAACCACCCGACCTTCTTCCTTGTCTGGTGTTATGGCTTAGTTCCATGCACGCTATATTACTCAACATCGTCCTGACATCCAGCCTGAAAAAATGGTAATTAATTAGAAAGAAGCTGTACGAACCTTCTTGTGTAGAAATAGGTAGTCGTTTGCTGTTACGGCGGCGGTCGGGATTTTTAAGTAAATATGCTCGGGCCAAGGAGAGGCAACGTTATTTATACCCTACCGTAATCTTCCCCCGACCCTGCTGCTCGTCTTTGGGATGAAGCTGAAGAAAACATCACGGAGAAAGCATCTCTACGGTTGCCAAGGAGAAATCTATGCCGTCAGCATCGTCTGCGCCAGCCACCGACATCCCATAATTGAGGAGGTATAATAAGTAAAACTTGTCAGGTTTAAAGTACAAAACAAAAAAGTACAAGACGAAAAAGTACGAAACAAAGCTCAAGTACCAGAGGAGTAGTTGAAGAAGACGGGGCCCCAAAAGCTTTATGAATTGTTGTTCACCTTACTGCATTTCGACTGACAAAACATTCGAGGGTGAGGGTTCAAAGAGCCAACCCCCACCCCAGCTTCCAAATCATCTAGAATCTCTAACTACACCTCTGAAAAGTACTAATCAAAACAAAATTACCAGAGGTGTGATTGAGGGTGGGGGGCGACTATAGAAAATGCCCCAGGTGCCCCAATGGAGGTGACCCAAAGAGATTTAAAAATAATAGTTCATCAACAGTATTTTTATTGCCAAATCTAAATGTTGAAGGGGGCTCCTCAAGGGACCAATTCCTCTCCCTCCTGGGTCCCCAAATCTCTAGTTACGCCTCTTGAAAAGTTCATACACCCAACTTAATCAAGTGCTTATTTGCATCTATAATGGTTAACGAGCTAGTCTAGCAGTGGAGTGAATCCAACCCTCTTTAGTAAGTGGATGATTAACCATTTGACTGGGTAAGCTTAAACCAAGGGACCCGGAAGGAAACATCTGAAAGCAAAAATCAGTGGTTTAATTGCGTACAAAAATGGTTTAATTTACATCGAAGTATTTTGAATGACATTTCAATAGTTTTGTACCTACTTGGTATATTATGCATAAGACAACAATACCAGTTATTTAACGTAACCTAACATCACTTTATTCTATTCAACGAAGGGCGGGGAGGGCAAGGTCACCCTTTGCTTATGCAAGAAATGTAGAAAATGCGTATTATTCCCTTCAAACTTTGCTTTTGTGATCAGGACAGTGATATTCTTGTGTAATTGTTCCTGGGTAGAGAGTGTTATTTTCTAATCGCTTATGTGTAGAAAGTATAGAAAATGGCTATTATTTCCTTTAAACTTTGCTTCTGTAACAAGGACAGTGATATCCATATGTAATTGTTCATGGGTAATGTTGTTATTTTGTAATTGCTTATGTGTAAAAACTGCAGACAATGGCTATAATTGCCTTCAAACTTTGCTTCTCTGACCAGGACAGCGAAATTCATCTGTAATTGCTTTTTCTTACTTCATGTGATTAAGAATGTGCAAATCTAACCGTTGTGTAATTGAAAATAAGTAAATTTCAAATAATTAGTCATAGTTATAAAAAGCATAGTTTGGAAGGAATAATTGATATTTTCTATTCTCTTTTGACATAAGTAAGGAAGTAAAAAAGTGAAAAAAAAAGGTTGCAGAGTGTAATTATGGACACTGAACTAAATATCACTATCTTCTTTGGGCAATTCATCAAAGTGTAGCGAGTTCGATCCTTGGTGGTTGTCCTAAACTTGTGGCCTTGTGTCAAACTAAGGTACCTTATAATATAAATAACGAGTCTCACAGGTCATATTTACTGTAGTGAATTCGATCTTTATTTAGTTCACCACAAACCTGGCCTTGAGCCAAATAAAGCTCAAGTTGGTAAATATCAGGGCCTACGGCCAAGTCGCACCGACAGCACCGATACTCATCTGATTAGTAGACTTATTTGAACCATTTTTTGGTTCTCGAGTTCTCCCCTTCAGGTCTCTACGCTCGAGCAGTGTTGACAATTTAGCATTTTTCACGCTAAATTCCGCGCGTTTATTGATATGGCAGTGCGAAAAAGGCGCTAAATCAGCCCAGGCATTTTTATTGTTTTTGTGTGTTTTTGACCATTTTTAGCATCTTTTGATTTGTTTTGGTCATTCCGAGCGTTTTTTTTTTAATGTGATTTTTACTTTTTTTTTCATTTAGCGCTTTTTGGCTGTCAAACTGGCGCGAAAACATTTTTCGAGTTGACAGTGCAAGGCTCATGTCGACTTGGCCTAATGGTTAATCCACCTCTGGTTAGAGCATTTCGATTAACCCATTAATTGTGGAAGGTGGTGAAAAGTGATAGCGATCTATGGCAAAAAGCCCCTGTTCATTGTTAGATAATCCATTGCAAGATAAAAGCTCGGACTCAACAATAAAACTGAGTTGCCATCATTCATAACGAAACAGAAATTTTGTTGAGTTAGCTATGGATCTGCAATGACGGAAATTTCCGCATCTTCCTATTTTATCTTCAACTACATAAAAACAAAAAATTGCTCAAATTTGTCATAAAAGCTGGGCCAAATTCAACATTGGTAGGGCACAGAGCATAACTATTCTATTGTTGGATTGGGCTTTTATTTTTAAACAAATCCAAACAAAAATGAAATCTTTATAAAATTACGAAAGTGAATCAATAGTTATCCGCTTTTTTATATTATAGTTCATAACAGTGAAAAATTTACCAATACATTATTTTACAAAATAGACCATTTGCTTGTAATGCACTTAGTTCAAGGCTTTACACGTGTGTGCACGCACTCAGAAAAACTGTTTTTGGTTGGTACCTAAGGCACGTATGCACCGTGTCTTTCACATCTTGTTCCGTGGCAAATCCATGACTCTCAAGGCGTCTTTGAAAAGACCAAACAGATAGTAATCTGAAAGAGCGAGGTCAGGGCTTTAAGGAGGATACTCCAATACCTCGAATTCAAGTCCCTGCAGCGTTTGAACAGCGTGCGCAGTAGTATGAAGGAAGTAGTATGTGCGAGCGCATTGTCATGAAAAAGCAAAATATCTTTTGACAATAGACGTACGTATTTGCTTCAAATTGCAGGCCTGTTTTTGTACTTCGCAATTCATTCATACACACTCTACTGTGGTAAAACATTGTTCCCATAACGTGCTGAAAGCCCCTGATAAACTTTCAACCCATAAAAAATGCATCTCTGCTCGTTGTTCTAACTGAGAGTGTAGAGGCCATGTTTACTCTACGCAGGAAGATAACTGACTCTAAAACGATGAATTCTCACTGGGGGTTTGCTACAGGCACACCAAAATCCAACATGCGTGTGTAGAACTTAGTATGAACACCCTAAATAAAAATATAACAAAGGTGCGAATTATTCTTGACTTAGTGTAAAGTCCGTTATGGATCAATAACACTGTGCAACTTTCTTTTTTTTTTACTTTTTTGTTTCCAAGTAATTAATGTTGTTTTCTGATTGATTCAAAAAGCGGAGAAAATGTCAATTACCGTCAAACTTTGCTTTTGCGACCAGGGCAGCGATAATTTGAAATCTACTCATTTTCTATTAACAAGCAAATTCGCACCGCAGCACTGTGGTTGGTACCGTGTCAATTATTACTTTTTTCACACCAGTTCCCTGGTGGTCACCACAAGAGACTGAGTGACAGCAAGTGTCCTCAAGTCTCCAGCCTTCCTCTCACAGTCCATAGCAGTGCTGCGAGTTCCGGTTGCACACCAGTTGCCTGATGGTTATCACAGGAGGCTGAGTGACAGTAAGACTCCTCGGGTCTCCAGCCCTCCTCTCGTGTCATCCTAACCTGTTACAGCAGTGCAGTGATTTTTTTTTACCGTCTCCACCATGTCTTTTTCTTGACTATTCGGTCATTGCTAACAGCTGGGGATCGTAGGCCTCATATTTCCAGCACTTTCCTCAGTATTCGCACGGTCCCCAATAGTTGTGTGGTCTGTATAATCTCAATCCTTCCTCTTATCCCAACTTGCTCCAATCTCGTTTTTATCATCTTTAGTACAGTTCTGAGTGCACCTCTTATTACTGGTACCTGACTTTCATGTTCCACACCTACTTCAGTTCCTAGGTATTTCCCTAGTTTTCCACATTTACGTATTTTTCATATTTACACTGTGATCTGCAGGCACAGCCACGTCTATTATTTGGCAGGTTCTCATTCCCTTGTCCACCATTATCAGGTCTGGTCTTCCCGCTTGAGTGGGGCGGTCAGTTTGGATGTCAAAGTTCCAAGAGTAATTTATGGCTCCTGTTTTCCAGGGCTGTGTCCGATTTGTGCTAACACCACTTGTCTGCAAGGTTGAACCCCATTCGTTTGATCAGTTCCCAATGTAACACTGTTGCTACATCATTATCACTATTATTATCATTATTATTATAATTATTATTGTTGTTGTTGTTATTGTTGTTGTTGTTGTTGTTGTTCGTACATCTGTAGGTTCCCAGCTTGTCTAACATACACCTTGTTCATTCTGGTTGTTACGCTATTACTGATGACTGGAAGATCACAAGGTCATTAGGTTAATATTTCAAGTACCCACCTCAGTATTCTCGCTGACCCCAGCGGTGCTGTGATCTGCAGTCTCAACTCTTCCTCTCTTTTCTAAACTTCACTTCAATGTATTTGGCTCAGTTCCCAGTGCACCTACTATCACTGGCACTACTCTGACCTTCATGTTCCACACCTTTATCAGCTTCCGGGACTAAAATCTGGTACTTTTCCAGCTTTTCATTCTCTTTTGCATTGACTCAGACGTCTGCACGTAGAACCACGTCTATGATTTGGCAGGTTTTCTTTTCATTGTCTACAACTACCAGAATCGGTCTTCTTGCTTGAATGATATGGTCGGTTTGGATGTCAAAATCCTGGAGTAATTCAAGGCTTCTACTTTCCAGAACAGTCTCTGGTTTATGCTGGTACCATTTGTCTACATGGTCGAATCCTAGTTGTTTGCCTAGTTCTCGGTGTATGACTGTTGTTACCCTGTCGTGTTTGTTCCTGCACTCCTTCTAAGCGAGTTTGCTACATTCAGTGGTTACGTGTTTTATCCTCTCATTCCTTTCTCAACAAGAGCAGAATTGAAATCACGCCCAAGTGATTGCTAGACGGCTCTCTTACCAACCCAGCCAAACTGATGAGTCTGGTATATCTACGAAACTAGTTGTTATATATTCAATACAAAAATTGCAGCAATCATCTACAGTAGGAATAGGAGTAGGGTTGGGGTCTGACCAGTCAGGCTTCTTTCTCTTTCAAACTTTCGCTGATTTTATATATATTTACTAAGCTTAGCTCAGTCTGGCACGAAGCCATTATTCTCTGAGTGTATCACGGAAGTTATTCACGGATTTCATTTCTTTTTTTGTTTTTATTTCTCGCTTCTTGATTTTGTTTTTCGCTTTTTTTCGTACTCTGTTGATCTATTTTTGCGGTGTTTATTTTTAATTGTGTTGTTCGTCTGCGTGTGGCGAGCACCAATAACATCAACATGTTTTTTTTGTAAGAAGTTATATAACGTAGATCTGTTGAACGTACTCAGTAAGAGTTAAGGTATGACGTAGTTGATATATATATATATATATATATATATATATATATATGTATATATATATATATATGTATATATATATATATATATATATATATATATATATATATATATTCACATACACACACACATATATATACATGTGTGTGTATGTGTGTGTGCGTGCGTGTGTGAATTGATAGAAATTGATATATATAGATATAGATTTATAGATATAGATATGTTCTGACGAAATGGCGTTGAAGATGTATAAGGATGGGCGAGAAAGTGATTTGGGAGTACAGGAATGAATGGGAAAGGGGAGACAGGGAAGAGGGAGGGATTGAAGGGGAGAAGGAAGGCAACAGATGAAAAGCACGAAGGAATGAGGGGGAAAGAATGTGGAGAGAGGAGGCAAGGGAGGAAAGGAGGGGGAAGTAATGGAAGATTTAAGGAGAGAACGAAGAAAGGAGGGAAGGAGAGAATAGAAGAAGGGAGGAATGATGAAGGAGTTACTAAGGAAAAAAAAGAGAAAAACTCATAAGAAGTGAGCAAGGTGGTTGTAAAAAATGGAAAAAGGGAAGGAAAAAAGAAGAAAGAAAGAAAGAAAAATTGGCGAAAGATTGAGGAGAGAAAACAAGAACGAACGAAGAAAGAAAGGCATAAGTATGAGGACTGAAAGATAGAAAGAAAAAAGAAAGATAGAAGGAAAGAAAGAGGAAGAGAGAGAGAGAAAGAAAGGAAGAAAGAAAACGGAGAGAGAAAATTATGACGAGAGATTTAAATACGACTTTATTAAGAAAGGACGAAGAAAGTAATTGAGAAAAAAATGAAAAAAAGAAAGAAGCTGATATAAACAAAAACAAACGAAGAGAGAAACGAAAAACATACAGAAAAAACATTAAAAAAGAAGAAAGAAACGAAGAGAGAAGGGCATGAAGGAACAAAGAAAGAGACAAAGAAAGGGAGGCTTTGGAAGTTAGATAAAAACTAACGAAGATAGAAAGAGAAATAAAGTGAGAAAATGAGAAAAGGAAAGAGAAAGAAACAATGATAAAACGAGATAAAATCGAAGATAGAAAAAGGAAAATAAAAAAAAGTAAAAGGTTTGAAATGAGAAGAAAGATAAAATTTGAACGAGAAACACAATGACCAAAAAAATAAGATATGAGAAATTTTGAAAAAAATGTAAAAATGTGGAAAACAAAGGGAGAAAAATGATGTGATTAACTCGGTTATAGGACAACTGTCGCCGGGATAATTACTCCTGGATAATTTTCCGTGATAATAACAGCAGCCGAAGTTTGTGGAAATGGCCATGTAAATGATCCCAACCATAGGGATTATGTCCAGGGGGCAATAGTCTTTGTCTAGAGGGCAACTATCCAGGAGGCAGTTGTTTCATGGGGGTTAATGTTGTGGGGGCAGTTGTCCTGATACCGATCAACTGCAACTTTGTTTACTCGTCTGAAAACGAAGTTAATGAGGTTAGAAAAAAGAACTGCTACGAGAAACAACAAACAGAAGGTCAGAATGTGTTTATTGTTTACGTAGCCTTCCATCTGAAGAGGGGGATGAACGGTTAAATGGAATCAGCAAATGAAGTTCAAACTCCAGGAATTATTCGGAAGAGGTTCGCAAAGGAAAAAGGGGGTAACTACAATAGACTCTGTACATGATAAAGCGTAAATTAAGCAGACAATTTGGAACAAATAGGAGACTTTTCTTCTAACATGATGAGTTCGTGCGGAGAAATTCTGTTGGAAATAACAGAAAAAACTTAATCATTTTCTGATATCAATTCCACCTATAAACTCAATTTAGTTTTACAAATATGAAAAAAATCGATCCTTTTGGTCAATTACAACCCCAGCCGTAACCCTAAACCCTAACCTTAAATCATATCCTTTGTAGCTGAATTTAATAAAATACAGTTTTAGATAATCAAATTTTCTGCTTTGATTTGTTCTGTACTTTGTAGTTACCTCTCTCATCCAGACAATTACCGCTCTAATACCCTTGGGAAAGACATTAATCCACTGAATTTTCTCAAGTCAAGGGGGAAAATTGCTCTGTAAGGCAATTTATCTTTGGAACCGGGCTAGCAACCAAGTTCTCTGAAAACCCACTATTGTTACAAACAACGATTGGTATTGGATGATAATATTAATGCTAAGTAATGAAACTGCTACTGCTACTAACAACAATTAATAATACTAATACAGCTATCTTATTTATCTTCCTGCTAATCCACTCACAACCCATCCATACACTGTCTATCGACATACAAAAATTGTGTCTCCGTGGATTGTCCGAGAAATGGAGACAAATTCCTGGTTCACATGCAGTTTGTCGAAAACCTTTCCGTCGAATTCCTCTACGTCGCTTCCAGTTTGTCCAAAGTTATACAAAGTATCAATTACAATACAACATCGGCTTGTAAACACTTGTAAATCTCTAAAATTCGTGAGACATGCATCCATTTTCTTGACCTTACCATGACAGAGGATACATGCATTAATCGGATTTGGATTGAATTCTGTTGCAGAACTGTTCAACATTTTGGGGCTAAGTGCAATCGTTCATGATTTTCAATTAATATCAATTTATCAATGCTAATCTACACATATGATAATTAGCAATGTGCAGAAGACTTCTGTCATACTTAGGGACACAACTGACGTGATAAAATAAAATTTCACTCATGTTTAATGAAGCAATAAAAAAAAATGATGAAATCACCCCTACTGTACACATCATTAGGACATTCTTGTCACTGCGGATGTTTGTACAACACCTAGCATACATCACTTTATGTATATACAGAAGTATGTTTGGAAAAGTGTTGTATTGTCTGTATATCTAAAAGCCCCCAACCCCTCTTTCTCTCTCTCTAAAGCCCTGACTCATAACTTACAAGCTTGCCAGGCTGAGGTTTCTGGCTGAGACCCGGCTGGTGACTTCCATAAACTGAAATCGAAGCCAACAATAACAACAGCAACATAACAATAATAATAATAATAATAATAATAATAATAATAATAATAATAATAATAATATCCACCACTGCCAACAAAGCTGTGAGAAGTATATGTATTCACTCGTTTGTCCGTCTGTCAGTCTGTCTGTCTATCTGTTAGTATGTCTGTTTGTCCACATAATATCTCAAGAAGTTCTCAATGAATTTTGATGAAATTTTGTGGAAGTGTGGGTAATGGGCTCTGGAAGATATTGAATTTTGGAGTGGATCCAGAATCTTATTTGCGATTGAGAGATTTTTTTCCAGAAAGAGGCTAAAGAACATGTATCAATCTGCAAGAAAAGAGGTTAAAAACAAATATGTTCATCCAAAGTTACCTCCCTTATTTGTTAATTCTACCATTTTCATTCTGTTTATAGTTATTATATGGCAATGGTGGGGTATGAGTTCTCTGGGTGCTTTTTAGTTTTTGATTAGTGCTGCTTTAATCTGAATTTCAGTTGTTTTTCATTGCAACTACTCAACTACGCAATTATGGCTGTTAGCAAACAGCACAGATCTGAAATAAAGGATAAGCTCTTGTTGAGACTTGAATTCACAATCCTTTTATTTTTGGAACCCTGGTTCACTGTACAAGCTGGTCTGCTGCTTTAAATATCAGTACTCTATGATGCATATTTCTTGTTGTTTTATATACACAAGTAGTATCTGTCTGTCTGTCTGTTAGCCCCTCAGTTTGTCAGTCTGTTTATCTGTTAGTCTATCTGTTCGTCTACATGATATCTCTAAAAATTCTCTTGTAGTAATTTTATATTGATTTTTTCATTATATGAAGCATTGTCAACCATTATTAATTTTCATATGTATTTCTTGAAACTGTCAACAAAATAGGTCTCTTCAGTTTCCAAGTTGATTCGGCCGTTTAACTGGCTGGCTAAGCATGTGTGTGTCACGCATGCAGGCTGCACCAATGGAGTTAGAGGGGTCAAATTTCCATCATTCATTCCTTATTATGTCTAGAAAAAACTCCTTTTTTTTTCATATATCATCCCCCAACCCAATTGGTTTTTGGTGGTGGTTCATTTTCCAATGTAAGTCTATGCCACATTGACCCCTTAGTCTTGTCTTTTTTCTTTAATTTGGACTCTTTTTGTGATCACTGCCCAACAGAGGGTAGGAGAAGTGACTTATCCATTGATAGTTTCGATTGAATGACTTACCATCCCTGTCTTAATTCTAGTTGCTTCTCATCACTATTACTCAGACGTCAGTCTACAGCCATTAGTTTACTGATAGGCAATAAATGATTCCCAAGCTCCATTTCTGACAGCACTCATTAGTTCGTCATGAGAATCGTTTTGTTACTGCATGAATAAATGTTGTGAGCGACAATCTGATACAGTCGTGTGACCAGGTGATACTCTGGGACTTCAGCTTGTGCAAGCGCATTTAGAAGTATGAAAAATTATTGCACCTTACATGGTGAAAGGGTTAGCAAGTCTTGGAGTCAGGAAAGCCCGAGCCACAAGCATAGTGACTACACTGCAAAATACCACCTGCGATAGGTGGACCATGAGGCAAGGATGGAGGACCATTGGTTGCCAAAGATTCTCCTTTTCGGAGAATTAGCCCATGGCCAGCAGGAAATAGTGCCCCACAGAAGAGAAAAGGATACTTATCTCCTGTGGGTATCAACCCTGTCTATGGATAAAAGTGGAAGCCTAAAGATATACATGGTGGTACAAGGTCATCCAAGCAACTTCTGGGCCAAAATCAAACACCAAACACAGAGCAAAAGCAGGATAACCACTACGGAAAAGCCAACATCTCCAATATAATCTGAGAGTCTGCAACAGATGTAGAAAGCCTTATTGTTCCCGATAGCCAAACTATGATATAATACCATATACGTATCACGCATGCAGGGAATGCACTTAGCCTAGACAGCGTAAACAGAGCAAACAATTGAAGAAAATGGCGCTTCTGCTGGAAAATCCTGACCGGGCAAATAGCAGAGAGAATATACATGTCAATGGATAGAAGAACAGAAAGGGTGTAGGATAGGAACCAAAGGGGCAAACGATTTACTCTACATAGACCAGATGATCTTAAGAGAAGTAAGGATAAGAAGAAAGAATATCGCAATGGGATGGATAGATTACAAAAAGGCATACGATATGATTCCACATAGCTGGATACTCGAATGCCTTAGAATGTTCAAAATTAGCGAACCGGTGGTTAAATTCATTGGTAATTCAATGGAAGACTGGAAAGTAGATTTGACAGCCGCAGGGGACAAACTAGCCGAGGTAGGGATAAAAAGGGGAATCTTCCAAGGAGACTCGTTGTCCCCACTATTATTTGTTCTAACAATGATACCGCTTAACAGAATCCTGAAAAACAGCAAAGGATACCACTTCTCTAAAACAGAAGGAAAGGTCAACCACCTAATGTACATGGACGATATCAAATTGTTCGCAAAAAACAGGGGAGAGCTTGAGACTCTGTTCAACGAAGTAAGGGAATATAGTGAGGACATAGGAATGGAGTTTGGGATAGAAAAATGCGCAATCATGGTGATGCACAAAGGAAGGCTTTCAATGACTGAGGGAATTGAACTCCCGGACAACAGCAAGATTAGGGCATTGACCGCACAAGACCGATACAAGAACCTAGGTGTCCTTGAATGTGACACGATAAAACGGGAAGAGATGAAGGAGAAAATAAAGAGAGAATACCTGAGACGGATAAGGAAAATATTAGAAACCAAATTAAACAGCAGAAATCTAATAAAAGGAATGAACACCTGGGCTGTGTCAGTAGTTAGGTATACAGGACCATTCCTAGGATGGACAAAGGAAGAGCTCCAATCAATGGATAGGCGAACAAGGAAACTTATGACGATGCATAAAGCATTACACCCTAGGGATGATACAGATAGACTATACGTTAAGAGAAAAGAAGGTGGTAGGGGTCTCATCAGCATAGAAGATTGTGTCCAGAGAGCTAAAACAGTCCTAGAAAGATATGTGCAAACAAATAGTGAAAAAATCATAAAGAGCGCGAGAGATAGTGCAACAAACAATAAAGTAGGAAACAATGGAACAGTACAGCAAACAAGAAAAGAAAGATGGGAAGGGAAAAAATTGTACGGCGAGTTTAAAAGACAGATACAAGATATAGCAGACGAGAAATCATAGACGTGGTTACGAAAGGGGAACCTTAAGAGAGAAAAAACAGAATCGCTCATCATGGCAGCCCAAAACAAAAGCATAAGGACAAACTACATAAAAACAAAAATCGACAAAACACAGACAAACAGCAAATGCCGCATGTGCGGTGAAAGAGATGAGACAGTAAACCACATAACTAGTGAATGTAGTCAACTCGCCCAGAAGGAGTATAAGCATAGACACGATAGAGTAGCAACGATGATACACTGGGAACTAAGTAAATAAATGGGATTCAACCATCGGGAAAAGTGGTATCAGCACAAGCCAGAGGCAGTTTTGGAGAATGACAACCACAAACTACTGTGGGACTTTGACATCCAAACTGACCACCTCATCCAGGCAAGAAGACCGGACTTAGTAATAGTAGACAAAAAAAGGAAGGCCTGCCAAATAGTAGACGTTGCTGTACCTGCAGACCATAGAGTAAAAAAGAAGGAGGATGAAAAAAGGGAAAAATACCAGGACCTAGCAAGGGAGTTAAGGAAAATGTGGAACATGAAAACCAGGGTAGTACCGGTCATAGTGGGCGCACTAGGAACTGTCGCCAAAACGCTGAGGGAGAGACTGGAGGAGATCGGGATTAGGGGGAGGATAGAGACCGTACAGACCACAGCACTACTGGGAACTGCACGGATACTGAGGAAGGTGCTAGAGATATAAGTACTGCAACGAATAGTAGCTCTGTCATGATATGCGAAGGAGAGAGGAGACGTTAGCTGAAGACCTGAGGAGACTTATTGTCACTCAGCCTTCAGCGATAACCACTGGGCAACCGGTGTGAAACTGTAAATCTTAGAATTACTGCGACCTATGAGTACTAGGAGAGGAGGGCTGGAGACTTGAGGAGACTTGCTGTCACTCAAACTCCAGCGGTTACCACCAGGCAACTGGTGTGAGATTCCAAATAATAATAATAATAATAATAATAATAATAATAATAATAATAATAATAATAATAATAATATAAAAAGTTATAAAGCAAAAACACAAAATAATAAAAATCCGTTTGTGTTCAACGGAACGCTTTTCTCGAAGCTCACAGCGATGCATATCTCAATCATCTACGTATATAAAATAAAATGGGTATCAATATCTTTATATATATATATATATATATATATATATATATATATATATATATATATATATATATACATACATATATATATATATAAATTTGGTTGCTTATAATCATGTTTATGTGCACGTCTGACAATGGTAAAATAGGAGTAAGGTAAGAGAACTAATCTGACATCAACAGCAGCTCCTGTACAAACCATTAATATTATAAGAATAATTAAAAAGTATTGTAAATCAGAGCTTCTCAAACTAAGAGTGATACCCCTCAAGAGGTCGTGTAAAGGTTATTGGGAAGAATATTAAGATTGATTATGTAACAAGGAGTTTTTTTCTTGATTTTTAGATTATTATTTCTCTTACCAGTAAAAGCAAAAAAATTCGTTTTTTGAGGAATTTTTGTGTGTTTTCAATAATTGATACCTCCGATACCTTCATATAAGTGTCAAATGTTTTTGGTTCAAGGAGGTATTTACGATGTAACTATAATGTTGAACTTGAAACTTACTTTACGTCTATCGTACGACCGTCCAAAATATTTTTTCAAAAACAGAGTAATTTTTCTGAACATAATTGAAAATGAAAAAAATCCTGAGATGATTGAGTTCACATCAGTAGTAACATAAATACCCCAGAGCTGTACTTTTGTACAACTGACGTAAAGTGGAGTTCCTGTCAGCATTATAGTTAGAACTTCTTAAAAATTGACACTTTCCAAGATATAACGGAGGTTTTATTAATTGGACGCACAAAAATTAATCTGAAGAAACTCTTATTCAGTTTTCCGGTTTTAGTGGTTAAACGAATGTTACATTTTTTTAATCACATATTAACTAAGGCTAAGAGCGCAGATCAGAAGAATGAGCTCTCGGTGTATAAATTTTTTTTCAACTTGGGCTGAGTACGAAGAAATACATTGAAGAATATGCTTTCCACTTTGTCACATTTGAAGTTGATTTTTCACGGGCAACGCCGGGTGTCCCTGCCAGTATTCCATTACTCCGTCATTCTCGACGGCACGGGTAAACTGGGTAGGAAGCACTCCAAAGAAATACGGTTTCCTTTGATCATTTATGAAGACATAAAATAATGATGAGATAATATGCTAAGTAGCTATTTAGAACCTATCATTATAGTTTCGATAGTTTCGAATGGAAGGTCACCAAAATCCATGCCACGTGTCTAGCGCGACGTGAGGAGCAAATTTTCGTCTGAATCAAAGATTTAACAGTGTTCATTTACGCTGTCTATATATTGAAAAAAATATGGTACTCTAATTAAATAATGTTAATCAATCACAGAAGTGTGTAAAATCTATGACTGTGAATTTTTTAGGTGCACCTTCTGATTGCTTTCCATTGTGCCATAGGGATATAAATCTTATTTGTACTCCTAAGATTCTACAGACCTTGACTGCTAACCAGGCACCCTGCAAAAAATGTTTCCAATGGGGCCCTGCCGCTCCCAAGGCCGGCACTGATGTCAAATTGAAAACACGCTGTGTTTTCTGGAGAGATCACAAAACAGCACACTACATTAGAGAAGGAACAGAGTCAGGGATATCAAATAACCGATTAGAAAATCCATATGGCAATGGGTTGGTCATGTCGTTAGAAAGGCAGACAACCGCTTGACATCACGACTCACAACAGGAATCCCCAGAGAGCTCATGCGAAAGTGTGGCCAGCAAGAGTAGTCTCAAGGGTGTAAAAGAAGTTTACCGCCATAGCACGTTTCAGTTTTAAAGATTAAGAATTAACTTGCCATTGGAAAATTTCGTTCAGTGTTCTCCTGCATCCCCAAAGGTCATGAGGAACCTTATGTTTCGTACACCAATGTTATTTATATTGTTTTTCTATTACTTATTTTTTACCTGGGTATGCCAGTTCGGAAGGTGCATTTGGTTCCATGAAAATTTCAGATAATGAGACGCTGTTCTTTGTTTATGGTGTCGTTGATAGCAACAAGCAAAACAGAAGTATCGTCGTTAATAGTAATAACAATCAGAACAGACTTTTTCTAAATCTGAAAATGCCGTTACGTCATCTAACTACATTTTGATCTAATCTCGTCCTATGGACAAAAAAACTTATTCTCTCTCTCTTTCTCTCTTACCCACAGCACACCAATAATACATTTGAGGACTTTCAGGCTTCTGCGACCCCAAGTTGGAAACCACAGCACCAAATGTTGGAGTGTGGGAATCAAAGAGCCAACCCCGGGGCCCCTAAATATCCAGCGATGCCTATATGTATATAAAGCTTATAATATATTCAGTGTTTAAAGCTGTAAAGCTTTCTAGATTATATATAAATATATAAATAGAGAGAGGGGGGAGAGAGGTATGCGAAAGCTTAAATAACTGCTTTATCCCCTAATTCTCATTTTGTTCATTCACTATCCATATCTGCTCTATTTTTTTCTCTACGCGAACAATTATACTATTGAGAAATTGGTATACATTCTGACAGAAATAAGTATGAATTTGTTATATTACTTTGAAACCCTATTTGAAATAACCTGCTGTTATGTGGTGTATGTATCATTTGGCCTAAATAGAGTAAAATAGTGTAAAAAGAATGACCAATTAAAGAAAATGGAACTGCTGCAGGTGTTTCAAAGTAATACAACGCATCCATGTTTATTCCAAATGATATGTTAGAGTAGTAGATAATGTTAAATAAGTAGAGCTGATAAGGACCTAGAACGAACAAAATGAGGATTTGGAGATAAAGCAGTTATTTGGGCCTTCACACTTCCGTTTATCGCTGTTTAACTCAATGCTAAAGGCGGCTATCTATCGGTCGCTGGTTCGATTCCTGCTGCAGACCCATTTTCTTTAATTGTTTATTCTATTTACGCTGTCTAGGTCAAATGATACATTCGCTGTGTAGTAACAGGGGTCATTTAAAATAGAGTCTCAAAATAATATGGCGTCTAATGCGCAGTATATAATTCTGAGATTGATGATCATTACTAATGTCACACATGTTCCACCTTAATGTTCGGGTGAAACAGAAGAGGTTTAGTACATCCGGACCTAATCTTTTCAGGTGCCGAAGAGAAAGAAATAGTGCGTTTGGAAGAACTATATTTTGGATCGATTCCAGTAATGGTAGGTCTGGTTGACGAGTTTCATACCAAAACATCGTTCTTCTCGACACTGGTATCACCAAAAGTACAGTTGACTGTGTACACTGTCAAACCCAAGGTTGCCAGATAGTTGGAGACGTTCCCGGCAAAAAACACGCCGAAAATTGCCAAATGAAAATATTGTTCATAAAACATTGCAATGCTATATAACACATAGAAGGAAAAAAAATTTTCTTTAATTACTGAAACAAACTTAGATCAATCAATCGTATATTTCATCGTTCTAAAGCAGAGATCTTAACACTTTTTAACATCAACCCCTTCACGAAATCCTTGATTTCTCATCAAACACTGGACATGTACAAAAAATGATAACAAACGAATCACCGTAGTGCGAAAACCAGCACTAATTATCCAAAAATTATCTGAAAAGGAACTTTTATCTATAATTATCTATAGAACTTTTATCTTATCTTTAGTTGGTCCAAAATGACCATAGGGACCAGAAAAGGTAATTACTTGATAAACAAAAAAAAATCTTCAAATGGTGCATAGTAGTGTACTCATGAAAATTGTCGAAACAGTAACCCCAAAATGTGACCAAGAGCACACGTGGACGCAGAGAGAGAGAGGGGGGGCAAGGAGAGAATAATCTATAGCCCACTTCCTAGATTAATCGGGTAGATCATTTGTGGAACACTTTCGTTTTAATTCATTTTTTAATAAAAAAAATGACAAAAATTAAATATGGCTGAAGCAAATGGTTCGTGGATAAGTGGATGACTGGAGACAAGTCCTCTCATTGATACACTTGCCTTTGTCTGGTTAGGGTCCATTAATAAAAACGTTAGTTTTTTGCCAAGTAAAAATGATTCAGGACTAACACCAAATTTTTAACAAAACGAGTGAAAATTGATCCAATTCATTCAAGCTTTCCAGTAGTAATATGGAGATGCTGCTCCACGTAGAACAACAATTTGCAGATGGGTCAAGCGTTTTAAGGAAACCTCCAAGATGGCTAACGTGACTAATGAAGAAACGTCGAATTACTATCATTGCGATAGTTACTGAAGCTGGGATCTCATATTATTCGGCATTTTCAATTTTAAGCGAACATCTCAGCCTCAGCAATCTTTCGACCGGATGGTTGCCAAAGGCGTTGCTGAAGATCGGCTAGCTTAAAGAGCTGATTATTCTATCAGTTTTCAATCAAGATCGAAGAAGATGAAGATAGTTTTATAAAACAAATCAAGCAGACCGGGACAAGCCTTGGATTTACCAATACGACCCAGAGAAAAAGGTCTAATCGAAACAGTTGTTTCCGAGGGGATTTGATGGGCCAGTCAAATTCAAGTCAGTGGAGTTAGCTCAGAAGGTGACAGTTTTTTTTTGGGGGGGGGGCCCAAACAGGTAATCTTGATAGATTTCCTTGAAGGACACATGACCACAGGGGTGCATTATGGAAGTGTTTCAAGGAAACTGAAAACTGCATTTCCTATAAAACAGCCTGGTGAGTTGCGGCGAGGATTCATTTTCCCATCACGACAACTTGTTCATTCTTAGAGGATTGCAAGCGCTGTCTCACGATAATTCCGTTGGGTATTCTCACCCTATGCACTGTATAGTCCTGACCTGGTCCCTTTAGACTCCTTTTTGTTCCCAAAACTCAAACATCATTTAGAAGGAACGAGATTTGAGTCATTCAATGATGCCAAAAACTGCCGTTTTGACAAACTGTGAATCGAAGAGCAATGAATTTTTCAGAAGAGAGTGGGAGCACCTTCAAAAGTCTATAGATCAAGATCAGTGGTCCTTGCCCAGATGGGAATTCCTCCTGGAGGGGATTTCAAAATTCTTGGGGGGGGGATTTTATTCCATTTCAAACTGTGTCTCAATGAGCCTTGGGTGTTTGTCTAATCATCACGTGCCTGGCTGACCTATTTTTCACAATACTATTTTTGAAGCCAGTGAAAGTGTACTTCCTGTTGTGTGTAATTTCTTCTCCAACTGTAACTATTTGGCACATGATACGAGGCATATACCGGTATGCCATTTTAGAAATACAAAAACCGAACTCTTGAAGAAAAAATGAGGAGTAATGCATTGTAATCTTGCATTCACAGTTTTCTTAGATAATCTTCTTCATACTAATGCCGTGAGTATGAATCTTCGGTACTGAGGGGGGGGCACAAAAGGTTACAATCCACTGACCTAGATGAAGAGTTTCACGTTTTAGAAACCTTTAACCAAAACTGTCACCATACATATAGGTTCCTACAGTTTTCAAGTTGGTCTCCCTGTCTGTCAGTCAGTCTAGCTGGCTGGCTATGTATGTATCATGCGTACAGACCGTGTCAAAGGAGCTACAGGGATGAAAATTCAAACATTTACTCCTTATTATGTCTAGAAAATACGTCCACCCGTCTACCCACCTCCCAAATAGCTTTTTAATAAGGGGTCCAATTTGCAATATGAGTTTATGCTAAATTGATCCTGATTCTAGCTTGTTTTTTTATTTAAATCTTTTCTGTGATCACTGCCCAACAAAAGGCGAGAGAAGTAACTTATTCATAAGTCACTCTGCTTTCCAATGTTTTGATTGATCACCGCCCTCTTGCAACATGGCATGCTACCAAAAGATGTTGGTCATGTGACGGTTTCTATTGAGTGACTAACTTGACTGGTTGATATTTTTTGTTTAATAACGGTTTCTATGATCTTATAGCAATGCCTTTTTACTTGCCCTCGTAATCTTACATAAACTTATCTTAGCTTATGGTAATCTATCGAGACTACGATGACCTTCAACTTCTGTGCTTTCTGCTGTTGATGATGATTTTATTGATGGCTTTTTTTGTGACTCCGAGGTCCAAATAATGAAGTGATGCGTCTCCTAAGTCTAAGAACGGTGGGCATGCAAGGGGCACGGCGTATACCAATTTCTCAATCTCCAATGGGTTTTTTTTCTATGTTGAATATCTATTAATGGAGACATTGCCGTATTCGTAGTTTCCTAAACATAACCTTAGCGTATACCTAGTTCCTAAAAACCATTTCTCTCACTGATCCTTTCACGAGGATGGAGTGGATTGTACGCTATGCGAACAGCTGATCTACGACTGGTATCCATCCTCGTGAACAGAAAGAATAGATTAAAGTTATTAGGCACTTTTGGGGGCTTTTGTACGCTGATCAAGGATTGCCGTTACCTCCGATTTAAGACGTGGAAAGTAACAGAACCACCTTGCGCTAGCATCTATAGCAGCTATCGCTGTCGCTGACTGACTGACTGACTAACTGACTAGCTGACTAGTGGACAAAGTGTGCGCATCACTCCCTGTCCTTGAAGCATGTTTTTCTCTTTAATTTTGATAGATTAAGTGATACTTTGATAAAATAAATGTTGAAGAGTAAATTCAAAGTTATTTTATTTATAAGGTATGATATATTTCCAGGATTTCAAGTACATATCCGGGGAATGTAAATGTTTCTCGGTGTTTAAGTTTTTATTCAATTTTAAATGAAATCTTGGAAATAAAATTGGCTACATTGCACTAACTAAATCTTTACACGAGAAATGAACTATGGCCTGACTTTCAGGCTTGTTTTTACTCTGAAGTCAATTAACAGAAGTTATGTTGACATAGCAGTACTTGAAGGGTAATGTTTACCTGGTGGGTTTTTAGTATAAGTACTTCCTTCCACAAAGGAATCGAATATCATATAAGAAACAAAAATGTGGTTCTTTCTTCTTCTTCTTCTTCTTCTTCTTCTTCTTCTTCTTCTTCTTCTTCTTCTTCTTCTTCTTCTTTCGTAATATCCCCTCTTCCTTTTTTCTTCTTCATATCTTCTTTTTCGTCTCCTATTCCCCTTTGTCCATCTTCCTTGTTCTTTCCTTCTTTATTTCTTCTTCCCCCTTTCCTTCTTCTCCCTTTACTTCTTTCTCTTTAAATTCATATCTTCATCTTCTCCTCCTGCTCTTAACCGTCCATCTTCTTCCTTGTCGTTCTTATTATCATCATCGTATCTTCTTTTACTTGTTTTTCTTCTTCTATCTTCCTCCTAATACTTCTTCCTTCACCTTTCATCTCTTTTCACTTTCTCCTTCTTCTTCTTCTTCTTCTTCTTCTTCTTCTTCTTCTTCTTCTTCTTCTTCTTCTTCTTCTTCTGTAATTAGTCAGCAACACTCACCAACACTTCCGTCGTCCTCCTCCTTAAACAATCAGCAGCCTTTCAGCGTCCGTCGTTGGACATCTAAGCACCGAACTTGAACAACGCTCAGACAATAAAATGCAACAGTTTTTGTTTAAATGCGATAAATGTGATCAGTTTATAAATATCCCTTACATAGCTTGGTTGGATTTGTATACGATGAATGATTATAAGTTGCGTTATATTATATTGAAACTCTCATTTAAAATGATCTCCCGTCATTACACGGTAAATATATAACTTGGTGTAGACAACGTTTATCGAATAAACATTTATATAAAATCAGTATCAACTCCAAATACCCATTTTTTCTTAGTTATTTGTGCCTTTGCATTACTGGCGGCTTTTTTTTTTTCGCTCAATGGTAAGAGCAACGCTACGTTGAAGCAGCTACCCTATTGGTCGCAGATTCGATTCCTGTAGCAAACCCATTACGCATATGATTATAAATGCAGTTTTTAACACATACAATGAATGAGAGCGTTTTTTAATGACAATTTTAACCCTTTCTGTTCCAAATAGTTTCAATGAAACAATACTCTTAAGCTTAGAAGATTTAAAAAGGAATATGAGTGATTATAAATATTGTAAAGAAATTATAAATATAGAGTGTGATGAATCCAAGCTGAAAGGATAAGCTAACAGCCTGAGAAGCCTTCAATAGCTGCATATCTCTAATAGACTCTCTTCGGTTGGTTGGTAACATGTACGTAAACAACAGAAAGAGGAAGGAATGTGTTACGTCATTAAAAGAGCATCTACACTGATCCAAAAATGACGTTTCAAACGTTTGTTTTTATAACGTTTTGCCAAGTATCGTTTGTTATAAATAGCTAAAGCTGCCTTTTCAAAATGGCTGAAATCGTCTAAACTTTATCGCTAAAAATGTTCTATATACTCATTTAAAGCTCACTTTGAAAATGAAATAAAAACCATAAGTTTAATGATGCGTCCACCATCTTTGGTAATAGCAGCAGAAAGAGGGTGGATCATGTAATCTTTCTTCGAGTCAATTGATTCACAATTGTAATCAATTGCGATATAGATATATTTTGAAAGTATTATTTTCAATGAAAATTGTAAATGGCCATTTTGGTCATTTTGGGCTTTTAAACGAACCTTGGACAAAATATTATGGCATCATTAGCAGCTGGTAAAAAAAGTTGATCGGAATAGATATTAAACCTTTTGATGACATCACGCCTGTTAATGACACCATACTGTTAAATGACATCACACCTTCCTATCCTCCCTTCCTTCCCTCATTCCTCCCTTCCTATTTCTGTTGTTTAACATAACTGGGACAGACCGATAGACCAACCGGAAAGCGCCTTTTAGAGATGTGTGGACACATCTAAAAAAATAACCATACACTAAGACTCCAGAACAAATTATTGATGAAAATTGGATTCTTACTTAAATCTAAATTTACAAATTTTTTTGATAACAAGATTTTCGGGTGAACCATCCTCATGTTCCACTTCCTTCGCCCTCTCCTGTTTCTACTAACACAACTAGTAATGCTACTAGTACTACTTAATTTAGAATTCCTTTGAAATCGGGAATCACAGATATGGACGTAATAATGGTGAATGCATCGTTGAACTTATGGCTCTGCCTATTTGGCTCTGGAGTCGACGTGCAGAAGTTAGGTCGACATTGAAATACTTCAAGGGTAACACTTACTTCGTGAGTTTTTGATGTACGCACTTCCTTCTACAAAGGAATCAAATATCCTCTTCTTTAGATCTTCTTTTACTCCTCCTTGTTCTTCTTCCTTACTCTTCTTTTTCTTTCATTTCTTCTTCATATCTTTTTCCTTTTTCTTCTCTCCCTACTTCTTCCAATCTTTCCTCTTCGTTGTTCCCCTTCTTATCCTCTTCATCATATCTTTCTTTTCCTTGTTTTCCTTTTATCTTCCTTTTTTTTTTCTCTTACCTTCATATATTCTCCCTCTTTTTCTTCTTTGTATCTTCTTTTTCTTCTACTTTTCTTCCTCCTTCTCCCCCTCCTACTTCTTCCTCCTCAATCTTCCTTCTGATACTTCTCCCTCGACTCCTTGTATCCTTCTTCTTCTTCTTCTTCTTCTTCTTCTTCTTCTTCTTCTTCTTCTTCTTCTTCTCACAATTGAATCGCTCCTCAAAAACGAGATTCTCGCACCAAATCCCTCTTCTCTCGTCGTCCAGGTCACGTTGCTTTTTAGTTGCCAATTCAGATCCCACATCTGTGGTCAGGCGCAACAGAAGGTTAAATATAGACTGCAGGCACAAAGCACTTTTAATTCTTACAAGGGTCTAAGCTTGAACATATTACATTCTTTGCATATATATATATATATATATATATATATATATATATATATATATATATATATATATATATATATATATATATATATATATATATATATATATATATATATGCACACACACACATACACACGTCCTGTCTAAAATGATGGGATTATTTATGTTATGTTTGTATAAATTATGGATTGGTGAACACATTCCTCTGACCCCCTTCGGGTTTATGGAGTACTACGTACTGGATGTAAACAAGTGAGTAAAACTTATATCAGCAGAGAGTCACACTGATCTGAACCGGCACCTTAAGCATTTGGCAGTCCAGTATCATGACCATTACGCCAAGATACCACATAATGAGCATGAGCGTAAAATATCATCCTAATTGCTTGGACGTCATCTGTCAGTAACACTCACCAGCTTTTATCACTCTTCTCAAACAATTATCTTCAGCAGCAGCCTTTTAGCAACCGTCGTCGGACGGATAAACAACCGAAAAATGCAATAATATTTTTCTTTTATAATAAATATCTATGTACGATAAATAAGAGCAGTTGATAAATATTCTTACTTTGGGAACACTTGAAAATATCCCCTTATCTATTAATGGTAATTGCTCCTTCGCTTTATGCCTTTTCATTTTCACGTGAGGTTTTTATAAGAACGCTCTACCATCAGATAGCGGGATTAACTAAATATACTTATAAGTAAAATTATTTGTTAAAACAATATTTTTAGGTCACTAACCTTTGTGCGTGCATTAATATTCTTTTGTCCTGGTTACAAAACTTGGAGCGGAATATGTTGTTGAAACTGTCGGCGTCAGCATTTTGACCTCGCCCAGGCAAGGTTCGACCAGAAAACTATGAGGACGGGCAAAGTTTTTATAAAAATAATAATATGAGTTTAATAGAATAAATCAAATTCAAAGTCAATTGCAAAGTTAAAATAAATAAAAAGAATTGAGCTTGGAAGATGGTAACGTTGTAGAAATACAAACTACACAACAGCAATTATCTCCTGTTCACGATGACTTCAAGATTCAGATTTTCAGCACGTTGCCTATTAATGGCAAATGTGCCTAAATTGTCCATTCTGTTGTTCGTTCATGGAATTCTGCTGATAAGTTTGGATCATCTGCAGTTTGGAGAAACTGCGCCCACAGCTCGCACTACATACCGAGAGCGTAACAGCAATTTGAAACATTTTGAGAAGTGCTAAGAAGGCATCCTTGAGCATAAGAAAACGTGATGTTTCTCTGAATTTTTGAGATGAGGTATTATTATCATTCCTTTTATTATTCAGACTATCCTCATCTTGATTGTTTGTCATTCAACGTTTCAGCCGTTGTACTCTACGGCCTTCATCAGGTATCATCTGTAGGGTGTGTGGAAGTAACGAACCAAACCCTTTATTTAACTGCCACCTGAGGTTTAAGGCTCCTAAAAGTTAGCACCGATTGTCCATGTGGACACATAGCGTAGTGGTTTGAGAATCAGATAGAATTACTGCAAGTAATCTAATGGTTCTAGAGACAATTGTGAGACAATAATAATTCGAAAATACTACTACTGCTAAGAGGGGGTGCGGTCTATGTACCCCCGTCGGTTAAATAAAGGGTTCGGTTCGTTACTTCCCCCCACACCTACCAGATGATGTGACTCTAGGGGGCCAGGAGTCCCCCGTGTCCTGAAAATTACTATGGCTGTTACCAAAAATTACTATGGTTATTACCAGTAATTACTATGGTTATTACAAAACGAGTTATCTGTGTTAAAAGGGATAATGTGTTTTTCGAGATACTATAAAAGGTTGAGTCACCTGTGCTTTCTCAATCTAGTGTCATCTGTCAAATCCTGGGTTGCAGAAGACAGATGCTTTAGGAGAAGAGAATCGCTGCCAGTCTCTCTCTCGTGTTACACCTGTACTTTCTCAATCTAGTGTCATCTGTCAAATCCTGGGTTTCAGAGGCAAGGCCAGATAAGGGCCAGTGTCTGGGATTATGAAAGAAAGAGTAAAGCTTATGAAAAAAAAGTTATTTGCAGAGTCCTTGAGAGAGGGGGAGACTAATTTATGATCTTGAACAGACCTGCGTCGCGAGATGAATGAGGGTCAGTGTTTGGGGTTTTCCGGAAAGATCGAGATGGCAGGAGAGGGAGAGATGGGAAGTCAATTACAAGAGATACAGTGTTGATACCAAGGGCTTAAATAGGAGGGATTTTCGTAACAAGCAAGCAGAGTAAAATTTGGGTTTGGAGAAGAGAATCGTTACCAGTCTCTCTCGTGTTAGACGCTGCCCTTTGTAACCGTCAACCGCTGCTACCATTCAGTAGACTACCGTTCGTGACATGAGAGACCAGTCGTCAGTTTGACTTAGATGAAAATCGGCCTCCTCTCTTTTCAACTGCGAATAGGCATTTCCCGTCTCCAGAGATATTGATAGTCAATATTCTATATAAAACATTTAAACGGAATTCCGACTTGTTGCCTTCTTTTACTAACCCAGAACCACGGCTGGTTTAGTATAGTTTGTGGGGCCATCACCAACAGCGAACCCTCACAATGATACTTGATGAAGAGTACAACGGCCGAAACGTTGTATGAAAAACAACCAAAATGAGAATAGTCCGAATAATAATAGAAATAAGAAAACGTGACTTTCGCAAAAGTAAAACTATGGATATGGCTATGTACGGGGTCACGTTAAGATTACATTTTGGTGACGCTGACTGTGAAAGGATTATAAGACCTAAATGTACAATTGTAAAAATGAAACTTACTGACTCAGAAACCATCAACCAAAACTGTCAACATCAGTTTTCAATTACTAACTGGCTGGCTACGTCTGTATACATGTATGTATAACAATCTTTTACCTCCTTTCCCGTCAATACAACTTGTGCAGTGTATAGCAAGGTGTGTAAGACGCACCTTGTACTAAAGAGACATGTGAAAGTGCACAAGACTGCAGTTTCGCGGACAGATTCAATCAATCCTTTGGACAGTCTGGCTTTTATCTGCCATGTGTGTTTCGGACCTTGAAGGTCAGCAGCTGATCTTAAGAGCAACCTTAGAGCACATGGACGTGGTGGAATGAAGCAGGGTGACCAGGTGAAGTGACGAGGCGGATATTATCAAACAAGATGTAGCAATCATCATCATGTATGTATGTATGTGTGTATGTATCACGCGTACAAGTCACACCAATGGAATTAGAAGCCTGGAAAACATTTGCTCCTTATCATGTTTACAAAAAAAATGTTTTTTTTGGGGGGGGGGTCTTTTAACCTCCTCTTCCACTGAATAGGCTTTAAAATGGGGTTCAATTTGCAATCTGAGTTCATGCTAAATTGGTCACTAGTTATGTCCAGTTGTATTCACACTTGTTTTTTGAAAATCAAGACATTTTTAGAGATCATTGCCCAAGCGAGTGAAGTAATTAATTGATCACCCGTTTATCCAATTTTTAATTGATCACCCCCAACATGGCATGTTACCAACAGACGTTGGTTACATGTCGGTTTTATTTGAATGACTAACCAGAATTGCCTTCTTTTTCTTCCATTATTTCCTGTTCGTTAGTTATATTCCAAGGATACTTTGTAACACAACCAATACGTGAGCACAAGAACAGTATCGTGGGTTGGTGTTGGGGGAGAGTGCTAAAAATGGCTCCTGTCTGGCTCGCTTACAAAAATCCCGAAGTCTATTTGTCTGTCTGTGTAATATCAAAAATAACCGTGGGAAATACGTCGAAACAAAATTATTATTGCTAAGCACATGTTTGTATTCCTAAATTAATATTTGTATAATGAAATAAAAAAGCACAGAGAGTGCACATACCTCGGCCAACGCCATTGTCTGGTGAAGTAATTGTACATAGATCCACACTCGTCACTTCCATGGCCTATCACCCACCCTTCCACAAAATTCCATTGAAATACAATGAGAACTTTTGGAGATATCGTATGAATAGACATTAAGTTTTGATAACATTATGCAGTGTGGACATATAACTACAACACAGGGAAGATAATTGTTCATGGAACTGTTCCAAATTGTAATCACTTCTTTTGTAGCCTATTGCCCATACTTCTATGAAATCTCATTGATTTTTTTGAGAACTTTGGGAGATATGGTGTGGACAGACAAACAATCTCTGGGAGATGATATGCGGTATAGATAGATAGCTACAATGTAGGGGAGGTAACACTACATGGATTCTCCCTAAAATTTAATCACTTCTTTTGTGGCACATTGCCCTGCAAAATACCGTTAACTTTTGGGGATAATATGCGAATAAATGGTCGGAAAGAGGGACAGGGGGCGGCTAATACACATCTCCTTCCAACGTTGTTGGCAGAAATAATAAAAGAAACTCCAAAAAAATGCTTGTTGGTAATCACGATTCGATTAACAAAGAAGAAAATTTGTGGACATGAAAGTGCGAGTTTTTTCTATGGATAAGAACGTTACTTAAGCATATATAATAGCCAGCCTATGGTTTTGAGTTCAGTCCCTAGGTCGGGTACAGTAAAAAAAAAAGTCATTTACTCTGGTTAAACGACATCACTTTTTTTTCCTTAGGGTTGCGTCCTTTATGGAACACCCGGTATACTAGTAATGCCCCGCCTCAGTCATGGGTAAAATAACGGTACAAGTCGGGCTCTTTAGCTTTTGAAAGGAAACCAGTCTAGGAGAAGGACAACCCTGATTCCCAACCAGTGAGTGGAACCCCCTTAAGATGATTTGACGCCCAATTTAACGTTCTTCCGGAAGCTCTAGCTGCCAAGCTGATGCCAGACGATCTACTCTCTGCTTTCCTCTGGACTACATCTGGCAAGACCGAGACCTTGGATTCTGACCACTGAACTTCTCAGGATCTCTATATGCTTCACCTAGGCATGCACCCTGGGAAGGTGTTCCATTGGAGGGACAGACTGGAGACCATTTAACCAGTTTAGCCAACCTCCCAAAATATTTGCACTAGTTTGCCTGCCACAATGCAGTGAAAGGCGCTAAAAAGCGCTAGGTAAATAAATAAGAATACCCTTAAAACGTCAAAAGTGGACAAAAATATGCTCAAAATGGTCAGGAAATGGCCAAAATACCCGCGCTCATACAGGGATTTACGGACTGTGAGAACAAGATTAGCAACATTGCATTCAACACGTATATCAGTGCAGATAAACATACAGGAAAGTAATACTGAAATAATCCTAGAAAGATGTTGCCAAAATTCGTCATTTTTCCTGAATTCTTTGTTGTGATATTCTTTCGAAACAGGCAACATATTTTTGTCTTTTTTCTTTCTACTCCAAATCCAAAAATAGCAAATAATGAACGGAAGTTGGCAGGCAAAGATACAAAAATCCATCGTATAATCTATCAGATTCTTTCACAGGAAAATGCGGTCGATTATGTAGAGAGCAATAAAAAAATTCATACCTCCCATGAATGAATCACTGCAACTCGCGTGTGTGCCAAAACTAATCATCTAAGAAAATATGTAAAGTTATCTTTTAAAAAATAGATCTTTCATCTATACCAACACAATATTTAGGTACTGTTGGTCCCAAATTGACAATTAAAAGCACTTTTTTGAAAAGATACAAAAAAAACTTTTTAGATGGTGCCTAGTGGTGTATTCATGGGTAATTTCAAGGTTGAAGCCCCAAAAATGTGACCATGCGACACACACACACATATACTCGAGCAATCAGAAAAGTCTGTTTCTCCCTTGGCTGGATGGGAGGGTGAGTCATTTGTGGGGCTATGATGATTCGATACTATAAAGGTCTGATTAGTCACTCAATAGAAACCGCTGCATGTCCAACGTCTTTTGCCAGCATTTACTTCTTTGACCTTTTGATGGGCTGGGATCACAAAAAAGACTGAATTTTCGACAAAAAAAAACAGGAGTGATTGTTTTGGTGACAGTTTCAATTGACGATTTCTAACAGGGTGTTCCGTAAAGTGCGGAAGAAAATCATTTTAAACGTTTTCTGTGAAGTTGAAGTGTAGGTGTAATCAAAGTCTTTTGTGGTATTTTGTAACTTGTCTCAGAACAACGGTTTTTAGATTTCAAACAAGATTGGCTGCTCTCTTGCTTCATTAGAATCTGAAAAGTAAGCAAAACAGGATTCATTTCTTCATATGATATTATTCAAAAACTACCAGTCTCATGAAATCGACTCTTAATTTATAGTTCCTGTAAATGGGATTTACTAACTTTCGTAGAACAAATCAATCTGAGGCAGGATTGAATTCGTCATCAGTTATTCTTGCTTGAAGTTACTCCTTTTTCTTCTGGTAATTGTCGCCCGTTACTGTTACATGTGAAAATAAAGTCAAATATTAATAGTAAGAGTTTGACAAAAGAAAGAAAAGGCCTCTTCAACCTAATGGTTAACCCGCCACTAGTGTCGGAAGAAAGGAAGGCCTACTCAGCCGAACGGTTAATCCACTATTGATTTCGAAAGCAAGGAAGAAGAAAAAAACATTTTACTCCTATTCAATTCGACCCAAACACTTCCTGAAGACCAGCAGACAGCCCTAGACCGTTGAGCTATGGAAACACTACAGGTAAGAGAAGTTTATCTGTAATTATAAATACAATCTTCGGACAAATACCTCAAAATGAAAAAAAAAAAGAATATCTGCTGCCTTTTTAAAATTCTTATGTTTTTATATTGTTCACTGGTTTTATTATTATATTGACTGTTTTAATTACATCCTTATTAACAAGGTAATTTTCACCGAAAAGAAAAATAAATAATATATACATATACTTGTTATTACATAAAAATGATATGAGAAGAGTAAGTTATTCACTGGTCACCCCATTTACGAATTTTTCAATTTATCACCCCCATCATGGCATGCTGCCAGAAGACGTTGGACAAGTGATGGTTTCTATTGAATGACTAACCAGACCAGTCATTGCTATTAATTTTTCACTAGTTTTTCTCTCATCTTATTTCTCTTGCTATTACACCTTCAAGCAGTGTGCTGTTAGATTATCAAGAAGCCATCAGTAAAGTCAACATGTAACGGAAGAAACGACACTTTAAAAAGTGTCAGGTGTTTCTGCTTCATATACGTGTATAAAGGAAATTACATAAAAGATGCTTCCTCAAGGATAAGAGGGTAGATTGTATGTGCATGTAAATTTTTTGCTACAATATTAGTCATGTGGCAACACTGTACTCAAAGACAATAGCATTTAGCAGTTGAAATAATTGCATTATGTGCTAGCCTCATTACAGTATTCATTCCTTTGTATTTTCCAATGTAATTAAACGTGTATGTAATGAAACGGCTATGAACCAATGCCCACGTTGAAAGAAACCACTTTCAACATCAATGGTAACGTTATAATGAATTCGTGATTAGCATATCTATATGTTCTTTCTTTTTGTAATTTGAGAAAAAAGTTTTAGATTCAGAATAGTTTGAATACAAGGTGTCAAAAGACGAGAACATCTTTTTTGAACACGTCTTGTATTCTTAAACCTTATATCAGAAATCGTCCATCAAAACTGCCAGTAAAACTGTGAACATTTCTTCAGTTTTTAAGCTGGTCTGGCTGGCTGGCTGGCTGGCTGGGTATGTACCTATGTATTTATCAGGTGTACGCTTCGCACCAATAAAGCTAGAGGTCTGAAAGTATATACATTCGATCATTACTATACATAGAAAAATACTTTTTTGTTTTGTTTCTCAGAATCCCCCCCAGAGCTTTTAATGGGGTTCAATTTGCAATGTAACTTTGTGCTAAGTTGATCCCTTAATTTGTGTCCGCTTGCATTTTTTTCAATTCAGAATTTTTTCACCACTCCACAAAAGGTGAGAGAAATAATCTATTGATCGTCTTTTTTCCAAATTTGTTAATTGATCACCCCTACACGACGTGCTGACCAAAGACATTGGTTGCGTGACGATTTCTTTTGAGTGACGAACCAGATCTGTTATTTCTTTTTATCACATCTGCTCTTTGATTCCATGACTATTTCTCGTCGAATTTCACACAAAAAGATTAAAGCAAGCAGAAAGTCGAGGTTATGCGTTCCGAGGGTGTTTAAAACTCATCCATTTGTTAAAACAAGCCTAAACATCAGGTCATAGATGTGCTAGTTCGATCTTTAGTGCCTTTAAAAGCCCTTCCTTTTGAAGTCCATTCATTTCAAAGCTCCCACCTTTAAAAGCCATCTCATTTGAAGACACCTTCATTTAACGACCTTTTTCATTTAAAAGACCGTTTCTTTCAAATTTTGTTTCGGTATGTCAGTTAGTAAATGACTCAAAGGAGCTAAATGCCCCCAAAAGGAGCTTGAACTATCTCCAAAAGAGCTCTATCGGCAAATTCTGTTCCGCCATGCGAGTCAGTCAGTAAGTCAGTCAGTGACGACAGTCGATATTAGAGATGTCTGCGTGTTATATTTAAAAATTAAGATGAAGGTAATTAGAAGTCAAAATTGATCCACCCATATAATAATTACCAATGTGCTGATACACTTTAGAACCTCTCTAGAACAAGAATCTAATTCATGCAACTAACACGTTTTCCTTTTGATATCGTAAAATAGAATTCCATAGACGGACGACGTAATAATTAAATGTCAAAGGCTTTTGTTATGTCAATTTATCAGATTGTCAGTCAGGGACGGTCATCGACGCTATAGAAAGTAGCAAATCTGGAAAATAAGATCGTAAATGTTTAAACATAATTAAAATCTGCTTGATTTGATTCTATTTAGTAATTTCCATTATTGTCTTAAGCAAATGAAAAGCCCTTTTGATGTGAATAAGTTTGTAAGTAGAATTATTTGTTAGGGATATCGTAATATGTTTGTGTTTTGTGAGTGAGTGGGAGTGGTGGAATAAATTCGTGTTCCGAATGACGCAGTGAACTGCGGAATCTGAGCGTGACCTGACTAAATTGGCGTTTTGCCTTCAACTGAAACAACTTTGATATGATGAAGAAGAGCTCCACAACGTCATCTCCATGAATGTTGACCACGTACAGTCTACCCTAGTATGCTGTTGTTTACGAATGAGTATCCAGGTGTCGGTGAGTTGTCTGGAATCTGCTCAAGGAATTTTCCTTGAGAAGTCTAGGAGCTCATCCATTTTGTTATCAAGGTAGTCTCTAAAGGTTTTAAAGTTTGGTCCAAGAAACGAGAACGACTAATCATTAGGCCTTTTTTTTCTTTGTCGCGACCATGACTTGACTTGGAATAGTGGCTCAAATACCTCTTCGTATATTGTGGAGAAATCAGAAGCGAGTTTGTGAAAGTGATCGCAGTCTATTCTGATTTGTCCATAAATATGATCTTCCTTCTTCTAATTGATTAAGTCAATTCAAATTTTAATTTTAATCTATTTTTGGTGGGCTTCTCTTTTTACCGAACATTCTAGTGTAGTCAAGTTTTTGGTGACCTTGGAATGGTAGCAACAGTTGTCGGTTGACTATCAGCCTATGGATTCGGAAGGGAGGGGTCAAAGAGCAGCAAAAATGGTTTAATTGAATGTACGCCTGAGTATTTTGGGTGTTATGTCAGTCCCTTTGCATATTTTATTTCATATGTGGAATATTATGCATACCATTAAAGAGAAACTTTTACAGAGTTACTAAGATTCGCAGCTACAGTATTTTATCGCATCCTATAGTCGAGTATGCATCTAGCGCTTGAAATCCTCATACACAACTGTTCAAACTATAGAGAATTGATTCACTGTGAACAAATTAGGAAATTTGCTCATTGTTTACGCAAACAAGGAAATAGTTGATAGAGACATTGTGTTTTCCCATTACTAAAGATGACGCACTCCTGATAACAAACGCCCTCTTGTACAACATAGTTACGCAGTGCCTCATTCTATCCTAAATCTCCTGCGGAATGGAATACGCTACTCCAGGAGCTGGTGGATATAACTGTCATCGGGATATTCAGGCGAAAAGCGCAGCGTTCTGCTGACGTTCTCCTAAATCTAGTTAATGCATAGAGAAGAATGTTGACTCAATTGATGTTTTGTTTTTTTTATCACAAAGTAAAAAATGAATAGATGAAAACTTTCTATTTCAAGAACGTTCTTGATATATGATATAGTGGTAAGTACTTAGTCAAGTAAATTAGTTCACTTTTTTTACTTTTCACTATTTCGTGTTCTGAAACGGAGAATAAATGAACTCGCCATCACAGTCAATGATTGAACAACCGTAACGTCAAAATTTGAAATTTAAAAAAATCTATCGAAGAATAAATATGACCACAATAAATTCTACTTATGACATCATCGGTGTTTTCCACGGGAAATTATCTAAAATAGAGTAAATTAAGGATCTAGCTGTTATTATTAAACCTGTCAGAATAGGGTCCCCTAAAATGGTCAAAAGAGCCTTTCTTTCCAAAAATGAAAAGAAAAGTTTTGGGGAGGGGGCTAGTGGAGTACTGACGCCAATTTTTAAGCCTCTACATAAAACGGTACGGGTAGGAGCGCTGGAACACAAACAAATACACGCACAGATGAAAAGGGATAGAACCCTTTGCCATCTTGATGGCTACGATTGTTCAATAAAAGGGATATAAATGATTCATTTAACTTATGATATCACGTATTTAGTCAATAAGGCGGTGCTAAGCTGTTCCATTACCTTCACCCCTTCACCCTATAGACTGTACAAACACCTTTGTCATTTAGGCATCCCGTTTTAATCTGCTATCACCCTTTTATCACAATGTTATATTCACCCAACAGTTAACGATATTGAGTCAACTCGTTTTATTAATGGACGTATCATATCGACTCAATCCGAGATACTCGCGGGTCTTCTTCCTTGAACCATCGAGCCCCCTTGCCCTCACGGTCCCAGTGCTATGCTTCGGTCATGCCCACTCTCAGAGGCCTTGTATGTAGTACATTATATTTCGTACATTGTACATAGATATATGTTTTTTGACAATCGTGACCTTCCCCGTTGCAAGATGGTCGTTGCTCCAGCTGTTGAGTGACAGGCACTTATGGAGAATTTGAAGTCAAAGAAGCAGACGACCGTAACCCTAAATACGGTAACCCTGAAAATGCTAACCTAAAAACTAATCAAAAAGCACTAACCCCCGGAAAGCACTAACCCTGCAGCTGGAGCAGCGACCATTTTGAAGCAGAGAAGGTAAGAATGGCTAGATTTTCAATTTGACATAGCATCACTTTATTCTATTCAACGAGTGGGCAAGTTCAGGGGGAGCCTTACTAAAGCTCAGCCAAGGGGCCTGGGTCGGAGATAATGAGTAACATGGTAGCACTCACTTCCGGTTGTTACAAATTCCCTTTAGAAATGAAACAGGAAGAAGCTGCTATCTATTTTTAGAGCAGACGAGAGATGTAATCGCCTTGAGATACGACAGACACTGGATCACATCCAACTTTGGGCGAGACAACGTCGCGAATAACTGGCTCTCTCACAAGCATGAACATCTCTTGACGATTTTAGTAATATAAAGGGAATGAAACTCTCTTGAAGTACAAAGATCAAAAAAGAAAATGAGAACACATGGCCTCGTTTTGGTTTCCAAAGCTAAAAAAACCGTCTGCTCTCCAGAGAACGATTTTTCTTATGACATGCCGTGAACTTGAATTAATCGGTCACCTTGGAAAGGTGTTCAGACAGATAAAACTAGGCATGAAATTAGAAGAAAGGCCAGCTTATAGCCAATATGACTAATTGCTCCCATTTGGGCCCCGCGCTGGGGTAAGCTACTGTAGTCTTGTCAAATACACCGACAACCTACGACGGAAATTGTAGAGTCTGCAGGATACAACGTATAGCTACTTCTCAATTTCCAGATTCCCATGCAAAACTTTACCCTCACTTTCCTTTCATCATAGGTAACCGTGGTTGTGAATTTCTCTTTCTCTCAGTACTTATGCAAGTGTGGAACTATTTTTTAAGGAATCTAACCCAAAACTGACAATAAAACAACTTTTTTCCAAGAAGAAAAACCGTAACCCTACCTTTAACCCTAATCCAAACTCAAAAACGAAAAAAAAACTATTTAAATCCGATTAATCTGCAATGATGTGCGAATCAATAACGCCAAAAGTGGATTCATAAATTTTCAATTTTGAGAAAACTTTTTAAGGTATTAGGAGGGTGGGCACATGCCAGTCAGAGGTTCTGCTCTGTCCTGCGTGAGTCTTCACGAGAGTTTGTGCTGGCCGTTAGGGGGCACGCGAGCACACCCTCCATATCTGATGTCATGAAATCGCTATAAAATATTATTTGCTTTTCAGTGTGGTTAGATTTAGAAATTTTTCCCAGGTAACATTGGGTATCCAAGCGAGTACATATATATATATATGATAATTATAGAGACAGTTGTAGAGATAATTGTAGTGTAATATTTTTGGCTCATGCTTATCAAGAGTGTTGTTTGCTCAGTCTATAGAGCATAGTCGGTCCAAGTCCCACTCGACGTTCATTTTCTTCATTCAATCGGCTGTTCAATTCGTTCCTCGATGCCGGATAAAATATGTTTCCTAATAAGATGTCTCAACAATTATCACATTCTGTCTAAAATAAACTGCCTACTCTAATGATATATATATATATATATATATATATATATATATATATATATATATATATACATATGTATATATATATATATTGTGTCATCCACAGACAACTGTTTCGTTGTATTATAACTCTTCAGTGTGGCTATAGACTATCCATTATCCCATCCAGTACCTCGAGGTAGGATCAAAACCTTCGCTTCAGACCCAGATACTTGCATATTAACTCTGCCTCACGGAACTAGACGGTCAGTAAGGTTGAATTTAAGCGATGTATCGATTCACGCATATAGGGGCATTGAAGTTATCAAGATAACTGTTGCGTTGATAGAAACGGATGGTGTGTCCAGAATGCTGTTGTGGTTCGGGTGCATTTGCCACGGAATTTTCTGTTTGAAATCTGATTCTGTATTTTTTGATTGGTGGTCTAAAAATGTTATCGACATTTTACTAATTGAATATGCTTTTTAATTTAATTTTTGTGGGTCGCTTTGTATCCTTTGGATCATTTTCTTTGATGTTTAAGTGTTTGCTCTTGGCCCTCAAATACCCTGCACATGAGGTCCTGAATTGCTTAAATTTCGCATATCACCGACATTACCTGTGTCAACACTAAATTGATAGTTTGCTTGTGTGAACTTATCACCCCAACCAGCACAAAGATTTACACCACTTTTCCTGTTAGGGAACCATCAACCAAAACTCTCACCAAAACTATCAAAATAAGTTTCTTCAGTTTTCAAGTAGGTCCAGCTGGCTATGTATGTATGTATCACGTGTACAGGTCACACCAATGGAACAAGAGGGATGAAATTTTCAACTTATCCATCTAAAGACAGATAGATATGACCAGACTGAAATAAATAGATAGATAGATAGATAGATAGATAGATAGATATGATCTGACTGAGATAGATAGATGGATAAATAGATAGATAGATAGATAGATAGATAGATAGATAGATAGATAGACGGATATGTCTCAACGAAAAGAAAAATTATTGTCTACAACTTTGAGATGAGTTATTGATATACTATTTTTTGGTCAATCAAAACTCTTCTCCCCATCTTTTCCTTTATAGTTATTACGCATTACAGTTGATGAAGGCCGACGAATCTATCGGCCGAAACGTTTTGTCAACAACAAAGATAGGAAGAAAACTTTCGATAGCAACATGGTAAGAAAATATATTTCGAAGTCAAGAGTGTTCTTCCCCTTTAAGATGGATAGCTTGTGTCTAGTCAAAAGATTTTTGTTGCGAGGGGATCAATTTACAATGTAAGTTTATACTTCATTAATCTGTTGTTCCTGCTGTCTTCTTCAGATTTTTAGCGATCCAACAAAAAGTGAGAGAAGTAACTTATTCATTGATTATCCCCAACAGGATATGCTGTTTGACACGTTACGGTTTCTATTGAGTGACTAAACAGACCTGTTTCTGATTACTTTACGTCGTTTGCGAGGGGACTTGGCAGCTGTGTCACCACAGTGATCAACTAAAGATAGGTTTTGATCAGTGGTTCTCAAACTGTGCGACACAACATTTTACAATCTCTTTCTTGTCATATTGCCCACAAAATTTTATTGAAATCCATTCTGTACTTCCAGAGAAATCGTGTGGACAGTCAGACGAACAGACGAATAGACGCAGCTGAATAAATATACTTTTTTTCAAATTTGTTGGAAAAGATAAATGATTTCTAATATTGTTATTTATTTATTCTTTACTTTGATCGTTCCTGTAAAACCTTCAGCCGAAAGATTTAAACATCTCATTTCTCTACATTTAACGGAGAGGTATTCGCGCCACTATTACAACTCTAGTCCAAGTCGCGACAAAGAAAGATCCAATGAAAATACAATGAGACGTTCTCACAGCATGAACCAAAACTTTGGAACTGTAATAATAACAAAACTGATAAGCTTCAAGACAGAAAATTCCTTGGGCCGATACCAGACAACCCACCGACACCTGGATATACATCCGTAAACGACAGCAGCATACCTAAGTATACTGTACTTGGTTGAAATTCATGGAGATGACGTTGAGGAGTTTAATGTCTAACCTCTAAAACTGGTACTCAAATATTATAATATTCAGTGCACTATTTCATACCTTAATGATGATAATTTCAGACCCGGTCTGTTCATTAAGCGAATCACCTATTTTTTTATTTATTTATTTATTTGAATCCTACCCACCCCAGAGCTCGCAAGTTTGCAAGATAGATAGAAAGAAAGATATGACTAGACTGAGAAGGATAGATAAATAGATCGATTTAGATAGATCTCAATGGGGAAAAATTACTGTTTATAACTTTGAGAAGAGACTTACTAACTTTTATTCGTACGATCTGATTTTTTCATCCCACCACTTTCCTAGTGACTATTAAATATTGCACCTGGGCTGAAACGAAAGAAAATTCATTTGAAAATCAAAAAAGTTATTCCCCTTTCATTTATAACCATCACTTCGTTTCTTAAAACTTCGAGTAAGTGCAGGAATTCCCAAATCAGACATTTTTCAGCTAGTTCTAGCCGATTCTCCCCACTTCTACATAATAAAAAACTGAGAAAACGGATAGCTGAAAATCCGGTCACTTTTTAAAAGAAAAGATCAGCAGATTATGTTTTATTTTATAGCCAAGATAGATAGATATGACCAGACTGAAATAGATAGATAGATAGATAGATAGATATGATCTGACTGAGATAGATAGATAGATAGATAGATAGATAGATAGATATGATCTGACTGAGATAGATAGATAGATAGATAGATAGATAGATAGATAGATAGATAGATAGATAGATAGACGGATATGTCTCAACGAAGAGGAAAATTATTGTCCACAACTTTGAGATGAGTTATTGATATACTATTTTTCGGTCTATTTAAACTCTTCTCCCCATCTTTTCCTTTACAGTTATTACGTATTACAGTTGATAAAGGCCGACGAATCTATCGGCCGAAACGTTTTGTCAACAACAAAGATGGGAAGAAAACTTTTGATAGCCCGAACAACAAATGGTAAAAAAATACATTTCGAAGTCAAGAGAGTTCTTCCCCTTTAAGATGGATATGACCAGACTGAGATAGATAGATAGATAGATAGATAGATAAATAGATAGATAGATCAGACCAAACTGATATGGATAGATAGATATGTCTCAATGAAATTGAAAATAATGTCTAAAACTTGGTGAAGAGTTGACAACTTTTGTTCGGACAATGTAATCTCTTCTCTTCTCTTTTTTTTACGGCTATAATGTATTACACTTGGAGTAGACGGCAGAATGAATCGGCCGAAACGTTTGGTCAACATCAAAGATTGAAAGAAGATTGTCGGAACAAAAGTTGATAAGAGAATTCTTTTCGAAGTCAGCTTTTTAGTTTCCACGAACCACGGCTTCGTTTCTTGGAGATTGAAAGAATTGCAGGGATGCCAAGTCAGCCATTTTCGGGCTAGATATAGCTGATTTTTCCCCATTTAGCCTTCATAAATCTATGATAGCAGAGAGCCAGAAATCTGGTCATTTTTCAAAAAGATAATTAGCCGATAAAATTCTATTTTTTAGCCAACTCAAAGCATATATATTGTAATATTCTTAGCCATAAAGTCTGCTGGAAATGTGGAAAATGTTGCCGATTTCAACCATTTTTTTTTGTCGGTCAATCAATGTAAAATCAAACTATTAAGGAAAAATATTTTTCCATAATTTTCATTAAATTTCACTCAAATTTTTTTCAGCGAATCCACTACTAATCAGATAAGTTCAATCATTGTGAATGTACAATTTTTATTAATGATTTGTTCTGGAGTCTTTGTAAATAGTTATTCTATCTGATGATCTGGCTTAAAATGTGTATAAAACATTTTTAGCCATAAACTTTAGCCGGAAAAATTCAAACTTCAGTTGGCAACACTGACTAAGCGCCATTTTTGAAGCAGTTTCATAAACTATGGACGTCGTTTTATGTTCCGGTCACCGTAAGTTTTAATTAAGTATTTACTATTATTATTACACACATATCCATAAACCTGTTGAACTTTTATTGAGGTCATTAATCACTCAGTTTTTCACAAAATACTTATTTTCAGATCTAATGAAACACTTTTTAAAGGTATCTTTTCGACAATGTTTTTATTGTTTTATATTTTTATCGTTGACAATTTTGAAAAAGTTAAGATGGTAAATCTTTGCTTTGACGTACGTAAACCTTGTTGCGATGTTCAACCAGCGTATAAGGTCTGGAAAAGTCATTCAGAGACTCCATAAATATTCATTTTTAATCAAAAAGTATAATTAAACGGCTTATTCATTAGATATTAATACAATGATGAAATTAAAAGCTATTAATCTGTTCTTTTTAAGCAGATTTCGCACCATGAAATCGTCCAGGTACGACGAAAACGGTGCATCCAGTATGCCAAACAGATTTTCTAGTTGAGAACAAAAGATGGGCTTTTAATTTCATTATTGCATTAATTTCCGATGAATATATTGGTTAATTATAATATTCAATAAAAATGCTGTTTTTTTTACCCTTTGTATAGCTTTTTGACCTTTCCTTTGGAGTTTTTATGCCAAACACCCGACTCGGGTTTACGTACGTCAAAACAAAAATTACCAAATTTGGTTATATTCGAAAAAAAAAAAGTTTTTCTCGAGTAATTTAAAAGACATACAATAAAATCATGTATAGCATCTATGATAGTTACCTCCATTTTTTGCGAACCTCTAGCAGATAACTTCTGGTGAAACCTCTAAAAAATTGCACATGTGGATTTTCTAACCGACGGAACTGAATTATTTGAATAATACTGATTTTCGACCCTTCATAGTCGTTTTCAAATTCTTTCATGAATTCTCTCCTCTTTTTACTTCTGAAAAAATTCACACACACAACTGCGCACACCGGGTGTTAAAAAAGGGCACGTAAAAAGAAATGAGTGAATTCATGAAAAAATAACAACAGAACATTCCAGCATTTGAAAAAGACGGTGGAGTGTCAAAGTCAGTTAAATACAAATGATCGCATTTCGACGGTTAGAAACTCCATGTTTGCCCATTGAAAGTTTTCATGTCTATGAATTGCTAGTTGGTGTTTACTTGTGTCTTATCCGACACAATGTGCGAAAAAAGTGGTTCTGATATTGTAAGGATTCACACCCTCGCACACTTAATGTTAAAAATGGCGAATAAATAAAAAGAAATAAGAGAATCAATGAAAGAAAAATAGTAAATAGTATACCTAAATTATTGTTGTTGCTTTGAATTAATTGTTGAATCGTTTTTATTTGTGTGCCGTTTTTAACATAGTGTGTGAAATGTTCAATATATAGAGAGTGCTCCTTCCATCGTACCTGTAGCTTTAGTCGAATATATAAATATCATTAACTTAATGTCATCAAAAACTTAATAAAAACAAACTTTTATAGAAGTATGTTCCATTATTTGTTTCCCAAAAAGACATTACGAAAGACCGCCCTCTAAAGGTTTCTGAAACTATTAGTCATTCAGTCTCTATGGAGAGAGGGAGCATGTTTGCTCATCATGCAATGACCGTTTCAGTTTAAAAGATAACTTTTCCTCAGTTCTCAACCTTTTTAGGCTGTTGGGACTCCTTTTTTCATGCTAAGTGCTGGAGCTTTTCAACTTATTGATTTTCATTATAGACTCAATTACCTCCCTTACATTCTTATACAAAGCCTCACATTTTCACAACATCCGGTCCGAACACTTGTATCATTGGTTCTCTGAAGTCTTGAATCAGATTCTAAATTTGGTATCTGATGCAAGATAGTAGATTTTAGAGTATCTGTGCTCTACATATGATCAGTGTTGCCTACCAAGGATAAGAGTGTAGTATCTGAGTTCTCTGCTTAAGATCGAAAAGTCACCTTTCTTTTTTTTTTCTTGGATCAGAGTATGGTATCTGTACACTTTAAAAAGTGTTACTGTTTACGCAAAAAATGGAGGAATACTCATTGCGTTTTATGTGTTTTTAGAATTCATTGATCTTTGTTTTAGGAACTTTCTCATTTTGTTTTTAGTAACTAGTTTATGACTCTAATGGTTATCATAAGTGAGCAACAATAGGCTCAGCTGATAATTGCTACTGATATTATAAGTGTTTCAGACAGGGTAGGTATGGAGAGGGGAGAAAAGAGAGATAGTTTCGTAAGAAAATGGAAGGAGAGGGCCGAAAAGGAAGTTGAGTAATTCATCAAGAGGATAGGAAAGGAGAGGGGATGTTGGCTGCTATTGACACTATAAGTGTGACAAACTTTACTCAATTTATGGATGATGATCATGAACTTTCTCATATTCAGGTGATGTACTCGAAGATTCAAGAACATTTTTTTCTCAGCACAGGCATAACACTGATTTTCCAGTAACTGATGACCCAGCACCTTTTTTAATCTAGACATGATTACAAGCAGACATTTAAATTTCCTGCAATTGCCAGATTAGTTCACCTAGCAGCCACAGATGGCGTTGTTGTGTGTAGTGTGTGAAAATTCAATTGTCTACACATCAATTTTGTCAATTTCACAGCCTATTGTTATTGCATTTAATCCTAGTTATGGTCAAGTATAAACGCCACTCGATGTTAATTCAACAAAAAGTAGAAATGCTGACAGTCATTAAAAAAAGCAAATGTTCATTAGAAGAACTATAAAAACTGGTAAAAGTACTGAACCATATCGCGTATTGGTTGAATGGTTTTGGCAGCGTCAGACTAATAGATTAGACTAGTTTGGCAAAATGTTAATCTTTGTTTGTCCAGCAAAACATAATCTGGTACAGAGCTAGAACTCGGGTGTCGGTAAAAAGTTATTGCACTGTATTTCACTAATGCACTTATATTATTCCATGGTATGCTTCTGAGTGCATGCACACAGTAGAAATGTGTTTTTAAGAACAACAATTGTTACTTTTTTTTTTCTTTCATACCTTTCCAGAAAAGCCATGTTTTTTAAAGACTGGTACCAAAGATGGTCCCAATCGGGGAAAAAGCTTCTACATCTGCAGTGTTCCTGAATCGAGATGTCAGTTTGTTCAGCTGGTGAAGTGTGTCTTTTTTTTTTTCTTATGGGGGGGACTTGAAATATTTTTTATTGAATAACTTAAACAATAAGACTCTTGAAATTGTTAATTTGTTAAAAGTTAAATGATAAAGTCAAGAAATAAAGAAGCAGTAGGTGCAATAAAGAGCTACTAAAATTAAGATAAGATGAAAATAAATTAGGATATCCGTACCTTGCACAAATGAATCACCATCGCTAGAACTAATTATATAAAGAATCATCTAAAAAAAATACCAGCGTAAGATTTGGGCATTGTTAGCCCGAAATGACCATGGAAATCTAAACAAGCACTTTTTTTTTTTAAAAAGTAAAAAAATTATTTTTAGATGGTGCCTAGTAGTGTATTCATGCATATTTTCAAGGTTGCAGCTTCAGAAACTGTGACTGGAAGTACCCTCACACACACACACACACACACGCATGCACTCATAGAGAGAAGAATCTGTAGCCAACTTTGCTGGTTGGTCAGGCCATTTGCGGGGCTACATTGATTGGATAGTGTGGAAAAAAAACAATATGATTTTGATAAAAAAATTTATAATATAGATAATATAATAAAAGAAAATTATTTGTATTTATTCAACCTTTTTAATTGGTTATATTAAGAGTGATTTAGAAGATTTAGGAAAAATTAATAGATATTTAATTTTGTTCTAAAATAAACATCACTAGTTGTTGAATCAAGAGTTCTTTGAGTTACAAGTTTTTTACACAAGGTTTTACAAATTGTTTTATAAATTGTTGAGTTATGATTCAAGCCAGATTTTTAAACTGTATACCTGCCGAGTCTCAATGTTAAGAATGATTGATAATTGTATGCCCCCGCCTTCGATTTTCCACCCTACGGGGGGGGGGGCTCTAGAAGTGTTTGGGGGGCATGCTCCCACCAAGGATTTTGGAAATTATGTTTCCAAGATTGGGCAAAATTGCTTTTCGAGGCTCATCAGCTACTAAAATTAAGTGTTGTCTAGAAGTCTATTTAAAACACGTTCCAAAAGTTTTGTATTCGATCTTTCAAAATAATGTGATAATTAATAATCAAATAAATCTAACACTTTTCATGAAATGTATCAGAATTTTCCTTTCCTTGTCAGAATGTATCAAGATGTGGGTGTTTAATGCAGCATGTGTGACACTTAGGGGTTTTTGAATTGAACTTTTGTGGCCTATCCACAAACTAATGATGGCAGATTCAAAACATGTTGCTGAAAGACAGTACCAGATAATGCATCTGCAACCTGTAAATGAATTTTCCTGATTCTCTCTATTTTCTCTTTAAGTTTGGAACCTCTCAATTGTCCTGAGCATCCAGATACGATGGCAGAACTTCAGGCAATTTATGAAAATCCAAAAACACAAGAAAGACGGTAAGTCTGCCCATTTTATCTACATTTGTTTACAATTTTAGAGGGTTTTTTTCTGCATTGCAAAAGAGGAATTTTTTTTTTGTAAATATTTGAGTTTTTTTCAATTTTCCATGTTTGTTTCACGTTTTTGAATTAGCTATTTTTTCAAGAGGATTGGCAGCTGAATATCTGAGGAAATAAATGAAGAGCTCCTTGGCAAAATGCATTTAATAAATTAGAAAAAAAAAGAGTTTTCCCCTCTTGTCAATGCTTACCTTTCTCTTCCCTGCAAAACACATTTTAAACCTTCATCTGGATTGACAGAAAATTGCATTTTGTTGGAGCATTATACAGGATTAATATTTTTCTTTTTTTTCTCATTTCAAGAAATTTTGGGTATAATGCATTTTGTCATGGAGTTCTTCAAATCATCTTCCTGAATATTTTACACCTATATACCCTTGCATCGACACATTTGATGATATATGCATGTGTTGAATCTTACTGACTAAATGGCAGGACAAGGTGCCTGATGCAGATGTTAGGCAGCACTTTTTTTTGTAAACCTTCTCTTCTATTCTGGATAATTATCTCCAGAAGAAGACTTGATTGGTTGGGACATATTCTAGAGATACTATCTGAGGGGCTTCATTACATGATTCTTTTGAGCCTGCCAAAGTCATCATGAATAGAATGGATAGTATTCAGAATCCATATCTGTGATCTCTGATTGTGAAGGGATTCAAACTAAGTAATAGTAGCATTACTAGTTGTGATAGTAGCAGGAAGAGTAAGGTGAGGATGGTTCAGTCGAAAATTTGTCTATCAAAAGAAAATAATGTCAGTTCAAATTAAAGTAAATGTACAATTTTTATCCATAATTGGTTCTGGAGTCTTGGTTTATGGTTATTTCATTTGATATGTGGGCTTTAAATGAGTATATAGAACATCTTTATCTAAAAAATAACTGGAAATTGAAAAGTTTGGATGATTTTAATCATTTTTGCTGACTGTTTTAGCTATTGATAACAATATTTGGCAACACTATAAAAACCAAATGCTTGATAGTTCATCTATTGATCAGAATAGATGTTGTTTCAATAACGTCATACATTTTCTTCTATAACAGCTGGTAAATACCTCCTCCCGTCCTCCTCTTATTGTTTAACATGAGTGGAACTGACCAACCAACTAATAGAGATGTGTTGGATACATATAAAATGCAGAATAATATATAGAATGCTTCATCTCAGGATATCAAAATCATATTTATTGAAGTTCGCCCATTCATATCTTTCAAGAAAGAAAATTGACAATACTGTCCAGGTTGTGTTAAACCTGAAAGTCAAAAAGCAACTTGACCTGAAGAATTGATTTAAGCCAGTAGTTTCCCAAACTTCACTGTATGACAGCACGCTATAGTACAGTGGTCTACATCCTTTTTATGCTAAGTGCCCTCTTTTGAGACTCTTGTGTGGGTGAAATTTCTGTACCACCCACTAATATTTTGCATCCGGTTAGCCACTCAACAGCCATTTTAAATGGCTGGATTTGTCGAAAAGAGGCAGACTGAGCAGAAATGAACACCCCAATAGATTTCTCAACGTAATAAATTTGAAAGACGACACTGTTGATGAATCTCACTACATAACCTTTTTTTCTCTGCAAAGTTTATTCTCTTCAGAACCGGAAAGGTAGAACAATGAGACCATTGTTCATTACTCTTTATTTGATTCTTTTCTTTTATGCATGATTCAATCTTTTTTGCATGAGTATTCCAGTCAAGACAAATTATTTGGGACCAAGTAAAGTTACCCTCTAAATCGACCAGCTGTAGTTACTTCTTGTTTTTTTGTTTTTTTTAATATTACAAACTGCTTGTAACTATTTCAAAAATAACAACTTCTACAATAATAAATCAGCTTTCTTTAAGGTTCCCATCATTCAGGACCTCTTTTTGTTCATCTTCCTCTCACTCTACCTCTGGCTGCTAACTGCAGGATGGTTGAGTTTCCATTCGATTAGAAATAGATCCTTTTAATAGAATCACTCCTCTGAAAAGACTGTCACTACTGTTAGAAATGAAAATCACTATTTGTTTGTTCCTCTTTTTAGGCATTTGTTGCGCTGTTGTGCTCGAGACGCGGGAAAAAAATGGTGCACTTCTCGGACCTTGAAAAACAAGGTGAGTGGGATAAATTAATTGAAAACTGTCAACATAGGTTTCTTCTAGTTTTCAAGTTGGTCTGGCTGGTTATATACGTACTATGCTTACAGGTTGCACCTACATGGCTCAGGGACTAGGAAAAAAAACATTTACATCTTGTGTCTACATTGGGTTTTTATGTTTTTTGAAAATATCTCATCTGAATAAGGGTTCAATTTGCAGTGTAAGTTTATGCTAAATTGATCCCTTAGTTTATATCTGCTTGCTTTTTGAAAATTCAAACTTTTTTGATCATTGCTTAACAGAATGTGGGTGAAGTGACTTCTACATTCTTTTCTTTTTTTTATTTAATCACCCCCAACACGGCATGCTGCCATAAGATATTGGTGACATGACGGTTTCTATTGAGTGGCTAACCAGACGTTTTACCTCTTGATTGCTTTAACTTTTAAATTGAAGAACCACTTGAAACGGCTCATAAAAATAATGGAACTCTTCAATTAATAGAATTTTTTTTACAAATGGAACTCTTTTGTGAATTGATTTTTAAAAAATAAAAAAAGATTTACTCAAATGTGCAAGGGCAGTAAATCTGATCAGAAGTTATTGCCTTTGGTGTAAAATTTGAATTCTTTTATATGAATTTAGGAGTTGAAGATATCTTTCTGTATTTGAAGAGAGAGAATGTATAAACCAGCCCTAATAATGGAGGGAACTGAACATGAGAATTGTACTCTGTCCAATTTGGTCTAGTTTATTCCACATGGATGGGTGGCTCTTTGTATTGCAACTCTACTTTGGTATACCTGGCCAAACTTGGATTGAGTACATCAGAAAAGAGACCCCATTATTGAACAGAGACTGAATCTGCATGGATCTGACATTCCCACACTCTAGCAGAAAACAAACAAATCTTTGTGATATCATTAGGTATTGCTGGGGTGTCCCAAGTTATTGGTGATGATGTTCAAACCCCCAAAACATGCCTGGCCTTAGGATGAAGGCTTTGTTGGAAGCAATGCTGCTATTTCTGTAGCAGTAGTTATATGAATTTAATGTACATATATATCAATCATTCTTCCTAAAAATTTGGAGCTAAAGTTTTAAAAAATCTGTTGTCTTTCAAATTTTTACATGAATATGAAAGCCCTCTTCTGTTAGTGATGCTTGACGTAATTCCTGAGCCAATGACAATCCCTTTTTCCACATACAATTTTGATAATCTTATTCTGTTTGTAATGCTTGACATAATTTTATTTGCCTAGGAATCTGGAGCTAAAATGAAGGAAGATCTCTTGTCTTTCAAATCTCTGAGTGAATCATGTAAAAAAATCTCAAGCTCTTCGGAAACTTCCAATCAGCCAAAGGCAGAAGAAACCAAATGTCAAACGTTTTTTCACTGGAGAGAAAGTCCCATTAACAAAGCTCAACAAAAGGATTCTTATGAAAAACCAGCTGATCAACTCAAAAAGAATCTCTACAAACAGTTTCAAAAGGTATTGTACAATGATCGTATTGTATAAAAGCTGTTGTCTCTTTTGTTTGTGGGTTTCTGTCATGCTAAAGCAAAGAGTCAAATTCGTCCCTTAGTTTGTGTCCAATAGCATTCAAGCTTGTTTTTTGAAAATTTGGACTTCATTGATCACCACTGTTTCAATTTATCGCTCACAACACAGCATGCTGTTTGAAGACTATACTCATGTGATGGTTTCTATTGAGTGACTAACCAGACTTGGTTAATCATAAATTTATGGTTCAGACCATACTGGTAGTATTTTCATAAAAGTAATTTTCACCACTACTGCTTAATTTATAAGGGAAAAGTAAAATATATGGGTGGCGGTGCTCCATAATTTCCCTTGGAAGGTTTATTAGAAATCAACCAAAAATGCTAACATAGGTTTCTTCAGTTTTTAAGTTGGTCCATCTTGAAATATCACTACTTAATGTATCTTGGAAAAACTGCTTTTTTTTTTTTTTAGATTTCCCCCTCTGCGAGGTTCAATTTACAATGTACACTTATGTGAAATTGATTACAAAATTTGTGCCCAGCAGCATTCATGCTTGTTTTTGTAAAAATTTAAACATTTTTTGTTCATGTGGCCTAACAAAAGGTCAGAAAAGTGACTTATTCATCGATTACCCACCCCCTTTTTTCCGATGTTTTTATTGATCACTCCCAGCAAGGCATGCTGCCAAAAGACATTGGTTATGTGACAATTTCTATTGAGTGACTAACTAGACCTGTTATTTGTTTTTCAGGAAACCAGTGAAGCAGAAAAGAAGGAAGATGTACCCTCATTTCAATCAACCAGTGAAAAAAGTGAGAAAGTTTCTACATCTCCTGAAGAGACTAGATCAGATGATAAAGAAGGAGCAAATGACAGCTTCTCACAATGGAGAGATAGCCCTGTGGCAAAACAGAAAGATAGGGCATTGTCCAATTTCCCTCAGAAGTCTCTCAAGAAAGACCTTCAAAGACAACGTGAAAAGCTAGAGGTAACGGTCAAATGAATTTATTTCCCCTTGGTTACATCAATAACATTGACAACAATAATGACCCTCACCAAAATCAGAGCCTTTCATGGCCTACAGGAGACTGAAATTTTGTATGCAAGCTTATTCTAACCCAACTAGAAGATTTACTAAGAAAAATTGGGCTTGCTCAACTCCTATTTCCCACAGGCCACCTTCTTTTTACTTCCAGTTTATATCTAGAATTACCTCAAATTATATCTAGAATTTCATATCATTTATCTAGAACGTTCATTTCCAACTTTTTTCAGTCCAAGGCACGGTGAGCCAGGCTCTAAAATAGTTGAAGCACACCATCAGTATTTAAGGTTAGTTTTGATCATTTAGAAGAAAATGAATGATAATAGTATCTTCATAAGTTAACCAATATTTTATTGCCAAAAGTATACTGTTGGTCATGGTTTTCAAAAGATTTTGAAAGTTTTGTGCATATTTGTTATTACTACACATTGAAACAAGATGTCTGTCATTCATTAAGATAATGAGATTGGCAGTTCTACTCTATGGAATTCAGGAGAGAATGTAAAACTGCTATTTGGGCTTTTGATGAACAACACATTATTTATTTATTGCATCATCGCAGTTTAATGGGTTCAATAAAAATACCAGTAATGTGAAAATGTATTCAAATGTTATTTTTGTTACAACTGATGTCTTCATCTTTGTTGTCACAACGTTCATTCCAATCGATAGTCAGGAAAAAATGTGAGATTCCTTGACCAATTTTAACCTGGCACTCTTTACTCCTTCTGCTGCCTGACACACAATAGCGTAATATTTCAATAAAAAAATCTCTGCCCGACATTTAACTGGCCCACATGAACAAAATATTTTCGTCAAAATAATCTATACTTGACACACTTTAAAAATTTTGTGGTATAAATTTCATTAACATGTGTCAGGCAGCAAGTATGAAACGTTCTACCAATCTTAACATATTATATCTTTGTTTCCATTTTTTCTTCTTTTTCAGAAGCTGCTGAGTTGCACCAAGACTTCTCAGTTGCCTGACAATGGTGCTCGAATCAGGGAAAATATAAATGATTTAGAGCAATATATTGCTGAATTAGAATTGGCTGATTGTAAGTAATTTTAGACTCTTTTTAATCACATGTGTGTCTTGGATGTTAAAGTCTTTCTCCTTACCAGAAAGTAATTTGGTGGTATAGATATTTTTAAATTCCTGTGTTCAGCAGATACATTTCAAACTAAGTATTATATGAATCAGAAAATATTCTTCATGGGAAAAATGTTTTTATAACATTTTCAAATTTCTGAATTTTGATTTATTCTGCCTATCCAGATTTGTCTACGTGGCACAAGAAATATATATATATATATATATTTATGACAATTGGAAGGTAAAGATAAAAACCCAAGCGATAGGTATTAGATGTCAAAATCTTTTATTATTCTGTGGACATATTACAATGCATTTTCTCTGAAAAAGATGGCTGGTCCCTGTAAAATGGCATCGGAACATGCCCACAGTATAATAAAAGATTCTGAGATGTAACATCTATTTCTTGAGTTTTTCTCTTCACCTTCCAAACATACATATGCATGTATATATATGTGTGTGTGTATGTATGTATGTATGTGGGCGTATATACATGTGTATTTGTATGTGTGTATGTGTATATATATATATATATGTGTGTGTGTGTGTGTATTTATATATATGTGTGTGTGTGTGTGTGTATTTATATATATATGTGTGTGTGTGTGTGTATTTATATATATATGTGTGTGTGTGTGTATTTATATATATATGTGTGTGTGTGTGTGTGTATTTATATATATATGTGTGTGTGTGTGTGTATTTATATATATGTGTGTGTGTGTGTGTATTTATATATATGTGTGTGTGTGTGTGTGTATTTATATATGTGTGTGTGTGTGTGTATTTATATATATGTGTGTGTGTGTATTTATATATATGTGTGTGTGTGTGTATTTATATATATGTGTGTGTGTGTATTTATATATGTGTGTGTGTGTGTGTGTATTTATATATGTGTGTGTGTGTATTTGTATATGTGTGTGTGTGTGTATTTATATATATGTGTGTGTGTGTATTTATATATATGTGTGTGTGTGTGTATTTATATATGTGTGTGTGTGTGTGTATTTATATATGTGTGTGTGTGTGTATTTATATATGTGTGTGTGTGTGTATTTATATATGTGTGTGTGTGTGTATTTATATATATGTGTGTGTGTGTGTATTTATATATATGTGTGTGTGTGTGTGTATTTATATATATGTGTGTGTGTGTGTGTATTTATATATATGTGGGTGTGTGTGTGTATTTATATATATGTGTGTGTGTGTATTTATATATATGTGTGTGTGTGTATTTATATATATATGTGTGTGTGTGTGTGTATTTATATATATATATGTGTGTGTGTGTGTGTGTGTGTGTATTTATATATATATGTGTGTGTGTGTATTTATATATATGTGTGTGTGTGTATTTATATATGTGTGTGTGTGTGTGTATTTATATATGTGTGTGTGTGTGTATTTATATATATGTGTGTGTGTGTGTATTTATATATATGTGTGTGTGTGTATTTATATATGTGTGTGTGTGTGTATTTATATGTGTGTGTGTGTGTGTGTATTTATATATATGTGTGTGTGTGTATTTATATATATATGTGTGTGTGTGTATTTATATATATATGTGTGTGTGTGTATTTATATATATGTGTGTGTGTGTGTATTTATATATATATATATGTGTGTGTGTGTGTATTTATATATATGTGTGTGTGTGTGTGTGTATTTATATATGTGTGTCTGTGTGTTTATATATACATATATGTGTGAGTGTATGTATATATATATATATATATAAATAAATAAATAAATAAATGGTAGAATGTGGATTCACTACACAAACTTGCTCATGTTTCTGCCGTCTTCGGGCCTCATCAGTCTGATATGTTATATATATATATATATATATATGTAGTAATAATAACTAAAAGACTAGAAATATCATTCAATTCATATTTTATAGAAGGCAATCTTCAGGAATGATACAAATTCTTATGTCTTAATAGTATAAAGTTTATGAAAATTGAACTGAAACCACCAGAGGTGACAAAGACTTTTTTTTTTTTTTTTTTTTTTTTTTTCACATTTGTGTGTCCCAGCACTCCTGTTAGTACTGTTTAGTCTACAGATTTGAAATTTGGCATTGGTACTCCACTAAGCTCCTTCTAAAAAAAAAAAATTGGGGTCGAAGGAGCTTTTTCAACCTTTTTGGGGTCTTATTGTGACAGGTGTGTTGATAGCATCTAGATTCTCTTGAATCTTGGATGTATCTTTTCTCTATTTTAGATGTTTTCCACTGATATCATGAATGAAATTTTTATTCATAATTTGGGTTTTTTTTTACATTTTTTCAAATTTTGATGCTATGGTTGTTCAATTATTGACTGTGATGGCATGTTGAATTGACTTTATGTGTGTCTAGTCCATATAACTAGAAAGATTGTTTAATAAGAGAGTAGAGATGGAGGGGAGAAGAAAGTTTAGTAAGAGAGTAGGAAGGGAGAGTAGCTGATGACTGCTACTGATACTACAAGTGTTAGACACCACTCTTATTATATATATATATATATATATATATATATATATATATACGATAAATTGATTTAGTGCCATGGGTGTCAATCTTGGAAACGTCCCTGAGAACCTAGACTTATTAAGCATTTTATACAGTTGTAGTGATATAAGCAGTGTGTAACAATAATCAAATTAGCATTAATGAAATTCTGTTTTTTACTAAACATCGGTATGTACTGATTTACTCAGATCAGTGTCATCATTTTGGTTTTTATAGTCACCAAGTTTCGGCTGTTATACCTTCCAGCCTTCTCCAAATGTCTGTCATAGTTGGTAACCTCCCAGGAATTTTGAACCAAACCCTTCATCCAATACATAGGAGTAGATTTTTCTCATCAACTGATATGAGATATCCTCGAACGTACCATTTTTCCATTTTGTAATACCAAAAAAAAAGAGTCCCTTTCTTCACATACGTATATTACATCAAAAGAAGGCCAAAGAATGGATCAGCCATATTATTATAGTAAAAGCAAAAAGAATAAGTTCAATTGCCTAAAGTCCTCTTTGGAACTGACCAAGTGTTGCAAATTCTATGCAATTCAGTACGTTTCTTGTTTCAGCAGTGTGAAAAGGCCCCAAATTAGCATTAGCATGTTTTGACTTTTTTAGTATCTTTATGGCTTTTTTGGCTATTCTTTTTATTTAGTGCATTCAAACTGTCAAACTAGCATGAAAAGGTTTTTTTAATGTTGGCAACACTTGTCTGACTTGTCTCAACTATTTCCTCTTTTGAAATTTATGAGAGGCTTCAATTTTCCCCTCATCATCATCATCAACATCTATTATCCTCTTTCTAAACTACTCCTTTGCTTTTACCATTGAGACTGATACTCCTCCAACAGTTAATCTAACATTCTCATGTTGGTCTCCTTCCAAGAACCTCAACTGTAAATCCAAACTGAATCAAATCCATGATCCATCAAATTTTAAAAAGCAGAGTTGCCAGAAGGGGAGATAATCAAATCTTTATCTCGGAGACTTCCAAAACAGGCATTGAAATTTGGAAATCGAGAGAGTCTGGAGGCAGAGAGACTATACTAGCCTCTTGAGGCAAGGGTTGTCTTCTATAAAATGAAGAATTAAATTTTCAATGCTTTCAAGTAAACTGTACAACATTTATCAATTTTTTGTTTTTATTTCAAGCGAAAAACAATGACGACAATGACAGTGACGTGGAAATTGTAGCCTTCTACCCACCTAAACCTAAACGTAAGATCATCTTCTAATTACGAGAAGCAGAGGGAAGCAACTAGAAGTGAAAAAAGACATCATTTATCACCTGTAAAAAATTTTCTAATTAATGAATGACCCTAATCCTGAATTATTCAATTATCCAATGCGAACCTCAATATAAAATCTTTTTGAGATTACATTCCTGTTAAACAAAGAAAAACTTAACAATTAGATTCATCTCAAGCTATTACAATCTGCTTTTCTTTCAAGCTTAAGTGAAGCAACTAGAAGTGAAACTAAGATGTAATTTGATAGCTTTGAAAATTGGGTTGATTTTCACAGAATCTGCTCGTAAAATGGAGATGATTCCTATTTTGAAAATGAATGATTATCTCCCCTTTGAAAGAAGAACAGATTGTGTTAGCTTCTGAATAAATTTAATTTGTTAAGTTGTTTATATTTGTATGCTCTTTTTTTTTTTTTTTTTTTTTTACACCAAGTCGGTGAGTTCGTGGAACGTTAAATGTTCCTATGGAAATAGTTGTTATATTTATCATCACCCAATCATTCATTTTAAAAACAAGAGTCATTTTTATTTTATTCATGTATTCTGGGAGTCTACCAAAAATTGCTCTAAACAACAAATAACCCTAACCCTAAATTATTTAATTGATCACCACAAATCTTTGTGTAATAGTCTTTTGAATTAACATTCCCTTTACTTCAGGTTACTTCCCATTGCTACTCGTATTTTACAGGAACTCCACCTTCAACAATTCTGTGATTTTATCGACCAACATATAAACCAAGCTGTAGATTTTTTTCAAGTCTGGCAAAATGGTAAAAGTGGATGGTGAGATAGAGTCCAATTCTTCGCTCTTACAATTCTGACAATCTTGTTCTAGCAATATCCTGCGGTGACACTTATGCCAATCATAAAATTCAGACTGAAACTGGGGGTCTCATCTCCTCTAAATATTGCCTTATCTAAAAAATATAGACGGTAAGTGCCGTGCCGTACTCGCCACGCTTAGCCTGTGGGTTATTGAGTGGCTTCTGTCAAGGACTTTCCCTTGGCTGACTGTATTATTACACTAAGGTTCAGTACCTTGATTGATTCAAATCCTGGTTTTTTAATCAGAGTTGTCCCTCCTGTGATCAAACCCTCAACTTAGCAGTATCATTCAAATCTATGTCAAGATCTCAAAAATCACTTCAAATCTGATATTTTCAGTTGTACATTTTTACCCCTTACTTCATATCATTCTTTGCATCATGATACCATCATCCACTACTGTTCCCTATCTTGTTTTTCAACTCTTAAATTCATACAATGAAAATCAAATGTCAATTTCAGGGGAGATGATTTTTATCTGAAGTTATTTCCTTTTAGGATTTAATTTTTTATATGAATTTAAAAGTTTACGTTAAAAAAAATCTTTTTAAAAAGCCTATTTGCAATATGTCAGTGCCTTTAGTATGTCATCGACTTTTATTATATTTGTTATTTTATCATGTCTTTTTAGCAACAGAGGCTCAAGTCGTCAATGTGTTTCCCCCAGCTGCCTATGGACAAAAGCCTGTCCATGTACCAACTAAGCAGAAAGGTGATTAGAAACTGTTTTTTAATTCCAAATTTGTTACATCATGATTGATGTAATGTAGATGTGAATAATATGAACAGAATTTCCACTGGAAAATCAATATTTGAGGAATTTCAAAATCAGCACATGCATTTTTAACAAAAAATTTTCAATACACATTTAAAGGATGAATTTTCAAAAAAGTCAAAATAGTCTGTAAAAACTATTTTCTCTTGAATCAGAACCTTTAATGAAATCAGTCAGTTGTGTCTGTTGTAGAAACAATTATAACATCCTGCTTCAGTTAATTCTCAGAATCTGTGGATAAAATGGAGATAACTCCTGTTAGCCTAAAAATGAACTAGCAGTTATCTCCTTTCTTAAAAAAGGCACGCAAACAAAAATTGAAATCCTGTTTCCTAAAACCATTCAACCTTTCATATACTTACCCACTCGATATCAAAAACAGCAACAAACTCTATTTCCGAAAATCCTATGACGTTTTTCACATTCAACCACTAAAAAAAAAAGCAGCACACAAGTAAGAATTGATTAATTTAAAGCAATAACGATATAGTTCATGTATTTGCTTCTGTTTTGCTTTGATAGGAGAGAAAATTGTTAATTTTTAAGCTAACAGAACTTCTCTCAATTTTGCACACATTCTTGTAATCAACCCGAGCCTTTTTTTTTTTAATTCTCCCCCAATTTGATACCTCTATCCACTTAATATTATATTTTTTATCCTATCCTCAGCTAAAGAACCTCAAATCATCCGTGTGTTCCCCTCCGGTCATGCAGGAAAGCAACCAATACACAAACCAAGCATAGACGGTAGTTTACAAACTCATTGCATGTGTAGTTGTAGTACAAGTCATGTAGTACATTTTCTACCAATCTATTCTTCACCCTTCTTCAGGACTATAATCCAAGAAAAGAGGCAAGCCTTTTTTTTTTCTCCACCCAATTAAGAGAAAAAAATAGGTTTGCCTTTTTTCTCAAGTTATCCACCTGATGAAGGGTGAAGAATAGCTTATGTATACCTATCCATCTTTCTAAATATATAAATGTCTAAAAGAAATTAAATACAAGTCTGGTTGTTGACCAATATCTTTTGACAGTATGACATGTTGGGGGTGATCAATGAATGAATTACTTCTTTTCTTGTTGGAATTCTAAAAAGTCCAAGTGTTCAAAAAAGTAAGTTTATCCAGTTTATAAATGGTTCAGCTTGGCTGGCTATCTAACATATGTGTCATATGTACAGGCTACACTAATAGAGCTAGATGGCTGAAAATTTCGATGTTTACTCTTTATGTCTAGTGGAAATTTTTTTTCAAATTCCCCCTCTACAGTAAGTTTTTGTGGGGGATTCAATTTACTATGTAATTTTGTGCTAAATTGGTATCTTAGATTGTGAAAATTTATTAACTTTCTAGAATCGACCAATTGTCTGTCATTGCATAACTCAAGGATGGCTATAACAAAGGCCATAACTCCGCCCAAAAATTTTCTTCGATTACTAATGAGATACTGGAGCAGGTTTTTAGCCAATTAGTTTTTGAAAATTCCCTCCAAACTTCTCCATTGATCACATCCAACATGGCATGCTATCAGAAAATATTGGTCAGATGACAGTGTCTATAGATCCTCACCCTTAGCTGTTTTTTTATTTATTTATTTATTCATTTCACCCAATCAGCTCCATCTATCCACTTAATATCATATTTCCTATCCTCAGCCAAAGAACCTCAAATCGTCCGTGTGTTCCCCTCTGGTTCCTCAGGACAGCAACCCATACACGAACCAACCACAGAAGGTAGTTCACAAAATCATTGTGTAGTTGTAGTACAAGTGTAATACCAATCAGTGTTGTGTAATGTAAAGTATTGTCCCATCTTTCGAGTTGTCAACATAAAGGTTCTGCCAATCCATTCTTCAGCCTTTATCTGGTGTATTGTTTGGAAAAAGAAGTAAACCATTTTTTTTCTCCTAAAAAAAATAGGTGTTTCTTCTTAAAGGTTATACAACTGGTAAGGACTGAAGATTGTATTGGCCAAAATGTGTTGACAACATCAAAAAGTTTGTAGTCCTTGGTTTGAGGAGTCCTTATTTCAGTTGGTTATAAAATGACTATTTCCAGTTACCTTTGGCAAAAAGATGGCTATTTCCAGTTTTAACATAAAACTCTATATAAATCACACAGATGACATGTTAGGCTTAGGTCATTTAAATTTAATTAAATCTTTTGAATAAAAAAAAAAGTCATCATCCTCCCCTATACTAACCCTAACCAGTATGTCGCCACGCAGTTATAGCCTTAAACCTAAGCTCAAAAAAAAAACGAATATATCTACTTGGTTTAGATCAGGTTTGAAGTTTAAACTGCAAGTAACCATTTTTATAGCCAAAGTTGAGCGGAAATAGCCATTTTATAGCAAACTGGAATTGTATGAATTATGTTTTCTTGTGATTTTTTATAGCTATCGAACCCCCAAAGTCTGTGAAAGACTGGATTGATCGGAATTACCACATTCAGAAACCATATGAATCTCACAATCCAGATAACTTGACACAGACAAAGCTTTGGTACGAAGATCATGATGTCCCAAAAGATCTTCAAGAAAGGATGTCTGGTAAGATTTTTATATACTTAGTTATCTGTGAGCCACTTTGATTTAGGGAGATTGGGGATTGCTTATTCATTCAGATACAGTTTGTGGCTTTGTATATTTATTACCATAACACCCAAAAATTATAAACAAAGTTTTGTTAGTGCAACACTTTCAAAATATTCTAACTTGAAAAATAAAACAAATCAAGGTGATTTGCAATTGTTGTGCTGTTTTGGTAAGGAAGTTCTCTTTATGACAGAAATATAATGCTGAACTAGACCCTTATTTTGTGTACAGCTGCTGTGATGTCACGAGAAAACATTTATTCTAATCATTTTTTTTGCAAATTGCCTCATTTTTTTGATAACATTTTTTTTGCAGGATTGAGGTCTATAGTGAGGGAAAATATCTTTTTCCTTTTTTTCCAAGAAACTTTTTTTCCCTCTTAGGGATCTGAAGTGAGGGGAAAATTTTTTTTCTCTCTCTTTTATTAGGAGGTCAAAAGTGAAGGCATTTTTTTTTTTTTTTTTTTTTTTTTTTTTTTCATTCTAGGGGGTCAAAAATAAAGGGAAACATTTGTTTCTCATTCAATGGGGGGTGGGGGTATCTGCCTTGAAAATCAGCATTTTCGATCCCAGATTTTATTTAGACTGAAACTCTGACTTTTGGCGCAAGTGGGGAATATGTTATCATCTCATGATCTTATACTACTTGAATATTAACTTCATGACCCATGCAAATATCGCTGTGCCAAAAGACTGTTGGAGTTTTTTTGTTTTTTTTCTCTCTCTCTGCAGCTTATCAACAACAAGGAACATTCTATGGTGGTCGAATGACTGTCCAACGACTTCAGCTTGTGCGTGAGGCCATGAAAACAGTTATAGATTCATTACACAAGTAAGTAAAAAGTATCTATCCATATAAAATTAGTGTTTTACATGAAAGTTCCAACACAGATGCTGTTTGAGTGATTAAAAGAAAAAGTCATTGAATGAGTGAGTCTCTCGTTCTCCCAATTGTAGCCAATTTTATGACCACTTGGCAGGGAGGAGGACACACAGTTGCTTTTAATTGGGGATCTTTTTAGCCAAAAAATATGGTAATTCTCTCAGCATGCACCAAAAAAAGAATTTATTAAAAATACTTTTGCAGTAAAATCAAAATGCCTCAAAATATGGCCAAACTGAAAAGTTCATGACCAAATGCTTCTTCAAAAGACAAGATTTGTCAAATTTGGGCATTCTTAAAAACAGATTGATTTGAATTGAGACTTTTTTAAAAATTAGAACTAAGATACTTGAATTATTAAAAACAAAGTATCTAATAAAATAGCTTTAGACTCCCAAGAGCCAATCCATAACATAAATAACCCTGTCACGCTAGTATGTGTCTGTGTGTATGATTGATATAGATATATATATATATATATATGTACATGTACACAAAGCATTAACAAACATGATGTCTGGAATCAAAATTCAACATGTATTTCATGAAAGTCAATCTTCAAGAATGATTTTGTAGTAACAAATTCTTACATTTTGAATTTAAATTGAAACGAAAATAGTTGATTGACTTGAAGAAAGACTATTTGCTTTTCTTCCTCTTGCTCCTACCATGGAGGGTGGACATATCGTTGAACTTTTGGTTCTTTTTTTGTTTTTTAGACAACTCGACACCTGTCCAAAGGAGAGTGATACATTACCTGATCCTGAAGGCCTGAAAGTATCTCTTATGCAACACCAAAAACAAGCTTTAGCCTGGCTCACATGGAGAGAAAATCAAACACCATCAGGAGGAATTCTTGGTAAGGAATTGCAATAACAAAAAATAAATGCTCCTAATGTCATCTAATGACAGATTTACTTTTTTGTTTAACTGAAAACAATCATAATTATTGTTTCATTTTTCCCCTACTACCAAAATTTGCTGTTACTCTACTGTAGTGTTTATTCCAAAAGTGCATCTTTATGGTGTGTGGAGTAGCCTGCCATGATTGTCTTGTAAAATAATTTTCTGTCCGTCATACAAAACTATAGCTTCAGAGTATTTCAGTTCTCTTCAGTTGCCAGTAAAGATATTTTATGTCTAAATTAAGATCTATTGCCGATTTATATATTTCATATTTGAATTTAAATAGAGAGCAGAAAGAATCTGTAATTTTTCATTTATTTTAACTTGTTTCTCTAGAACCACTGATCCTAACAACTCAACACTGCACTGCCTTGTGTGCTGGCTAATATATCTGACAAATGTCAACTTCATACGATAGAAAGTTGTTGAGTAATTGTGGTGCATTTCCCAAGAACCTCTGACCCAAAAAATTTCAAACTTGACACTGCACAATATTTCCTCCAGAGTTGGCTTTATTAGGGGCTCAATTTACTATGTAAGTTTATACTAAATTGGTCTCTTATTTCGTGTCTGGCAGTGTTCACATTTTTTTATTTTTTGAAAGTTCAAACTTCATTGGTTATCAATCAAAAGGCGATAGAAGTAACTTTTTCATTGATCACCCCTTTTTTCCATTTTTTAATTGATCACCTTCAACATCGCATGTTGCCAAAAGATGTTGGCCACATGACAGTTTCTATTGATTAACTTACCAGACCTGTTTATTTTTGTTTCAGCTGATGACATGGGTCTGGGAAAGACATTAACAATGATATCTTTTATTCTGACGCAAATACAGCGATCAGATGATAGAGTAGTTGAAAATTCGAGATGGTTAGGAAAAGGTGAGTGTGTAAAAGTTTTCAGTTAAAGTTCAGATAATGCTTAACTCGAAAATTCTCATAAAGAAAATAGGATGTCAGTTTCAAGGGATCATTTGATGTTTTTTTTCTTAATTCACAGAACAGTTCCACTGTTTTTTATGCTTTCCAACTACAAACAGTTTATGAATGAGTTACACAGCTAAACTTGTATTAAAAAAGAAGTTTCCAAATGTAATTTTATGTGCCTCCAATCAATAATACCTTTATTGCAACTGAAAAATAGTCATTTTTGAAAGAAATGTTTTCAAGTTTTGTTGGGGGGGGGGGTATTTACAATATAACTATATTACTAAACTGGACCCTTATTTCTGTCCATCGTACAGAACTGCTGATTTTGGTTACTTCCCCTATGAAGATTATTAAACAAGCTTCTTTTATATTATTAAGATGTGTTACAATGAAGATGAAAAAGCTGTTCTACTTTCATTTTTGGGAGAAAATTTTTCATTTTTGAGAATAATTAATATGGTTCAAACATTTTCAGACTTTTTTGGTATTTTTGCTGTATAAATATTTGGTTCCTCTTTTTTTTTCTCGATTCGATTGGTTTGAAGGTTCAAAAAGTTTGCATATTTTGAAAAATTTACATAACACATCTAGTAGATAACTGCGATTAATTATTGTATAATCCAAACTAAAAACCATAGCAGCTACGTACTTAATTGAGTAACCTAGTTGATATAGTTGCTAGTTTTTCTGAACCTGACTAACTACTGACCTAGTTTTCAAAAACAAGAGAAAAATATTATAAACTTTGAAAAACTGGTTAGGATTGGGAATCGAGAAATTAGAAATCGAGGTGTTTATTCATGGAAATTTCTCGTCTTGTTTGCCAGAATTTGTTATTCTTTAGAGAAATATGACATATGATATTACTTTCTCTGCAGGTAAACATGCCATTAAGTCTCTAGCAACACTCATCATTACACCTGCCTCTTTGATCCACCAGTGGAACCAGGAGATTAAAAAACGCTGTAAACATGGAATGCTACGTGTGTGTATCTACCATGGACCAAACAGGGAAAGAGATGTTTTTCTGTGAGTATCACACAAAAGATTTTCCCAAGTAAATGATTGCTTTGTGGATTTATATGAATAAAAGCCATGTATTCAAATAAGTATGTTTAATTGTCTGCTGTGTCCTGCCCTGTTATAACCCAAAATTTATAATGGATTAGGTTATGTGAAAGACATCAACAAAGCTAATAAAAAATAAACAGGTTCTTCAATGAAGAATATGTCACAGAAAAAATGATCATCTGAAACTAAAAAAAAGAGTAATTGTGCGAGTTTATTTTGTAATTAAATGATTCATACCTTCAGTAAAAATAAGTTTCATCCTATGACTTTTTATTCATACCATACAATATCGGTGTTGATTTTTCTTACACAACATTTTGTCCTAAGACTATGTCTTTTCACTCTTTGAAACAGTTTAAGTTGAGTTGAGACTTTAATAATACCTTAAAATCAAATTACCTTATAAAATAGCTTTAGGGTCCTTAGTGTCAGTTCGTGTATAAATAACCGCATCATCTTTGACAAGTATGTAAGTTTAGAATATTTCTGAGTGCAACTTTTTAACTAAGGATCACTCCAAGTACCCTACACTAACATCATTGTTATTGAAAACTCAACAATAAGGTTACAGATCCCTAACTATATTGTGACAAAAGCTTGTCATTAATCTATGTCATTAAGAACTATTTGAGATATCGTGTCAACCGACAAACAAACATGGTTGAATACATAACCTCTGTCCAATTTCATCAGCTGAAGTAAAAATTGCTAAGATCATATGAGCGGCCATGCATGGTAAGTGCCCAACGAACCATTTTTAAAAAGTTGATATTTTCATTATTTTTAAAGCTACAATGCTCAGTTTCTTTTTATTTTGATAAAAATGATGAATATAACAACTTTTTATAAATGGTTTGTTGGGCACTTATCATGAGCAACTACTTGTATATCTATTGATTTTCTAAAAGCAGGCATTCGTAAAATGTCATCTGATTAAAATTTAGTAACCCATTGTTGGGTATATTCCTCACTATTGTTTAGTTTAGGTTATCCCTATACATAAAAATGGAATATAGAAAAGAATAATAATTCAGGGGACACATGGCATAATGGTTCTAATTCGTTTAGTTTATTGAATGGAGCCTTATAAGTCATGCCTTTTATAATGAGTGGTAGAGTTGACCAAGTTAGATTATAAAAAGGTGGTCAGTTCAGGTAAGATGCAAGCGGGAACTAAAACAGGTGAAATAGTAAGTGCAGCGTTCATGTTGTTGCCAAAAATAGCAGTTGCTGTATTTGCATTTAGTAGCTATGAAGTTCTTATGAATTCTCACATCAAGGAAGATAAGTGACAAGATTATATATATATATATATATATATATATATATATATATATATATATATAGTTGCAGTCAAAGAATAGAAAGTACGCTAACCACAAGAGAGAGAGGGAGGAAGATAATGTGATCTTTGCAAATTTTTGTTAATCTCTGCTGATGGAGTTGGACAGATGTTGTGGATTCAACCATGTTTGTACACACAATATCTCAAAAAGTTCTCAGTGAATTTCATGGAAGGGTGGGGCATGGGCCAAGGAAGCATTGATTAAATTTTGAGGTAGATTGAGAAATTTCTAAAAGTTTTTACAATGTGAGATAAAGTCAAAAGGCGAAACATTCAAGGATAATAAACTCGATTTAAATACTATTTTCTGTATTGTCCACTAAATAATAATTTCAGATATCATATCCACTGACTCCTCATAAAACTTCAAGTGTGAAATTGACTTGAAAAGTAAATGTTGCCTGATGTACTACTGGTAGTTGTGAAAGTGTTCTCTGACCCCAAAAGGTTGGGAACTCCTGCTCTGACATTTTGTCGGTTTTGTCTACCAACTTTACTTTGTTGTTACAAAATAGGAGGGAACTACAAAAATAGAATTAGCATTTTATGAGAATAGTTCCTAGCTTGACATGTACATGTGATTATTAGCTGAATTTTGATCCTAAATTTTCACTGTATAATGTTCAATCTATGTGATTAATTTTCATCACAGAATTAAATGCATTGACAAGGAAGGAAAATATGTTTAAAAAATAGATATACGTGCAAAATGTTATCATTAGACTACATACTTACATATTTCATCCCTTTTTGAATCAAACATTATTTTTGCTCCTAATGTTTATCTACTTACTGTGATTTTTTTCTGTTTCTCTCACCATAACAATGGGCTCTTCCACTTAGAGGTAACAATTCTGCTGATAGCAATATATCCTATCCTCCAATTGAGATAAAAGACTCTTGGGTGTAGTATCTTTTCTGGGAAAAAAATCTTGTGGAAATTCAAATATAGCAATATCTTGATTAGTGCAGTTAAATTGTTCCAAAATTATTCATACTGTTCAGAAGCTCACTGTTCAAGATCTTATTATAATTTAATGTTTTGTTTTCAGCTTACAATTAATTTTTGCAACAATATTTTAACCGTATTACATCAAAACGTGCACAAATCAAAAGGTTCAAGATCTTATTATAATTTAATGTTTTGTTTTCAGCTTCTACTCAGTTGCATTCATTTGTATTGCAATATCATTATCGTACTACATGAAAACAAGCACCGTTCAAGGTATTGCTATATATCCATGATACTTTTCATGGAATTAACTGATATTCATCATAAAAGCCATTTTCAATATTTGCTTAATAACACTTGGCTTTCATATTTGTTGCAGTCTGTCCTCATATGATGTTGTACTGACCACTTATAAGATCATCAGTTCTGAAATAGGAAGGAAAGAAGATTGTAAATCTGCAGATCTTCCACCTGGGGAACTGGATAAAAAGGATGATGAACAGGTCTCGATTTTTTTTTTCTTTTTCTTTCTTCTTTCTTCTTCTTTCTTTCTTCTTTTTTTTCTTTTTCTTTCTTCTCTCTTCTTCTTTCTTTCTTCTTTTTTCCTTTTTTTTCTTTCATTTTTCTTTCTTTTTTCTTTCATTTTCCTTTCTTTTTTCTTTCATTTTCTTTTCTTTTTTCTTTCATTTTCCTTTCTTTTTTCTTTCATTTTTCTTTCTTCTTTTTTTTTTCTTTTTTTTCTTCATTAACCATTGTTACTTGCTCTCAAAAATTAGAAGCTCATTTCCCTGGGTTTTCTGACAATATCTCAAATCCTATATGACTTGTCCAGTTCAATTGAACATGCACGCTTTGTAATGATTCCACATTCTAGAACCAACAACACCAAAACATTATGAATACATAGATGAGAAAAATCCTCTGACTATATCATATATATATATATATATATATATATATTATTATATATCATACATAATGATTAGAACTGTGTTGCTTAGTCATTATGCAAAATTGATCTTCTACCCTATCTGGCCTTTTGGCCAGAATCAGTCCTGTCTCATCTTTGGGTGAGACTTAGCACGAGTGAAATGTTCCCAGAAAATATTTCATTTTTATGTATTATTTAAAATTCACATGGTTAATTTTATTTTTACAACCTTTATCTTAGTTTATTAGTTGCTTTTCATCATAACTTTTGCTCTGACTAGTGAATAGCATTTGATTGAAATATAGAGAATAAGCCTTAGGTGAAGTAGTCATAAAAATTTTGAATGACTAATTTATAATAATTCCTCATATAAGATCAGGGTCCAAAGATAAAGGCAAAACGTTATTTTTCTTGAATCTTTTTTTTTTTCTTTTTTTTAATTTTATTTCTAATTGGTCATACACAAAAATAATCCCTATTCTTATTTTAAAATCTCTCTCCTGATACGGCAAAGATGCCAATAAAAGCACAATGGTATATGTTATAGGAATGTGAATCCAGATATACCTTACACCTTAATGTGTTTGTTTTGTTCTAAAATTGAATTATGTTATGCTGAGAATTTATGGAGCAATGATACAACCACATTCGGAGTATTGTGTTCAGGCTTTGGTCCCACATGCTAAGCATGTTAATTGGAAATTAATTTTGGAATTTGAGACAGTAGCAAGAAAATTTACCAGATGTTAGAGAATATCGATTTAGTGATTTATTTTTATGAATAAAAGTGCAACAAAAAAATAAGGACAAAATTTCGTCCATCTATGTATTTATTTACTTTTGCTCTATTATTCACCTGTTTAAAGCTTTCAAAATCTACATAAGCTAATGTTTTCATGCACGGATGATTTTTTATTCATTTTAAAACAAACATAAAATTTGACTTTCAACGTAACTTTCATTGGAGCCAGTTAAAAAATAAAAAAGCGACTAAAAAAATTAGGCTGGAAGTAAAAAGTACTCGTAAAAGTTGATAACATTCTATCATAGTTAATTGAATAAAATTAAATGAAAAATATCTTTAATTGACACCCAGTTATGTCATTTAGATGCAGAACCCTTCCATAAGGAATTACTTTCATGTATGTATAAAAAAAAAAATTTTCAAGATTGAAGGGGAGTTATTTGTTTTCTTAGTCATATGGACCCTACTCTTGTATCAATACCACTTTATCTAATTGAAATTAAAACAGAAAATATGTATTAAGTATCAATGATTTGTCTGATCTTTTTTCTCAGACTTTAAACTTTATTATTTTTCTGTAGGAAGATGATGTAAGCCAACATCCTTTGCTGTTAAAGATTGTTTGGAACCGTATTATCCTTGATGAAGCTCATGATATCCGCAATCACAAGAGCCTTGGTGCAACAGCTGTGTGTCGTCTGCGCGCCAATGCAAGATGGGCCATCACTGGAACACCAATTCAAAATAAACTTCTTGACATGTTTTCCTTAATCAGGTCATTTATTTGCTTTTAATTTTTATCGGCTTTTTTTTTTAACTCTTAAATTCATAAAAAATATTCCAATCTTGAATCAAGGGTTATACTTTCTGATCAGTTACTTCCTTTGACCATTTAAGTGAATTTTCTTTTTTTTACTTCACAATTCACAAAAAGTTTCAATTCTATAAAAAAAAAAAAACTCTATCGATTGAAGGTTTCCACTGTGTTTAGGAGTGGTATGAAGCAGAACATGGATTTAAGAGTCAAGGTCCATTGTTGAACATAGACACTTCCCATGCCTGTAACCAGTCGAAAGCATGTATTGATTGTCTTACAGTTGCATCCTCCTCCAGGACAAAAGTGAGCATGCTTTAGCACAAAAATCCTGGTCCTGCTGGTTGTGGTGATGTGTCATTTAAAACAGTCATAGTTATAGAAATCCTGAGCAGGCAAATCTACGATGATAATGACCTTTATTAGGTCATTATTATTGTAGATTTATACATAAGTAACCACTTACCCACTCCCACACCTTTCTATTCAAATGCTGCTTTATAAAATTGTTATCTTTGAATTGATGACTCCCCCCCCCCCAATAAAACAAGTGGACTATTAAACCACTTGTTGGTCTCACTTTGAAAGTTTCTAACTTTTTGTTAACTCTTAAATTCATGCAAAAAATTTGGAATGTCAATTTCAAGGGAAATAACTCAAGATTTTTCACCATTTTGTGAAATTTTGAAAAAAATTTTAATTGAATTGTCTCAGACGAGTTTCACTATTTTTTTTCTTTGCTATTCATTGAAAAGTTCTGCTGTCAGTTTATGAAGTCAGGGTTTCTGATTCCTCAACTCATAAAGACATCTTTTGTTTTGCCAAACATCATCTCTCAGCAAATATTGTTAGAAACTGTCAACATGGGTTCCTTTACAGTTTTAAAGTGATTCAGCTTAGCTGGCTAACAACACATGTATGTGTCACACATACAGGCTGTGCAAATTGAACTATTGGGCTGAAAATTTCAACAATTTCTATTTATTGTGTCTAGAAAAAAAAGTAGATTTGTGTCTGGCAGCATTCACCTTTGCCATTTGAAAATCCTACAAAAGGCAGAAGAAATTTATTCATTGATCACCCCTTTTTTTCCAATTTTTTGATTGATCATCCCCAACACGGCATGCTGCCTAAAGACATTGTCACATGATAGTGTCTATTGAGTGATTAATCAGACCTGTCCTCTCTTCTGTTTACAATATCGCTCTGCATCTCTTACAACCAGAACGAGGTTCTCACACATTGTGACTTTCGCAAAAGCAAGACTTATGCTCCAGGCAAGATTTGGCTCTTTCCCAAATAAGAATTGGTAGGAAGTAATGACAGCAGTAATGGGAGTACCTAACTGAAATAACTACAGTTTGCATCCTTTTTCTTCTTAATGTCTGTTACAATTGAAACAAAACTTAAAACCTCTCACCTATTAAATGTTTTATAATGATTTTCCCATTTCTCCACAGGTTTCTGCGCTTTTCTCCTTTTGATGAATATAAAGTGTGGAAAAAGCAAGTTGAAAGCAATAAAGGTAAGTATTTTCAAGTTCTACGTCTCCCAACATAACTGATTATACAAATTTTCTTGTACTATACTAGCAATTTTCAACTGATGAGTCACAAAGCTTCTGTAGGGAAAAAGTTTTGAGGAGTGTCGATCCTTCCTCAAACAAGGGCCTCGAAATAGTGTTCTCAATATGGATACAGAAATAACATTTGAATACGTTTTGACATCACTGGCACTTTGCGATGGGAATTAAACTTTCTATTTCAATAATACAATAAATGAATAAAGGAATGTTTTGTTCATTAAAGACCCAAATGGCAGTTTTTAATTTTCCCCAGAATTCCATTGTGTAGAACCACTGATCCCTTTTGATGAATGGCATCTTTTCCACATCTTGTTTCAATGTATGATAATAACAAATAAGCCCAAAACTGTCCACTCGTAATTGGCTGCCTGAAAATCAGCAGTGTACCCGTACAAGTTTTTTTGTCTGAAAATTTTAAATGTTTTTAATATTGAATCATCAACTTCCAAAGAATGGCCTGTTCAATCAAGTAGCTTTTCCCTTTGCTCATCTGTATGTGAGTATGTCTCATGGCGCTCCTAGTCACATTTTGGGGGCTACAACCATGAAAATTTCTATGATTTACCACTAGGCACCATCTGAAAACAGTGCTTTTTAAGGTCATTTTGGACCAACGATGCCCAAATCTTGTGCTTGACTGCAGCCATATAATATGTTTATGATATGTTCACTGTTCTGTTCTGTTTTTTAGCTCTTGGTAAAGCTCGATTAAATACAATCATCAAAAGTTTAATGCTGAGGAGGACTAAAACCCAAACATTTGAAGGAAAACCTTTGGTGAGTTGATTAGGATGGCTGCTTTGTTTTTGATAAATTTTATTTCAGGTACACAATCTCTTATCTGAAACTTTTGGGATCAGACTTTTTCAGATTTTGGAATGTTTAGTACAAGTAACTTATCTATAATGACATCCTTCCTTTTCTGCATATCATAGGAGAATATGAATTCTTTTTAACATTTTTCATAGCTTTCAAAGTCATACCAAACACCCACCCACCCAAAAATTTATCCTCTTCTGCTTCTCGTAGGGATATATGAGTTTTTAAAAATATTTTCATTGCATTCAAAGTCAAAAAAACACTCCCAAATAAATTATCCATTAGCTGCAAAGGCATATGGGACTATTTGAAGCCCTGAGCCAAGGCCATTTTGAAATAATATCCACTGTACAAGGCTTGATCAAATGACCTTGGTGGATTGTGAGTCATGTTGGCAACAAACACGGGCTTTAGTGTGCAGTTACCATCCATTAAAAAAATTTTCAGCATTCGGATTAAGAATTTCTATGAGATTGTGCACCTGTATTTAATCACTGTAGCCCCACAAATCGCCTGACTGACCAACCAGCCAACTGGGCTACAGATATCCTGCCTTTGCATGTCTGTGTCTCTATCTCTGGGAGTTTCTGGTCACATTTTTGAGGCTACAACCTTGAAAATTTACATTACACCACTAGGCACCACCTAAAACATTTTCTTTATTTTTTTGTACTTTCAAAAAAAGTGCTCCTTTTGGATATCTGTGGTCATTTCGGACCAACAATGATCAAATCTTTTACTGGTATTTTTTAGATAAAAGATCTATCAAATAATTTTTCAGATAATCAGTTCTGATACATGCACGGGCTATGGTGATTTATTTATGTGCCGTATGGATATTTCTGTTTAAACCTTGTAAGGTCCGAATTTCTTAGATGAAGCTTTTTCATTTAATTTCAACTAGTTACTTTTATCTTTATTGATGCTTTAAAACTCCCACCGCCAATTCAAGCTGGGAATATCAAGATATCTGAATTCCTCTGCAACAAAGTTACATTAACCTTTTGAGCCATTTTTAGGGGGAGGAAAAAAGGTCTTATGTCATCACTTAGAGTAATTATTAGGTTTGTTGGAAAATCCAGACTATTTTTTTTTTTTTTTTCAGTGCTCTTTACTAAGCATAGGCATTGAATCGCCATCTTCCAACAAAAGTCTTTTCTTTGACTAATGAAAATTTTTAAACCAGCCTGAATAAAATTTTGTTGTGTGACCCCAATCTTGTATGATTAATTATCATTTTTGGTTTTTGTGTAGTAGAATTCTGCTCATTCTGCTAATTTCTTCCATTCAACTATTCAGGTAGATCTGTCGAAGAAAGAATTAGTGTGGATGAAGTTGACTCTCTCAAAAGCCGAAAGAAACCTCTACAATAAAATCTTCGAAAAGTCACAGTAAGTTCTTTTGTCAACCTCCTGTCCAAATCTGGAGTTGACCTTTCTTTTTTTTTCACCGTCTGAACAAGAGGGAAAAATCCTCACCTAATTCAGGGGAGTAAACTCTGTGCTGTCTATCTATATCATCACATTAAACCAAACTGATAAATAAAATGAATATTTCCTCACCGTGATTTGAAATCATGACCAGGTGATTAAGCGACTCTCTTATCAAATGGGCCAAATTGACAAGTCTTACATATATATAGCATGCCAAACAAACATACAGTGTGATATCTCAATCTTCTATATACATTCAAAATTATAAAGATGGCCTTGTGTCAAATTTTCGGTCTTTTGTGAAATTTTTTCAAAATTAAGGATGCTTTCCGAAATTATTGTACATAACTGGTGTTCCAAACTGTAAATAGTGTTTCTCCTTCCTCGGTATTGTTTGAATACTAGCATATTACCTGGAAAAAATGCTGAGATTATTTATGTATGGATCGATACTCATACCTAGGATCAGAGTATATGTGCTCTCTGCCAAAGATCAAAGAATTGCTCCCTGGCACTCTTTGCTCAGATCAGTGTTATATTTTATTGAAAAGTGTTATATACACACACACACACACACACACATATATATATATATATATATATATATATATATATATATATATATATATATATATATATTTTTTTCTCTTTCAATACGTCAATTATGTTAAGAAATGGGTATATGATCCTACAGAATGTTTATGAATTGTATTATATTATATTGAATCTAGATTTGAAATGATCTGTTATTATTTGAAATGATCTCCTTTTATTATCATATGGCCTAGACAGCGTGAATAGAATAAACAATTAAAGAAAATGGGGCTACTGCAGGAATCGAATATCCAATTCCTTTCTGTTGAATCCTAAATGGGATAGGCACACTGTAGAATATCTGCAAGTCCTGACAGCAATAAAGACAGATCTGGCTAGTCACTCAATAGGAACCGTCTTTTGGCATATGTTGTGCTAGGAGTGATCAATGGATAAATTACTTCATCCATCTTTTGTTGGGCAGTGATCACTAAGAAAGTCTGAATTTTCCAAAAAACGAGCTCAAACTGGGGATCGATTTAGCATTAACTCATACTGAAAATTGAACCCCCGTATTAAACCTTATTTAGTAGGGTGAATTTTTGAAAAAACCTAGACCTAATCGTGAGTGAATGTTGAAAATTTCAGCCCTGTAGCTCCTTTGGTACGGCCTGTACACTTCATCCCTACATAGCCAGCCAGCTAGCCAGATCAACTTGAAAACTGAAAAAAACCTATTTTAACAGTTTTGGTGACAGCTTTTGTTGAAGGTTTCCAATAATAGAAATAAATCCTTTTAAAGATTTTCCCTCTGATTCCAGATCAGTTGTGAAAAACTATATCCAAAGACATGAAGATAAGGAATTGACAGGTACTTCAGGTGGAATGTCATCATCATCATCATCATCATACTCATCATCACAAGCAGAGGTGGGAAATCCCTTCCAGTCAGGTTCATCCCAAAGATTACACCCTAGCCAAATGGGGAACGACTCAGCCCATAGTGGCAAGGATATTCTGATGCTCTTACTGCGTCTCCGGCAATGTTGTAACCATCCGAGTCTTCTTAAGGAGGTAAGGTTTATGAGTCAGTGGTGTTAGATTTCTTTCTTTGATGGAGATAACATAGCATGCAAATACAGGAAACTCTTATAATGGCATTATTTTGGCATGTTTGTTTTTATATTCTCGCAAGACTATTGTTTGAGATTAGTTTGCAGCAACAGCAGATGAAGATTTCAGTGCATTATTTCAAAACTTTTTGGTTCATTCATTTTATTTTCAGATCTGTAACCCATTTATCAGCCATTAGACTGGTAAACAGTGATAAAAAGACATTTTTTCGTGTACTTTTTGGTTTCTCATTAATAGTACACTTCATTTAAAATCCATCCATTATAACTGCAAATTTGTCATAATGCACTTCTAAATCTCTAGGGATTCCGTAATAATGGGAGTCTACTGTATGTATATATATATATATATATATATATATATATATATATAAAAGGCAAAAAGCAAAAATAGCATTTGTTTTGCAGATAGCTGTTATAGAGGCAGCGTGTCCCCTCTTTTCTCTCCTACAGCTTAGTCTCCTGTACCACCCTCTCAACATAAAAGTCAATCATCACTATTTTATGGGTCTGAGAACGCTCAGAAAGTTTCCCCATATAAATTGATGGTAATTGCCTCATCGCTTTTATGCCATTTCGGCTTACAAATGATTTTTTCATCGGACTGTTCTTCTTCCAGAAAGAGGAGAGAAATCTATAAAAACAGGTCTGGTCATTCACTTGATAGAAATTGTATGATCAACATCTTTTGGTTGCATGCCATGTTGAGGGTGATCAGTCAAAAAATTGGAAAGCAGTTGTTCGCTGAGTAAATCATTCCTCTTGCATTTTGCTAGGCAGTGATCAAAAAAGAGGTCTAAATTTTCAAAAAAACAAGCATGAAATTTTGAAATATTGCTTCGTTTGGGATGATCAGACACAAACTAAGGGATCACTTTAGCATAAACTTGTATTGCAATTGATTTTGGGAGAGAAATTTTTAGAAAATAGGAAAAAAAAAAATTTTTTTTCTAGACATAAGGAAAAAATGTATAAATTTTCTACCTTCTACCTTCTGCATGCATGAAACATACGTATATAGCCAGCCAGACCAACTTGAAAACTGAAGAAATGTCAGTTGATACTTTGTAATTGGCTTTTTTCTATAAGGGTTGAAAAAGAAAATAGCAGGTAATTATGAAGTTTTTCTCCCCTTGACATAAAACAATTTCCTACAGAAGAGTTCTGGGTCTGAGTGATATAAATGGCTATTAAATGAAGATATTTTCCATTTAAATTTTCTATGAAGAATCATAAAATATTAATAATTTTATGACTACATTTTTGCTTCAACTTATTTCAAAGTTCAAATAAGTATATATATATATATATATATATATATATATATATATATATATATATATATTCACTTTTGTCTGACTGTTCATTTGTCCACACAATAATTCCCAAAGTTCTCAATGAATTTCGGTGACATTTTCCTGTAGAGTAGGCCATGGGATGAGGAAGAATAGATTTTGGGGTGGAGCCAAGACTATTTTTTCCAATCTAGAAATATTTTTTTCATTTATTTTTTTTTTTTTTTTTTTTTTTTTTTCAAATTTTTTCTCTTGAATATATTTATGCATTCATTCAGATTTTTTTTATACAATATCTCTGAAAGTTTTCTACAAAATTTTGTGGAAGGGATAAAGAAGAATTAAATTTTGGGATTTTAAGAAATACCGTCTCCGTATCTAATGATCAACTGATTTTCAGTCAGTTTTCAGTGTTGGTTGATGAATGCTCTCTTGTTTGGTTGATTAATAAAAATGTTAAAATTTTAAACTTTTTTTTCTCTTGTTATCAAGGCAGAATTTGTTGATGCAGACCTGGATTTGGAGTTGGAAGATCAAATGAAGGATTTGTTGTTGAAGGACAATGCAGATCCCAAAGAAGGGGATTCGGCATTTAAGGAAGATATTTTTAATCGCAGTACAGAAAGCACAAAGGTTTGATGAAACACTTTTATTGTCTTCCATTTCTTTTTATTATTTTTGCTTTTTCCTGATTAATGGTAAATTCATTGATAAAACTGAAATTTGAAATTCCCTGATAAGATATTGACTTCATCTATCTGCTGTAAAACCAAAGGACAGAACCATAAATTACAAATAAAGACCTCCACTGGTGTTAGAAAAAATTTCTTCTCAACAAGAATAGCAAATGCATGGAACAGCCTGAATGAAAAGACGGTCACATCCAAAAATATCAAGATTTTAAAAAGATAACCTTTATTCTGATGTTGGCCATACAAAATTGAACTACCAATTTTCTCATTAGTTTAATCACACCCAAATAAACCAAAGCTGGCTTAATGATGTAATTAGCTGCTGCAAAAAAAGCCTATTTCAAGTACATAATTACATCCCCTGTAATTTCATGGCTTGATAAATTTATCGCAAGGTAATTACCTCATGAGCCAATACTGCCAATACCATACAATAGATAACATGACAATGGAATATAATGGGGGGGGGGTATTCCTCTTTCTTCGCCAACTGTTTTTTTCCTTCCTTTCTTATGAATGCTATGAACTGATTCAAATTTGGTTTGGATGAAAAACTCATTGACATCTACAGAAGTGTCGACTATGGCGGGAGTTAATTAGATGTAAAGATAAAAATTAAGACCCTTTCATATTTTTTTCAATGAATGAAGTTTTATTTTTTGCTTACTGGATTTATTTGCTCCAAAATTACAATTGACCTCACAAAAGTTACTCTTAGTTTCTTAATTGCCATGAATACCCTCCCTCCTGTTTAGTAATCTTTCAGAGTTCCCCTTCTACTCTCTCCTCCCAATGAGTTCGCAGGGATTGGGGAGACAACTACTACGGATTTGTAAGAATCTTCCAATCAAAAGACCATTATTATAAACAATAAACAGTTTCACCCCTCCCCTAGCTTATTGTGACAGGTTTCCCACACTCTCTGTGCTTATCCAGACCCTCCAGCAATTAAGCACGTAAGAGTAATTAACCAAATCCAAATCGATTGAATTGATTTCTCTTCAATGAAATGTTTCCGTTCAACAATGTTTCTTTTTCCTTCATTTCTTTAGATTACTGCCCTTTTAAAAGAAGTGACCAATATCCGAGAGACCGAAAATGCTAAATGGTATTATTGATTTTATCTTACCATTGAATGGTATTGTTTATTGTCCTTGTTATTAATTATACATAATTTCCAGTCGGGTCCCTGATGGATCTTCTCATCTGGACTTGCAGATTTTCAACTCCTTCCAGTATTTGTGACACTGTAGTTATTTTAATTTCCACAATATAATTCTCATTCAAAATCTCCTGATTCTCCCCTAACTTATTGAGGTGTTTTTCTAAAGGTGTTTGTTGTCTTTGCTGTAACATTCTTCTGGCAAAGAGTTCTATATTGATTGGACAAAAAATTTGTTTATATTATTGCAGTCCACGTAAGTACTTTGAAGATTTCCATATTATGTGCTCTGGTACTTGAGCGGTCTGTCAATCCATTCCACATACGGATGGAGTCCACTGCTGATCTCTCATGTAACCCTGACACTATCTTAAACATCTTTATCATATCTCATTTGATATGATGATAGCTTAGTGTTGATTGCTTCAATGCTCGTGGCCTTTCTGGGTATGTTAAATCTTTCATATTCTGTAGTTGCCTCTATAGTTATTACCTCTTCTATTGAATCACTGCAGCCCCCACATATGGCCCACCTGGACAATCAGGTTACAGATTCTTCTCTCTTCAAGTGTCCATATGTGTGTGTGTGTGTGCATCTCCAGGTGCTCCTGATCACATTTCTCTGGCTACAATCATGAAAATTTGCATGAATACACCACTAGGCACCATCTAAAGACTTTTTTTTTTTTTCAAAATAGTGTTTTTTGAGATCTCTATGACAACAATGACCAAATCTTGTGCTGGTATTTTTCACCTAGTTAGTTCTAGTACACAGCACTTACTCCCCAACCATTAGTTAGTTCACAGTACACTTGAGGGTTTACAGTACACAGTTGAAAACCTTTCTAGGTTTTTTTTTTTGTTTTTTCTTTCTTTTCCTCTCTTTTTTTCCTCTTCCTTTATATCTTTTTTTTCTTCATTATTTCTTCTTTTTCTTCTTTTTCCTTTCTTTTTTTCTCCAGAAACTTCTTCACACTTCATAGTTTACCTTCTTGCTGGCCTCTTATTACACCACGACTCCACAGTTTCGCTCTATTCATTTTCTGGACTTGCAAAATAAATATTTCTGACAGAAGGGAAAAAATTTGATGATTAAGCACTTAATTTTATGATTTTTGAACTAATGATTGTTTGAGTAACTTTTGGCACTCAATTTCTACATTTTGCCATATAAATCAAGGAGAAAGGGATTGTCAGTGGTCAGGAATGAAAATTAAATGTTACTGATAGAATAGGGCTATTATATATATATTGTTTGTACATTGTTAATGGTCTTACCATAGAAATGCATTGAAAATCTGGAAGAAAGGGATTGTCTGTATTCAGGAAAGCATTACTGATAGAATTGCATTACAAATGGTGAATACCGCTACACAATGTATTTTTACTCTATTTTGTTCTGTTATTTTCCGATTGATTATGTATGTCTAAAAAGTGAAAAAAGAAAGAAAATATCAATTATTCCCTTCAAACTTTACTTCAGTAACCAGGACAGTGATAATTTGAAATCTATTTATTTTCATTTGAACTAGGCAAAAATTTGTAGATTTACAATCACATAAGGCAAGAAAAAAAATTACATCTGAATATCACTGTCCTGGCCATAAAAGCATAGTTTGAAAAGAATAATAACCATTTTCCATGCTCTATACACTTAAACAATTAGAAAATAAAACTCACTACCAAGGAATAAAAAATCATGTTGCACATTTGCTTAATAACTTACATCAGTGATTTTAAAACTTTGAAAACTCAAGCACCCATTCTATAAAGGAGATATTCTGGCAGACTTTTTTGTTTTTTGCATTTAGTTTTTAGACTTTAATCAATGAACTTCAATAATGAACAATTTTTTTACCTTTAAAAGTCATATTCATTCTGAATGAATTACTTTCATTTGAGTTATAATATATGGTAGAGATCTGTGGAAAATAATTATGTTTTTCAAAAACTGTTCAATGGATGATGATGTTTTTTTAAGAATGCTGCTGCAGACCCCCAAGCATTATTTGTTAGACCCCAGTTTTGAAAGCACCAAGTAATTGCTTCTATATATGACATCCTTTTTATTATTTGTATTTTCAGTGTTGTAGTGTCTGAGTGGACGAAAATGCTTTCTCTTGTATCCATACATTTGAAAGCCCAGGGTCTGCGCTACCATTTGCTGCAGGGAGATGTTCCTCCCCAGAAGAGAATGGAAATGGTGGAGGACTTTAATAACAATTCCAAGGGAGCAGAGGTAAGAATCGAATATAACTTTCTCTCCTCACACCCACTTCTGATTTACATTAGTTTTTCCGCTTTTTTTTTCCCTCCAAATTAAAACTCACTTGAAAGCTGCATCAAATGGCCTTTAAGCTTGATGTTGAGTCATATACAATTTATAGGGATCAGCCATAGCAAATCACTTAAGGGTTGTCAAATTACCCATTCCTGGATAGATCTGGTTGATTTTTTTCCAAATTAGCTGATGAGAATACGTGATTTTTAATAAAAAATAATCAGAAAATTTATAAAAATATTCATATAAATCTTTTGATTGAATTTAGTAACAAATCGCTTGTTTTTTTTTTTGCATAATTAAAGTAGTTTATCTGCACATATTACACAATGTTTTAGTGCCCTTAACAATGAGCCCATTGTACCTTGTTATTTCACATATAAAATATTCTATGAATATCATGTTGTATACATAATTTTATGTATGCATGGCAATGTTTCACTCATTAGTTCATCCTTGTTGCGGCAAGAATTCCCAGCAAAGTTGAATAATGAATTCTTATTAAACTTCCAACTCTTCATCAGAGTGCAAGGTCTCCTGGGCAGCCATAAGTCTATACCTGGTTGCATGTGACAGTTTCTAATGAGTGACTAATCAGACCTGTAATTAGATTCATATGAAAGCAAATTCATTTGTTCAACTGGCCAATCTGTCTGAAAAGGGTTAGCTAATATGTTTTGCAATTAGTTGAGATGAAAAAATTTGTACATTACAAATGAGGTAAAAAAGGATTATCAGGAGTCAGGAATAGGAGAATTACTGACAGAATAGGGCTATTATCATATCTATAATGTTGATGCATTGCTAATGATCTTACTGTAGAAATGCATTAAAAATCAAAAAAAGGGATTGTCAGTGGTCAGGAATTATAGAAAGTGTTACTGACAGCCTATGAGTGTTATATGTATGATAATGCATTTGTAAATGATTTTACTATGAAAATGCATTAAAAATCAGTGAGAAAGGAATTGTCAAGGGGCAGGAATTAAAGCATGGCTTACTGACAGAATAGGGCTATTATATGCATAATCTAAATATAGAAAGTTATTGTCAATGGCCAGGAATTAAGGCAAGCTTTATTCATAGAATATCAATTTCATATGATTATGTATTATAAATATAAGTGTTATTTAACCTTTGTTCAGTCTATTCACTTTTCCTGAATGGATTTCTTTCAGGTGATGTTGCTGTCTCTGAAGGCAGGAGGTGTTGGACTCAATTTAATTGGAGGTAGTCATTTATTCCTCATGGATAGTCATTGGTAAGTTGGACACACACACACACACACATACACACCTTATCATTTAAAAGCCTTTGTCCCTTTTTAGGAACCAGCAAACAAAACTATTGGCAGTTTTTAAGTGGGTTTGGCTGGCTATGTATGTAGGTCACACCGATGGATTATTATGTATAGAAAAAAATGTTTTGGGTTTGTTTTTTTTTTGTTTTTGTTTTTTGTTGGGTTTTTTTTTCGCTTTTTTTTTTTTTTTTTTTTTTTTTTTTTTTTAAACCCTCCACCCCCTCAATAGGTTGGGGGTTAATTTGCTATGTAAGTTCATGCTGAATTGGTAGTTTGTGTTGAACAGAATTCACGCTTATCTTTTGAAAATTTGCACTTCTTTTCTGATCACTCTCCAACAAAAGGCAAAAGAAGTGACATTCATTGATCACCCCCTTTTTACCAATTCTTTGAATCAATCATATCCAACCTGGTATGCTGCCAAAAGACATTGATCACGTGATGGTTACTATTAAGTTATGAACCAGACTTGTTTTGTTTGTATGTTCAAGTCATGCTAAAGCAAACAGAAAGAGAGCAAGGGGTAAAGTGGATTTTGTGTTTCTATGTTAGGATGCACTGAAATGCACAGCTATGTGTCTTTTTATATAACTAATAAATTTTAAACTCTTGCAATAACTGACATTGTCATATCAAATCTTGGCTTTAATGAATTCCTGGAGCCATCCGAACTGACTTGGGATCTATGAAACAAAGTTCAATAAATGCAGCAAATATGTGGACTATAACAAACTTTCTTCTTCACTAAATGAAGTTCAATGAATGCAAGAACCAATCAATGTATAGAACTGCTCATAACATTAGTCATTCATATGAAAGTTCAGGTCGAAAATTGAGCAAGGGGCTACTGAACTACCTTTGGATCTACGGAACTATTTTCATTAAATGCAGTGAAGTAACGAACTTATTAACAGAATGAGTAGCAACCATTGGATGTCACAAACTTTTGGCGTTAATAACAAGCCTTTCCCTCCCCAATTAGTTTATTATAGCAGGGATTTCTATGAAGGAATTGGTCACTCTGTTGGTCACTTCATTCAAATTAATTTTGATACATGAAAAAATTGAAAAATTTAAATGATCAGTTTACAACACTCTTGGATTGTACACATCATTCTCTGCGAGCAGAAACAAACTCTTTACATAAACATCAATGATATGCCTACAAACTGATAATATATCTAATCAACACACAAGAGTGAAATTTGTAGTTCAGTGAGAGTGTCATAAACCAAACAGACTGGTTGGATGGATTGGAGCTGGTGATTCATAATTTCCCTTGGAATGCTAATTTGTTTGATTTTTTTGTTTCATTGATAATTTCATAGTCAATCATAAATTTTCATAACTTCGATTGGAGGAAGCATATAAAAAGCTCTGTAGCAAATCAAATTCTGTTTTCTTTTCTAAAGGAATCCTGCTTTAGAGGAACAGACCTGCGACCGAATCCATCGAGTGGGTCAGAAGAAAGATGTCAAAATTCACAGGTAAGTAGTTAATTGAAACTAGAGATCCTGACTCATATCCTTTTTATTATTAAATTTAATAAAATGCAGTTTTAAATGGTCAAGTTTTTTGCTTTAATTTGTTCTATTATACGTCAGCATAATGGATTACCTCCCTTTAATATCAGTTTACGAAGCAGAAACCAAACTTGAACAACAATTTTTTTTTAATATGTATTTAAGATTTAAAGTTGTTGAAGAACAAAATTCTTTTTTTTGTAGGTTTATCTGTGAGGAAACGATCGAAGAGAAAATTCTGGCCCTTCAAGAAAAGAAGAAAACTTTAGCTAAAGATGTTCTTTCTGGGTAAGCGTCTTGAACATTCTATTTATTAAATTAAAGATTTATAATAATATAGGACACTTTTTATTATCATTATTAAATAAAAATTCCTCTATGGGTATCTGCCTGAACAATTTACATTAGAAATACTTATTCAAGTAATAAAAATATATGAAACTTACTCAAAGAAATTTACAATCTTACCAGTACAGAGAAACATTTATCTGGAACATTTTATCTATTTATTTTTCTGAAATTATTCTACATATTTCAACTGATAAGTCCCCAAATTACTTTGATATTTTTTTTCCCCATATGATCTAACTGATTTTTAAATTATTCATACATGTAATGATTTTTTTTCATATAAGATGGTAAACTATTTTAGTATTTCAAAATTCTTGGGAGAAAAAAATCTATTTGTTTTTATAATAGACCTAGCAGGTAAATTTCCTGTCTTATCTGACATTAAACATCTCAAGTGTGTTCACAATATTGCAACTCTTTATATATTCTTGACACAACGTCTTGATCACTTCATATATTTCTACTAAGTCAAACAACTTTTGACCTGTTCCTTGTGTGGTGATCAGTTCTCAGCACCATTTTACCAACCCCTGATTCAGTGAAACCTAAAATTGTCATCTAATTCAGGTCAGGGGTACAAATTTTGAGTTCTGAATTCTACGTTCCATCTCCTTCTTTCTATAAAATTGATCCAATGTTCACTCAAACTGGCACGCTGCATTGGAACAAAAATTCAGTCTTGATATTTTGTCAATGATTTCGTAGCAGTTGGTTTTCAAATAAATTTTACCGATCACATTTTCTTGCTGTTAAAAAAATCTCAAAAGTTTCATCAAAGTTTGGTAGATTTCCTGAAAGCTCTTCATTCATATTTTTTTTTTTTGGTAGGGATGGTATCCAAGCTTCACGTCTGGGATTGAACGATCTACGTATGTTGTTTGACATCTGAGCTGCAAGTTTGAAAACCCGGTTACTCTGTCATCCTAAATCATTTGTATCCATTGGAAAGCATTTTAGGAGGATCATCTAAATCATGTACATGTGTGGCAAGGAGAAGAAGAAACTTTTCATCTATAAGTGTGTAAACATACATATACACACACACACAAACCCTGATATTTTATATATAAGTTTATATATGCTCTGTAATATCTCATATGTAGTTTTATGTGTGTGTGTGTGTATATATATATATATATATATACACACACACACACACACACACTTTGTGTGTGTGTGTGTATATATATATATATATATATATATATACACACACACACACACACACACTTTGTGCTGTTTATTATGATCACGAATGAAGTTATCAAATGGTTATTGTTATCAAAATCAGTCAGTCCCAAACATTTTATTGTATGTATTAAAAATTTCATTATTTTTTATAATGTAAAATTGTTTATAACTACGAATTTAAATGGTTTCCATTTTTATACCTTTTGTTTAATATTATCGTCTTGTTACTTTTTATCTGAAAAAACCCTGTCCCAAAGTGATCGCAATAAGCAGCTTCTCTCTGTGTATATGATATATATATGAGACTTGCAACTGTAAAATTTGATATTCTGATGAAAAGTTGTTTGTTGTAAATATTTATACAAACTTGGTCCATTGTTTTGTTTCTATTTCTTTTGTTTTAACATTGTTGATTTTAGCCAAATCTGTAATCGGTTTTCACTTTTAAAGGTCAACTGAAACAAGAAAAAATCACTTTTTTCCAAATGGCACACATTTGATGACCCAAAGGTGTTGAAAATTGTATTCAATTTTTTCCCTCAATACATCCTCTCATATGACTAAAAAAAATCATTCATAATGTTCATCTGTTCAGAAATAAAGCTGTAGGTATAATACATTACTTACCCCCCTTCATGGGAATCAACTGTGACATCACGGCTGACTATTTCCTTCATCGCTATCAGCCTTAGTCCCATTAAAGCAGAAGATCAATGTTTGTTTACTTTTAAAAAATTATATTGTTAATCCATAATTATTAGTTTCTGCTATTATATATTGATATAACTGAAATAATTAAGCAAGGTTTGATTTATTTTTATTCTAAATATTTTCATTTTTTATTGTATTGCTAATTTATTGTATATTCCTTGCATTTATTTCCAGTAGGCAATTCTAGGAGTGTAAATGGATATCTTTTTACACTAATCACACTTGCAATAATCATTTCTAAAAATATTTGTATAGAATGGATTATTTTGTATCAAAATTTGTATAGAATTATTCTTTTTTGTTTTGAATTAATTGTATATCTTCAGTAATATAACAATATTTACTTTTCTCAATCAGTTTCCAGACATCACAAAACAAACATTATTGTGGTCCCATTTTTTTCAAGTAGTCGCATTTAAAAAAAGAAAGAAAAAAAAATGCTTTTGCACATTCAATCCATAAGACCTTCTCTTCAGGGAATTTGTTGGTTTTGAAAAAAGTAGATTGTGTGTTAAAAAAAATTCAACTTTAGGGAATGTTGTTGTCTGAGTGACTTTTTAAAAAGCCACCATATAGTAGACGATTGATATCATGGGCAGCAATGATGTGTCATGTGATATTGAGTTGGATATCGATACTTACGGATCAGTTGGCTTCAAAATAATTAAGGTTTCAAAATAAGGTATTTAGGTCACAGAGAAATATAAACTAAAGTAAAAATATGTACTGAAATTTGTTTCAGTTGACTTCTGAAGTGAAAATTCTACGGGTCCAACTAGGTATTAGGAATGAAACCAAGAAAACTTACTACAATAAATTTGGAAATCTTGTGCAGTAATTTCATCCTTCAAACCTTGGCTCAAAAGCTAAGATTACATTTTTTATCAGCTCATTTGCTGGTTACATCGTCAACCATCCCTGTCTGGGTTTCTGATATCTTGGCTTGTGATATATGAAATAGATTTGAAGGCAACAAGCAGGCAAATTGATATCACTCACTCCAACATTCTTGCTTCAGCACTTGGTATTCTCAAGAGATCACTTATCTAGATACTGATCAGGCTAAACGTTGCTTAACTTTAGTGATTGTTTTCTATCAATTGTAGCATTTCAGTTTTGATAAGTCAAAGTACAAGTATACCTTGATTAGTACAGTTAATTTGTTCTACAATATGCATACTGTTTAAACCTGCATGGTTCAAGGTCTTGTTATAATTTAATGTGTTTTTATGTCCAGCTCAAACTGAGTTATATTGATTCGTATGGCAATACCTTGACTGCACATCAAAACCATACTTTTGAACGTATTGCTGTACAAGTCTGAGAGGATGTTCAGGTAGGTGAGTTACCTCCCTTGATTGATGGAATCGACTTTATGAATTGATTTTCTAAAAGGGTTATACTTTTTATTCTCCTCTACTTTTCCGGGTCTAAACGACATAACTTAGTGTCAAATGAAAATATTTTTTATTTAATTTTATTCAATGAACTATTATAAATCATTATTATTAATTTTTATGACTACTTTGTACCTTCAGTTACTTAATTATTTTTCTAAAACCTTTTTGACGGGTTTATTGATAACAGGTTTATTAATATCAATTAAGATTTTTCAGAATCTAGATGGCTTGGTTGAGGGAAGAACCCTCTATTTTAGATGTTTTCTTGTGATGTCATTAGAAGAATTTATTTTAATACTATTTATTCTTTGATGGAATTTTTTTTTTTTACATGATTTAAAATTTTAATGCTACTGTTGTTCAATTATTGACTGTGAGGGCGAGTTTTTGATAAAGTTGATTCAGTCATTAACTGAATTTCAGATTATCTGAACAAGATTTCAATGTCTGATATCAGAGTTTAGTATGACTTCTTTTTTTATTATCCAAACACTCATCTGAGAAAAATATTTCCCACCCATCTCAGTCAGATGATCAAGGTTTCTCTGTGGTGGAAGGAAGAGGGTGGGTTTTTTTCTTGTGGGGGGGGGTATCTCTGTAAAATTTTAATAAAAAAGAAATTATACATCAATAATCTTGAGAAGGGTCATTACCATTCAAAGGGTCTATCTGACAATTGAACTCTTGTTTGTGTTGTTAACACAACAGTTCATTCAATTCATTCTACAGCCTTCTTCAGGTGTACTATCCAAATATGATGGTTGTAAACAGAAAATTGTAGCAACTTTTGTAACGTTGGATTCAGGTGAAATCTTTTTTTTTTTCCTTATTAGGCCTGGATTTCCTTACCTTGTCCTTCTTGTGTAGCAGAAACCACATCAAGTTGAACCCCACCTTTATCTGACCTTTACACTCAGTTTTAAACATTATTATTGATGTACTTCAATGGTTTTCCTCATGAAACTTGATTTCAATTGGATGAAGAAAAAAGTTTTATTATGGTTGTATCTTAACTTTCTTAAATTTTTCAACACAATAATTAAACAAATACAAAACAAATAATTTATCCTAATACAAAATTCTATAACTCTTTTTTGAATCACTATGAATCTTCACAATATTTAATAAGTTAAAATGATTCAGTGAAATCAAATGACTTGACTTTTTCTTGGTGTGAAATGTGAGTGGGGTGTATTTTGAAATGTTAATGTTATGTCATATAGTTTTCAGAGACGACGAGAATCAAGATTCATAACTTTTTTTGTCCATCAAAAAAATATGCCAAATCGAATCAAAATTTATGCAGAAAAATTTTAAATAGTCATAATGATGTTTAAAACTGAAAATGGAAATTTGATCCTATGTTTCATTGACATGAGAACAGATACTATACTTTGATCTTGATCTAAAAGCTACAAAATGCTAGTTATCAAAATTAGAATCATGCCAAGTTAGTTATTAGATTCATTTTAGTAAAGGTACAGTAGTTCAGATTACAAGTATACTTTCATTAATGTGATTCATTCATTTAAAAATTTACTGTCCTTTTCAAAGTCTTATTAAAATTGAATTTGTTTTTAACTAGATTATATTTATTCATACAGCAATATGTTATCTGTATTTTATCAAAACTTGCACTATTCAAGATACTGCTGCAATATCTAACAAGTCCATCCTAGCTCCAGACGAAGATAATCAATGTAAAAAAAGTGCCTCTAGCATGCAGTGTGTATTTACAAGACTTATTTTGGAGAATAGTTTCTCCAAAACCGGGAAATGCAGTAGTTTAGGTTTTGTTTTGCAAAAACAAAAATTCACATTCATATGTACATGTATTTTATTTAATTTAGAGAAAATTTGAAGGAATAACTAAACCAAGACAAAAAAAAATTAGAGAAAAATAGTTCATTAATGAAAAAAATTTACAAATAAAGTAATTTGATTGAATTTTTTCCATAGGAAAAGTTGCATGAATTAGTAAATTGTTTGAAAAGTTCAAGATTTGGGTTATATGCAGCATACAGTTCTCTGGGGGAAAGGGGGGGGGGTCTTTCAATTTTTAGATGTAGCCCCTGGGGAGGATTTTAGGGCTTTAGGGTGTGAATTGGAAACAAAGATTGACATTCAAACTGTTGGAATATTTAAGTTAAACTTATATAAAAATATAAACACACACACACACACATATATTTTGCTCCTTTGGCATATATATAAGATTTTCATTATATGCATTTTATTTGGACTGCACCTTCTGAGTGTCATTGTGCCCTTCCAAATTCTCTTTCTAAAATGTAGGTGCATGGGTAAAAAAAAGGTTGATAATCATTACATTAGACCCCAAAACCAGTGGAAATTTTTTAGAGTTGTACAAGGTAGGGGGTTCTATTTACAATGTAACTATAATAATAACTTTCAACTTTTCTTATGTGTACATGCACCGTTTTTCGGACTTCACGTATGCCACACTTCCATCCGTACTACAGTAAAAATAGCCAAAAAAATTTGAAAGTAAGAGTCCACTTTAGCATTGTAATTACATTTTAAATAGAACCCCTACTACTCACACCTTTGTAAAACTTTTCTTTTTTTTTTTTTTAATTTCTAAAAACTTGAATTTCCTAATAGTTCTAAGGTCTAATGGATGGAAGGCACCTAAAATTGAAAAAACATTTTTTTTTTCATCTTGGACTCTGATGATGATACTTTTTTAGCTAAGTGTGTCAACATTTTAATTCTTTTTTTTTTATAATTCTGTTATCTGAGTGTCAGTTACATGAATTTTAGCTTTAGATAAACACTTATCGATGAGTGCCTTATTTTTTTAATATATTTATACAACTGGGAGTTTGATAAAATATAACTTGAAAATTTAAAATATACTTATGAAATTAAAAGATTATTTTTTTTCAAAGTCCATCGTGTATCACCTGAAAACCTTTTGCCTATCACTGCTTACACACTTGTCACAGGTTTGTCATTATTGATCTAGGGAGAACTGCATGTCACTAAAAACCGAGGCTATTATCTCTCCCATTTCAAAATGCCCACCATTCCAGCTGCAGGGTCAGCATTTTCAGTGGTATTGTTGTCTGCTTCTTTAACTTTAAATTTGCCAACAGCACCTGCGACTCTAAGGTGAGGCCAGTGGCCATTTTGAAAGGTCATAATTGCCAAAACCCAATCTTGACCAAAAGTTCAACCAGGTGTGAACCTCAGCAGAATTTTAAAATTGGTTGATTCTGTTTTCAAATATTATCTACCCAATTTAAAGAAAAAAAAATTAACCGGAAAATATACACTGTATTTGATGGCCTATTAGAACCACTCGCCCATTATTTCAGCTGGTAATAATGAAAAAAAAAAATGCAATTGCTTGAATTCTTATTGTCCGGGAAAACCGTTCTGACTGATCAAACGTAGAATCCAGATCCCAAACTAATTCAAGTCAAAAATGCTAATTTTCAGATTACACCATAATAATTAAATATCTGTACCTTGCATAAATGAATCACCATGGCCCGCATATCTTTGATTCAGGAATTGTTAGTTGGTGAAGATTTGACCATAGACAACCAAAAAAGCGCATTTTTTATGAAGAAAAAAAAAAAGTTTTTAGATTGCGCCTAGTGGTGTACTCACACAAATTTTCAAGGCTTGAGCCCCTAAAATGGGACCAGGAGACCCCACATCCACAAACAAGCAAAGAGGAAAGAATCTGTAGCCCACTTAGCTAACTAGTTGGTCAAGCGGATCATTTGTTTCAACTTACTATTTCTTCAAAATATACAAAATTTGAAAAACTTTGTAATAAAAATTCAATTGTGAAATCTGGAAATTTGCATTTTTGTCTTATATCAATTTTTGGGGTCTGGATTGTATATTCCATACGTTTTGACCAATGTGGGGCTGGGCAAAAAGGTTACATAACCATTTGAGGGTGTCTTATAAGCCATCGAATAGAGTAACTACCTCTCCAGGTTGCCAGATTTAGCCAGAAGGTTTAGATAACCTGAGCTTCATTAAATTGACTTACAAAACACAGGCATTGGAATAACTTTTAATTTGGACACATAGGTTAAACCTCTGCCTCCCAGCACTATTCCAATGCCTGTGTTGGCAAAGTCTTTGAGATGAAGTTCAGATCATCTCTCCCTCCTGGACAAATCTGGCGACCCTGCATCTCACCCGTAGCTTAAGCCAGACTATTTTATTTTTTTTACCAGTTTCCTCATTAAAAAATTCCTTAAATGCAGATGATTTCAGAATGTGTTTTGGACAAAAAAGTTGTCAAAATCTGCCAAGCCATAAGGAGATGTTCCCAGACCCACAAAACCAGGTAATGTCTTAACCAAAGGATGATCATGAAGATCTATAGTAAACACAGTTCCATAATTAACCATGCCAACCAGGTGATTGCCCTGCAAGAAAAAAAAAACATGCCAAGATCCGAATAATCATTGATTTTTTTCAAGTCATTATATGAAAAGAATATCATTAGGTCTGTTATGTCTATTACAACTAGGTGTAAAAGCATCTAGAATGAAGATGAAAGAAATCCAAGTCAAAAATCAATAATGGTTGACAATGCATCATATAGAAATTCATGATAATATTATCAAGTCTATTATGTCCATTACAACTACTCGATGTAAAAGCAACTAGTATGAAGATGAAAGAAATCCTAGTCAAAAATGATGGTTGACAAAATTTTTGTTTTCTTTACATACCTGTGTAAAAAGTGTTATATGGTTCCATCCAGGCTTTGCGGAAGGCACGATTCCTTTTTTAATTATTACTGACTGAGCTGAAAAAAAAATTATAATTCTCTTTATTAAAAATCAATAATTTCAAGTTTTTCAAAATTTCAACCAAACCAAAACAGATCTAAACAGCTTTTAAGATATGCTAGCATCAACTGCTGTCACTGGCTGATGCTGAAAGAAGTTATGTTTCTTGCTCAGTATTACCAATTTGAATGTTGCCAAGTTATCTCCCTTGTTCAGTTTTGCCAATTCATTGCTTTTCATCAAAACTTAAAAACTTTCGGTTGTCTCTAGAGTCTAGATTAGTGGCAGGCCTGTATGGGGCAGGGGAATAAACAACAAAACATTACTGGATCCCCTCCCCCAAAATTCAACCAACTCTTTCTTACCACCACCACCACCACCCCACACAAAATTTCATTGAAATCAGCAAACTTTTGTAATTCAGTGTAGAGAGATTTAACAACATTGTTACTCATTCGCTATTTTTCTATAAAAGGGTGGTCAGAACCCATATCAAAGGAAAGTAAATCTTTAAAAAAAAGGGAAGGGGAACAACTCTTTGAGTGAACTTCTAGGCTCAAACTAGCTGTAATGTCAGATAGTTCTTACAATATAAGTATATCCAGACTGCTGTCAAGAGTGCAAAATGTAAACTTGTTAGGGAAAAGAGGAAATATGGCAGGGGGAAAATTTTAAAGAATTTTGAGAAAATCGAAGTTTGGTTTTGTGAAGTACCAAAAATTTTTTTTATTCTAAGCAAGTCATCCACCCAATTTTACTTACCAAAATCAGCTGAGAGCACAAAGGTTTTCTTCCTAGGATTGAGGAAAAAGAAGTTTCCCTGGGCAGAAATTGTGTTGCAGCCAAGGTCATTAACCCGAGAGGCTATAAAGATCTCATCTGACCCATTCACACTCCCAACACGAGCATCCACTTCAATGAAAGTATTCAACCTAAAAGGGAAAAGAAAGGAATTATATAAGAAACAACATAGCAGCCACAAAACCTTCTGTATGTAGAGGGAGAAGGTCAAAGGCAAAAGGTCACCATAATCAGGAGTGGTCAAGGGAAGAGATTTTACTAAAATCTGATTACATTTTAACAGTATACACATGTAAATCTGTTATGCAAATTCACTTGCATCACAATAAGAAATGAGGACAACAAGATATTTCATTCATTCAACGAATAAGAAGAGCTATGTGTTTATGTGTATGCCTTTGCAAGTGTGATTTTTTTAAGGGAGTTCTTTCCTAGAAAGATTAAAGTCTTTCTAACAGGTATGATGTGTAGGGAAATCAAAATCTCTCTCATATGCATAAATGTAGAAAGATTAAAGTCTTTCTGGCTTGTATGATGCTGCAGGGAGATCTAAGTCTTTCCCAGTTGGTATATAGAAAGATTGACATCTCTTTCATGTGATGGGTGAATGCATGTCAAGGTGCAAACGTGTTGTCTTGGCTCTTCAGTCAGGGGGCACAGTCCACATGTTTGTGTCTAAGGACTCTGATTGGCTGTGCCCTTTTAAACCAATGTGATGTGATTATTCACTTTATTCCTGTTTACTTCATGAATGGAATTGAATAATTTTTTTTTTCAATTACTTATTTTTTTTTAATTTTGTTTAATTTACACAAAATAACATTAGAAATTATTTTATGCTGACAGATCTCACACACACTCATCATAACTAAATGCAAATTATAGAGTATTCTCCCTTATTTTTTAGTAAAACCTCAGATGAAATTGATAAGATATAAAAATTTCATTTATAAAATTAACAGCTTTGGAGGAGTGAACAATTAAGTCTTAATGAAGGTAAGAGAATATGAAGAAACCACCCAAACTCCACAGAAATAAAGGTAGATAATTTTCAACAAATGCATCACGTTATAGTTCCCAGTAATAGATACATAGACACACACACACACACACACACATATATATCGAATCACTCTAGCCTAACAAATTGCACACCCAACCGTCCAGTCTAGTGTCTTCCAAATCTTTCTCTCTTTGTTCATGTGTGTGTGTGTGTGTGTGTGTCCGGGCATTCCTTGTCACATTTTTGGGACTACAACCTTGAAAATTTGCTGGAAAACATCAGGAGTCAGCATCTATAAATGTTGTGCTATTAAGGGTTTCTCTGGTCACTTTGGACCAACAATGCCCAAATCTTAGGCTGGTATTTTCTTTCAGATAAAAGATCTATATTCTTTTAAAATAATTTCAGATGAAAGATTAGTTAATTATAGATAAAAGATCTTTTTTTCAGAAGATCAATTTTCTCAAGATAAATTTAGATAACAAATCTATTTTCCAGACGATTCTTTTGTGCGAGAATATATATATATATTTATAGATATATTTATATTTAGTTTTCATTTCTGAACAAATTATCTAAAAAATTTGATTATCTGAATTATAAATAAAATCAGTGAGAAATAATCATTTGGTCACCATTTTTCTCCATTTCCAATAATGTTGATAGATTTGTTGAGGATGTCAGCCATGCACCACACGACGGGAGTTTTTAAAACTGTTTGTCTCATCACTTTGTTGTACGGCTGCTCCACTTGGACGACCTCGAACGAACCCGTTTGGGGGGCAAAATTATAAGGTTCAGCATACAAAGGGTAACCTGGAAACAACAAACAAGCAAGAATGGCTCTGGTTAGTCGTTCAATAGAAAGATCCTTTGGCAGAATGCCATGCTTAGGAATGATCAATGAAAAAAATTGGAATAAGGGATGATAGTTGGATTACTGAAAAGTTTGAATTTCCAAAAAGCAAGTCAACACAAACTAGTGACCAATTTAGCATAAACTTGAATTATAAATTTCACATCCCCCCTTTTCCCATACATAATAAGGAGAATACTGCTATTTATTTGTTGGCCCCATTAAATGTGTTGGCCCCATGCAATGATGTAGTTTGCGTGTAGGCTAGTGAGGACCTGTCGAGATTAAACAATAGAAGATACAATGAAATGTGCCGAGACAAAGTAACAATTTAGACGTACTTTCAAAGTCATCAGAATAGGTCGATGGGAACATCGCTGAAGGTGGAATATTTGAATAAGGTTTCTGTTGCCCAATGCCCTCCATTGTAGTCAGCGTAATGACTTCATCCACGTCCAGAGAAAGAGTGACACTGCCATTGTGGACCTGGTAAAAGAAATAAAATCACAGGGAATACAAGGAAGAAAACAAATTCTGTACTAACTTTTCCATTTTGATCACTTGATATTTTCAGAGTTGGAGTCAGGTGGTTATTAACCACTGTTATCTACAACAGATTGGTTTAAACGCTGCTGCTGGGTTTAGGTTATTCATGTGTTCTGGGATTTATATGAATCTGCCCAGCCCTGACCATTCATAGAAGAAACTTGAGATTTTGCTCACTCGCTAGAGAAGAAAAATTTTCAGTTTTTTGAAAATTCCTCTCTGAAATAGTTTTTTTAGTTTTTTTTTATAATCACAGCCCAACAAAAAGCAAGAGAAGTAGCTTACCAATTGAAAATCATTTTTTCCAACTTTTTAATTGATCACCCCAACACAGCATAAATAGATGGTGGTGATTCATAATTTACCTTGGAATGCTAGTTTTTATTTACTGACAATAATGTTGCTGATGATGATGATAGTAGTAGCAGTACCAATAATGTTGATATTCATACTAATACTAATAGTGATGCTGGTGGTAATTCTGACTATGATTATGATGGTAGTAATTGTTGATGATGATGGTATTAGTAATAATAATGTTGATAATGATGATGGTAGTAATATTTCCAAAATCCTAATTTCAGTTTCTTTTTGTTGCAATTCCTAGATTATCATTCCATTTTCCCACAACTACGTCACCTGCCAGAAGCTGTTACCATCATTGCTAACCTCAGCAGGCAACAATATGTGTTTGATAGCACAGTGGTACCTCTCTTAATGAGGACAATCTATTCCACAAAACATCTCGTTAGATGAAAGTAAATAGTTGCAAAATTTGATAATAATGATCTACCATACTTCATCAACTAAAATTTCTTTTGGCAGTTGGGAATTATTGTTATGTGAAATTTGGTAATGAGACTCCTTCAACTGGATGTTTTTTGGATATGAATTTCACTTTGTTTTTTCACAAAACACAAAAACCTACTCACTGGAATAGGTTTCACTTGTTTGAAAAGCACCGATGGTTGTCCGTTGAAATTCAATCGGCTGTACCAGACTTGAAGCTGCTTGATGGACTTCTGTAAAAATATGGAAAAAAAATCAATTTTAAAAAAAAAAGCTTCCCTACCAAAACTGACGCACAAAAAAATTTCCACCCTACAAACAAGTAAACATCCACTAAAAAAAAAATTCCCATCAGACAAAAAAAAATACCCCCCCCCCCCCAGTCTGAAAATGGGAGAAAAAGCCTTTAGGCAGCTTTTGGGGAGTCACCCTCACTGTACATGCCAGGCTATAAGACAAATGGTTCGAAAAGATATTTGGAGGATTCCTACTCACTGCAACTCATCCAAGCCTCTATACTTTAGTAGACAGCCTCCAAGTCATATTACCAGCATATTGGATGCAGTATGATATCTACAAAGCTTTTTTTCATTTGAATGACCATCTTATATACTTGCATATATGGACATTATATTATATTATATGGTGGGGCATTTGCCCTCCATCAAGCTTTCTCACCAAAGGCAATGTGTTTGAAAGTTGGAGGTTGGAACCTCATAGTCGATAAAAGATAATGGTGTTGTACATTTGTTCTATGTAAACCAAACTTAACATTTCCATCTAAAAAAGACTGTATTATCATTTGCTGGTAACAGGGTTGCCAGTGAGATATATTCCATATATACTTTTTGCACACACCCCAGGAGATATATCCTTCTCAGTCTCAAAAGCTAAATCAAAGGAGGAATTGAATTATATTTCCTATTTCTAAATTAACTGAGAAGCATCAATACAAACTTTTTGTAACATGTTAATAAGCGATTTATTCAAGCCAAAGGAAAGTGAATGACAATATTCTAATCTACTGGTAATAATAGAGTGAACCAACTGCTCTGCTTCATTGTTGGAAAGTGAGTTTCTTATACTACAGACATCTCCAATTAATTTATAACAGTGTGAGACAACATTATTTACATGCATTTCTAAGTTTAGAGATTTATCCAGTTAGGCTCCAAGATTTTAATTTTAAAAAAAAAAGTTGAAGAAAATAAATAACTCACAAAAGAGCCGTTCAGTTGAATCGTGATATTCTGAGGTTCGACCTGATATTTGGGCAATCTCGGACGGATACAAATCGAATGATTGTGACTCTGGAAAATTAATAAATAAAATTACCACAAAAGTAACAAATAAAGTTGTATTGGATTCATGCCTAACATTTGCAACCCATTGTGTTTTTGTTTGTTTTTCTTCCTTAGCTTGTCATATGTTTGTGTTCTTTATGGCGTATTAAATCTTAAATTTATGTTAGGGAACTTTAATGTTAAATCAAAGAGAGTAACTTTTAATCAAAGTTACTTCTCTCACACTTTTTTGTATTTTTTTGATATTTTTCTTCAATTCAATTCACAAAAGACTTCTTTTTTTTTTAATTCTATTCATTGAAGAGTTCCAATGAATAGTTGAACAGTTATGAGTGGTTCATGGATTAGTTGATATCTGGCCTTATATTTTGAAAGTACAGTAGCTTTTTGCTATAACAAATTTCAGCTTTAATGAACAAGTGGATCCATCCAAAATGACATCATAATTAAGTTGCGGCAACTTTGTTTTGGTCAGATTGCTAAAAGCGAGGCCTGGTATTGCCGTGCAAAATATTAGCTCATGTCTGCTTACCAATGCTGGATATTTTCTGGCAATTTTGAATGCTTTTCATCAATTAATTGGCAGTATGATTGAACTTCCAGATGCAAAAATAGTCTCTCTTAGAGTTTGAACATTTTTTTTTACTGAGTTTGAAATCATTTAAAAACAATAGTCTGATTTCCTTTGAGTAAAGCGTCTCCAAGAGTAGGGTATCATCTTATTAAAACTGATATGATAACTCAGGAGTTGAAAATCTCTGAGGAAGCTAATGCTGTATAATCAGTTAGATATGGATAACTACATTTTTTGCTTTAGAATTCGTCAAATTGCAATCATAAAGACAAATGCAAAACTCAAACATTACAAGTGGAACAACCTAATATTTTACAAAGAAAATAAAAGTTTATTGTTACAATATCATATCGTTTCCTTGTTGTGCAGTATTACATGCTTTGCAGCCTCATACCAATCAACATCCTGGTGGTTGGAAACCATTACTCTACAACATCTGTGTTGATCCCTAATTGAATTTGGAGTATTGAAGAAAAAAAACATACTTACCATGGTTTCAATAATAATGGTCAGTTGGTCAGATTTTGGACTGGTCAGGGCAACGTAGCTGCCACCCTTCTTTAATTTTCCCACACCATGGCCATGGGGCAAGTAATGCCAACCAATGTCTGTGAAGTGAGTCGTGTGAGCTGCCAAAAAAAATGAATCCAGTCACAAGTCAAGAATTGTTGAATCATTCGTTTTCTCCCATCGCTCAATTAGTCTTACCACAGCCAGGGCCCCTGGGAGTGGGATGCATCAAATCAGGGTGAGCAAGAATTTCATGGTTAAATCTATATATTGAAGGCAAAAGCAATTGTCTCCTAAGTCAATATGATATCCAAATCTTTTTTTGCTTGTTTGTTGTTTCCAGATTACCCTTTGTATGCTGAACCTTATAATTTTGCCCCTCAAAATGGGCCCATGTCAGCTTACTGACGCTGGACATTTTCTGGCTAATTCTGAATGCTTTTCATCAAATCATTTGCAGTATGATTGAGCTTCCAAACATGAAATTAATTTTAGGTTGACTATCATTTACTAGCATGTGAATGTAGTATGGCATGCTGAGAAGGTTACAGCAGATAAAAAAGGAATGGCTAAAGGATAAGGGTGTTTGAGCAGTATGTGCAGGAGGGCTGAAAACAGTCTTGCACTGATTTATCAAATCCCTCTTGGAGGCCCTGTCATTAGCAAACAAGTTTCTGTTGACTATCAATGTTATGAGTTTAATCCTCACAGGGTGCTCTACAACTGAATTAATATCTGTCCTTATTAAGACCAGAGAAGAATTAAATGTCTTCAGAAACTTTGAACACCAATTTTACTGCCCTTGGAATAAATGATTCTCTAACTATTGAATTCATACTTTTTCAAATTCAAATCTTATATCAAGGGAAATAATCGAATCACTGTAGCCCCACAAATGGCCTGACCAACTTGCCAAGAGGACTACAGATTCTTCTTTCTTTGAGTGTCTGTTTTGTTTTGTTTTTTTGTTCTCTCTCTCTCTCTCTCTCTCTCTCTCTCTCTCTCTCTCTCTCTCTCTCTCTCTCTCTCTCTCTCTCTCTCATATATTGGGGGTTACAACCTTGAAAAATTATATGTTTACACCTCTTGGCCCCCACTAAAAATGAATTTTTTTTTTTTTTTTTTTTTTTTTTCTTTCAAAAAAAGTGATGGGGCATTCTGGGACCAACAATGCCCAAATCCTGTACTCATATTTTTTCAAATAATTTCAGATAAAAGATCTATTTTTTAAGATAACTTTTGGTCACTTTTCAGATAATTAGATCTAGTACACGTACAGGCTATGGTGATTCACTTATGCAAGGTAGATATTTCTGATCAAAGTTACTTCCCTTGCACTTTTGGGCAATTCACAAAAGAGATCTTTTTTTTTATGAAGTCTGTTTATTGAAGAGTTTTAATGAGTTAAGGTGTAGTTTCAAGCGGTTCATGAATTTAATAGTTAGGTGGGATCAAATACAGAAAAGATCGTTCTTGGTTTTGTGGATCACAGAACTGATCCAATCAAAGGTGGATCACTGCCTTTAAGGCAAGGAAGTCAGATTTGAATGCTGGAAAGAAGACCTATTATATTATTCTACAAGGGTCAATTTCCATTGAACCAATTCTTTTTTGAACTTCTGACTTTACCAAATGCCTGAAGCAATTTCAGTAGCCTCCGAATAGGCAGAATATGTGAACAAAATTCACAGATGGTCTCCTCTTTCAAAAAAAAAAGTTGTGAGGTCAGCATTTGTTCTCAACCCAATAATAATAATCTGACTTCCATCTACTTCTATATAATACAAAATGTCTGATTAACCAAACCAAATATGGTGTGCATACTCAATGGACTTAAGGCAAGGCTTTGAAGTAAAATTTTAATGACACTAAACGCCAACTAGTACATAATAGGAAACAGAGTAATTGCCAAAAATTGGTGAGTACTACAAGGTCTGTCTAAGAAGTCTCCAGCCATTTTGAATATCCTGAAAACTGGTGATCCTTCTTTGAAATAACTCAACAACCAATCAGCGAGGATCTTACAACACATATGTGAACAAAAACTCTCCCATTGGGTAACTTATTTGGCAGTGAGATATCACAAAATGAGTTTGTGTACTGCTTGTCTATCACATTCATAATACTCATTCTTCACGTCTTGTTCAGGGTTTTTAGGGGCTAAAATCATTCAGATCTATCAGTGCCCCTTAGAGTCCTAATATGACACCTTCTGATTGCTGGCTTTTCCCAAAGCTAGAATTGCTGTTGAAAGGGAAATTCTAGACTGTGGACGAGATTGAAGAAACATGTCAAAGCAGCTGATAGTGATCCCAGAAGAGGATTTTCCAACTGATTTGAAAAGTGGAAAGAAAAACTGGGATAAGCCTGCAAGATTCTAAGGCAAGTATTTAGAAGGGGGATTAGAGCCACATTCCCCCAGATAGGCTTTATTTTGTGTTTTTTGATTGGTTGGATATTTTATGGAAAGATCTTGTCATGTAAGACCCATATTTTATGTGGTGTCTATTCTGATCACCTGTAATCCAGATCGGTGGATCCACTCGATAATATCCGCTCCAGGGTTCATTGGCTGTCATCAGTCCACATCGATTATAAGGCAGAGAAGGATAATAACTGGCAATCAGATTCCAAGATATTGTGCTGAAAAAAAAAAGAAAGACATTAGAAATTATGAGAGGAAAAGTTATTCCAAAAGTTGTTCTGTAGACCCATTATAACATGTTATAAGCAAGTCAATGTTGTAACAAATTTTCCTAATCCAGACCCACCCAACTTCTTCAAGACCAACCCTTGTAATTCATGCAGAAATGAAGAGCAAACCGTGGGGGTTGGGGTATGGTTAGGCCAGTCTGGCAGGAAAACAGAAATTAATCAAAAATATTTTTAAATCATGACACCTCACCTGAAGGTTACATTTTGACAAAACTTCTAGTGGGATTATCTAATAAAAAACATGAAAGAATGTTTTTGTTTATTCATTCAAATTTCACTTAGTTTCTATTCAACAGATGATGTTAGCCATTTTTCACTTATCATTGTCCGTCCTTAAATATCACAGGTAGCTCTCTTGTACCCCAACATCTACATTATAATGGAGAGGCCTATACAATGATTTCCAAATAGATAAAAATAACCAACCTTGTCATGTAGCCATTTACATAATTCTGATTCAGGATCTAAAAAGATTTTTAAAAATTCATTACAAGATTGAAAAATTGCATTCACTGCAAAGGTTTAATTTTCAAATCATTATTCGATTTACAAGCATAGAACCCATTTTTGAAGTATGGAAACAAATACACAGAATTTTTAGTGATAAAGTTAGTTGGAAAAGGAAAATTTAGATTCGGTTTAACCTATTTTTGTCTGCTAAATCTTTAATTTGTTTTGTGCAGATGTCTGTTAGTCTGTCCCACTATTCGAAACCGATATATAAAATTAAGGAACACAACCACGATTCGATTGCCATACACATGACCTGCTGCTATGGAAATTAAATGAATTCAAAATCAAGTCTACTCATTTAAAGCCCACTTATCAAATAAATTATACACCAAGACTCCAGAAGAAATTATTGATAAAAAACTATAATGCTATATGGTAATAAACCAACAGATATACAGAAATCAAATCTTTGAAAATTTGCATAAATACACTACTAGACACTATCTAAATATGTTGGGGTTTTTTTCGGGTTTTTTCAAAAAAGTGCTTTTAGGGGTCTCTACGGTCATTTTGGGACCAAAAATCCCAAATCTTGTGCTGGTGTTTTTCAGATAATTTCAGATACAAGATCTATTTTGAAAAATAATTTAAATAGTCTTTTTAGATAATTAGTTCTGCTTCACATGCAGGCTATGATGATTCACTTATGTGAGGTACAGATATATTACTGATTTTTAACTAGAAAAAGTGGAGTTTGCATTATATTCAAGGTTGTGTTGTACTTGAACTAAATGTCAAATATCAAATTAATGAAATTAAATATTAATCTTAAAAATATTTTTTGATGGCTATACATTGTAATCTTTTTCAATCCATCCATAATTTGCTAGTCAAAGTGATCTACTATTTTTGTTGACATTTTCATATTGTTTTTTTTTAAATCAAGCCTAGCAACTTTTGCTGCTTTGCTTTGATATCCACTTCACCCAACTCAAACTGACTGACAATATTTCACTCTTGAAATCCTAATTTATTTCATCTCTGTAGCAGTAGATCATGTGTACAGCATCAATTTATTAAGGACTTCTCTTAGTCAGAGAATGGCTAATTTAGCAACCCTGTGTTTAGCGTGAATCTAAGACAAGGTGTGACAAGATAGACAGATTGACTTACCCTGGCCCAACATCCTGCTCCAATTTCATCATTGAAAGTGCTGTAGTCCTCAGATGACCACAACGGAGACCCAGTAGTCAAAGCATCTTTAGTTGTGACCGTTCCAGGATAGTGGACACTGTAAAAAATAATCGGGAATTTCATTTATTTAAAAGAATCTACTCAATGTGTGAGGGAGTGACATAGAAGCAAGATGTGTATGCGTTTGTGCAGATATATCTGAATATGTGTGTGAAAAACCATCTGTGTATACACATACTTATACGTATATGTGTGGTCTATTTAGATGGCGTAATGGCTAACACGTCTGCCTCACACACAAAAAGTCTCGGGTTCCATTTCTGGTATGAGTGAAGAGTGTAGAAAAATCTTCATCTTGACAAAATTTCCCAGTACACTCAGCAACTGATTGAACACACCATAAGCTGTGTGATCAGGGTGGAATAAATTGGGAACGGAGTCGTGCCCTACCCTTTTTCAAAAGAATAGTAGCGAACGAAAGTAAAGCCTTTTTGTCACCTTCAACACCTATGTGTGTGTTTGTGAGCATGCATGTGCTTGTATGTGTCTACAGGCATATTGGAGTACATGTTTGTGTGTGTGCATGTGTATGGAGGTAAATATGTGACTTTGTATATATTTCTATGCATGACATAAAAAAGGCAAAGACAAGAGACAAATCTTTTTTTCTAAGGACAAAGAAAAATTGAGGTGATAAACATATCAACTGGAACAATCCATTTTTCCGGCAGTAAAAATAAGATAACCCTGCGAGGTTAAGTCTACTTACGAATCAGAACGCTTATCTAGAGGGGTTTTTCGAGAAAACCCAGATGTATGATTAATTGCCTTTGTTTGAGAGGTTTAAAAATCCCTAAGTTGGAAAAATACTTTTGCACTGAAGGGTCAAATGAGCAAGGCCTGGACAGAACCCAGATGTATGATTAATCACCTTTGTTTGAGAGATTTTAAAATCCCTGAGTTGGGAAAATATTTTTGCGCTAAAGTGTCGGGCAAGCAAGGCCTGGACAGATAACAAATGTATGATTATTAATTATCTTTGTTGGGAAAATATCTATAGTTTCTGAGCAGGTAAATTGATTGACAGGTGATCTAGCCACGCCTATCACCAAAGTATATTTTCAAATGGAAAATTATGGATTCCCAAATTTGAAAAGATAAGAATGAAAATAGCTTAGGCTAGCATGATTTCAATATTAGCCAGCTGAGAAAGGAAGAAATCAATCATGAACATTTCAGTCATCAGCCCAAACCACAAGAGGAGCCGGCTATCATGTAAGCCACCCATTTTTAAGTAGAGTTGGGTGCAGAGAAGCCGCCAAGTCACTACAGAGAATTTCACGTTCCTTGTCACCATGAATATCCTAACCCCCAAAAGATCATATCTTTGGTGAAGCTATACCAATATATATATCAAGAGACATCAAGTGGATTCCCTGAATGACTTATTGAAGTTATACCAATAGACATACCAAGAGATATATCAAGTGTTCTCACCTGTATCAGTGTATATTTTGACCAGCCAACCTGCAATAATACTGACATAAATATTGTTGCATATTTACATCCAGTGTCAATTGTTTCTTTTCAACTTGAGGAACATAAGAACGATATAGAAAGGAGAAGTGGAAAAATCTGGTATCGCAGATCATATCTGGAGTGAAAAGGTTACACAACCCTATCTGGAATGAGGTCCTGATAATAGCAAGGAAATATGAAGGAGTCGGCATATATTGGCTTGTCAGCTGAATGCATGTTGGGCAAGTACAGATTTCAAAATCATATGGTTTTCTTTGCTTAACAAAGTACATGAGGGAAAACAACCCTTTGTATGAAAGCTAAGAGATCTCAAAAGTCAAAAGGGATGCTTAGAGATCCTATCAGTCCAGTTAAATAACAGAGTAGAGATAGTGATATGTTTCTATGGCACTGATTAATTCTTGAAACTTACCCAATAATAGACACAGATAACTTTAATATGTAATCTTTCAACATATCCTTTGCTATGTTCCAATTACCATCGGATGCGACAATCTTGACATGTTCCAACCTCTTCATGCACAATGTATTTCGCAAAATCTGAAAAAAGAAGCAGGTCATTTTTCATGAAACTTAACATGTAGATTCAGTAAGACATTTTAAAATGGGTTAATTTTTCCCATGAGTATCAACTTTCGACTGATTTACCTTCATCTTATTTTTTAGTTGTTTTTTTTTTCATCATGATTCAGGCCATCAATTTACGGCAATGAGTGAACAATGAAATAAAGAATAAGTCATGGGTGGGATTTGAACCTACATTCCCAAAATCATGGAAATCCCATTTAGCCAAGCCTGCTTGGTCAATTAAGCCAACAAATTAAGCCACTTGAAACAGAAGTTCAAATAACACCGTTAAACATCTCCTTCATTGCAATTGTAGCCATATTTGTTTACATTCTAGTAGTTGCAGTATCTAAAGTAATCTTTAAGGGGGGGGGGGGTAATTTTATTAGATGAAGTATTATGAATCATTATTATTTTAAAATCTTTTGATTACTTTCCACCTTCATCTTAATCTCATTAGCTTCTCTTTGCACAAACTGTTTACTCTCCAACATGAAGTAAATAGCATTGATCAAAAATAAAGTATGAGCTCTCGATGAGACTTTAACGCATGTCCATCTTGCCACAGAGAAGCCTAGTTAAACGCACCACTTGCTTTGCCATCTAAGCAAAACGATCTTCTTGCAGAAATCCAAATCCAAACCTGAAACCTTCTCTTTATTTTGAGCTCTCAATTGCCACTTTCAAACCAGAGGTGACTTTAAACTGTGTTGTTGAAATCAAGGAATATTACTTCTCTTAAATGGCTGAATACATTCCGGACAAACTTTGACACTTCAACCTATTTTTAGATGAGCTAGCTTCTACAGCAGTGATTGCTGTCACTGATTTACAAATCAATATAGCAAACTCCTCACACCATCTCTATCAAGCATTCCTTTCCACTTCTTCTATGGATCTGATGTCGCCCACGTGACATTTTACTATTATGTCATTAGAACATTGAATTCTATTTTATTACATCAGAAGAGAAAACACATCAATTACATGAATGAAATTCTATTTTACTCAATATCATATTTTTTTATCATCATATGAAGGTTCTTTCAGAGGAAATGGTTTTTAAAGGTGGGAGCTTTGAAAGGAATGGGCTTCTAAAGGAATGGCTTTTGAAGGCAGAAATGATTGAACTAGCACATCTATGGTCTGACTTGTGGTATGTAAAAAGCATGAATATAGCTTATTTCACTGTGGCTTTCACTTTCTCGACTCTTCGATCGAATAAAATGATCAGTTTTCAGCTCATGCAACAGCACATCTAATATTCAAGATGATTATAGAAGCCAATGTAAAATTTAAACATGGATATCTTTGGTTGCTGAAAGAGTTGAAGATGAAAGGTTTCTGCCACAAAAAAGGACCTGCCAACTATATCTATGGGATGGCCATTCAAGAAGAGTAAATCAACACTACTGCTTACAATTATTTTAAAAGTGAAAGTAAACCCAACAACTAGATATCATTGTCTGATTAAGAAGGGGTAAAGATAAGAGTTCAAGTACCCACTGTACATATATGTTGGGTAGTCAATCATGAAAGGTAAATCAATACTACCATGGGCATCTGCTGGGGGAGGGACAAATGAGGCATTTGCCCTCCCCTGAATCTGGCTTTCTCACCAAGGGGGTTTGAAAATTGGAACCTTATAGTCAATGAAGGATAATGGTACTGTACAATCATTTTAGGTAATCCCAACTTGAAGTACCCAAATAAAAAGAGGCTATTCTTTGGTGGTTACAGGGTTGCCACCAAGGCATATTACGGATACATGTTTTGTTCACCACACCCAGAAATATATTGCACACACCCTCCCCTCTAAAAGTTTCAGTGGATGTACATGAATACTATTGCTTATTACTAGAATGATTATAGAGACAAAATGTTAAAAATACATATAAAAAGAAATAAGAGAATTAATGTAAGAAAAACAGAAGTAAATACATAAATAAATCAAAATTGCAGTTTTACACGGTATATCTATAAGTTTACACCTCTTTTCACAGCAAATTTAACCCGCACATTTGGCAGCGTATTTCAGCCAGTAAGATGGATTCACTAACCTTTATGTAATCTGCTGAGTACGATCTTTCATTCCATATCTGGAAAGAAAAAAAAAAACATTCATGAATGTATCCAATACAGTCGAATTGAATCTTTAGGAATTTTATGTAAATCTGCCATCACAGTCAATAATAACAACCGTAGTGTCAAAATTTGGAGTCATGTAAATTCTATTAATGACAAGCAGAAATATATTTGTTGTTAAAAGATTTTCTAAAGAAAAAACAAGTTGAATGCTGCAACCTTCCAAGTTTTTATTTTTATTCTAGCTTTTAAAATTTATCAATTCTTCAATTATCAAGAGAGGTATTTAAAAATTATGATGAAAGTTAAGTTTCTTCAAAATAATTTATTGGAACAAATCTAAATCAATAATTCAGTAGAACGAATAAACTTAACTCTTACCCTAAACCTAAATTCAGTGTAATTTAATTCAAATTTAATTTCAAGCAGAATTTAAAGATTACCTCCCTTATATACTTGAAAATTACCTCAGTAATAAAAGAAGCTAAAAATAGTGATAACCAGGTTTCTGTTCCTTACCCCTACATAATCAGTGGTTATGTTGTGGACCTTTTTGGCACCTTGGATCCATTTGATGATGTAATCTGCCGTACGCTGAGGGGTTTTATAAGGGGAGTTGGTGCCATTCCCTATCCAATAAGGAAATGCCCAAGGGAGGGCATAAATTTTGATAGCTGGGTTCCTCTGAAATATAAAAAAAATATTAAAACTTCAACTCTTAAATTCATACAAAGAAAATAGAATGTCAATTCTAAGGGAAATAACTCCTTATAAAATTATCACCCTGTGGCCTTTTTATTTGAAATTTTCTATTCTTTTAAATTCAATTCACAGAAAAGTTCCACTATTATGCTATTTATTGAAGAATCCCAGAATCAATTGGATGCTGTTTATGAATTTAAGAATCAAGGGAAAAAACGACTTCAAAGGTTGGAAGATATAGGGACTCATAGAGCAAAAAAATTGAGTTCAATTGAGTGCACAAAGGTATTTTAAATAATATTTCTGTAGTTTTGTATGTATTTTTTTCATATCTGGGATACTACGATTTTTATTTTTAGAATTAATGCTTTTCGGACTTTGTGCTGCAGCAGCAAAACCAGCTTAGGATGTAATAACATAATCATGGTCATATACCTTTGAGCAATCAAAGGGAAACCTTTCAGCAATGTTTATGCTATCATATTTCAGGATCTGATAACCAGATTTTTATCTAGCTTTGTAGTTTTTAGGATGATCAAAAACTCCTTGAGGTTAACAAAGAAAATATCCTCTTCAGAAAAAAATCAACCCTCTAATGAAGAAGGTTATATTTGCTTACCCCGCTTTCAAACATCTAAACAATTCTCTGAACTCTTAAAAACAATAGAAATTTTGCATCTCAATATCAAGGAAAACAATTTCTACTTTTTTTACCTTTTTAGCTTCTTTAATCAACCACCATTCATAGCCACGGTTATAATTCTCCTCCCAGCTGTTGTGCATATGGGATGCTTCAGTGCCATCTGCAAAAAAGATACACACAAGGGAGAAAGAAAACAATGAGAAAATCTCTACAAGAATTTGAGGACCATATCGCGATTAGGCACCCCAGAACTGATCAAATAGGAAAAGAACACATTTTGACTCTTCACCAGATGACATCAACTTATATATCACAAATGTAAATAAATACTATTAGTTTGATTTATTTTTATTTTTATCTATTTTCTATTATTGAATGAAGTACTGTAACACAATATCTTTATTATGAATTTTAGTAAGATTTTACCTTCATCTTGATTTTTAGTTGCTGTTTATTACAACTTTGGCTCAGACTATAATTCTATAGCAACTGGTGTTTATTTCAGATTGCACTGTTCACTGGTTGCCTTAAAAATTGAGACGAAAGATAAAACCAGTTAAAATTGATGATAAAAATACAATTTAGTCTGGTGTTCTTTATTTCGAATCCTTTCCAAAAAATTCTACATTTTGTCCTGGAATGATATTCTTTCTTTACAAATTCTGAAGCGTAAGAATTTATAGCATTTTTACAGCTAACTATTAAGGGAGGGCACACTCCTTCATTTATACTGTGAGTACAGAAAGTATCTGATACATTTCAAAAAGTCCATTTTAACACCCTTATACAGATTTGAAATTGACAAAATTCGGACCAAAGATTACAAAATACAAAAACACATTGAAACAAGATTGAACATAGAAAAGTTATGTCCATAAATTAGAAATCTTTGGTCCAAATTCTGTCAATTTTGAAGAAGTATAAGGATGTTGAAACAAACTTTTTGAGATGCATTGGACACTTTTTGCACTGACTATAGACAGGAAAGCATGGTAGGGGGAATGAGTGTGATGATTTCATGTGTTTTTGAATTTCATCTTAACATTGGCAAAAACTTTAATGCTAGGTAAATTGAACAAATGAGCTAATAAAAACTATTTTGCTGTCTAGAAACATGAACATAAACTTAGAAATATTGAAAGGTATCAAAACTTTACCAGTATTTTGGTAAAATAATTAGATTTGGCAGTTTTATCATTGACCCATATATTCGTCAAACTGTTTTGCATAATAATGGAGTGAATTAAGTCAAGATACGGTCACTAAGAGAAACATGGACTATGTGCCATTCAAAGCATCATTGTGCAGTAAAAAGTATCTGTACAAGTTTTCTTGAGTGCATTACTAATCGCTTATGCTTGTATGGTGTGTGGTACCATATTTCCCTCCGCAGACAGATGGAGAACTGTCAAAGAACAACAGATTTATGACACTTAGTCTATTGATAACCTTGACATTTATTTATATACAAGTAGCAACAGTGTGTTGAAACATAAACTTCAGAAATTCAAGCGAAAGATTTCAAAATATAAATTTTATTAAGGATTTTTCCTGTATGTCTAACCTTGAAAATTTTTTTTTTTAAATCAATCAATGCGGAATAACTTTTTAGTCTTAATTGTTGAACTCCACTATTGTATGTGTGCTATAAAAATAATGAAGTCTTTAAGGATTTTGGTCCATAAAAGAGAAAGCATCATTGTTTCTTACCTGTACTTTGAGCATCACCACCGATTTCAACTTTAAGAATTTGAAGTGAAGCACCAAAATTTGGCTGAAAAATAAACACACCAACATTCATATAAGAGAGAGGCAGAGAAGGAAAGAGATATTCATGAGAACAGGTGAGAGAGATTCTTGACAGGGTTGCCAGAACCTCAGAACCTCGTCAGAAGGGAAATCAAGTGAGTATGGAAGCAGAAGTTCAATCCCAGTCTCTTAACACAAAACCTAGTGATGATCAAACTCATTACAGCATCAAATGATTTTTAACCATTACTCGACTGATTGGAAAACTAATAATTAAATGAAATTACTGAAATGTTCAGGATTAATCAAAATCTTTAGTAGTTTAACAAAATCCCTAGTTTAACAATCTTACTCAGACACATACACACACACACACACACACACACACACACACACACACATATAAAGTGAAACTGTTAAATTAGACTAATGGGAGGGAACAGTATTTTGATGTTATATGATATTGGAAAGTATGCACACTGTACACTGAACATGAATTATATAACTATATAATATATATATATAATGAAGTAAAGATTTGCTACACAAACACATTTATGTTTCTGCCTTGTTTGGGCTTCTTCAAGCAAATGATTCAGTTTATTTTAGATTCCTATTTAGGACATTGAGGGGGTCTATTTTTCTAAATTGTTTTCATTTCATTCTATATATATATATATATATATATGTATGTATATTTTTGTTTTATTTTGTTTAGTGGTTGGTCATTGCTTGTAATGTTTTTCTGTTCTATTTAGTGGGGATGCAGTGCTTGTTGGTAGTTATATATCATAAATTAGGAGGGTATGATGTAGGCATTTTTGTTATCAGCATGAAGTTATTCATTAGTTCTTTGTGGTATGTTTCCTCTCTGAGAGAGTTTAATTCTCACTCAAATCTGTTTTTCAATGTTAGGGTTCCCTTATATCTTAAGCTCTACTCTAAATCAACTTCATGTTTAATGTATCTAGCACTTCATGAAATAAACCCATCACATATCGGATATTATATTGTATTCCTGACTTGTATTGTGTATATATATATGTATTAGTGGTTTAATTTCAATCATGAATATAACAATAACTTATTTAATGATTTAAAGGATAAAACAAATCGATGGAAACAAGATAGTATATGATGTGGAAAAATTAATTTTAAGGTTAGGGAAAAAATTGTGAAATTCTTCGATTGAATATGTTGGTAGAGAATCAACTCGAAGGAGTTTTTTCTGTTTAATTAGTATTCTTAAAGATGATATCATAAGTTGATTTATAAGCAGTTGGAGATTAAAGCCAACAACGGATTTAATATTCACATGGGTATACATTTAATAGAAGTGACATGAACAGCGAGTCACGTCCGTTGTTATACTTACTGATCCCTCATCATTAAATACATTTTTTGAGTAACATACGTAAGTTAGCCCTGTTTCAATAAATTGAATGATGTGTTATATAACATAACATCTATATACAACTCATTATGATAATACCCAATATAGAATAACAAACTACACGACAGAGGTTATATGTTAAATTCATCGCTGAAAGGGAGGTGTTATTGGATCAACACTGCTGGAATGCCATGGTAATATAACTGTATTGTTTTTAAAAATCCCAAGTAGATGGTAAACAACTGATGATCCCAACAAGAGACAATTTATACATTGTACCATGATAACAAAGTATACGTAAAACAGGGAAAAAATACTGAAGAAAACTACATAGACTGTATTGACAGATATTGGGAAGTAAGTGACTGAAGTAACACAAAAAAAGGTTTTTAATGTTTAGTGTTTGAGGCTGTGAATCTTTCCAGACTATATATATATATATATATATACATACATATACACACCGAAGCACAAATCAGTAATACAATATCCACTGTGTGATGGGTTTATTTCATAAATTGCTCAATACATTCAACATTAGGTCAAGTTAAAGTAGAGCTCAAAATATGTTTATTATATATATATATATATATATATATATATATATATATATATATATATCATGAAATTAATTAACATATAACAAGGTTAATTAGTTCAGGCTAAATCAATTAAGATCTGACTCTTCTGAAAATCCATAAACTGTTATAAGTTTGCTTGCTTCTAAAAGTGTAATTGTAGTACATATTAATTTTGAAGTGGTCCAGTTATGATACTCTGCTGTAAATGATGGTGATGATCTTTCTGTCAGTCAGGTAGAAGCACAAACTGATGGAGAATGTATAAATTCGGTTGAGTGGAGAAAATTATGTCAACTTCACTTCCCCTCTGGTATTGTAGTATAAAAGGAATAATCAACAGTGTGACAATTTCTATGCGAAGGGAAATAAATAAAAAAGAAAAAATTTGTTAGTGTACTGAAGATGCTCATACAATTTCTTGTGAGATGGTTGCTTTTATGAAATCTTCTAAATAGTCACTCTCTTGATTCAGATTTTGTCCATTTTATTCAAATCCAGCTAAACAGGATACATTTTAACAAGGGTATATTGAATACCCTTTTTCATATTCTGTGCAATACCTAAAGAATTTTATAAGCATGGACAAATCAAAGAATTAGTTAAACTGTAACCTTGAGATAGGTGATCATTGGATAATCCCAGCTGATATAAGTAGCTGGCGATCATGAAGAGAGCCTCCAGTGACAATCGTGTTAATCCATCCAAGTAGGAGACTGATCTCTATATTATACTCAATAATGCAAACCAAACCCCCAGCACCCGGGTCCCCCTGACTGGCCTGGCTGCAAGTGACAAAAAACGAATGAATGGCAGTTTTACCTTGAAAAGATAATCCAAAATTTCATTTCTTTGTTTCTCAGGATAGTTGATAAGAAGCTTTGATGTAGCCTGTTAAGAGAGAAAGAAAAAAAAAAAACATTTATCAGCAAGTTATGGATTATCAAAAGTTTTGCAACAATGGGTTAGTCACTTAATAGAAACTCTTACATGACCAATGGAGGGTACAGCTAATGAATAAGCTAAACTGAGAAACCTCTAAAAATTTAGTGGAACCAAACTAATTTTTATTATATGAATTTAGCATTAGTTTGTTTCTTTTGCTGTAAACCCTTTAAAAATAGACCATGAGAGTTGAAATTGTAATATGTTGTAGCTTAGACATAGAAATTTCCAGAAAGGTATACATAGTATGCCAATATCAGATAATGATCAAGGTGTAGATAAATAATTAAATGAACAAATAAAATTAAAGATGAGTTCACATTCAACATACAGTTTATTTAAAGCTCTATATCTCAGCTACAACAAAGTAAAATTTTAGATCTCTTCATCTGTTTTTCAGGTTTTTAGAGCAAAAAAAATAAACTGAAGTGAAATTCACACAATAAGATTAAGCGGTTAGCAGTAATCCTTGCTTTTGTTAAATTTTCATCAGTTAAGCATATTCTTTAGCTGTACCCATCACTGCACATGACCAATGTCTTTTGGCAGCATGTCATATTGGGGATGATCAATTGAAGAATTGGAGAATACAACCAATATGGATTATAAATTTATGATTGAAAAAAAAAGGCCTGGGTCGAGAAATCAATTAAAAAATTTGGGAAAAAAAGTGATCAATGAATAAGTTATTTCTCTCACCTTTTGTTGGGCGGTGATCACTAAAAAAGTCTGAATTTTTAAAATAACTAGCATGAATGCTACTAGATACAAACTAAGGAATCAATTTAACAAAAACTTGTATTGCAAATTGAACCCTCACAATTGTGGGGGAGGGATTATTTTGGTAAAATTAAAAAAACTATTTTTTCTTAACATAAAGAGTAAGTAAATCCATTGGTGCAGCCTCTACACATGATACATACTCAGATAGCCAGCCAGCCAGACCAACTCAGAAACTGAAGAAACTTATGTTGACAGTTTTGGTTGATGGTTTTGAATTCATTATCATTTCATTTTATAGCTACTATTTACTTTGATCTTGATATTTCTGTTGCTTTTTATCATAACTCCACCCTACTCAATGAGTACGCCCTTGCCCCTCTGCCACTGGAAGCTTATTCTTTATTTTTCATCCACGTTGTTCATTCACTCCTGTAATAGATTCATTGATGTTGCTATATATATTGTGAATGATCAGATTTTATCAAAAATGATTAGCATAGTTTTATGCGGGAGATTCCTCAGCAGATGATGCTCCATGGTCAGGTACACTTGATAGGTTGATAACCATTAAATCAAGACCTTACTGGAGAATAATCAATATCATACGACAGGGGTTGGAGAACTAAGACCTGCAGGCCAAATCTGGCCCCAAACCACAAGTTAGCCAGCCCATGCTTTGTAGAATATGTGGCACTGTCTACAAAAACCAAATCACCAAAGTCCCTTGGTCGACAGATTCCTCTCTCAATGCTTGTCTGTGTGCATGGATGTATATGTGTGTGTGTGTGTGTGCGTGCATGTCTCTATGTGGATGTCTACGTGTGTTTCCATGCACTCCAGGTCACATTTTGGGGGCTGCAACCTTGAAAATTTGCATAAGTACACTTTTGATCTCTATGGTCATTTTGGGACCAACAATGCCAAAATCTTGTGCTGGTATCTTTTTAAGATAATTTTAGATAGTTTTAGATGATTTTGGATAATTAGTTCTGGGTATACACGTGGGCTACAGTGATTCATGAGTATTCTTTGGGTTTGTTTTTGTTTTTTCAAATCTATCTTTGAGTCATCATCATCAGTCTTTTATTGCCTGTCATTGGACATAGACCTTCCCCAGGATTTGCAGACCTCTCTCTATCATGGGTGTCAGAGGGCCAATATTTTTTTAACCTGTCCAGATTATCTACTAATCTCATATTCTGCCCACCTCAGCCCTACATTTGATCTCTAGGGATACATGTTGTGGGTTGTGATGTCTATCGGTTATCTGCCATTCTTGCAACATAACCAGCCTATTGCCTCCTGAGTTTTTTTAATGGTTTCTCTGATGTCTCAGAGCTCCTATTTTTCCCCTGAAGTGATTCTTTGCTTGATTTCTTCTTTTGAGGATTTAAAATTCAGTACCGAAAAATTAGTCTCATTTCTGCAATGGCTTCAATTGAATCAATGTTTTATTGTTAAAAATGTTTTAACACAATTTATTCCTGCTATTCTATAAATATACTCGGCTAAATTTCAACCGTTACTTGACAATATTTTTTGTCCTCTAAAGTTTCATTGTTCTTCCTTGATTGATAGCACATAGAAGTTTCTGAAGGTATATACTTTTATTATGGAAATCATTCAAGTAACAGGTGTGGTTAGTCACCTGATAGAAACTGTCACATGATCAACATCTTTTGGCAATATGCTGTGATTGGGGTGATCAATGGAAAAATTTGAAAAAAATAAGACTCAAGAACCATTTCACCAATATTTCTGCCTAGATGTTGGGAGCAATTTAATCGTATTTTAAGCAGCTGTTCTCTAAAATTGGACGATCTATTTCTATTGAATCTGAGTTAAATACATACAACACTGAGCAGTGGTCAGTAGCTACACTGGCTAAGTTCATACCTTACATACCAAATTTGGTACATTTGACAATAAGTGGTACGATTGGTACCACTCACAAAATATTCAGTATGTTTTATATCTTTTGACAAAATATTAGAAACCCTCATGCAAAACTGTCAACATAGGTTTCTTCAGTTTTCAAGTGATCGTGGTTGGATGGCTATGTGTGTGTGATGCTTACAGGCAGCACCAATGGTGCTAGAGGGCTGAAAATTTGAACATTTACTCTGTATTATGGCTAGGAAAATCATGTTTTGTTTAAATCCCATCCCTAATTAGGTTTTTAGGGTTTTATTTGCAGCCCAAGTTAATACCAAATTGATCCCCAAGTTTGTGTCCAGCAGCATTCATGCTTGTTTTGAAAATTCTAATTTTTTTCATGATCATTGCCCAACAAAAAGTGAAAGAAATAGCTTATTTATTGATCACTCCTTTTTCCAATCTTTTAATTGATCATCCTCAACTGCCAAAAAACATTGGTCATGTGACAGTTTCTATTTTTCTTCTCCTTTTCTAAACTAAGACAAAAAACAGCCTGAAAGTCAGACCATAGATGTGCTAGTTCTTTTCTTGTGTGAAGATTTAGCAAAGGCAGTGATGCCAACTTTATTTTCAACTTTATATTTAAAATTGAGTCAAAAATCAAATACCTAGAAAAATCTAGATTCCTTCTCCATATATATATATATATATATGTAAAATCTAAGGAACGTATATTATATGTAATCAATAAATTAAATGTAATTTTAATCTTCAACATTCATTTGATTAAATTATTATCTAATCTTTTAAAAATATCATTCATCTTATTACAACAAATCAAATAAAAAATATCTGTACCTTGCATAAATGAATCACTGTAGCCCACACACATACCAGATAAAATTATTTGAAAAATTATCAATAAAAATAGATCTTTAATCTAAAATTATCTTAAAAATTTCAGCACAAAAGATTTGGGCATTGTTGGTCCAAAAAGACCATAAAGATTCTAAAAAGAAACTTTTTTGAAAAAACAAAAATAAATGTCTTTAGATGGTGCATAGTGGTGCACTCATGTGAATTGTCAACGTTGTAACCCCAAATTTTACGAGTTCTTTTCTTGTGTGAAGATTTAGCAAGGGCACTGTTGCCAACTTTATTTTCAAAAACATCTAAATTGGCAACACTGAGTGAGAGACGTAAACTCACGTTTCACGATGTCAATCAGTGACAGCAATCAACGTTATAGGTACTTGAACATCTAAAGAAAATTCTTTGTACACCTTCAAAGTAATTAGGAATGTTCATTAGAATTATTCATTAAGAATGCCTCTCATAATATCAGTGTCTGTGTGTTTACAAGAACCATAAGTTCAATGTGTCCACCATCCTTAAGTCCATATCTGCGATTTCCAATTCAAAGATATTCCTAAAGAAAGTAGCAGTAGCATTATAAGTCGTGGCAGTAGTAGCAGGAGGAGGAGGAGGAGGAGGAACATGAGGATGTTTCACCTAAAGATCTGGCTAGCAAAAAAAAAAACAATCAATAAGTTTAGATTTAAGTAATTTTGATAAATAATTTGTTCTGGAGTTTGAGTGCATGGTTATTTTTTTCATAATTGGGCTATGAATGCGTATTTATCACATTTTTAGCTATAAAGTTAGCTGGAAATTGAAAATTTTAGCCAATCTTAGCCATTTAAGCAGATCATTCCAGCTATTGATAACAAAGATACTCATTAACACAGCAAGAAACAAACACTTGATAAGTCATCTACTGATCCGAATAGATTTAATGATGGCACACTTTTTAACATCACACTTCTTATGACATAATAACAGCAGATAGATAAAACAACACCCTCCCTTCCTCTTTCTGTGGTTTAACATAACCAGGACTGACTGACAAGACCTACCAAAAAGCGAGTAGTAGAGATGCATAGACACATCTAAAAATCTGAGGATCCATCATTTCACCAACACTTACTTATCTGGCGACGTTAGAAACAATTAAATCCTATTTTAAGAGACAGTTCTCTAAAACTGGACAATCTATTTTCAGGAAACAATCAACTGAGGCTGAGTTGAATACAGACAATACTGGGCAGTGGTCAGTAGCAGCGATGACAAAGTCAATACATTTCGTATCAAATTTGGTACTTTTGATAGTCAGTGGTATGTTTGATACTACACGCAAAATATTTGATATGTCTAGGGCGGATCCAGGTTTTTTGAGTGCAGTGACATCCAATGTCATCAGCCAGTTGATCAATGTATATGCATTGGGGTCTGCCACTCCATACATGTACCAGACTTAATTATCTGAAAAAAGATCTATCTTTTATTGATAATCTATCTAAAATTATCTAAAATAATAGATCTTACATCTAAAATCATCTAAAAGATAACAGTAGAAAATTAACAAAAAAATTTTTCTGCTCAGTTTGTCCAATTAAGCAATGGATCCAATAAATGTCTGTTTTTAAATTTAATTCATGATTCCTTCGGATTATTTGTGTTTTTTTATACATGAAATTTCTTTCATCAAAATTTGAGAAAAAATTTCAATTGCCCTTTGCCCACTTGATTTTTCTTTTTCAGAGATTTTTAAAAAACGTCGACTGAGACCATAACCGTCACCATGTTTTCTTCTATCTTCAGGTTGGTTTGGCTTGCTGGCTATATATGTATGTATCATACATACAGGCCTCATCAATGGAGCTAGAGGGCTGAAAATTCAAACATTTACTTATCATATCTACAATTATATTCTTTTTGTTCATCTAAAATTACCCCCCTTCCTAAATAGGTTTTCAAGTTTGGAGTACAGTTTGCAATATAAATTTATGCTAAATTGGTCCTTAGTTTGTGTTTGTTATACTAAAATTCAAACTTTTTCCATGATCACTGCCCAGTGAAAGGCAAGAGAAGTAACTTATACATTGATTACTCTTTTTCTTAAATTTCAATTGATCACCCTGAACATAGCATATTGGTCACATGACAATTTCTATTGAGTGACTAACCAGAGTCATTTTACATTGTCTTTGATATTGAACTTCTTTCGTAGCCCATCCCTTCATCTACAACCAAAAGAATATTTTCCTTATTGATCAACACCAAAGTAAATAACTGTACCTTGCATAATTAAATTACTGTAACCTGCATCTGAACCAGAAATAGTTATCAAAAAAATTATCTAATATTGTCTTCAAAAAATAGATCTTCTGTCTAAAATCATCAAATAACTCACCATCAGAGTCAATAACAACCATAGCCTCAAAATTTGAAGTCATGTAAAAAAAATTCCACCAAGGAATAAATATGGTCAGAATGAATTTTATTTATGACATCGCTGGCATTTTCCACTGGAAAACATCTAAATTAGAGTAAAATAGCATTTAGATTCAAGAGAATCTTGATGTTATTTATAAACCCATCAAAATGTGGCCCCAAAAAGGTGAAAAAAGCTTTTTTAGAAGGGGTTCAGTGGAGTACTGATGCCAATTTTAAAATCTGTAAAACTGTATGACCAGGTGCACTGGAACAACGAACATACAAATATAAAAAAAGATAGAACTCCTTGCCACTTTTGGTTGTTCAAATACCAGCACAAAATATTTGGGCATTGTTGGTCCAAAATGTCCATAGAGACCCAAATAAGCACTTCTTTGAAAAAAACAACAAAAGACTCTATTAAATGGTGTCTAATGTTGTACTCATACAAATTTCCATAGTTGTAGCCCTAGAAACATGACCAGGAGCACCCAGACAGACACACTCACATATACACACATATATACATTGACACAGACAAGCAAAAAGAGAAGAATCTGTAGCTCACTTGGCTCTTTAGTCAGGCTGGTAATTTATGGGGCTACAGTGACCTGAAAATCATACCTTAACAGATCAAAATCATGAATGCCCAACTACTGACAAAAAGTTTCTGAGAAAGAAGAGAGTAAATGAAATGGAACCCATGACAAGACCTGTGTAATACGAGGAAAGGAAAAAAGCAGAGGATGTAAGTTTTTAATCAAAAATTATTTTTGTTGCAAAGCATAATGGCGGGGGAGGCAATTCAACCATGTACCATTCTGCGTTTCCTTGCATGTATGCGCATTGCAGCATGTGATCGAATGAAAGACACAAGAGGATTCAAAATCAAACCATTACCTTTTTTACTTTGGTTAAGCAAAAAATACATTGATTGTCTTTGGTATTTGGTCCCCAAAATTATAGGTAAGGATACTTTTTCTATCACTATCTCTTTTACTAAATTAACTTACTCTCTTTTCTTTTACCTGATAGTGGAACTAAATGATCATCTACAGTTTTCTCTTCAATTTTTCTCCAGCTTTCTTTCCTTTCTCACACCACCAAACTTTCAATCTATCTTTTCTTATTTCCGCCATTAAAATCCTTATACATGGTCCCTTTTTTATCACTCCTTTTCACTTCCTTTCTCCTAATGTCTTTTTGATTAAGTGACTGTAACTGGCTATCTATCTGGCTGTTAAAAAAGATCACTCTATAACTATCTTATCTTTGATCAAGTATCTTAGTTCACATATACCCAAGCAAAAAAGTATCTTTAACAAAAAGTAACAGTCCAACTCTACTGAGTTGAATTTATTCCCCTAATCTAACAACAATGACAAGTTCAGATTTCTAGTTGAGACTAAAAAGTGAAAAGTTTAAAATAATGGATAGAATGGAAAAAAGACAGATTATATTCCAATGTTATCACTCAACAACAGAGAGAAAGATAGAAAGAAAGAAAGAGGATAAGAAAGAAAGGGAATGAGGAGAAAAAGAGAGAGGGAAGGAAAGAAAGAGAAAAAGAGTGAGAAAATCTTGAGAAGAGAGAAAAAAAGAAAAAGAAAATGGAAAGCTATGGATGCTAGATTGAATTATCTGGTGTCACAAAACAGATTACCTAAATTGAAATTCATTACTTTTTCATTCTTTTTTCCTATTTTTACTATAATTCTTTTTCTTTTTCCTCCACTTTTCTCAGCCCAAACTGTTCATAATAGAAACATGAAATTTTGCACACATACTCACCTCAATCAGTACAGAAATTTTTTTTCTTAAATCAGCTTAGTGGCTGAAATAGTTACATTCAAAGAGGAGTATGACCCTGAAGCAGCCAGTCTTGTTTGATTCTTAATGGAGTTTCAAGAGAAAAATGATACCCTGAATTCACTTCTTGAATTTTTTCTGCAACATTCTTTATATATATTATTTTTTTCTTCTTTCATTCATTCTTAAAAAAATTTTGGCTGGAATATTGTCAATGTGTTTTATCATTTTAAATGTTTGCATCATGTCTCCTCTTATCCTCCTTTCTTTCAGTGTTGTTAGATTTAATTTTTCAAGTCTTTTTCCATTGGGGAGGCTTTTTAGTTCTGGAACAAGTTTTGTTGCTCTCCTCTGGATATTTTCAAGTTCTTTTATATCTTTTTTGGAATGAGGGTACCATACTTGAACTGCATATTCTAATTGAGGTCTTATATAGGTTGTGTATAATATTTTAAATGTTTTCATATCAAAGGAATCAAATCAGCTTATTTTATTCCAGTTATTTTTGCAGTTTTTTTTTTAGTAATAGTTGATATATAATAATTTTCAGCAGATTGAGTATGTTTTATCCTGTAATATAGGTATATATTGATAAGTTTCTTCAGACAGGCCTGGTCAGTAGCTGTAAGGTCCATATTATCGGAATGACCCAAATCAACCAGAGCTGAATGGGGTCCGACTCTCTTTTGTGTGGGATCAGCTTTTGTTCACTTGTCAATTGAGGTCAGCTGCAGCCAATGGACAGAAGCACAACACAAGATGGACACACAATAGCCATAATCAGTAGCCATGACTAGTTCATGGACAGAAGGGAAAAGATTCAGTTTGACCACATAACACGCAAAAACAAATCTAGGGAGGGTAGGAGTGGTCCAGGGGGTGTAGAACAATGTTTTTTAAAATTTTCTTCAAATATCTTCAGCAGGTTGTAGTGAGCGATGACACTTTGAGTGCTTGTCACCATTAGGTCTATTTTGCATAATGCGAATGTGCTGCATGAGTAGTAATTTGATAAGTGGAGCCCTGAACAGGGGTGGCTGGAGCCATAGCCAGCGTAAGTGAACTTACTTACTAAATATTTAGATAATAAAAAAGATAATAAATTTAAAAAAACAAAATAAACATGAATTAATCTAAAAAAAAAAAAAAAATTTTTGTCTCTCCTCTGATTTCCTCTTCAATCTTATTTTTAAGAACAATGTATTTATTGGTTCTGTGGTAATTTTCTTTGAATGATTATTTTTACTCTACTCTTTTGTTGATTCGAGGGCTAAAAAACTATGATTCAAAGGAGAGCGAAAAATGTCGGATCATATATCACTTTCTAGTTTTTAGATGTTTGAAATTTATCATATTTTTCATGTTTTTATTTGTAAAAATCAACTTTTCTAAGGACCCTCCTACCCCACCCTCCACCTCAAAATCCTGGATCTACCCCTAAAATATGTAGGGTAGATTCAGAATTGGACAAAAAGTCTGGCACTGAGAATAGGAGAGAGAGAGGGAATGATTGAGAGAAAAATAAGAACAAAGAGAACATTTGGGGGGGAAAAAATAGGTCTGATTAGTCATTCAATAGAAACAGTCACATAACCAATGCTTTTGGTGGCATTCCATGTTGGGATGATCAATTAAAAATTTAGAAAAAGGAGTAATCAATGAATTGATTACTTCTTTCCCCTTCCTTTCGGTGGTGATCACTAAAAAAGTCAGAATTTAAAAATAAAAAAAAGAAGCTTGAGCACTGCTGGGCACAAACTAGGGGGCTGATTAAGCATTAACTTACATTGTAAATTACCCCCCCCCCCACACACACACACACACACACACACGCACACACATTTGGAGAGGAATTTTCAGAAGAAATGAAAAAATATTTTCTTCTCATTCAGGAGTGATGACATGAGTCATTTTTTTAAAATTCCATCTTTCTAGCAACATAGGAACGCGTAATACACACATACATAGCCAGAATGACATGAAAACTGAAGAAACTTATGTTGACTGTTTTGGTTACAATAATAGTTGAAAATTTCTAAAAGAGAGAATAAGAGAGAGAGAGAAAGGTGAGTGAGAGTAAAAAAAAAGAAAGAGTAAAAAAGTAATGATCAGAGTGAAAGAGAGAACCAAGCAAGTAAATAGAAAGAAAGAGGAAGAAAAGAAAAGATATTGGTAGAAAAGAAGAAGGAAAAGACAAAAGAGAGAAAAGTAGTAGTAACAGGGAAAGGAATGAAGAGGAAAAGACAAAAAGAAAGAGAGAGAAAATTCGGAGTGATATGTAGAAGGAAGAGGAGGCCCCAAAGAGTGAGAAAGAGAAACTGTCTCAGCTGTAGCAGTCACTGCAACGAGGGGGGTACCATAACCTGCACCCAAGAATATGTAATAATGATCCTAGAATGACTCACACCCTCAGAGGATCACTTGCCCCACCCTTATTTTCTTCTTTCTTTCCTTGCCCTCTCTCTTTCATTTGCCATAAGCTCCTTTTGATACTTGAATGAGATGAGGCAAGAGGAGAAAAGGGATACAAGGGGAGGAGAGGAAAAATGGGGAGCCGAAGGAGACTAAGAAGCTAATTGGAGGAGGAGGAGGAGGAGGAGGAGGAGGGGACAAATGGGGAAGGGGAGAAGATGAGAGGAATGAAGGGAGGAAGGGGAGGATAGGGGAGACATGTAGAGGGAGGTAAGATGAGTAGAGAGAGAGAAGATAAGGGAAAGAAGGGGGGACAAGAGGAGGAACTGGAGATAAAGAGAAGGGGAGATGAGGCAAGGAAGGGAAGATGTGGGGAGGAAGGGGAGACAAAAGGAAAGATGGGAGACAAAATGAAAAAGGGGAGATGAGAGGGGGAGGCCTCTTCTCAGCCAGATCAGGTTTACTTATACAATTCTGTTCTTCTTGAAAATTTGATACTTCGTCAATTTGATTTCTTTTACCTTCACTAGTTCAGCCTTGCTATCAGATTTTGCATTGCAATTACGACAGTGGGGAGGGGGCCACCCAAGGGTCAATTTAGGTAGTCTGGGGGGGAAGGCTATTACGTAAAAATGAAAGTTGGGGTGAATGTTCTTGGCTTTGGGGTAGTGATGATGTGTGATCCAAGATGGAGTCTAACTGCAACAAAAAGTCTGAATTTTCCCTATCAGCATGATTCATTGTAATAACTATTTTAAATCTAGTGATATTAGCTTTTTTTAAGAAACTAATACGTGGTGGCAGCTGCCCAATTGCAAAATTAAACCAATCCTCATTATAAAGCTATTTAATTATGCACAAAATGATCTTTGTTGGAACTTACTTAAATGAAAACGTGAGAAACTAGTGATCTTATTGACAAAACTGGGGAATGATCTTGAAGAGGTTGGAAACCTCTGTCTTAGAATATAAAGAGAAGGTGTGAGGGTAACTCAATTGAGAAATCGTCACAGAATTCAAATATTATTGTGTACAATCATCTTTCACTTACAAATAATGAAATTATGGAATGGTCTTGTAAGGGAATAGACAAAAAAGTACTATTCAATCGTTTTTTTTAGACTAGCATCCTCATCCTTGTTGTCTTTATCACAGCATTTTGGGCAGCGTACTCTCAAAAGAGGATGTTCGTTTGAAAGTATATCAATAGCCACATCTATGCATCTATACAAACTATGGAATGAAAATGTAGCCTAATTGACATGTTTTAATCCTAGTAATAAATCATCAGGATCATCTTGTGCTAATTTTCTCAGGAAAGGCATGTACCTTAAAACCCTCTATAGAAAGAGGAATGATGGTAATGAAATTTAGGTAAAATCCATTGAATATGGTGAAAAAGTTAAATTTTGCAATCATTAAGGAGTATCAAAAAGATTTTTCTTTTTTTTTCCTCAAAGATTACTTTAAGTACATATTCAAATACTATCTCAGGCTCCATTATACTATCAACATTATTACATATACATATATATCATATCATTATCAATACTAATTCAGTTGAACTTTCTGTTTTAGATGTTATAATGGCTGATACAAGTATTGAGATTTAAGCAATTTTGATGCATTACTTTGAAATGGGCTTCAAAGCCAGTGAAGCTGTCCGCAGAATTCAGGAAGTGGAAGGAAATGAAACAATATCTGACAGCACTGTGCAAAACTGGGTTAAGTGTTATAAGGGTGGTGATTAGGATGGCCAGACATGTGGACTTATTCTGGACAGTGTGTCTTTTGAGCACTCTTTCCTCTATCTGCCACCACCTCATGTTGGACGTCGATTCATCCTCCTTTTTGGGGTCCGACTAAGAAACTTATATAAAATAATCCAGATATACCTCTAAAAATGTCAGAACTGAAAACAACTGTTAATGTATTTTTATTATTATTTGTAGTTGCCATTGTCAAGTATTTTTATTAGTTGCCATTATCAATACCGTTGATGAACCGTAGAGTACGCAAGTCATTCTTGTAAGTCTGGAACTATGGTTCTCAACCTTTTCAATAATGAGGACTCCTTTTATTCCAATGAATTTTCCCACAGACACCACTCTTTCAAAAAGTCTGCATACAAACTCATGAAATCCCTGTTTCATCAATGAGGACCTTTTCATCCCAATGAATTTTCCCATGTACCCCACTCTTTTGAAAGGTTTGCATATTAAACTCACAGACCCCCAGTAAATAGCTTTACCACTCCCTATCGAGTTAGTGATTGGCAGACCCTAGGTTGAAAACCACTAGTCTCCTTTTTGGAAATGTTGAAATGGCCACCCTAATGATGACTTGGAGTGAACACTACCACATTGCAAATTGGTTCAAAATGAATACTAAAATTAAACCTCAAGCAAGGCTCAAAGCTGTTCCTATTGATGAAGAATTATTGACATCAATGACCAATGAACAATGGTTCAAACACTTTTTAGAAACTTCTCAAGGCAAAAGTAAAAATCAAAAAGTTGGAAAAATGAGTTCATCACAAACCAAATGAATTGATCCGTGACTTTGCTGGTTCCCACACAGAGCAGCAGACTCTGTCCAAGTCTAAGAATGTTGATAAGAAGTCACATAACATCTTTCATATTCACCTTAGAACTCTCCAACAGATTATCATCTTTTCTAGCATTTTGAACTACATATCCATAGTAAAAGGTTCAATAATAGGCCACCCTAATGGTGCTTTTACTAAATTTGTGACCACCAAACCTAAAGAATTTTATAGAGATAATATATTATCATTAGAGCATCGTTAGTAAAAGGTTATTGCTTCAAATAGGTTATATTTTGATTAAATATTTACAGTTTCTAGTTGTTTATATCATCCTTCATCTTACTACTCAAAAAACGACATTTCATTTATGATAACCTAATGTTAGAATAGGGACAGATAGACCTGCCGCTGATTTGTAATGAAGAGACAAATATATAATGATAGATAGACAAATGATTTGAACGTGTAAAATATGAGATGATGTGTCAAACCAAAGTGAAGAGAAATTGACAGATGGCATGATGGGAAATGATGTATCATGGGAAATGATGCATCATGGGAATTGCGTATTCATAAATGCACAAATGTCGGTGCAAGATGATGGGGAGGGAGGTAGAAAGAGAAAATGAAAGGAAAGAGAGAGAGGATAGAGGAAGAGAAAAGGAGAGAAAGAAAGTGTGAGAAAGAAAAAGGGGGAGAGAAAGGGAGAGATGGGAAAGAGATAGAGAAAATGAGAGAAAGAAAAAAGTGGAAGATGGAGAGAGAGAGAGAAAATTAGAGAGAAGAGAGAGGAAAAAAAAAGTCTAAACAAAACATATCAATTCAAAAATCAGGAAGAAAAGGCAAGAAAAAGAAATAAATCCAGAATAGATAAAAAAGGTTGAGAAAAATGAAATTGTGAACAAAAAATGTAGTGAAAATCAAGTATAGGAAAGATCGGAAACTTGAAAAAAGAAAAATGAAAAATGAGAATAAAAAATGAATAAGTGAAAAACAATTAAGAAATTAACAAGTGAAGAGAAAATGAATAAAGGGAAAAAAATATTAAATAAGTCCATTTTGTGAGTTTGACCAAAAAACTAGACCTTATTGGATGTTGGATTAGACAAGAACAGAAAAAATAAGTTTGATGATCCATTCTTGACAAAACAAAGTAAAAGTCAAGACGGCAACAATGATCTTCCATTGGTCAATTAGTGAAGGTGAAGGAAATTAGGGAATGGGGTGGAGGGGAAGAAAATGAAGGAAAAAAGAGAAAGGGTATGGAAGAAGGAGAGAATGAAGCAAAGAAGATAAAAAGGAAAGACAAGGAAAAGAGAGAGAGAGAGAGAGAGGGGAATGAAGAGAAGAGAAGGAAGAAAAAGAGAAAGATTGTAAAAAGAATGAGGAAAGAAAGAGAATAAAATGGAAAGAGAGAAAAGAGAAAAGAAAAGGAGGGAAGAGAAAAGAAAGAGAGGGGAGAGAAAAAAAGAGAAGGAAAACAAAAGAAAGAGGGAAGAAGAAAGAGAGGGAATGAGAAAGAAAGAGCGAATAAGAATAAAAGAGAGGGAAGAAGAAAGAAAGAGAGGGAATGAGAAAGAAAGAGAGGGAATGAGAAAGAAAGAGATGGAAGAAGAAAGAAAGAGAGGGAAGAAGAAAGAGAGGGAAGAAGAAAGAAAGTGAAGGAAGAAGAAAGAAAGTGAGGGAAGAAGAAAGAAAGTGAGGGAAGAAGAAAAAAGAGAGGGAAGAAGAAAAAAGAGAGGGAAGAAGAAAAAAGAGAGGGAAGAAGAAAGATAGAAAAAAAGAAAGAGAGAATTAATAAAAGGAAAGAAAGAGATAAAAGAAAAAGAGAAGACAAAAGAAAGGAGAAAGAAAAGACGAAAGAATTGAAAAAGAAAAGACGAAAGAAAAGAAAAAGAAAAGAAGAAAGAAAAGAAAAAAGAAAAGAAGAAAGAAAAGAAGAAAGAAAAGAAGAAAGAAAAGAAGAAAGAAAAGAAGAAAGAAAAGAAGAAAGAAAAGAAGAAAGAAAAGAAGAAAGAAAAGTAAAAAAAGAAGGAAGAAAAGTTTTAAAAAAAAGGAAGAAAAGTAAAAAAAGAAGGAAGAAAAGTAAAAAAAGAAGGAAGAAAAGTAAAAAAAAAAAGGAAGAAAAGTAAAAAAAAAAGGAAGAAAAGTAAAAAAAAAAAAAGGAAGAAAAGAGAGAAATATAAAAAGAAACAAGTTTGGACAGAAAGAAAAAGGAAAAGAATAAATCTTGGTTGTCCGCTCTTAACAAAGCCGAAAGACACGACAGCGACAACAACACTCCATTTGCAAGACATGAGCAACTGTATCAAATGAGACAATCAGGGAAAGGGAGATAAGCCATGCTGTTTCTTTGTCAACAACTGCAATTTATGCACGGCTGTGGGGTGAGGGTTGCAAGATACACGCAATTTACTACCAACACATAAACATATATTAATATATACAGATACACTTATAATCAGAGTGTTTACACATACTTGTGTAGGTTAACACACAAATAAGCTTGGATATGTGTCATCAAGTGACACACATGAAAATGCACCTGAAACACAGACAATGCTATACATCTTGCATTGGTTTATACAAAAAGGCTTGCACACCCTGTTCCAACAGAGGCAAAAGGTACTAAAACATACATATACAGAAATATGCCCCCATACCTGCATGAATATGTAAACACTAATACATAGGCTGAAATAAAGACACAAACACGAATAGGGTCCATAAATATACAAACAGGTCTGGTTAGTCACTCAAAAGAAACCATCACATGATTAACGCCTTCTGAGAGAATGTCATGTTGGAGGTGACCAATTGAAAAATTTTGGAAAAAGGATGATCAATGAATGAGTTATTCCTCTTTTTGTTGGGCAGTGATCACTAAAAAAAGTTTGAATTTTCAAAAATACAAGCAGACACAAAAGAATCAATTTAGCACAAATTACATTGTAAATTGATCCTCCCCGCCACCTATTTAGGGAAGGAATTCCCAAAAAATAAATGAAAAAAGAAATTTTTTCTACACATAATAAGGAGTAAATATTGCCATTTCCAGCTCTTTAGCTCCATTGATGGGGCTTGTGCACATCATACATACTACACGAACTTGAAAACTGAAGTAACATATGTTCACAAGTTTAGTGACAGTATTGGTTGACAGTTTCTAGAATATGTGAATATGTAGAAATATAACATAAACAGGAAGCCACTTATTTTGATCACTTTGAGACAGGCGCTTTTAGATTACTACAACCGGCTGATAACATTAAGCAACAGATGTAAAAATTGGAACAATTTACATTGTTATAAATTCATTGTAATAAACTACTTCACATTACAGAAAATATCATGAATTTTTTTTTTTAAATTTCAATTAATTCTGAAGAAAAGACAGACTGATTTTTATAGCAATAACCGTTCGATAACATTATACATCTAACCATAATAATACATCATGTATATTTATTTATTTGCCCTCTGTCACAATAAGGGACACAACTGAGGTGATAAAATAGAATTTGATGGTTTGATGATGTTGTAAAAATGCTGGAAAAAAAATTCTCTTGAATATGTATGAAAACTGGTCTGGTTAGTCACTCAATAGAAAACATCATATGACCAGCATCTTCTAGCAGAAAGCAGTGTTGGGAATGATCAATTGAAAAAACTGGAAATATTGTTGGAAGGTGATCACTAAAAAAGTCTGAATCAAAAAAAAAAACACAAACTAAGCATGAATTTACATAGTAAATCGAACCCCATTAAAAACAAAAAAATTGCTCTTTCTAGACATGATAAGGAGAAAATAATTAAATTTTCATCCATTTAGCTCAATTTGTGTGGCCTGTACAAATGACAGCCAGACTCACTTAAAATCCAAAGAAACCTATATTGTTGTTGACAGTTCTTAACATCTTCCTCTGTCCTTATACAAGTGGATTTCAGGGGCGGATTGAGCGGTTGGGCAATCAAGCGATGCTTGGGGGCCCAAAGCACCAGAGGCCTAAGTGGTAAAAAGGTTAATGGGCCAATAACCCTTTTTGCCCCAGGGGCCAAGATCACTGTCAGTCAGCCCCACCCTTAGTTGATACTGTTAAATGTGTTGTTGAGTTGAGAATGAGAAGAAGAAGGGGAAGAAATGCACAGGGGGGGGGGGGAGAAGAAGAAAGAGAGAAGATTTACTAAAGAAAAGCAAAGAAGTTATAAAAGGAGGAGGAAAGAGACAGAAGAGAGATGACAGAAGTTAAGCATTAGAACTGAAGATAGAGAGAGAGGGAAAGAAAAATAGTTGAAGAAATAGTGAAAAGGGAGAGAGAGAAAGAGAGAGAGAGATCAAAGTGAGTGGAGAGGGTAGGAAAGAAAGAGAAGAAGAAGGTAGGAAAAGCAATAAAGGTGGGGATATAAGAAAAGAGAGAGGGTTGAATAAAGGAAGGAAGGAAGGAAGAATGTGGAGAAGGAGGGATAAGATGTTTTGAGATAATAGAAGAGAGAGAGCAAGAGGGAGAAGAAAGGGATTGTAAACCCAATAAAGGAGGTAGAGCAACGGGTAGAGAAAGAAGAGTATAGACCCAATAAAGGGAGGGGGTAATGCAAGAGGGAAGGAAGGGGAGTAGACAATAGAGGGGGGTAAGACAAGAGCAGATAAGAGGAGTATAAACTCAAAGGGAGGGGTAAAGTAGGAGGGGGAGTAGGCACAATGAAAGGGGGAGGTAGGGAAAGAGGGAGAAAAAGGGGAGTAGAGATCAATATATAGAGAGAGGCCAGAGCAAGAAAGAGAAAAGGGGAATAGAGACTCAATAGAGGGAGGGAGTACAGCAAGAGGGGGAAAGGGAGTAGAGACCTAATAAAGGGACGGAGTAAGGCAGGAAGGGGAGTAGAGACTCAATAAAGGGAGGGAGTAAGGCAGGAGAGAGAGAGGAAGGGGAATGGAGACCCAATGGAGGGAGGGAGTAAGGCAGGAAGGGAGAGAAAGGGTTGTAGAGACCCAATAAAGGAAAGTGTGTGAGGCAAGAGGGAGAGAGAAGAGAGTAGGGACCAAATAAAGGGAGGGTGTGAGGCAGGAGGCAGAGGAAGGGGAGTAGAGACCCGATGAAGCAATGGATGAGTAAATCAATGTTTCTCCTTCCGAATCACGCATGCAAAAGTGAATTAATGATTTTTCTCCACCACAAAGTCACGCATCAGATAATCTTTTCGAGGGATAAGCATTCAAACTGCCTTAACACACACACACACAACACATACACACACCAATAAGTACAGATGAAGTTCCTACTTCATCTGCTACATCTTTGGACGACTCACCCTAATTCTTAAGAAACCCTGGTTCTTAAATTGAACCTTTGCTCCTACTTTTCACTTTTAGATTACCATTACATTAAATCCAGTTATTTCGATTTTTTTATGCACGGATATGACGTAGGATATTTAGTTGGGGGCCAACGTATATGCTGGTAGTTTAAAAAATTTAAACACAAAACTAATTGTTCCCTGGTTGGACAAAGCTCCAAAATTGTCCATTTTCCCTGGATGCATCTTGTCATATTAGGAGCTTTACCTGTATAATTATCCATCTCTTAATGTCCTTTCACTCAATGTCCAATCAAATATATGTCCTATAAGGTTTTAATAGTTAAATAACCTTGATTGGCAAACCGGGGGTAAAAAACCTAAGCAGACACAGTGGCTTTTAAAACATAAATAAAGCAATTGTGCAGCCAGACATATAATGGCACAGTATATATCTATAGTTTATACTGTACATAATACTCAATTACAATAATAAACATGTACGTAGTCAGCTGGATTTTTTAATGTCATTATAATGCAAATTCTCATTTCTTAATAATAATAAATCTACCATAGTTTGAGCATAAGCTTAACCTTGCAATTTGTGAATTCTATGATACCCTTCTTTCTAAAACATAATCAAAATTTAAAAAAATGTTTTTGAGTTTTTCCTTGTTTTTGCTAGGAAGATAGTAAGAGATGCCCAAAATGGTTTTGTTGTGAGTAAGCAAATTTACAAAGAAAAGAAAAAACAAGCAAAGGAAGTCTTTCCATGAAAGAAAATGTGGGAATTCCTGTAGATGTCAATGATCCCAAACATATGTAAGAGTGTGGTTTATTATTTTGATATAAATTATAATTATATTTTTGTGTGAATATTGTAACAATAAACATGCTACTGTAACTTTCTTATGTGTTTCTCCTCATGAATTCCTTTATTATTTTTTGGGTTATCATTTTTGGCAGGTGAGGACTTACCTGACATTCATTTCTTCTCATGAGAAAAAATCCACCTTGACTTTGAAATAATTCCATTCAGAATAACGTGTAGTATTGAAACATCGCATAAGTACTGAAATTTATAACACCTGCCAAATGTAAACAAAGTTTGATTATCCAAACAAAATTTGGAATGTTAGCCCTTCAAGCCTCACCATTGTCAGATTGCAATCATACACCCCTACTCAGTCAGTAAATGATATACATGAAAATACAGAAAGAGTATGTGCACCACAGCAGAGTTCTAAGTGGTGCACATAATGTAAGTGGTGAACAAACTTTTTTTTGCTGAATATTTAAGTAAAAAGTGCGGGGTCTTTTGTAAAATGGTAACTAAGAATTCAAAAGTCCAAGATGGCTGACACCAGATGACATCTCTATAAGCAAATTAGTTAATGATATTTTTTCCCTCACATAAACCTCTTCATAAAATTGTCCTCAAAAACTTGGTGCCTAAGGGTTTATAACTTTCTCCAAACTTATAGACAACACAATTACCTTTAATTTAAACAGGGAATTTTTTTTGAGCGTTCCCAGACCCCCTGCCCTGCCTCCCAAAATTAGTTCTATGTTTACACGTTTTAAGCTAAGCATAAATCCAATTCTTAGGCGTTTCAGGTACCTTAGGGCACATCATTCTAACAGATGCTTGAAATAAATTGAGTCAAGGTACAGATGTTCACAGACACAATTTATGGAGAAAGGGGTTAAAAAGCCAGCATTGCAAGCCATTGGGAGTAGGCACAAGCCCAAGTACTCCAATGATTGTATGCTTCTGCTCGTCAAGCTCTCTAATGATATGCATATAAACATCTACATTAAAGTATTTATATTAGAGCACTTGTACCAATATAAATACCTGTATGAAAATATCCATATACATGGCCATGTACCAATATAAATACCTTCATGAAAAGACCTATATTAGTGCCTATGTGCAAATATAAATACCTATATATTCATTCATTCATTGTCAGGCCAGTCGGATGGTTCAGGCAGGAGGGGGGAGCTTGGGCTTGCATTATTGAGCGGAGTTTTGATATCGGTATCCTCCTTAGAAGAGTCAACAGGAAGCTTTCTGCAAAATCCCGAGGTATACCCAGTTAGTCCCCCATGTAGATGCTGACCAGGCTATGTATATGTATATATATATATATATATATATATATATATATATATATATATACACACATTAGTTTTATTTATCAGTATCCTCCATAGAAAGATCAACAGGATCTTCCACACATGGCTCTCTGCAAAATCCCTAGATACTTACAGCATCAGGTATACCCAGTTTGTCACCCATCTAGATGCTGACCGGGCTCAACATTGCTTAGCTGCAGTGATCATACAAGAACCATTGCATCCAATGCAATTTGGTTATACCTATGAATACATCTGTATCAGTGCACATGTACCAATATAAATACCAACATGGAAATATTGATATTAGTGTACATGTACTGATAAGAGGCCTGAAGAGAATCTAGAATATTCTGGTTCCTTGTTACTTCATATCTTCCTGAATATCTATGTCATGCCTCCATTGTATTTTCCAATCCAAATTAAACACAGGATACTGCAATATTCAGAGCAATTGTTCTTGATTTACATGAAGATAAGCCCCAGCCATTGAGTGGCAAAGGTTAGCCTGCTACATAATCAGGTCAACACCAAATTTGGCATTGATGGGGATCAGTGCAATAAGGTTTCTTGGGGGCTCAAGTCCTTAAGTGATTCAAATTGATTCTATATTTTGTGGGATGATATTTCTGACGGTGTATAACAGGTTAGAATTCTGTATAATCAAAGCTAAAAGATGTACAAAAGAGTTGATATATGTGTCATAACGGCCTCTGTGAGGAATTTACTAGGTGGTGCAAAGCTGTTTTCTCCCTCCCCATTTACACTGCATCAACACCCTTGTCTTCTAGCCATCCTGTATTCATCTGCTGTAAAATCTTTAGCACATCATACTACAGGGTGTTTACAAAAGAAATAGACTGTTTCATAAATTTATCAAAAGAATACTCATTCAGATATTGATACTACATTGCACTCTTTTGTAGAGAAACATAAGAAGTTTATTACTTTAACTTACAGATGCTCAATGTGTGTATTTTCTATTTGCTTAATAGAATTTTGGGTTTGTTTTTTGTTTTATTTACTTTTAATCAATCTTGTGTCAGCGGTACCGGACACACTATTTAGCCTAAAATCTTGCAATCCTGCATGAGTTCTCTACTAAACATCACAAAAAAATTTTTTTTGAGATAATCTTTAAATTGAAAATTTTTTCTTTGTTTTTAACCTTTTGAAATCTTGTGTCAGCACTACCAGACACAAGATTGGCCCTAGAATCTTAGGAATCTCTATGAGTATTTCACTAGACATCTGAAAACATTTTTTTTTGTTTTGAGAAATTTTTAACAATTTTCCATGGAATGAGGGGATCAACTCTTTGAATCTTGTGTCAGAACTATCAGACACACCTTTTGGTGTAGAACTTTGCAGTATTAAACTTGAAATATTTCTCTACAAAACTGAGCATCATGAGTGTCAATATCTCAAATAGTTTACCTTTAATATATTTTTGAAACTGTCTATTTCTTTTGTAAACACCCTGTATTGTGACGTGCAAAATGTTTTCCAGCAGATGAAAGTAGGATGGCTAGGAGACAAGGGTGTTGGTAACTGTATTCACCTACCTGTAAATGATAAAGTCAGCCTATTTTAACAATGGAGATATCATATCAACTCAAAAGTTCTGATACACAGCTCTACCCAAAAAACTGTCAGGCCACCTTCTTTGGCCTTCCAGGGGTGCCTTGATCCTCAGGGCCTCAGTGCAATGCACTAGATGCACCTACCTCTTGGAATGCTGAGTGTCAAGTGACCAGGGGGGAAATACTCTTGGTGAATGCATACATCTTATACAGTCCAGCAGTTGAAATTTTAAGACAGGATAGAGTTATACTCCTACCTGTAAATACCATGTTCTCATATTAGATGGTACTTGTCATCCTATAATTCATGGGCTGCCACAGGCTAAAGTAGATATGATTGCATTTCCACAGATTTAATTAATTACAAAGAGTCTTGAAAAACCTTCATTCTATCAACAAATAGACGCACAAATCACCAAAAACAATACTTTTTTATAATTCAGCAGTGAAGCAAAAATAAAGAAAGCAGGAAGGACATTCAAAGCAGATGATAATTCACTCAGATATAGAAATAAATACAAAGAGACAGATGAAAGTCATTTGTATGTAAAATAGTTTTGACTGTCTATCAAAACAAATGAACAGCCATTAAAGAGACAGAAATACATTACTGACATCTATCTACCAATATATATATATATATATATATATATATATATATATACACACATACTTCCAACTCTGGAATGGAGCACTCTGCTGGATGGGGAATTGTGTGTAAGCAAATATATCACTTAAATTCAGTCCTACTGACAGTCCAGTTCTGCATAAAGCAGAAATGCCAGCCTCTGGGCTTGAGGTAAAGGTTTCGATCCTACCTAATGGTACTTGATACGATATTGGATAGTCTATAGCCACACTGAAGAGTTAAAATACAATGAAACAACTGTCTGTGGTTGACACAATTATCAATTATTATTATATATATTACATATATATATATGAATGAAATGACAATTCAGAAGGTTGTGTTTTGTACAAATAAGTTTTCTTTAGTTTATTTTGACTCATTGCCAGTTTATTCCAGTTCAATCCTGCTCCAAGATGCTATTTGATACCTCTCTGCTGGCCACAAACACAACCAAGCCCTGCACTGATTTCTTTGTACACTTAAAATCCACTTCATTCAACCAATAATCACTAAACCTGCCCACTACAAGACACGGACCCTGTATAACAAACAATCTCCACAACACTTTTCTTGAAGAAGCCAGAATAAAACTTATTAAGCATTGAAATAAACAATAGAAATCACATTTGTAAAAATTGAATTGTCATCTCACTCTGATATTGTCGGATGAATCATAATCCACAACAATACACTGGTCATGAATATATATATATATATATATATATATATATATATATATATATATGTATGTATGTATGTATGTATGTATGTGTAAAATGGTGGTCTACTGATTAATAAGCTGGACTCACAGATCATTACTATTCAATAGTGATTTCAACTGACTCTTAACAGTTTGATTACATTTTTGATGATTATGATAAATGGCTTCCTCTGCATCTAAATACAATTGATATATAAAAAAATACTTTTTAATCAATAAGACAATTCCACTATTGGTAGTCATCTCTAGTTGATCAGATTTCTACACAGCAAATACTGAAAACCCGCCTTATTGATCAGTTTTCGGCAAGTAGCTACAGCTGTAAAAATAAACTAAAACAAATTTAGAATTTTTTTGGTGAAATTTTTGGAGTTGTTTCCCTTCATGTAAATTAATCAATTTTCATCCTAGAAAATTCCTGCCTCTACAACCTTTGAAAAGGAGAATTTGTCACCCTAAAATGTGTGCTATGTATTGATTGAGATGTGCTGAATTTGATGATGGTTTTATTTTTTGTCTGTAATGCTTAGTTCTCAAGTTATGAGAACAAACAAACATATACACATAACTTTGGATTTTTGAAGATACATTCTTCTATAAAATTATATGCTCTTTATGTATAAATATACACTCCTTATATATATATATATATATATATATATATATATATATATATATATATATATATATAGATAGATAGATATACACACACTTGAAAATAAATATATGAAGAGTATGGTCCCGAATAGGGGTAAATCTATTTTCGTGAACTTGAGGAAAAGCCTCTTTTCTATACCAAAAGAACTGATAGCATAAAAAACAGTCTTTTTTGTTTTGAACCTTGATTTGAGACTGGAGTTATAATGAAATTAAAAATTCAAATCCAAAAATAAAGATGGATGAAAACTAAATCTTTCCCTCTCTCTCATTCCAATAAGAGTACTAAACAGGGATGGTTACTCAATAGAGACTGTGATGTGACCAATGTCTTTTGACAGCAAGCTATGTTGGGGGTGATCAATTAAAAAATGAAAAAGGGGGTGACCAACAGCTAAGTTACTTCTCTAGCCTTCTGTTAGGTAGTGATCACAAAAAAATCTCAATCTTTTAAAAAACAAGTGTGAATGCAGCTAGATACAAACTAAAGGATCAATTTAACATAAACCTTTGTAATAAAGCCCCCCACACACACACACTAAAAAACCTATGGGGGGGATTAAAGATAAAGAAAGTTTTTTTTATACAAAATAAGGAGTAAATGTTTAAATTTTCAGACCTCCAGCTCCATTGGTGCGGCCTGTATGCGTGATACATTACATAGCCAGCCTGACCAACTTAAAACTGGAAAAACCTCTACTGACAGTTTTGGTTAATGGTTTCTAATAGAACACTTGTATTACTGGGCACCCCATTATTACAGCTTCTTGCCTGACTACTCTAATCTCAGTATATAACTACATTAACAGGTTCATAATATCATTTTCAATTGGTGCTCCACATAGTAGATTTGTACCAAACAACAGAATTTTACTTCATAAACATCCTCATAATATCATTCTAATTGGGAGCCCCATTATAGTAGCCTTGGGCCAAATTACACTAAGCTTTGAAATTTTTTACAATAAGATACTAATAATATTATTCTGATTGCGAACTCCATTCTAGTAGCCTTGTGCCAAACTACACTAAGCTCAAAAACTTTCTACATTAATATGCTAATAATATCATTACGATTGGGAGCCTCACTATAGTGGCCTTGTACCAAACTACATTGAGCTCAGAATTTAGATTTAGCTGTTCATTATTATGGCTAGACAAATATATTAATCTCCTCGCAGCTGTACATTCTTTCTCTTTCTGTACGTGCACATGCACTTGTATTGACCCCCCCCTGAATTTTCAACCGTACAGCTTTGAGAGACGCCTTGAGTATGCATCTAAATCTGCCTCTCAGCTAAGACGTTTTCCCTTTGAATAGTCAGCTAAAAGAGAGCTAAAAACAAAAACCTCTCTCTCTCTCTTTCCTCTTTTCTCTCAGATCAATAAGAGTACTAAATAGAACACTTGTACTTAAATACAGTCTGCCTGTACTGATGGAAAGCACTGTAAGATGTCTGTTTGCATCAAGGTGCATGCACGCAACTAGGCTGCTGCTGTCATGCAACGTTATCATTACAATCGGTGTTTCATTGCCAATAAACTTTGAGTTTCATGATTTTTTTAGATATGTTCAGAACTGATTCATTTTGTGTGCCGATGCTGTTTACGGAGGCAGGTTTGATCAGAGAATAGATTAAAAATTTAAATTTAAAAAAAACTTGCCATTACAGTCAATAATTAAACAACCGTAGAGTCTGAAATTGAAGCCATCAGAAAAAATTCCATCGAAGAATAAATATGGTCAGAATAAATTCTATTAATAACATCACTGGCATTTTCTACAGAAAAACATTTATAAAAGAGTGAAGAAACATCTGGATTCATGAGAATTTAGCTGTTATCAAACCAGTCAAAATGGGACCCAAAAATGTTAAAAGAAAAATTTTAGGGAGGGGTTAAGTGGAGTGCTGATGCCAATAGTCAAGTTTGTAGACAAAACAGTATGGCCAGGAGAGCAGAAACATACAAACACATGAACAAACACACTAACATATGCACGTGTAATAAAGGATAGAATCTTCTACCACCTTTGGTGACTACAGTTGTTTAATTACAGGTATGCTTAGATTAGTGCCGTTAATTCATTCAAAAATTTTCAAGACTGTTCAAAACCATACCATTATAAGTCTTATAATTTTTTTCTAACTTACACAGCCATATTTTAATAAGTGCAGGCTTTGATCTAATACAATTAAGGTACTGCTGCACAAATAAATGTAACTAAGTATATGCTGAAAACAAAAACATTAAATAATCATAAGATCTTAGATCATAAGATAACCTAGTTACTTTAATTTGAAAAGAAATACCCAAGCAATACTACCTGAAAAACTAATCAAAGTATTGTTGTATCCAATTTTTGACAATTTTTAACAAGTATTTCTTCCATCTTTTGTCCCTTGTTTTTACACCTAGTAGTAATAGTCTCAAGTTGTCTGAATTACTTGGATGAAGCATTGACAATTATTATCAATTTTTGACTACTTTTTTCACATTATTTCTCTTGCTTTTACACCTAATAGTAATAGTCTTGAGTTTTCTGAATTTTGTAGCATAGAACTGTGTAAAACAATCGATCAGGGCTGTACACAATAGACTACAAGGTTGGCAGGGTGATCATTTAGTTATTGTGTATTTCCTGATGACAACTGCTTCAAGTGGATGTTGACAATCTACTTTCAATGTACACTATTTTCCAAACTCAAAAATAAAAATCCCAAGGTATTTAAAACAAAACTGTCTTTTTAAAATATTCAGGAAATGAAATATATATATATATATATATATATATATATATATATATATATATATATATGCATATATAAAACATATATATATGTATGTGAATCGGAAAGACAGTTTTAAGAACTAAATTTTGCTCAAGCCAAAATATTTATGGTGGTGAGCGGAACAACATTGATGATCGGAAAATGAAGAAATAAGACCAAGGTGGGATTTGAACCCACACCCATCACCTATGAAGTACAAACCGATTGAACCACTAGAACTCTGGCGGAAAACAAGTTGAAATGACAACCTCAACTTATTCCTCCCTTCTTTGATTGCTGACCATTTTTGTTTATGTGTTCTGTTAGTCTCAGAACTACATATATTTATGTATTTCTGCATATATATCATTGTTCCTATTGTATGGGTTCAAATCCCATCCGGGACTCATTTCTTTATTTTACAATTATTGCTGTTGTTTTGCTCACTACCATAGATATTTCTGTTCGAGTGAAATTCAGTTCCAAAAAACTGTCTTTCCTTATTCACATTGTCAAATACTAATATCAATGTCAAATTACTAATCATGTTTATGTATACCTGTATGAGTGAGTCCTGTTTCAAAAAATCGAATGATTTGTAATATAAAATAACACCCATACATAATACATTATGATAATACCCTATACAAAATAACTAAATAACATAAGCTATATTTTAAAATCATAGCTGAAAGGGAGGTTATGTTCAATCAGCACAGCTGGGGTGCCATGTTGATATAACTGTCTTGTTTTAAAATCACCGAGACAGTTATATGGTAAACAACTGATGATCCCAACAAGAGAAAATTTACACATTGTACCATAATATCAAAGTATATGTAAAACAGGAAAAAAAATTACATAAATTACATTAAGAGTTGTTGGAAAAATAAGTGACTGAAGTGACACAAAAAAATTTTTTAAAATGTTTTTGAATATTTTTAGTGTTTAAAGCTTTCTAGACTAATATATATATATATATATACGTCAGTGTGTGTTTGTGTACATAGATATAGATATATATGTGTATATAGATATAGATATATATATGCGTATATGCATGTTTGTATGTATATATACTTGTGTATCTGTGTGTGTGTGAGGGGAAAGGTTGGAGATCTGATGGAAAGTTGTAAAAATGTTGATAATATGAAAAAGGAAAAAGTCTTGAAACTAACTAGTACATCTCAAACTCATTACAAAGTTGAAACATGCTAAATTGGCTCAAGTCTCTTTCCTATCGTCAACTTTTCCACCATATATATACACGTTTGCATTGAAGATGTGAAGTGATCCGACAGTGATATATAAATATATATATATGTGTGTGTGCGTGTGTGTGTGTGAACTTGAACCAGGGGGAGGAGAGGAAACTCAAGGAAAGACTTCTTTGATTATTTATATTCACTATCAAAACGACCCTTAGACATGACATAATCCCTGAGGTGTAGACCATGTGAGAAGTGTTAGGCATGTGACTAATATTACTTGTTGAATATTTGGGGCAAAACAGTACAAGAGGGTCAGGCACTCTTATGGATGTTGATAATACTTATGGTTCAGCATTGTTTGATGTACAAGTAGATGAATGTGGTGGGTGGACCTGGGTTGTCATTTATTCAGGGCACAGGAGAAAAATCTTGTCAAAGGAATTCTCATCTGGAGACCCATGTATGCAAGACACAGAAGGGAAAACGAACTCTGATCTCAAGAAGAACTCTTGATTTGTGCCAGTGACATTCTATTTTTCCTTGAATTTGTCAGTCCCATATACACCGTTTTTTGGGGTTGGATTTTTGCAAGCTATTGTTCTTACAAGTTCATTGATTTTGATATCATGAATATTGTGTAAAATGATATAACATTGGCCTATGTGATGTCGTCATTGTGAATATATATACATCAGTCACATAATATAATACAATACTATCTGACCAAACCAACTATGCCTGACTGAACTTGTTGTTGGTCATGAGAATTTCCTTGACCAATCTTTTCTCTTAGTTTCACCAAAATATAAAGTATCTGTCAGATATTCTGCAAAAATCTTGTTTTGACTGATTTTTTTCCATCAAATTCATCCTTTTCTTCATTTGTAGTTTGAAAGTCCTATTGCCTCCAATGCAAGATGGGTGCCCCTAACACTCAGCACCCAGGGAGGCTGCCTGTATTGCCATGGCCATCTCAGAGTGCATTATCATTTATAGAAAATGCTTGTTGTTTTCCCTAAGGTACACCAAGAGCTATATCTGTATCAACATGTTTACACAGTAATTAGAAAGATTAATGCAAAGGATTGTTGAGTAAAATTCTTGCAATCATTTTGGTTAGAAGCAAAATGACTTTTCCGTAACAGTAGCAGAAGTAGTAGTAGTAGTAGTAGCGATAATTATATTATCAACAGCCAGTAAATGAACATACGTACACACACAAAGCAGAACAACAGTTTGTGTCCGTGTGTTCACTGTACCCCTTTCCTCTCTTTCTGTTTGTTATCACAGACAGACTGACAGCTTTCAAGTTATGTAATAGATTTGGCATAGGAGGTGCAGGATGGCGTGATGGTCACCAGCACGGAAAATGGAATTGGCACCCCAAGTTCAAGTTTCGACCAAGGCTACTTATGTTCATTTCAAGCTAATGCACTTTGGAAAAGCATGAATGCATTCTCCCCTCAGCTACTGGTAAATAGCAGTGTGGTTGGAATCCTTATAAGGCAGTTTAAGAGGAGGTTACTCAGACGAATAAAACAAACTCTGAGAAGGGCCCCTAAAGCCAACTGGTAGTAAAACTCTACTCCCTTTCTGGCAATCCTAAAGCCAAAAAGTCCACCATTTGTGATGCCTCATCATAAAGGAAAAGTGTCATGTCTCTTAAGAGACTACCTGCAACAGTGTATGACAGCCGGTGACGAAGTCCTGCTTCCTACTGTATGTATCAGCTTAATAATACTTGCAAGTTTTAAGTCTGATCGAAACTGGAACTTTATACCAACAAGTTTCTAAGTCCATCGAGGGGATACCTCCACCTTAATCACAGAGCTTAGAGTGAACTCAATCAGCTGCAAAGTGCACAAGGAATTTGTCCTAATGAAGAGTTTTCCACTCTCTTCATTCATACAATCCAAACCAGGACCGTCTGCATGTGAGACAGATGTGCTAACCATTAAACTATCCGAGTGATGTTTTACTGTTGGATCATTTAAAAACAATCTTGAAGGCCAACTGAGTTAAATTGTCCTTATGCATTAACCCACCTACTTTAAAAAACATTCATGCACAGGTCAATATGCAAATATCGTGGGGTCCACCGTCCACTTGCAGAATATCAATCTGTCATAACGGGGGTGGCCCAACCTTCCACAAAATTTAATTGAGAACTTTTGGAGATGTTGTGTGGACAAAATGGACAAACAGACCCAAGTGAAAACATAAATCTCTCCTAACTTCATTGGTAGTGGTAAATAGTGGAAAACAAATACTTTGATTTTTTGGTTTATATTCGACTTACACCTGATGATAGATCTTTTTGAACATTTTTGACTTCAATCTTTTTTTCAATTTATTAAGGACAAACATGGAAAAAAAACTGGTCTGGTTAGTCACTTAATAGTAACTGTCTCATGACCAATGTCTTTTGGCAGCATGCTGTGTTGAGGGTGATCAGTTAGAAATTTGGAGAAAGGCGTGGTTGATGAATGAGTCACTTCTCTTGCCTTTTGATGCATCACTAAAAAGACTGAATATTCAAAAAACAAGCTTGAACATTGCCAGACAAAAAACTAAGGGACCGATCTAGTATAAACTTACATTGTAAATTGAACCCCTAATGACCCCTAAAATTTAGGGGTGGTCACAAAACAAAAAAGACCAAGTTTTCAGCTCTCTAGCTCCATAGGTACAGCCTGTATGTATGATAGCTAGATTGTTGACAGTTCTGGTTGACAGTTTCTGACAAGCTTTTCTTAATATGATGATACGGATTCATAATTCAAAAAATAATTTTGTACTTTCTAATCCTAAAGAAAACAGTCGTTGAAAAGACATCCATGATCAATTCAAATGAGGAACATTAGTCTGGTTAGTTACTTAATAGAAACTGCCATGTAACCAACATCTTTTGTTAGCATGCAGTGTTGGTGATGATAAATTAAAGAATGGGTGATCAGTGAATAAGTCACTACTTTAACCTTTCGGGTTGAGTAGTGATCACTAGAAAGTCTGAATTTTCAAAAAATACAAAAGTGAATGCTGCCAGATACAAACTAAGAGATTAATTTGGTATAAAATTACATTGCAAATTGAGCACCCCACTAAAAAGCAATTTGGGGTGAAAATTTTCAAAAAGCCAAAGAAAAACATTTTTGCAAAATAGAGTAAAGAATATGTTGAAATTTTCAGTCATCTAGTTCCATTGATGTGGCCTGTACATAGGCAGGCAGCCAGAGCAGCGTAAAACCTGAATAAACCTACGTTGGTTTTGGTAGACAATTTCTAGTGATGGTCAGTCATCCTGCCATTAAAATCTAAATTTTCTTTTTTAAACTGTTCTTACTTAACCTCACCAAAGAAAGAGACTGATAGAAGAGACTCACTTTCTTAATCAGTATTAAATTTCACACCTGAAGACGGCTGTAGAATGAATAGGTTGAAACTTTGCGTCAACATTGAAGTTGGGAAGAAGAGAGTTTATAGTCCAAACAAGGGTTGGTATATTAGTGACTCTTTTCAAAATCATAGATAATATATTTATGCACGTTACTGTTTGTGGCAAATAGAGAAAAATGAAGATTTTCTACCTTTTCTATTGACATTATTGGAAATTCAATAAATCTTGCACCAGATGGTATAAAGATTAGATACAAGGTAATTATAAAGTCAATCATTTTGATTTAAACCTAATACCTAATTAAAATGTCACAGTAGACCTCTAAAATAGATCTACAACAGGACAGCTACATCTTATTCCTAGTAGTAAAAGAATCATCGGAATATATACGTCCCAGAAATCTCATATGAGTAATAGTAGATTAAATAAACATTTACAATTATCTATCATCATATTTTTTACAAAAACTCAGATAGATACTTTTTCTCCAGAACATGTATTTTTCGGTACTAACAGCATACAGCGCACAAACTTTTAAAAAAATGATAAATTTTACCAAATGGATCTTCCGTACTTTTGTAAGCTAACTTTCATTTCTTTAAATAACGACCAAGGTCCAATGTCCGTCATTCAATCAACCGGCATGTATGCATTCGCAAGTTTAATTACTTGGGAAAGTAGGAAACCAAAAGAGGAATAAATACAAGAATCGAAAATAAGAAAAATATCAAAATCAAAAACTATTAAAAGTAAACATCGCTCTTCTTTTCGGTATTTATTTTTACACTGAGACTTGAACATTTTGTTATTGTTTGGTAAATTAGTGTGTGTATGAATAACTTTACGAAGTTAACATTCAATAAGTTATTTACTACTTACTCACTTTTAATCATGGACTTCGCACAATAATCTAAATAGTACAAAATGCACACGCTTCAAAGAATTAGTTTTGTTAAGTCTTGTTTTCCAAACAAAAGGTTTTTTTCAATCCGGAAATAAAAGTTGAAGTAAAAAAAAAAAACAAGATGACAGGTCTGGTTAGTTAATCAAGAGAAACCGTCACATGACCAACGTCCTCTCTGTCGTATTGGGGGGGGGGACAATTTTTAAAAAATGAAAAAGGGGTGATCAATGGATGAATAAGTTACTTTTTACGCCCTTTGTTGGTCAGTAATTTCTAACCAAGTCTGAATATGAAAAAAAGAATGGGACACAAAAAGAATCAATTTAGCATTAACTTACATCTTAAATTGAACCCTCCCCCCCACTAATAACCTATACGTGGAGAAATTTAAAAAAAAACAAAAACAAAAATGAACTTTTTTTCTAGACATAATGGAATTAGAAAATATTGAATTTTCAGCCTTCTAACTCCATTGGTGCGACCAGCACGAGCATTACATAAAGATAACCAGCCACACCAGCTTAAAAACTGAAGAAATCTATGTTAACATTTATGGTTAACGTTTTCTTGAAAAAGGGTTTCTTCTATAATTCTTACTTTTTTGAGAAAATGTGACCTTTGTTGGGGAAGCAATGTGTTGGCTCTGAAGTTGGTGATCAATTAATCGTGTAAGTATGCCGTAAAAGTGGGCACACGCTATTGTATCCGCCTGCACTAACATTGTCTTCCAAGTTTACATGAAATGAAAAATATTTCTTGCACTTCTGACATAGAAAGGTCCCGTCACAAAAGAATAAAAAATTAATTTCTCGCGAGTGATTTCTTTGTGTTTTAAAGTCATCCAGAATAAATACCTATTTAATTCGATAAGTCAGTTGTTTTGTTTTTTTGTTCTTTTTACATTTCTTTTGTTCTGTTTTCATCTTTTATTTTCATAAAAATATTGTGTGCCAAGGGAAGCAACCGCATCCTTCCAGCCCTATCTTCGTAAACATGACTGAAAGTACGTGACCAGTTTCGCAATATAGTTACATTGTGATTAACCCCCCTCTCAAACCTTAAAAAGTAAACCTTTTTCAAAACTTTTGGATTCCGTGAGGAAACAGGTTTTGTCAATTAAAGGCACAAAAATTACTCGCGAAAATTTCATTTTTTCTACACTTTTGAGGTGGGCCCGTTATTAATCAAAAGTGCCGTAATGAATAAAATAAAATTCTAAACACTCCGTTAGTTCCCGTTCAGGAGTATGCCCGGGCCCACCGGGGAATGGGAAGCACGTGCGCATCCCCCCCCCCCGGGTGGACAGTGTTGCCCAATTTGCTACGGCTAGATCTGGCTGATTTTTTTCTTCCAATTAAGCCCATAGAGATCAACAATAGCCTAAAATCTGGCCTTTAAAAAAATTCATCAGGATTTTTAATGTGAGTAAATATACAATCTTTATTAATAATCTATTCTGGACTTTAAATTATTATATTTGATGAATGGGCTCTAAATGAGTATATGAAATATTTCGACTAGGAAATAGACAAATTTGGACGATTTTAGCCATTTTTAAAGCCTTAGCCATAAATTACAAATCGTACTTGGCAACACTGCGGGCGGGTCCAAGATAAAATTGAACGGTTCATACGCAGTATGTATAAACTCAGACGGTCTACACACCTATGTCCGTGCCTTAACTCCGATTGTCTGAACCCAGAAACAAATTTAACGATATAAAATATAAGAATTAAAAAATTATAATATCCCTGGGTATTTAAGACATATATTTTATTAATTCTGCAGTTTCCAATATTTTTTTAAATCGTTGGCAAATCTGATTTACTACGATTTAAGTTATAGATTCTAGGAATGAGTTTTAAAAGGCAATTAAGGCGAATTTGATAAATTGCAGGAAATATTGATGTTATTTGTATAAATAATAATGGAGATTTTAGTTTCTCATTCTAAACTCAAGAATAAATCTACCTTTAAATCAAAACCCCAAAAAAAGGAAAAAAAGATCTAAATAATTCTTGTCCTTACCCCTCCTCCGCTGAGTCCCCCGATTCCATCGAATTGTCGACTGGTGCCCTTAAGGTCATCCACAAGGTACACTTGGGGTTCGGCCACCCCCATAAGAAGAGAAGCCACCACAAAGAACAAATTAATCATTGTTGTTAATCTTTAACGAATGTGCTGAAGTCTTTTCATCTGTTTTGAATGAAGAAATGATGATTTCGACATGTGACTTCTATTTTTATATACTGTTTACTATTGTACTTCAACTCCGGTCCAAATGTGCAAGTATAATGTATGGATGGCCAATCGGGAAAAATATTACAAATTATGTGTGCCCAAAATGCTTGTTCAAATGTAAACTTGAAATTGTTTCAAGATCATTTTGGTACAGCCTATCTTTAATGCAGAGGCGTAATTGTGAAGCAGGTCGAGTGGGGTGGGGGAACAATAGTACATTTATGCATTTCTATTGACATTATACAGAACAAGAATATATTTGTTCTTACATAAATTATGTAAATAATAATTCAGCTTTTGCAGTTGTTTTTCACCAATTAAGTGATAGAGTGTGACTATTTATTAAAAATGATCCTTTTTTTTATGAAATCTCACTAAATATTGGAGGGGGCTCCTCCAAGGGCCAATTTTGTGATCAATATTTGGTCTTCTAGCATGATATACCTATTTAGGGAATTATTCATGTTATGTACAGAGAGATAATGTACAACACACTCTTATAACCCTCATTTCTTTACATTTGGCTTTGTGCAGTACTATGTAAACAAAAGCAAAAGCAGGCAGGTGAGTAAAGCTGTTATCAGCAGCAGCTGTTCGACCTATGTCTGCTGCTTCCTTGGTCAGTCGATCACAAACTTACAACTTAATTTCATTCAGTATGCTATTAGCGAAATGTCAGCCTAATGGAAATGCTACTTGCCTGCCCACCTCCAGTTTGGACATTTGAATCATGGCAGAGTTTTGTTGAATGAATCACTGTAGCCCCAAAAATGGCCTGCCTGACCAATCAGCCAAGTCGGCTACAGTTTCTTCTTTCTTTGCTCATCTGTGTGTGTGCGTATGCTCAGGTGCTCATGATCATATTTTGGGGCTACAATCTTGAAAATTTCTATGAGTTCACCAATAGGCACCATCTGAAAACATTTTTTTTAAAGTACTTTTTTGGGTCTCTATGGTCATTTGGACCAATAATGCCCAATGCTTGCATTAGTAAAGTATCTTTTTTTTAAAGGTTATTCAAATATTTTGAATTATCAGTCCTGGTACACCTGTGGGCTATGGGGGATTCATTTATGCAAGGTATCGATATCTTATTTATCCGTTTTAATGTGACAAAAAGCAGCAAACGAACTAAAAAGTGATAATGGCTTTTACATAATAAAGATACTTGGTTAAATATATTCAAATAATTTTCACCGCCAAACTTCATAGGTTCAAAGAGGAGTAAATTATTACTGCATGTTTGACAATCTTTCAAGTACTAAGCTGTCACCTCAGTTATTTTAAGTCATCTGAGGCAAAAGCTTGGTACTGCAGAGATTGTCAAGATAGTTTCTTAGTTTCTGCGTGTAAAATGAAGAAAACTCTCTTTAGCTTTAAAGTTTCCAAACTTATAACGAATCAAGAAATCCACCATGTTATAACTGAACCGCAATAAATTTACCTATTTTGGAGATAAATCTAACTAATATTTGATTGATATTTTGGGGTCCACTATCCACCTGCATTATAAGGTGAACTTTGCAATAGTGAACTGTGTTATGACTGGAGAGGCCTGTAGTTCCCTTACACTGGCTAGGGCTACAGGCATTCCTACCTGAGCTGCACACATCACAAGTTTCTCTATCTTGGCTTCAAAGTTCTTCAATGTTTGCAATATGTGGAATAGACTTATAATTGACAAGCACCCAAAGTGGTGTCACTCACTTCATCATGCGTTATTTTACCCATAACTGGGGGCGGAGATGGATTCATCCCTTTCCCATGATTATTTGTCCAGCAATCCTTGCATTAACACATCAGGTACTGCCACTTTGGATTTGGCCCTTTTTATGACTGAGAATGGCTAGATTTTCATCATTGTTCAAATAACATTATTCTCTATCTAAAAAAAAACATTACTTCTGAGCCAAGGTAGGGTCAGTATTGGGGTTATTAAGTAGGTTTAGGGTTAAGGTTAGAAGGTAGGTTTGAGGTTAGTAGATATGTTTGGGGTTAGGGTTAGTTGTCTGGTTTAGGGTTAGTACTCCTAATTTCCCAATTATTTTTCTGTGTTATTTCATTATCTGGATCTGGCCACTTTCAACAATTGAACAAACATTTTTTTGTGACTCTCAGCCAATCTAGGCATCTATCTGGAATCCTATATCATTTTTCTCAGAAAGTCAATTTTATAATTTATATTGTAAAATCACTATTGTCTTGGCTTCGCAAATCAATAAAAATTTATTGTAATTCATGCTTGTCTAAAATAGAAATTGAGTATGCTTTCTGTAATATGATTGACAATTTTCAAATGAATGTCTGGTTGCAATAAAAATGTAAAATGCATCATGAGGAACGCTAAATCAAAAGAGTTGCCCATACCTGCATTAATGCTTTGTTTTCTTTTAAATTCAGACTTTTTTCTGATCCAACAAAAGGCGGGAGAAATTATTATTCATTGATCTCCTCTTTTCCAAAATTTTTAATTGATCACAGCAAACGCAGTATGCTGTCAGAGGACATTGGTCACGTGCCAATTTCCATTGAGTGACTAACCAGATCTGTTTATTTGAATTCTCAATGGAACTAAAGATGAAAATAAGTTTTAATCTGAACAAGTAATGAGTTACTTCACTTGCTTTTTGTTGGGCAGAGATAACTAAAATAGTCTGAACTTTCATGAAACAAGCATGAACACTACTGGAAACAAACTAAGGGAAGAATTTAACATAAACTTGACCCCCATTAAAAACTTTTTTTAGAAGTAAATGTTTGAATTTCACCCCTGCACAGCCCTCTTGGTACAGCCTGAATTCATGGGATGTAGATAGATAACAGACAGCCAGACAATTTAAAAACTGGAGAAACTTCGACTGATATTGAGTTTTAATTGCAGATTTCTAAAAATAAACTATCAACAAAAAAGATAAAATTTTTATGGTTAAAATCACGTAATTATACATATACTTTAATCATGTGACCTGATTATCAATGCTCACTCGACCATACTTTACCAGCAAATGTTTGACAATAAAAATTTGAATAATTCAAAACCTAACTGACACTTGTTTATTTCATCTACTTATTTCTATAATTTTATTTATACTTCTTCCTTAACTTAAAAGGTGAACATGTCTCATATTTAAAATGATCCGGCGAAATTGAAATGTATTTGAAATCTAACACAGCAATTTAAAAAAAAATTGTTTTAAAGCATCTATGATAATCTGACCTTCGTATATTTATCGTACAGAAAATCTGTTGTTTATTTAAAAGATAAAGATATCAAAAGGTTATTTTTGAAAGTTGACATTTAGATATAATTAGTTTTTTCGATATTGCAACTTGATTAAGTCAACTTGTAATGCCGTGTAAATTTGGTGACCGCATTCAGAGACACAGAACATAAATCATGAATGGCGTTCGTTACCCCAGCGTTACCAACTTTGATAGTTTATATCTAAATTTTCTGTTAAAAGAAATTGTTTTTAGATGCCGGATATCAGTTTACTTTTTTTTGTAATGAAGTTCACATATTTTCAAATGGGTGGGGTTGGAGGTGAGGGCAAATCTCAATAATTTTTTGTTTTTTTCGGCAAAATATCGATATTTTTTAAAATATATTTTATCCAAAATATCATTTTTTTTTAGATATTGAATATCAGTTTAGATATTTTTTTAATGTGGCGCAGATATTTTTTGATCAATTTGGCTAGAGCTTGATATCTCAAAATATTTAGCCAAGTTCACACCTGGATATCTAGATATTTTGGATATTTTTCCTCAAATTTGGATAATTTTTTTAGATAATTCTCAAGAACAGCTATTTTTGGATTTGTTTTGCCTCAATTTTGGATTAGTAACGCTGCGTAGTTATCCTGAGCTACCTAAAAAACGTAACAAGAAAAGTCACAACTTAATTCAGGGAATTTGATATTTTGCTATATTTGATTATTTCTAATCAAGTTTTTATCAACAGAAAAATTTTAAAATTCTAAATCATAAATCATATACTTTTATACAGGAACTATTTTTTTTTAAAAACTATGAAGGAGAAGGAAGGTATATTTAATTTTTTTAACTTCACTTTGAAGCTTGGCCGATAGAATGGATTATTGTTTATCTATTTACTAGACAGGTATATCAGTATTTGTCACAGATTTTACAACTACATAAAGAAAAAGAAAGAAGTTAATAACCAAGTGATAATGATGAGAAAAATCATATTTATATCTCGATATATCAGTCAATCTATATAATCAGTCTATAAAATCTCAGTCTATTTTAACACACTCTTTAAACAAAATTAATAGCCACTTTATAGCCACCCTGTCCAGTGTTGCTAACTCAAAAAATATTTGTTCATCAGCCAAAAAGTGCTAAATGGGGAAAAATAGCCAAAACACCAAGAATGGCCAAACTATACCAAAAAGATGCTGAAATAGTCAAAGAATGGCCCCCAAATGGTCGAAACACAGGCGCTAATTCAGAAGCAAGCAACGCGCTAGATTCAGCGTAAAAAACGTCAAATTGGCAACACCATGTATGACCCTCGACCGCAAGAAAAATGTTTCATTTTTTTTTCAAAAAACAAAAAAATTTGAAATTAATTTTTTGAAAATTTTCACGTTTTCATTTCTTTTCATGTATTTGTAAGACTTCTTATTTGAAAAAAAAAACAAGAAAGTGACTGATTTTTTAAAATGTTTTTTTTTAATTTTTAAAAAAATCAAATCAAGACTTTATTTTATTAAATAAATACTTTTATCATTTCGAATAATTATTTTAGTAATTTTTACTTAGGCCTGAAGAAGACACAAAAATAACTTTTTGGGGTCTTCCAAGCTATTTTTCTAACGGAAGTGACCTTGTACTCTAGTTTCTCTCGGTCAAAAAACGGGAGGGAAAATTTGAATGTAATCTCAGAAATTTCATTATTTAGTTCTCTTGTTATTTTTTACTCTGTTGTAATTTAAAAATTAATGATATATATCTAAATTATCTAATCTTCTAAATGAAGAAAAAATTTTTGTCGTTTATTGCCGGAAATTAACGAATGATGTCGATAATGTTTCATGCATGACAAATTGACAAACGTAGGTTTGAAAGAAATTTTCCTCTTTGAATCGGGAATCCATTGAAATTTAAACTGATAATTGACAGAACTATTTATTTATTTCCCTTATTTCTAACTTATTTGAAATTTGTTTTGACGACTCTCTTTTAGGCTTATTCTTGATGAAGAAAGTCTTTCCTTTTAGGATATTTACTCAAATATAATTGAACAAATCTCAGTGTGTGGGTGTGCATGTGTAAGCGCTGCGATTACTCGACAACTGGCCAGTATACGAAGTTGACAATAGCCGAATATATCAGTCGGCACACCAGATATTGCAGTATCGAGTTTGAAGGTAATTAAATCAGCGGTTCTCGATTAATCTCATGAAATAATTGATATTCTATTTAAAATTAGAGATCTAAATTTAGATATAAAACATCTAAATTGGCGAAACTGAAGAGAAGTGACTGAAATACTCTGAAGGCGTAGTTTCATGCAACCGATGGAAATTTATTTTACATGACAATTCAGGCTGCTTTGTACACATTAAAGTCTGGTCGTTTACAAACATGCACCTTTGGATTGGCCTTGCCCTAGTCTAACTATTTTTGAAGAAATATTTGCGTGTGAGATAACTGAACAACTGGCCATTGTACAAGGTTGATATTCACTATTCATATTAGTAAGCTGGCATTACAGTGTCAAGTTTGAAGTTTTTTTGATCAGCAGTTCTCAAGAAATCTAATGCACCACAATTGCTCAACAACAGGCCATTCTACGAGATTGATGTATACCAGATATATTAGTCAGCAAATAAGGCTGAAGTCTTAATTTTTTGGGATCAGCAGTTCTTGAGAAATTTAATGTTCCACGATCACTCGACCACTGGCCATTGTATGAGGTTGATATACATCAGATATATTAGCACATTAAGCAGAGCAGTATCAAGTTTGAAGTTTTGGGGATCAGCAGAGCTCAAGAAGTTTGATAATAAATAGAATAACAAATTTTAGATCTTTTATCTGAAATTATAGATCTAAATTTAGATATAAAATATGTAAATTGGCAATACTAAAAGAAGTAAATGATTTTAAGCTGTAGTTACATACAACAAACGGGAAAATATTTTTCATGACAATTATGGCAGGCTCCTACATACATCATAAAGTCCGGCCCCTCCCAAACATTCACCTTTGGAACAGGCACTGCCTTAATTGCTTTAATTATAACAGCTTTTTCTGTTGATATGAGGAGGAATGAAAAAATGTTTGAATATCCCCCTTTTAAAAGAAACAAATTTTTATATTTTTATAATAATACTAAATTGAGATAAATATAGAATAAATATAATTGTTTTGGTCACTGAAAGGGATTGAAATTAAAACTCACCTCTTTTTTGTGAAAAATACAAGAGAAATACTTTTGATTTTAAAACTGTAGTTGAAAAAGAAAGAAGAAAAAAATTTCATCCATGATTATTTTTTTGAGGAAGGTGATCATCAGAGAAGTTGAATAAAAAACAATACTGGCTGAATGCAACTATTTCAGCTATTACGATGAATTAAAAAAAAAATGTCATTCCTACTTATCAAGGGAAGTGTGTGTACATAATCTGAAATAGTCATTGTTGTTCACTTAGGAAAATAAAGTCAACTCAGTAGGAGTTTGACCTCAAATGAAACATTTACAAAGACTCATCATGGAGTAAAATTCAGTCCATGAATGAAAGGCAACCGTAAAAAAGTCATAGACTATAAGTCATAATGTACACAAGTAAAAAAAAAAGTAATAACTTTGGTTTCTGGCTAAGAAAAATGTCATGGGAATTTTCTATTTTTAAATAAAATAAGTAATTTTTAGATGTGCTAGTATCTCTAGCACCAATTGTCATTAGAGACTAATATACTGAAATGTAAGTTACTATATCTCTTGCTCAATGTTGTCAATTTAGATATTTTCCATTTAAACCTAGGCTTTAATGGTTTCATCTAGACATCAGAAATTATAGTTAAGATGATTTTTAATGAAATTAAGTGATATTTTTATTCAGTTTATATTGATAAAATAAGTAATATTTCAAATAAATCAAGCAATATTTTACTATAATAAATGTTGAAGATTAAAGTCTCATTTAATTTATGAATAATACGAAATATATATTTCCCAGATTTTACAAATATATCCAGAGAAAGAATGTAGAGGTTCCTAGGTGTTCGTGTTTATTGTCACAATTCTAAATGAAAGCTTTCTTCTTCTTACCCACACTGTATGAATTGGAGATATCATGCTCGCCTTGATTCCCATTGTGAACTTGGATATTTCACATCTAAATCTAGATATTTATTGTTGCATTTAGATGGAAAAAATTGTCTTTAGGTATCAGATATCAGTTTAGATATGGTTTGTTTGGGGTTTTTTTTGCAAAATCTCAATATTTTTGATATACCATCCAAAATCTCAATATATTTATAGATATTTTATCCAAAATATAAAAAAATTGCCAAAAGCTCTTGTTTTTAGATATTGGATATCAGTTGAGATATTTTTTTTCCCAATGAGACTCAGTTATTGTTGGATTTCCTTCATCATGGTAATTTTAGATATTTTTTCCCAAATATCAAAATTTTGCCCAGTACCCTCGTTTTTAGATGTTGGATATCAGTTTGAATATTTTTTCAATAGGGCTTAGATATTTTTAGATTATTTTGACTCAATCTTGATATTTTCTAGATATAAAGTTCAGACCCTGATATATATATATATTTTGATATTTTTGACTCAATTTCGGATAGCTATTTTAGATTATTTTCTGGAACTGCTATATTTTTTTTTTTTACTGTTTTTGCGTCAATTTTGGATATAAAAATCTCATAAGAGTTAGCAACGCTGTCACCAGCAGGGAGCATCAGTTGAAAACAACAGACAATGATTAATGAACAATATCATGTTTCTAAGGTCATTTTGTGGTGGGGAGACAATTTGTTTCAAATTAATTCATCATCAAATCATTCATAGGCGAATCTATTTAAATGATTGCTAATTCAAGCAGACGAAAATTAAGGGGGAGTGCCTTCAGGGAAGACCTGTCTTCCACATTTCTATTCACTTTGTCTCTTAAAAATGAATTCTTTAAAAGTGACAACTAAACAATGTGATTTTTTTTTACTTGCCCAACTAAAATATTAATTTTGAAATTGACATTTGTGTTAATTAAAACCGACTATGATTATCTCCACTTCTATCAATTCTTAAAAAATCCAAATAAAAATGTTATCGTCATCATCAACTCATTATGCTGCTGGTGCACAGTGTTGCTAACACAAAAAAATAGTTTTGCACTAGTTTGACTGCCAAAAAGTGTTGAATAAATGAAAATAGCAAAAAAAAAAACACTCCAAAAAGATGCTAAAAATGGCCAAAATGTTTGAGCATTTCCCTGCTAATTTAGCAATTTTTGCATAGCTAAAACAAGGAACACGTTAAATTTAGCACAAAATCCTGCTGGTATGTTCACAGGAGAGCTGTATTGTTTCTTTGCCTAAGGTCAACGTTGCCAAGCAGGGTTTGTTATTAATAGGTAAAACTCTTCTTAAAAAAGTTTAACTTTTGAATATCCAGCTAACTTTGTAGCTAAAAAAAATTCTATGTACTCATTTAAAGCCCGCTTATCAAAAAAAAAAATGACCATAAACTAAGAGTTCAGAACACACCATTGATAAAAATTGTACATTTACTTTTATTTAACATAATTACAATTTTTTAAAAATAGCCAAATTATCGACTATCATGGCCAAAAATGGCTAATTTGGTAACCCTGCTTCAGGTCTTCATCAGAACATTTGGGCTCTAGTGAGCAGCCACTCAAAGATGAGGGCCATTGTTTTGGGTGCCTGGCTGCAAGGATATTCTACATATTGTAACAATTGGTCTTCCAAATAGGATTAGCAGGGACCTATTCTAGCCCCAAGACCCCCTATACAGAATAATACAATTAAAAAATTAGTTTCTTTAATAAAAAATCCATAAAACAAGTTTTCTTCTAAATTAATTTGTAGTCTATCATTCTAACTAGTGTTGGATTTATAAGGGGTAAAAGAGAAAATTGCCACGAGCCTCCTCTATACACAATATAATAATTAGAAAATTAGTTTCTTTAATAAGAAATAAATCAATAATTACTGCTTGAAATTCATTTTGGAATTCATTTCATAATAACATCTTCAATTGTTTTAAATGAATTGATAAAATTACAGCTTGTAATCTGGGGCCTACAGTAATTGGAGTATGGGTTGTGAAAACAAATTTGTCTTACTTAAAAATCTACTAACAGTTTTCTTGGTGTGTATTTACATATATATATATATGTACATATATATATATATATATATATATATATATATATATATATATATATATATATATATATATATATATATATGTATTTACATATATATATAACTCATCTAACCTTTCTATGTATTACTTTTCAGTTCCGGTTATATGCGATAAACAGACTTTGATGTGTATATTTAATGATTTGCCATGTATTTCAATTTTTGTGTATTTCCCCCCCCCCCAAATTTGAAGTGCTCCAGGTCTCCCAAGTTGTTGTTGTCATTGCTGCTACTGCTGATGATGAGCAGCAGCAGCAGCAGCAGCCGCCATACCCAACTCCTTCTATGATGACTGTATCATCATAAGGTAGAGGCCACTTGAGCCCATCTGTTGCAACAATTACTTCTAGTGAACTGGTTTAGAATCAGAGTTGTTCTTCTCCTAGACTGGTTGCCTCCAAAGGCTCAAAAGCCCAGTTTTCCCTGCTATTTCAGCCCTAGCTGACCAACATCTTTCGACTGCATGCCATGTTGGGGGTGATTATTTGAAAAAAGAGGTGAATAACTTACTTTTCTTGTCTTCTGTTGGATCACTGAAAAGTCAGGCTTTTCAAAAATTAAGCGTGAATGCCAGACACAAAGTAGGGATCAATTTAGCATAAACTCACATTGCAAATTGAATTTCCCACTAGGGGATTAATATTGAAAAAAAAAAAATGTTTTTTGTAGATATCATAAGGAGTATATGTTGAAAGTTTCAACTCACTACTTCCATTATTAATGCACGTAAGTATGATATATACATCCATAGCTAGCCAGCTGGACCAACTTGAAAACTGAAGAAACCTATGTGGCCAATTTCTGAAATTTCTTCATTTTCTCCATGTAAAATGACCAGCATGGTTAGATGGGAATTCTTCCTATAAGAAATGGGGACCAGGTGATTTACCTAAATCTTTGACAGTTTTGCCCAAATTATATTGATATGCCCAAAATTTTACATGTTTTGTCTAAATTATCGTACACCTATGATAACCAATGCGATGTTCCTGTTTCTGTTTCCTTAACACTGTAACCTTCCAATTAAAGGTAACAATTCTGCTGATAGAAATATCTCCTACTAATCATTTGATACTTTCAGTAGTTTTTTTTTCCAAAAAAGTCATCTCGTAGAAATTCAAATGGTTCCATGGATTTTTTGCAAGGATTGTGTAGTCTGAAATATGAGATGAAATTAATAAAAGAAGAAAATATTCCTTCAAGATTGCAGGTATACCTTGATTAGTATGGTTAATTTGTTCCAGAATTCTTTGTCTATTCAAAACTGCACTGTTAAGGTCTTATTATAATTTGAATTGTTTTTCATCCAGCTTATACTTACTCACATTAATTTGTACAGCAACACCTTAACAGTACTACATCAAAACAAGCACTAATCAAAACCACACAACTCAAGGTCTTATTATAATTTAATGTGTTTTTGTTTTCAGCTTACACTTAATTATAATAATTTGTATAGTAGTACCTTAATTTTACCCTGCACTAATCAAGGTATTTCTCTACTTAAATAATGTTAAAAGCATCACTGATGAAATGTCTGGCTCAAAAAATTAATCAAGGTATTTTTAAAATTTTTGCTTCTGTTTTAAATTTAGTGCTCGGTTGAAAAGATGATCAAGAACAGTATGAAAGAGAGATTTAATGACAATAGAGTTGATGCAATAAATTTTTCAATTATAAAATTCTAGAAAAAAAAAAAAAAAATCATCATCATCATCATCGTCATCGTCATCGTCATCGTCATCATCATCATCATCAACATCACAATACTACTACTACTACTACTACTAATAATAATACTAACAATGATATAAATAAAAATAAAAATTAAGATTAAAAAAAATCAAAACATTTTTTAAAAAATAGATAGAAGAATTAAAAAAAATACCTCTTTGGGCCCCTCTATGTACAATTTAAGATTGAAAAATATAGTCAGGTAAACACTCTTTCCTCTTTAAAGATCCATCCACTAAAACAGTCAACATAGGTTTCTTCAATTTTTAAGTTGGTTCAGCTAGTGGATTCTTTATCAGTCATGTGTACAGACCACACCAATGGAGCTAGAAGACTGAAAATTTAAACATTTACATCTTATTACATCTCCTAGAAACTCTATTTTGTTTTCTTTTTTAAATTCCCCTTCTAAATAGGGTTTTAGTAGGGTAGTCTATTTGCAATATACATTTATGCTAAATTGTCCATAGCTTGTGCCCAGCTACATTTTTAGTGATCTAACAAGGGCAAGAGAAGTAACTTATTCATTCTTTTCCAATTTTTAATTGATTATCCCCAACATGGCAAAAGACGTTGATAGTTCCTATTGAGTGAGTAATCTCGTATTTCTCTTTTCTCTCTTTTCTATTTCTTTTTTTTCTTTTTCAGCATTCATTTTAACAAATTCATAAAGATTGTAATGCTATCAAAACTTGAAAAAAAGGCATGTTGTCAATATGCAATTGATAAAAGAATAACCCAAGAAGTATTTAACAAGATAGGCGTCTGTGACAGTCTGACAGAAAAGTCGAGAGGTCAACATCATTTTCCCTCGTTTGGTTTATTGGATTCCTGCTAAGGTTCAAGTCATTCGTGCGGATACCTTAGCCTGGACTTCCTTCCTCTCTTGTCATCCGCTCCCTTGCAAAGTCTGTGACTTGTTCCAAGGGATTTGCCGATAATGGTTCTATAGCCATACCCTGTGTTATTTGAACTTGAAAGGTGCAGGTCCTCTTAGTGAATCATGCAAGCTATACCTTTGGTTGGGGTCAGGGGTTTAATGACACATTGAATGACATTCGACACATATACGAGAGCATGCGCACTCACACTCATAGAATAACAAAACTAATTCATCATGTACACATATACACAAAATAAGATGCTGTGTTTGTATGTTTGTGTATGTGTGTGCGTGATTCTCCACACAAAGATTCTATAAGCATTGTCATGTAAGTGTTCGTGGGGTTAGACCTTGATGACACATTGAACTATACTAAATGCCTATACAAGAACATGTGGATACATGTATTTGTATGTGTGTGAGTGTGATTCTACACAGAAATATTGACAATAATTGACGTGTAAGTGTTCATGGGGTCAGGCCTTAATGACACATATACGCGAGCGTGTACACTAGCATGTGTGGGTGTGATTCTACACATAATGATTCTATTTATCAACATGTTAGGGGTTTTGCTTGCTTGTGCACAAACTGATTTATCAGTACAAACTTACATTTAACCTCCTCACCCCATCAAATAGACTAGTAGGACAAATCTGGGAAAATGGAAGAGGTAGGAAGATTGTACAGCACCGATCTCCAACAATATCTCCATTTGTATCAACATGTATATTAAACAATGAAATTTGAATACGAAACACTAGATTTGTTACAACCTTCTTTTAACTTCTTTTATATATAAATATATATATATATATACATATATATATATATATATATATATATATATATATATATATATATATATATATATATATATTTATATATATATATATGTGTGCGTGTGTGTGTGTGTGTGTGTGTGTGTAATTTATCAATTTGACAATTTGGAAAAACGACTTAATCATAAATTTTTCATGTACTTTTTTTCCCGATAATGCATTTCACAATCAATGTGTTGTCAGATCAGATTTAAGTAAATATATGAGGTCCATTATTCAATTATTTAAATCTGATTTAATGACACCATTGATTGTGAGATGCATCATCGAAAATAAAAACTATATAAAAAATTTATGATTTAGTCAATTTTCCAAATTGCCAAATTAATGAACAAATCTTTTTCCTTTATAAAGAACTATATATATATATATATATATATATATATATATATATATATATATATATATATATATATATATGTGTGTGTGTGTGTACAGCAAAGCCTAGTACTGCACACCATACTAGCACATATGATTAATAGTATACGCAAAAAAAATTTGTTTTGATACTGACTACTGATGCTCGTGCTTTGTATGGTATGCTCTACTTTTCTATAATGGGGAAAACTGTATATTTGTGAATTCTTTTGACAGAGAGTAACTAGTTTATGTATAATTGAACATGGTTGACAATGCTTCATCAAATGAAAATTCAAAATGATGTTATTAAGTCTATTATCTTGATTACTACTACTAGGTATAAAAGCAACTAAAATTAAGATGAAAGAAATCTTAATCAAAAATTGATAATGGTTGATAATGTTTCATCAATGAAAATTCAAGATAATATTATTAAGTCTATTATAGCTGTTACTAAAACTAGGTGTAAAAGCAACTGAATTAAGATGAAAGAAATCCTAGACAAAAATTAATCATGGTTGACAATACTTCATCAAATGTAAATCCAAGATAATATTATTAAGTCTTTTATGTCTATTACTACCACTAGGTGTAAAGGCAACTAAAAGCAAGTTGAAAGAAATCCTAGTTAATAATTAATAATGGCTAACAATACTTCATCCTAAAAAAATTCATTTATTTCTTGTCACTTGTATCCAGGCCAGTCTAGTCAGGTTTGCGTTATTGAGCATTGTGTTCAGATTGGTTTCGTCTTTAGGAAAATTAACGGGATTGCAATGGGAAGCTCACTATATCATCCCCAGCTGCTTACAGCACATGATATTCCCAGATGGTCACCCATCTAGGTACTGACTAGACTAGAAATTGCTTGAACTTCAGGGTATATGCAAGAACCGGTGTGACCAATGTGATTTGGCTACAATATTGATTGAAAATTCAAGATAATATTATTAAGTTTATTTTGTCTATTAGTAGTGCTAGGTGTTGAAGCAGGTAAAACTGGTCAGATTAGTCACTCAACAGAAACCATCATCCTTTGGCAGCATGCTAGGTTGAGCTTGATCAATTAAAGACTTGGAAAAAAAGAGTAAGCAATTTGACTTTTGTTGGGTAGAGATCACTAAAAAAGTATGATATTTCAGAAAAACATGTATGAATGCTACCAGGCAGGAACTAAGGGGCCAATTTAGCATAAACTTATATTGTTAATCAACCTCCCTTCCACTAAAATAAAAAAAATGTTTTTTCTAGATATAAGGAGTAAAGGTTTAAATTTTCACCACTCTAGCTCTATTGGCACAACCTGTATATGTGATTCATATATAGCCAGACCAACTTGAAAACTGAAGAAATCTATGCTAATAGTTTTGATTGAAAGTTTCTAATTAAGATGAAAGAAATAAAGTCGAAACCCCAGGCTTTTGAAAGGTCTACCAATAGGCCCCTGGAAATACCTTTGTGGACCCTCACCATTTTGCAGCCCCCAGGTAGTAACTGCACTAAATTTTTGGATGGTTGGGTTCAAGGAGCCAAGCCCCTCTCCCAAGGCCCCCAAATCTCCAGCTATGCCTCTGGTAGTGATTATTTACCTCATTTGTGAAGTTTGAATATCTATGCGAGACCTCAGTATCTGTGAATGGCCTTTTGAATATCATTCTGGATTCATATCACATTTCAGAATACACTGCCTCATATTTGATTATGTTCTCTACAGGGAGCAAAGGATTGTCAGCTTGGAAGAAGTTTATAACGAAATTTAGACGCCCCTGAGGTATTCGAGATTTTGATACAATCAATAAAGCCATTTATGCACTGTCATGAAACCAGTTAGTTTCCTTTGCACCTTATGTGGCTTCAGTGTTATTGGTATAATACAATAAGCTGTAGCAGTGTTCAGATGACATGGGAAAAGAAAAGAACTGCCTCTCCTGTTCTCCTGTCAGTGGAGAGTTCCACAACTTTATTCTGTTTAGTCAATCTGAAAGGATGTCATATTCCAACAATTCCAATATAGAAGCCAAACAAAGATTTTCACAATTCTCACGGTTCAACTTGTTTCATATTCACGTCTGACAAACTCATGAGATGTGCCTATTAAATAACGATACTGGGCTTATGTAAGCCAAAACATACTGTGCATGTGTGAATTATGTGTTATACATCGACCAATGTACAAGCATAGAAAACCCTGGAAGTTTCGATCCATTCCGATCTTCAATCGCCTGAAGTAGATATGTTTGTCTGACATATCATGAAAACGATCAGTGTAAAAATCATGCAATACATATAATCTTCGGTGAAACTGGATAATTTCTAATACATCATACCATTTTTTAGCTGAATCAAAAATCGTCAACCAAAAGCAATCAAGATTGGCTCCTTCAGTCTCAAGTTGGTCTGGCTGTCTGTCAGAAAACTTGAACATTTGCTCCTTATTATGTCTTGAAAGAACAATTTTTTTGTTTTATGATGATTCCCTCTTTAATAGTTTTTTAGTGGGGTGTTCAATTTGCAATGTAAGTTTATGCCACATGGATCCCTTAGTTTGTGCCTGGCAGCATTCATGCTTGTTTTTTTTGAAAATTCATACTTTTTTAGTGATCACTATCTAGCAAAAGGTGAGAGAAGTGACTTATCCATAGATCACTACTTTTTCAAATTGTTTCGATTGAACACCCCCCCTTCCCAACATGGCATGCAGCCAAAAGATGTTGGTCATGTGAGAATTTCAATTGGGTGACTAACCAGACCTCTTATATTCATATTAGAGAATAAGTGCTCTGCTAAGAGTCAGTAATCAAAGCAAATGTTACCTATAGCAGAGCTTTCAAAACTTTTTGCATTGGCAACATACTTTTTAAAGATGAAACTTTTTACAACACATTACTCAGGTCAAATATACAATGTCATCCCAGCAGTTCAAGTGATTCAGGAAAAGTATCTTCTGAAAGACGTATAGGATTGAACAACTGTAGCCATCAAAGATGATGAAGGGTTCAATCTTTTTTTATGTTTTATATGTGCGTGTATTTGTTTGTTTGTGCATTCTAGCATTACTGGGTATACCATTTTGTCTACAGACTTGAAAATTGGCATCAGTACTCCACTAGACACATTCTAAAAATGTTTTTTTAAATTTTAGGAAAAAAGCTATTTTGACCTTTTGGGATTTATTAATAACGTCTAGATTCTTCAGAATCTAGATATTTCTAGATGTTTTTTTTTAAAATTCTACTTTGGATGTTCTCCAATACAAAAAACACTGGTGATGTCATAAATAGAATTTATTCTGACCATATTTATTCTTCAATGGAATTTTTCTTACATGACTTCAAATTTTGACACTGTGTTTGTTTAATTATTGTCTGTGGTGGTGAGTTATACTCAATTTCGCAACACACCTAGAAACACTAAAGTGTCACAACACACAGTTTGGACAGCTCTGACCTACAGAATAGAGTTATTAGGCATCAAGTAAAAGGATTGATAATGACTTTAATATAGAAATGCATAGCAAATAAAGAAGGAAGGGATCATCTGTGTATTTCAGGCAAACATTACTAACAGGATAGGCTTATCATTTGTAAAATAAATGTGTTTCTAACGATGCTGCTATAGAAATTAATCACAAATGATATTGCTCTTACAATATATTGCAAATCAGAAAAAAAGGATTGTCCCTGGACAGGAATTAATGTGAGTATTCCTGACAAACAAGCTAGGTCTGGTTAATCAATCAATAGAAACTATCATTGGTCCAACATCTTTTGGCAGCATGCCATGTTGGGGGTGATAATTTTTTTTAAATTGGAAAAGGGGTAATCATTGAATAAGTCACTTCTCGTCTTTTGTTTGGTAATGATCACTAAGAAAAGTTTTCAAAAACAAGCCTAAATGCTGCTGGACACAAACTAAGGGACCGATTTAGCATGAACTTAAATAACATATTGATTCCCTACACACACACTTAAAACCTATATGAAGAAAAATTCAAAGAAATTTTTTTATAGACATAAGGAGTAAATGCTTAAATTTTCTGCCCACAAACCTCTTTGGTATGGCCTGAATGCGTGATATATACATACCTAGGTATACATGATTATAAATTGCGTTATATTATTCTAAAACTCTATTTGAAATTGTAAGAGCAATGCCACTTTGAAGCTGAAACCCAACTGGTCGCAGGTTTGATTCCTGATGCAGCCCTATTTCCTTGAATAGTTTATTCTATTCACATTGTCTGGGTCAAATGATACAATTACGTAATAACAGGAGATCATTTCAAATAGAGTTTCAATATGATATAACACAATTTATAATCATTCTGGTGGATCATATATCCGTTTCTTAATAACATAGATATACATGTACTTGTGATAAACATGCATACACACATAGCCAGCTGGACCAACTTTAAAACTGAAGAAACCTATGTTGACAGTTTGTAATAGGGCCGTTATATGTACTAGTAAGATACTCATTGCTTGGCTGATGGTATATCCAATGGTGGGAACCTAAAGCACGGTAGTGTCTTAAAAAACTGAAGGACTTGAGCAAATCTTCCACTCATAGACACTCAATTCCACCTCATTAGCTTTCTTGCCCTTCTTCTTTTCTCAACAGATGAATTCAGCCCTTCTATTTTAATAGAATTCTTTATGTTTCACCTTCTACCCATTAGTATACCCCAATCCTGTTTCTCTCTCCTTGTCCTCATTGCAGTGTTTGTATTGTGATTCCTCTACCCCAACCTCTTTCAATGTAAAATTTATATTTTCAAAGTATGACAGACAGATAAAAATGTGACAAACAAACAGAAACGTTGCTCATTGTAATATATGCTAGTACACCTGTACTGTCCAAAATTATAGCATTTATTAAATGTATGTACGTTGCATTTTAAATATGCAGACCTATCAAGGACAAGAAATCCTGAGGAGGGAGATTTCCTAAACAAATACCTCCCTCCCAACCATGATTGAGGGGGAAGTGCAAAGAAAATTTCCAATTCTGGAAGCTCTGAAACAGTTATTTCAATGTATTGAAAAAAATATCTCAACATAATTTTATATCGCAAAATGCAGGAGACTTGGTAGGTCTATACACATGAATGATAGAGATTTGCATTGCAATGAGTTCAGGGAATAGCAATCTGTTGACTGCAAACTGATTTTTTTCAATTTTCTGCAACTGTTTTTTTTACTTTCTCTATTTTTATACTATTCCTTAAATTCAGCATTTCTATTATGTCATTAGAACATGAAAGAAATTCAATTTTACAACATCAGTTGCGAGTATGAAATTCTATCCTGTTGCCAAAATGGAATCTTATCTTATTACATCAGTTGCAAAAATGAAATCCTTTCTGACTATGTTAGTTGCAAGAATTAAATTCTATTTTACTACATCAGTTGCATTCCTTAGCATGACAGAAGACATCTGCACATTGGTAATTATTATACGTAGGGATATTTTATAAGCCTGTAATATTGGAGCAGAGACACTCCTGAAAAGCCATCATGCTTCCTTGATATTGCTAAGGAAACGCAGGAATTTCTCAGGGCTGGAAATATTGACCAAAGACAGGATATGGTTTGGTTATAAATCCATAACTGGGACAAAGGGAACTGAGCATGAGTAATATAAAAGCTTTTGTATTTCTCATGGTTGCACCTTGAAAGAGTTGCCCACAAAAGAGCTATCGACAAAAGAGCTAAGACAAGCTTTTGACCATAAAAAGTGCTAGCGACAAAAAGGCTAAGATTCTAGAAGTGCTATCAGCGAAAAAACTGCAGAAAAAGAGCTAAAACTTTGGTAATATTTGTCCCAAAACAAATTGCTACAGAAAAGCTACAACACAACAGCTAAAACCCAGGAAGAGCTAGTGGCAAGAAAAAAAAGCCACAAGGAATGAGTTGAGACCCTGGAAGAGCAGACCACAAAAGAGCTAGCAACAAAATCCCTGGATGTATTGAGTACAAAATCATTATTTGCTACGGCAAAAGAGCTAAGACTCTGAAAGAGAAAGCAACAAAAAAACTACAACACAAGAGCTAAGATCCTGAGAGACTTGGCTACAAAAAATCTGTGACAAAAGATCTAAAACCACAAAAGAGAAAGCTACATCACTATTGCTAAGACCCTGGATGAGTTGGCCATAAAAGAGTTATCTACAAAAAATCTTCAACATAAGAGCTAAGACTCTGGAAGAGCTGGCCACAAAAGAGCTAGCTGCAAAAAAAAACTACAACAAAACAGCTAAGGCCTTGGAAAAGCTAGCTACAAAAAATCTATGTATTTTCAAAAGAGCAAGGAGACAATTCATAATCTTTTTTTTTAGCTCTGGAATAGAAAAGACAAGTACAATAAAGGCTTTGTAGGAAGGATCTAAAGGCATGTTCTAAAAAAAGTGTTAAGTCATGCATATGTAGAAGCATACCATATTTAGGTAGGCTATATTGAATGAAAAATAATCATGAGAAAAACAGGTCTGGTTAATCACTCAATAGAAACTGTCACGTGTCCGTCTTATGGCAGTATGCTATGTTGGGGGCGAAAAATAAAAAATTGGAGAAAAGGTTTTTATCAATGAATAAGTTATTTTCCTCACCTTTTGAATTTGCAGAAGGCAAACCTTTTTTGTTGCTAGCTCTTAGTGGATGCACAAATTTCCTGCAGGTATTCAGAAGATCCTACCCCCCCTTCAATGTCTGTGCATTTATAGCTTGCGGCTGCCTCAAAAATGCCCAATCAGCCATTTCAGATTTTTTTCCTGTTAAACCAATAAGAATTTGCAATAGTTGTTAACCAGAAATCTGGCCATTTAAAAAAAATAATTAGCTGATTCAATGTTATTTTATAGCTGACTCAAAACATATTTGATATTTTTAGCCTCAAAGTTAGCTGAAAATTGAGAATTCAACTTATTATAACCATTTTTAAAAGGTAAGTTGAAGCAAATTAATTTACACAAATTTTTTTCATAATTTTTATCATTTTTCACTTGAGATCATTGAACAATTTTTGGGGTTTTGAGAATATTTTGATGATCAGGAACTAAAATTCTTCTTAACAAACCCACTACAGACTTGGTTTTGATGAAAGTAAATGTACAATTTTCATTAATTATTTGTTCGGAGGGGTCTTCGTACAGAGTTATTTTATTTGATAATTGGACTTTAAATGAGTATGAAACATTTTAGCCATAAACTTGGCCGAAAATGGGGAAGATTTAGCTGATCTCGGCCAATTTTTTAAGTATTCTCAGCCAAAATCAAATTTGAGTATCAACGCTGCAGTCAATTCTGACGAGGACTTCTAAACGACTTGTTCTCAGGTCGGCAGTGTCCCCTCCGAAAGCACCAAGAACAGTTATTGTTATTCTCAAACAGTGTATCGCGGCACAATTGTCCTGCCAGCATCTCCCATCCAAGTATGCCACGTATTTTCTTCCAGATAACAAGAATGTATTTCGAGTCTTGAAAGTGTCTTGTACGGATATTATGGCTACGATACTTAGAAGAAAAATTATAAAGCTTTGACCGAGTGGGGGGAGTCTAGATTCCCTGAACCCCCGTTTCCTGAGAAGATATCTCTCCTCTCTGGAGTAAACCAACGCGTTTTCGACGTCTCTCACAGATCCCTTTCAGTTCGATCGTCAGTCAGTCAGGATTGTATTGATGCCACACGTGACAGAGGACAAAGAGAGATCCAGATTCCAGTAATTCCTTTCTTCCTCCTCCTCGGTCCATCCAGGCCAGGATCCGCCCATTTCTATTTACGGTCCTGACGTCCTCACGCAAAAATAACCCTCAGGGCACGGCCATTTGCACAGGAGGGGCTGTCTATAACGCCGGGGAAGAAAACAGAAAATTAGAGGAAGGCCAAGTCAGTACGAAGGTAGAAAGAAGAATACGGAAGGAACGTTTCTTCAAGTCAGTGGTTCTCAAACTTTATTTTATGACGGCACACGAAGAAACATATTTGATTTACATGGCACCCAGACTGTAAAAATGGGATTAATTTGACGAAAACATTTCGGTAATTGATGAATGAAACTATTATATCAGCATACTGATATACATATTCATCAGCCCTTTTTTCATTTAATCAGTCGCTAGAAAGATTGAGAAATATAACGAGAAAACCAGCGTTGTTTACTTGGATATTTTGTATCTGAATTTAGATAATTTTCGTTGTGCTTAGATATAAGAAATTCATTTAGATGTCGGATATCAGTTTGGATATATTTTTTTAATAAGGCTCAGATATATTGAGACATTTTCGGCAAAATCTCAATATTTTTAGATTTTGGGCGTAAAATCTCAATATTCTATGATATGCTATCGATATTTTTTTATGACATTGTACCCAGATATCAAATTTCTGAGAAGTCCCCTTGTTTTTAGATATTGGATATCAGTTTAGATATTTTCTTATGGTTCAGTTATTTTTAGATTATTTTAACTAAATCTTGATATTTTTAGATGTTTGGTCAAGTTCAGATATCTCAATATTTTTGAATATTGTTGCCTCAATTTTGAATAATTGTTTAGATAATTTTCTGGAAGAGCTAGATATTTTTTGGATTTTTTAGCCTGAATTTTGGATATAAAAATTTTCAAGACCGTTGGCTACGATGGATAAAACCACCAGATCGGCATATCTTAGACGGAAGCGGGTCCAGATGCCTGTTCATAGGCTTGCATTCAAACAGTTTTGTAAGATGGACAATGTGTATGTATGTGTGTGCGCATATGTATGTAAACGTGTCTATGTATAGATGTGTATGTACTCATAAATAACTCCATCTAAGCACCGATATATGTGTGTGCAGTAGTACATGTATACGTATACATATGTATGTGTGTGTATGTATACTTGCAAACAACTATGTGTGCATGTATGTAATCATAAATAGGTGTGTCTGCATTTATATTTGTACATGTGTGTATACATTTATGTGTGTTTGAATTCATCTATGTACCTCTGATGGTGCATGTGCGTATGTGTCTGTATGTGTATATGCGTATATTTGTGTACATGTACATGAGTGTATGTGTGTCTGTTTGTAAATGTGTGTGTGTATGTAAATGCGCACGTGCATGTGTTTGGATTCGTGTGTGTATGTAGAGTTAATCTAATTGAGAGTGAATGCTGAGTTTTTAAAAAAAGATGGATCGTATGGACAATATAGAAGAACTGGACTTGACCATATCTGACCAGTTATGTCCAAGCTTTGGCCTTTATTGTTCCCCCATCTTACTAACCGTTTGTCTTCCTTTTTGGGGATCAGAAGATAGGAAGGAGATGTCTGTCCATCCTGGAGTTGAATTTTGACAAATTTGGCTTTTTTGATAAGCATTTGAACTTTCTGATCGATCATATTTAAAATATCGCCATTTTTACATTTACTTCAAAAAAATTCTTTAAAGAGAAAATAACAAGTAGTGTTTTGTGATTTTCATCCGTAATTCCTCAGTAAATTCGTTGGTTTGTAAAAAAAAAGTCATTTTTAAGGGTATACGATGGGATTTACTTCAATGTAATTGTGATGCTAAACTGGACTCTTATTTTCTACCATTCATATTCAACAAAAATGTTTTTTTCAAGATAGATTCTTATTTCCGGATGCATTCTATAGAACGTCTCCAGCTATCTGGAAACCCTGGTCCCTGTCAACCCAGACTTTAACTGAAGCTACACAGGGTCCATCGGATGACCAGATCATGCCCAAGACTATAAAATATGCGTGTCCGAGTGTAACTGTTAGAGGGTGCTGATCAATGTAGTTCTCACATTGTTGCCAATTTAAAAATAATTTTTTCGCGCTATTTTGACAACCAAAAGGCTCCATCTTTTTTTAAAAATATCCCTCAAAAGGAAAAAAACACTTAACAAAAACACTTCATGGGGCCCAAAACGGACCAGCTCTGAAATTTGGCGGAAGCAGGACCGACATAATACTCGTTGACAAGTTCATGGCTCGAGATACTTTGTTAAGGTGTTCGGAAAACATTATGCGACTTCCACCAGACAGCTTCTCAACAACGAAAACGTTGAGTGATGAAACATACTTGCAAATAAATATACAATAGTCTGGTTAGTCACTCAATAGAAACCGTAATGTGATCAACAACTTTTGGGATGATCAATTAAATATTGGAAAAACGGGGTGATAGATGCATAAACAGCCAGCCAGTCACCCAGCAGGACCAGCTTAAAACAATGTTGACAGTTTTGGTTGACGGTCCCTAACAATGTGTGTGTGTGTATTTGAAGAGAGAGAGAGAGATGTGTTATTCCTACAGTAAGTAGATTCCTCTCACACATTTTACATGAAAAACAATCACGTGTCCCTTCCTTTCCTTCAACTTGAGGGTAAATTCTAAAAGAGGAAAAACGACCCTCCCTTGTCTCCAGGCCTCATTAAGCTTAATAGGGGCCTGAGGCACAGGTCAACTTGCCCCCCCCCCCAATATATTACGCCAATTCGGTGAAATTGCCCAACTGGCGAAATTTTAACTTTCTTGATAAAAGATATACACAAATATCTAATATTTACATGATCAAAATTCTATTTAATCAAAAAACTACATTTACGAACAAAAGTTTACGTAAACAAAGAGAAGTCAGACTTTTCCTACAAAACAATAAGTAGATTTTCTCCTAATAAGCTATTTCACCAATTCGTCGTAAGATAGATATAGAGAGAGACAGGGAAGAGAAATGGGAGAAGGAAAAGAGAGACGTGGGGGAAGAAGAAAAATGAGAACTCGCCTTGGGACCCCTTGGAGTCTGAAGGCCTGAGGCCTGTGCCTGATGGTTAATTCCGAATGCCTTGTCTCGCAACCCCAGTCTGGCTCCCATTATATTCTGGTTATCTATTTCATAAACAATTACCCCCACCTCCACCCGAAATCCCCGTATCCCCGATTCATGACATGACTGAAAATTGTGAAGCTGGGATATTAAACTGCTTTTCTTCCAGAACTCGTGGAAGGTTTTGTCAGACGGAATGGACGTGAAACACGAAATTTCCTTTTAGCATTTTGTATCCTTTTTCTCATTGATCAACCTTCACCACTCATTTCTAGTTCTTTTTCTTTCTTTTTTACTTGGTGGCCATCTGTCTGTCTGGACATTCTGTCCCACTTTCTGTCTGTCTAGTTAGGTCAGCTCTTAGGTAATGCTTTTGGGGTGCCAATCGGACGCCTAGAACAAATTTGTCGACGCACAGGCTCCAAGCATTTCCTTCAAACAATTACACAATTTTTGACCAATCACAATAAGTGAAAATGTCCTCGCCTGGACTATGTCAATCAACCATGAGGCCCCACGGAATTTAGAGACGAAAATTGAACCGACGTCATGTGATTTTAACTGTAATTTGATGACCATAACATAACCATGATTAATCTAACACCAGTGTTTCCGCAACTTTTTCGGACTACCGCCCCCTTTTAAATCATATATTTTCTCAGCACCCCTCATAGTCATAAATAATATATTGATAATCAGATTTTGATAAATTTCAAAAGAAATTAAGCCTGTGTTATATAACCATTTGATTAATTATTATAAAGATAATTAGACATACTATGTAAGAGGTATGGATTTGTATTCAGTGCCTCTTGCCCCCCCCCCGTGGTCTTTCACCTCCCCCCTCTAATTGTCTTTTGAGCACCCCCAAAGAGGTGATAGCATCCCCTTTGGGGATAACTGCTTTACACATCTCAAGAGCATCACAGGTGTTGGACAAAGCCCCCAAAGACCAGAAATCCTACAATTGAATGGCAAAACCGGACCTAAGTTCAGGATAATTTTCTTTACACGGTCTCATATTCTAAACGTATTTTTAAAACTTTTTATTTTGACAAATCAAAGCATTAAAAAATGATACCACTTAAGATGTTCTTGTTTATTTCTTTTATGCGACTCTCACTGTTATTCCTGGAAGCACTTTTCTTTTATTTCAACGATTATTTCTTCATATATGAGACTCATTTTCATTTTTCAAAGCACTTCAGCAGGGCCCAAAGTGGCAGAATGTCTGGCTTTTGAGCACTCTGTCCTCCATCCGGCACAAGGTTGCGCAAGACATTAACTTGTCTTCCTTTCTAGAGTCAAACTTATTCAAATTACCTCAAATGTACTTAGGGCAGCAGGAAGTGGAAGTCAGCAGCCACTACGTATAATGAAAATACGCTAATTGTTAATGTCTTTTTATTATATGTTACTACTGTCAACACTGCTGATGAGCCACAGTGTACAGTTCAATTGTCAACAAATTTGAGAGGGTTAATCAGTCAGCTTAATGTCAATTTCAATCGGCAATCTTTACAAAAATCACTACAAAATAGAATTCATACATCAAAGTGATATTTGACAATTCAACCATTCTTTCAAGTATTATTTCATATATTTTATAGGAAACTTTTATATATTTACAGATAATCATTAACACCACATCCGAGGGAGTCAATCTGTCCAAGTCTTTCTTTTTATTCAATTCATTTTGTTGGACAATTGAACTCCTACTTGTTTGTGTAATAAACGCTACATTTCTGATGTTGAAACACTTTGAATGTTAATGACCTTTCTTGAAACTATATACAATATCCTTCGTTTCAGACTTAAATATCCTCCTTTCTGGAAATGACTCCCCTCTTAAGGACTCCCAGGGGTCTGTGGACCCTAGGTTTGGGGACCCTCAGCTAGAGGTTCCTCCTTTCCAGAAGTTTGGAGATGGCCAGCCAATCAGGGCCTGAGCATTACATTTTCAGTTACCTCAACTGATTGAAGATATTTTTCTTTGGTTTGGAGGCTACTCCTTCTCTTTCATTTCTTGTTCTAAGATATTGGAATCAGTTCAGATATTTTCTGATTATTTTGGCTGAATCTTAATATCTTTCAGATATTTGGTAAAGTTCAGTTCCTGATATCTAGATATATGGGGACTTTTTTTCCTCAATTTTAGATATAAATATTTTCAAAAGAGTTAGCTACACTGCTACACAAGTTTTTAGGTGTTTTAGTTAAAGGGCTAATTGTGTATTTCCCCATAAGTGTCTGTGTTTGATTACTACGCTCATCTTGCCAGGGCAGTATGCTAACTCAGAAATTTGGTATGCATACTAAATGGAGCAAGAGGAATGTTTTAAAGTAAAAATATTTGAGGGAAAAATTTTTTAAAAGGTTTCAGACAGGGGGAGTGCTATTTACAATGTAACTATAATGCTAATCTGAACCCTTATTTTCCATCTGATATATATGTATGCATTCTATCATTTGTCATATTTATTTTATCATATTACAGTATATATCTATCTTCTTTTTATTATATAAAACAACTAGCTCAAATGCATACCCAATGGACCTAGGTTTTAGAATGAAAAAATCTTTCTAAGACTTTTATAGGGAAAGGATTCTATTTACAATGTAACTATAATGTCAAACCGAACCCTAACTTACTGTTCAATGTACATATGAGGGGCTCATGGCAAAACTCATTACATGTCAAATTTGAAAAAAATGAGTTACATCCCTCGTTGCTTTTCCTGAGTTTGAGCTATCAATACTTGCCTTGCTTTTCCCGTAACACATTTTAAGCTTTCCCACAGATCGAGAGAAAATTGCGTTCAGTTGAAAAATACTTTGTACAGGATAAACATTTTCCCTTTTTTTCTCATTTCAAAAAATTTGGATGTAATGAATTTTGTCACAGAGCCCTTCATATATAGATATTCATACTAGCTGGAATATGCCCGACAGGGTGGGTTTCAGCTAACACAAACATAAAAGTACAATAGTCCATTACATTTTATTTCAGTTTCAGCTTTTTCCTACCCATATCTTCAAGGCTAACTCCACCAAACCCCAGTCCCTACACCACAAGCCCCCTTTCCCCATTTGCTTTGTATTTCATTTTAATTAATCGGAATACAAGGCACCAGTGAAGCATAGACAAAATGTAGATGGCAGAAATAATGTCTTTCATTCTGGAGCAATAAAGAATAAAAATAGAAAGCAGAAGAGATTCTTTGAGTTTTACTAATTCCATCTGTCGTTGTTCAATAATGAATTAAGTAATTCTTTTGAGAATGTCTTTGATGACACATCTATTTTATTATTTTACAATGCTGATTTTCGATTGAAGCAGTACTTTTTAGGACTTTTGATTTTACCATGCCTAAAACGGTTCCTGTAGGCACCAAAAAGGCAGTATATGTGTGCAAAATTCTCATATGGTTTCCCCTTTTGCAAAAGAAAAAATCAAGGATTTGCAATCACTCTCACCCTAATGATAATGATCCAATTTCCATCTATTTCTATAAATAATATCAAAAGTCAGATTCCCCCGACAACTTTTACAATTGTTAATTTTCAGTTGATCCACTTCTTTTTTTAACTTTTGACTTTACCCAGCACCTATAACAGTTCTACTATGCCCCAAATAAGTATATGCGTGCAAAATTCAGAAGTGGTTTCCCAATTTTCAGGGGTTCAAGAAATTGTGTAGTTTGATTTTAAATATATGTAGTATATTTTAGATTATATTTCAAATTATTTTCTAGGGAATTTAGATTTTTTTTTACCAATTTTGGATCAAAAAAATTAAAACTAGTTGGCAGCTGGGGTCCAGTCTGGCAGTGCCATAGAACAGACAATAGACAGTAAGTATTTGTTTGTAATTTCATTTAATTTAATGGTACATTCTTAATGTGATGGATGTACTTGACTCATTCTAATATGTAACTGAATTCTTGATACAGTTTCAAAGAAACGCCACTGCATATCATTCTCAACTGACATTCTTGCATAAAGTTTTGCTTATACTAAAAGAAAAGAGCAATGACCCTATTGTAAAATGATATATGCAACACAATAAGGCTGACTAGTTTTCATTTATCCTAAATCTTATTCAAAATAGTGTCTTCAACCGATAAGTTCTTTTGTCTTCCTCAGCACTAGTGGTGATTTAAAAAAATCAACTCTAGCTACTTCAGAGTCAAACACCACTTCAACAGAAGCTTATAAGTTTTTAAAATACTTCATCTTTTGTAAAAACATTTTTCCTTTAACAGGAAAAGATCTTTAAATTTGGCCATGGGTGGGAGATTTGATAAAATAGTATCTAGATATTCTTTTAGATAAATGGCAAGAAAATTTAGATAATTCTAGATATGATTTGAGGCAATCTGGATATTAACTGAAAAATTAGCATCCATAGCTTTCCATTTTCTTATCCCCTTATTTTTTCTTATCTTTTCTTTTCTTTTCTTTTCTTTTTTTTCTTTCTCTCTATCTATCTTTTCAATCTTAACTGGAATTCTGAAATTGTCATTGTTGTTAGGTGAGGAAAATAATCAAAACTAAGTAAGATGTGACTTACGTCTGAGGAATGTTGAAGAACCCACATGCTAAAATATAGTGAGTGATATAACAAAGGTAAGGATGCTTGTCCACATAATCAACACAATAATTAGCAATGCGCAGATGTCTTCTGTCATACTAAGGGGTACAACTGACAGTGTAAATACTGAATTTGAAGAATAAAAATGTAATAAGAACGAGAATAAAAAATTTAAAAAGCCAGGCTGCTGCAGAGCCAAAATGCCATTTTAACTTCCAACTGAAGATAATTACTGCAACTTTCGTATTTTATAAGAAATAAATAAAAATCATAAGATCATTTTTTTTTTTCAAAGAGTCCTTGTTTCTCTATGAGGTTCTGTCTGTCGGTCAGTCTGTCTATCCCCAAATAGTTTCACAGCTGCTTCATATCAGATTTACTCAAAACTTAGTAGAAAGGTGTCCCTTGATTTTGGTACCCCTCCTCCCACTCTTATTAAGACCAACCCTCTAATTAATTTTCGATAGTCCATTTCTATTTGGTTCTCCCTAATAGTTAGGGGAGAGGGCAACTAGAGATATGTCAAAACTTTCTCATCAAGAGACAACTATTAAACAATGCAAGGGGGAGAACTTGGTTAACCAAGTTTTATTGTATCAACTAATTTCAGTGATTTTAAAATTTTGTACCACTGAAAAACTTTTTAGTTTAATTTACCTTCAAAAACAAAAGAATTATCTTGTTCCTATCAATACTGTTCGTTTTTACTTCTCAGGTGACAACCGTGCCCCTACTTAAAATCTTTTTCTAATGACTTTGTTTTGTTCACATCCTACTAAATTGTGTTGACTGTCATATTTTTTACCCCGCTCAGTTTATTCCATCCCATAACACTTTTTAAATCATAACAGATTTTCTACCAACCCTGCTTACTTTGATCCCCTTCTTATTAAATTGTGAAAGAATTTCCCACCCATCATCCGATTTTTTTACCCTCCCCACCAGCAATTAAACACTTAAAGTAGAAAGACTGTGGCAAATTTGTTGAGAGGAAGGAGAGAACCGATGCTCACCTTCTTTCTCATTTCCGTAGAAGAAATGTTTACAGAAAGCAGACCCCTACAGTGAACTCCTTTTTTACAGGAGACCGATCAATAATGATTTTTTGTTACCTGCAAAAGGTTAGGTATGACTGAACTAAGTGAGTCATTCACTTCCCTGTTATGGGGGCGGATTCAAGATTTCGAGCAGTGAGGTGGGAGCAGGGTTTAGTTCAAATTTTGTTTCTTCTTAAATAGACAATGTACAAATTAAATTTTTAGAAACCATTAATTGATACTGTCAACATAAGTGTTTTTAGTTTTCAACGCACAGGCTGCACCAATGGGGCCAGAGCAGAGGTTTCCAAAACTTTGAAAACTGAAGGACCACCTCCTATAAAGAAAACAGTATGGAGGGTTCCTGATTTTAGTATTTATTTTTTAGACAATGAACAACAATAGTGAACAATTTTTTACCTTTAAAAATCATATTTATTCCTCTTAAAATGGATTACATTTATTTGAATTATAAAGTATGGGATGGTCAGCCAGTGGGCATAGAATTTGAACATTTTCTTTTTATTATATGTATTAAAGAATGGACATATTCGGTATGACAGAATGAATAATAAAATGCGTTATATTATATAGAAACTTATTTGAAATGATCTCCAGTCACAACAAGGTTGGTTCGACAGAATGAATTGTAAATTGCTTTATATTATTTAAAACTTATTTGAAATTATCTCCACATGGGTAATATATCACTCAATCTAGACAATGTTCCCCAGGCAGTTTAGCTCAATGGTAAGAGCATCGCTACATTGAAGCAGCTACCCTACCAGTGGCTGGTTTGATTCCTGCAGTAGCTCAATTTTCTTCAAATTGTTTATTCTATTTACGTTGTATGGATTGAGTGATATATTAACCGTGCAGTAATGAGATTATTTCAAACAAGTTTCTATATAATATAACATATCTTTATTATTTCAGGAAAAGTTTTTCTAAATTCACCCCTAAACAGGTCTGCATGCAATAATTGTGCTTTTTGATAAATGTGCTATGTAAGATATTGTTTCTGTGTCACTAGATTCACAGGTTCAGGGGGAACACTGCTATGGCCCCTCAAGTAATATTTGTCAGACCCTCGGAAGTCGACAGACCCCAGTTTTGAAACCACTGAGCCTGAGGGCTGAAAATTTGAACATTCACTCTTTATTATGTCTAGAAAAAAGTTTTTTCACTTTTTCAAAATTTGCCTTTGTATAAGTTTTTAGTAGGAGGTTCACTGTAAGTAAATGCAAAATCGGTCTCAAATTTTCTGTCCGGCAGTGTTCACACTTTTTTTTTGATAATTCGAACAAAAGGCAAGAAAAGTAATTTATTCATTACTCACCACTTTTAAATTTTTTTTCAATTAATCACTCCCAACATGGCATGCTGCCAGAAAACATTGGTCATGTGATGGTTTCTGTTGAGTAACTAACCAGATCTGGTGTTTTTGAGGTTAATTTAAGATTACAGGATTTATTATTCAAGTTTCATTTGTTTTATTCTTAAAATTTGTCTACGTAGATTTTTATAAAAAGTTTTTGATTGTGCTTTACCCAAGCAGAGGGTGGGGGTCCGGACCCCTACCCCAATTCATGCCAGCAAAAATTTAGTGGATGAATTGCATCTTCTTTCATTGAAAACCCTTTAGAAATGAATTGAATCAACTACTTGGAACTACTATGAAATTGGAAGAAGTATACGTTTTCACTCATATCAGTCTGCCTGTTTATCCACACAATATCTCTAGAAGTTCTCCATGAATTTCAATGTAATTTTTGCAGAAAGGTGTGTCATGGGCTAAGAAAGAATGAATTTGAATTTGAGAGTTGATTCGGGTATTTTCTAATTGATATATTTTTATTCTTCATACAATCTATGTATTCACTTGTGTTTGTCCACACAATTTGTCCAAAGGTTCTCCATAAATTTCAATGACATTTTGCAGATGGATGGGCCATGGGCTAAGGAAGAATTGGTCAAATTTGGGAGCTGATCCTGGAATTTTTTCTCAATTGAGATATTTTATTCACGAGTTAAGGTGGGGTAGACATTAGTCAGAAATATTGAAAATCGAAACACAGTTACTTTTTTTTCATCATAGCTCAGTATGAACTGATTTTCATTCAGTTTTTAATTAGTATATGACATTGGCAGAGTGCTTTTGTAGTTGAAGAGTATTAAGTTCAAAATAAGCCCCCAAATGATGTCAAGTTCAGCTAATTGGCCATGTGGAGGTCAGTTTCTTACAAGCTCCCTCTTTATTTATCTTAGGTCAGGTCAGGTCAGGTCAAATCTTTCATTCCAAGCCAGGAATGCCAGCAGATTTTTTTATCTAATCTAGCTGATAAAAATCTGCAATGGTAGATAGCCAAAATCAGGCCATGTTTTTAAAAAATGATAAACTGATTTAATTTTATTTCATTGCTAACTTGAAACATATATTGAATCACCATAGCCTTATTAATGTCTGCCTGATTAACTAAAAGAGCAATTAGAAAAAACAAAACAGGAAAACCTTTTTAGATGGTGTCTATTAGTGTATTTATGCATAGGAGAGACAGCACAACTGACATCTTTGATACCTTATTTTAAAATGTAATTAAATTCTTTTTAAAATATGTCAAGTTTTCTCTTGTTTTTGCTAAAATGATAGAAAGATGCCCATACTGTTTTTGCCTCATGTAAGCAAATTTCAGAATAAACAAAGCAAACATTGAACATATTTCTTGAAAGAAAAACATTCCCCAAGAAGAGACTCAAAGAGATCCTTCAGGCGTTAGAGAATGCTATGCTATCATTTTTGCCAATGATGACTCAATGCGGGTTATTAGACCTGAAAAGCCTTCACATGGGGGAAAATGCGGGAATTCCTGCAGATGTTAATGATCCTGATCATGTGTAATATGGAGGTAAGTTATTCACAAAAGTGTTGACCCAAAAAGTTTTAGAACGTATAAAAAGGTAAAACAAGTAACAAAAGGAAATTATATTTTGGATAAAAGTTCATGGCACAAATTAAGATAAACTTTGTGCCTTCGTAAGGGCATCGATATGCCATGTGATATGTTTCTTTTTTGACGACATTTTATACAATTTCACTTATATTATTTTATGGTATTTTTTTTATTACATACATGTTGCTATTTTCTACTGGATGGTTACAATAATCAATTAATATTTTTGTATGAATACTGTAACAATAAACATACTGCTGCACCCTTCATACATGTTTCTCTTCATGAATTCCTTTATTAATTTGGGGGTTATCATTTTTGGCAGGTAAGGACTTACCTGACATTTCCATCTTTTTATAAAAAAAACAACAAAAAGAAATTGTGCATTAAGAAAGGAAAACAACTGCATTCAGAATTGCAAGCGGCATGGTATTAAAACAATACATACATACTGAAATTTATTACATCTGACAAAAGTAAACCAAGTTTCGTCCATGTAGGCTAGACAACACTATGATAATTAACACATATCTATTGCCTTATGTATGTAACTGTACTCTAATACAAACAATACTTGTACAATATATCTTTATTTCATATTAAAAGTATACTTGCAACAGAATTTATTTTCTATAGAAAATGTAGAATGCAAATAGGTAATTGTCAACTGTTTATGTTGGTATATAAGCTGGTCAAGGCTAGCATAAGCTTTAAAGCTAGTGTGATGATGCAGGTTATATAAGCAATTACATATATATTATTAATATAATGTGATGTTGTAAGTTATATATATTATCTAAAATATATCCTATTTAAAAATGTGCACATTATGTGAGACTATCAGCAATACAGTGCATAATTTTGGCTATTTCTTCAGTACAAATATTGTCAGTATGGTCCAGTATGCCATAGGCTTGTACAGTAACGACCAAATTGCTGGCTGCAATGTAACCTGGATGTCAAGTGATGGAATTATTTGGAGATTTTTTTATAAAATTTCTAGATCTAAATGTTCAAAAAAAGATTTTTTGTGCTTTATGCCTGAGGGGGTGGAGTTTCCAGAACCCAGTCCCCACTACCAGTATCTGTGCCAGTTGTCCTTACAATCACACTAAAGCTGGCTAGTTTTGGGTTTGACTCCATTTCCTCTTGATATACTTATAATTCTGCTTCATTGAATACTTTACAATGCAAGCTTTTCAAAGCCGAAGTCTTCAGTTCTTAGAGATATTCATATAACCAAGCTATTGTAGATTAACCAATATGAAATCTATATAATGGTTAGTGTAATTTTTTTCTGTTTCTGTGCTCATCGCAATAGACTCTGTCTACTCCCTTCTTACTGGGGACCTCAAATGGGTTATATTGTTCCTAGGAGCATATGATGCTGTGGCCCATCTTTACAAACAGTCACACTCAAAATGTAAGTACATCCATACCGTTTCACTCTACACACAAAAATGCACTAAAATCATATGAAGACTCGTATATGAACAAACACTTTTCATAAAATATGTATTTTTCTTGTTTGAATGAATAAATAAATTTGTTTCCTTTGAAATACAGATTAAGTAGTTTTTACATCTTCATTAATATCCTGACAGTCATCACAAACAATCTGCAAATTACCACATAGTATCGAAATATATGACTCCTTTCTTCTTCCTTTGAGGCTTGTTCCAACCAATCTAATATTATGGTGAACATTCATATCACTGTAGGACTCTTCAATTGATAAACTAAAGACAAATGGAACTCTTTTTTAAATTGAATAAAAAAAAAATTACATAAACGTGCAAAAAGAAGTAGCTTTGATCAGAAATTACTGTATAGTTTAACATTCAAATTTCTTTATTATAACAATTAACAAGTGTAGATATTTTCATGAATTTAAAAAGTTGTGTACACGTAAAGCTGTACTCTTGCCCACAAGTTGGGTGAGTGTCTCTGTCGAAGCATTGGCAATTTCCAATAATGATCCAAAATTCAATATAAGGAGTTTGGCACTCATGGAACCGAGGCCTGGAATTGATTGCAGCGTGGTCAACACTTGTTTCTGGGAATCAGAATCACTGTTTGGGGTCTCTTGTTTTTTAGACATTTTGAAAGGGTTCGTTCCAGGCCTGTTGCCTGCATTGACAAATTGGAGAAGGACCCCTGCTGCATCCACCTGGGTGGTGACAGGGAGCAAGACCAGACCCAGTTGGAGAACACAGAATTTTTGCACACTAGAATAATACTGCGAACTCATGGGTGTCTTTTCAGCAATAACAATTATTTTAAAGGTGTTATTTTTTCGTTGTCTCACCATTTTTCTCTTGTATGATGTGCTTTGGGATACAAGTTCAGCTTCCGAGATATAAATGACCCCAACCCCATTTGTGGGATGAAAATCTACATCATCCAAATCATCATCATATAATAAAGTCACTCTGCTCTCTAATTTTGTGGCTAATTCTGAGTTTCTCCATCGTAAATTAATCAAAACATGGCCTTTTGGTAAAGCAGCTTGAGTAACACGAAAACTTTTGTCCTGTTGTGTAAAATCATCGTCATCAGCAGTTATGTCCATGATAATAATGCATGAATCTGAAAAGGAACAAATAAATTATAGAATAATGAATAAAGCATGGGTGTTAGCAGAAAAGATTATCAATACTGAAGAATTGCTAACTCAATATTTTCATACTACAATAAGAATTCTTGGTGGTTGGGAGATGAGAATATGAGAATAGTGATGGAAGGTTGAAGGAGAGAGAAGGATTTTGGATCCTTGTGGTTTGGTGTGTAGTGCACTTGCAGCCCTGTAGATGTGGAGGGAAAGGATGCTGTACAAAGAGAAAGCGCACCAAGTATGAAGTTGGACACACATTGAAACAAAGTGTAAAGAAGAACATACAAGTATTTTGGCCGGGCAAAAGATGTACGTTTAATACAAGAATGAAGATGAAGTACATGTAAGGATAATATAAATATTATCGATCAAGAGAAGTAATGAGATAGGAAGAGATAGGGAAAGGTGGGAGCTTTCTTGTCATTGATAGAACTTGCATCGGAGTAAGAGCAGAGTTGTGTGAACGCATGGATTTCCATACAGCTTGGATCGCTCCAAGATAATATGTGGAATCTGGGTTCAGTGTGCAAGCCATACTGCCAAGTAAATGTTGGGGGTTCAGTGTGCAAGCCATACTGCCAAGTAAGTGAGTTAACTCTGGGGCTATTCTCTGACGCTGATAGACTCTCAATAGACAGACCATGGAAGACAGAATGTGGAGTTTTATCCATGCGTGTTTCCCAAAGTAAAGAAGTTTAGGAAAGATTATCATGACTATAGGATAGTAAAAAGGACCTTACCATTTCATTCACGAGAGTGAAAGGTGATACATATTTGGGGCACATGGTGAATACACGGTGATGTAGATGTGTAGCTGTGCGTATGTGTGAGGCTTGATATTGATGAAGTGAAATGGGCAAAATTATTACGAAGATAGATCACAGAAGAAGAATAGTTAAGATCAGATCGGCTGATGGGTCAAGGAAATGGTAACAATCTTAGGGAGAAGGAAAGAAAGAGAAAGAGAGTAACCAGCCACAAAGGCTGGAACTAACATAACCAGCTAGGGATGCTGGAGCTAATGAGCATTAGACCATGTGCGTCCAGGAGTTTTAAAGGGGTTGTCGGAGGAAGTGACATTTTTTATACCTAGCTAAAAGAAGAGTTTCTTATTTAATTCCTAACTAAAAGAATAGGGGGCGCTACACTACTTTGACTGCCAAAAAATGCTGAATAAAAAAAGCAAAAAAAAAAAACAAAAGATGGGAGAAAATTGCTGAAATTTTCAAGCATCTCTGTACCAATTCAGCAATTTTTGCACAGCTAAAACAAAGAACTCATATTTTATCTATCAAAAATAGAATTCCATCTGTAGACGGAGATTTAAGATCCATGGTAATTAGGATAACTTAAAAGAACATAAGTAGAAAAACAGGTTTAGTTAGTCACTCAATAAAAACTGTCACGTGACAGCAAGCTATGTAAGGGGTGATCAAGTAAAAAAAATTTGAAAAAGGGATGATCACTAAATAAGTTACTTTCATCGCTTCTTGTCAAGCAGTGGTCACTAAAAATATCTGAATTTCAAAAAAGAAGAATGAATGCTGCCGGACACAAATTAAGGGACCAATTTAACTTACAGTTATGTCGTAAATTGATCGCCAACCAAAAACTTATTTTGAGGGAGAATTTTCAAAAAACATTTGACATATAATAAGAAGTATATGTTTGAATTTTCAGGCCTATGGCTACATTTTTTGCTACCTGCATGCATGACACATACATAGCTAGCCAGCCCAAATCACTCAACTCAAGAAACCTATCTTGACAGTTTTTGTTGACAATTTCTATAAATTATGAAAAAATATTGCTCAGCTCCAAAGAAGGAGGGCTTGATTTACCATGTAAATGTACTGCTAAAATAGGCAGCCATGTTGGCATAGGCACACACAGAAGCATAAAGACTGACACAAAGTAAGGGTCCCGTTCTACAATGTACATGGTAAATTGATCATCCACTATGACCCAATCCACTTGCTTCCCCTATGAAAGTTACTTTTTCTCAAAATGAAAAGTTTCCCAAAGAAACAAACATCAGATTCAGTCAGAGGTGTCCATACTACATAGGAAAAATATTTTTCACAAACTCCTACTGAGTTGACTTTATTTTCTCCACCTAACAACAATGACAAGTTCAAACTTCTGGTTATGAGTAAAAAGTTTGAAATGATGGATAGGGAGAGAAGGGGGGAAAAAGAGATAGATTATATTCCTATATCAACCATCAATGAAAGGGAGAGAGAGAAAAAGAATGGAAAGCTATGGATGCTAAATTTAATTATCTGGTGTTGCTAAACGTATTCTTTCAATTAGAATTTGTAACTTTTTCTTTCTTTTTTCATCGTCACTTCATTTCTTTTCCTTTCTTCTCAGTGCTTTGAGCGTCCAAAGTACAAAATTGAAATTTTGCACACACACTCCCTAAATGAGTAGGGAAAATGTTTTTTTTGTTTTTTGAAAATTCAGGTTTGTGGCTGAAATAGTTGCGATCAGAGAATTGTTTAACCCTGAAGTAGCCAGGCTTGTTACGTAATTTTTTTACTTATGTTTCGTTAATCAAATCTTATCAAAAGTGACTTAATAAAAATGTTTAAAATTATGGATGATTTTGAATCAGTCACCCTTAAATTATTCTTTGCTAGATGGGTTGAGTTCCTAAAAAAAATTATCCTATTCTGTCGGATATGAATTGTCCATCTACTGATGTTTTATATTGTTGACATAGGGAACACACACACACATACATTTTTGTAATAATATATGTATATTGCTTTCTAAAATTCCTGAAATAGTTACAACTGATGATCCCAACAAGAGACAATTTATGCATTGTACCATAATAATAAAGTATAAGGGAAACAGAGAAGAAAACACTGAAGAAAATTGCATTGACAGATATTGGGAAATAGGTGACTGAAGTGACACAAAAAATCTTTCAAAAATTTTTTTACTAATGTTTAGTGTCTAAAGCTGAAAAACTTTACAGACTCTCTCTCGCGCTATATATATATATATATATATATATATATATATATATATATATATATATATATATATATATATAATACTCAGACCCAACGTCATAAAATAAAGCAATGAGTGATATTTGTGCTTTCAGACTTGTCAAGTTGACTCAATTAGTAGGAGCAGAGCTGAATATCGGCTACGTCCTGGTAGACGCGGGTTCGATCCACGCACGACGCTCATGTCTTCAATTATTTTCATGATCTGTGGCCGCTTCGTTATTAAACAACATCAATGCTGAGTAGAATAAGTTCCTACAAAATGTATTTATAATTGTCACATTCTGTCGTATATGAATGGTCCGTCTATCAACAGAACAACAAACTTTTTTGAATAATTATCTGTAATCGTTTTCGTATATTAACCAACGTCGGTGTTTAAACCTGCATACAAGGTACGAAAAGTCATTCAGAGGGTCTAAACGTATGATTTTTCATTAAAAAAGGATAGAACTACATACTCATCAGATATTAAGGTAATAATGAAATCAGAATCCTGTCTTTTTTTATATCAAATATTGCAATGTGAATTCATCAAGGTAGGAAGAAAAACTGTGTACCAAAACGTACTAAACTGTCGTTTTGATAAAAAGAAGAAGAAAACAACAACAAAAGACAGATTTTTGATTTCATTATTGCATTAATTTCTGATGAATACGTTGTATAATTATACATTTTGATAAAAAAATGATACTTTTGGAACCTTTGTATGACTTCTGTTTAAACACTGACCTAGGTTCATGTACGCCAAAGCAAAGATTACCGAATTATTATAACGTCAAAACATTAAATTACAAAATTATTGTAAACTAGATTCGTACATTATTTGTCTCAATACACATTTTGTATACTCTTTTTGCACTAAAAAATGTGTTATCTATTGATAATAATGAATAAATAAATTTAGACATAAGAGAAGTAATGTACGCGGAGAAAAAAATAAACAGTACCGACCTCCAAAAGTTTTAAATTTTAATACGAAACGAAAATTACTGGCTATTATTTAAATATTATTTAGACATACTCCGGATTTAATCTTAAATAAGTATAAATAAATATAAATATAAATTTAAATTGGAAGATATAGTTAATTTGAATATAATAGGAATAACATAAAAATGAAATATAATAAATGATAAAATGAGATACTATCTTTGTCCCATAATCATTGTAACATTTGTATGTGTATTGCATGCACTTAATTTAGCAGTTATTATGGGACAAAAGTTAGTAGTATTGAATGATATAATATCGATGATCGTAGAAATATGATTGAATTAGCATAAATAAATGTAATTATAAAAAGTATTTTAAATCCATGTTTGTATAAAATTATCATAATACGTGGTTGATCTACAGTTTTGTAATATCAGTCTTGCCAATTTAGATTTTCTCCATCTAAATCTAGATATATCATCTTCTTGTAAAAAGAGAAATATATTTATCTAATTTATACTAATAAAATGAGTAATATTTTGAATAAATCAAGTGACATTTTAATAAAGTAAACGTTGGGGATTAAAGTAACATTTAATTTAATAATAATGTGTAATTATATCATACATTTTATATATATGTATACCTGGAGAATCTAAATGTTTCTTGATATTTTTCGATTTAATTTTAGAAGTGAACTTGAATTTATCAATAATACGTGATACATTTCTTGGATTTTAGATATATATCTAGAGATTCTTGCTGTTTCTGAATGTTATGACTCTATTTTAGATGTAAACTTGACTTTCTCAATAATCTGTGATATATTTCTTAGATTTTAGATATATATGTGGACAATCTAGATGTTTCTAGATGATGTGAGTCAATTTTAGATGTAATCTTGAAATAAAGTTGGCAGCACTGTATGCGAAACTAACTAGTCAGATTTATATAATCACAAACATGGCCACCTCCATGCGTGCAGCATGTCTGTCGTCTGCAATTGGGAGAATTATTTGTCGTAGAAGATATTTTTTAACCCCAAAGAAAGGAAATGGCTCGATGAATTTATCTACCAAACCTATAAAATATATGTGGAATCGTCGGATCCGGTTGCTGTCCACTTTGGGTGGCGTAGGCATGTTTACTCTGGCAGCGGTCGGGATTACAGCCGGTCACCTTAATTCTATCAAAGCAGAAGAACCTATTAATAACAACAATAATATTGATGATGGAATTGATGGTAACAAGAATATTGTGGGAAATTCAAATCGATTTAAATATAATTTTATTGCTGATGTTGTAGAGAAAGCAGCACCTGCTGTTGTTTACATAGAAGTTGCTAACAGGTAAGTTTTCTTGGATCACTTTTTTCGCACGTAGCATCATATAAGAAGATAGTATAGACTCAACAGGTATACCTTGATTAATGCTGTTAAATCATACCAAAATTCCCCATAATGTTCAAAATCTACTCTTTTCAAGGTTTTATAATTAAATGCATTCCCCCACCGCTTATACTAAGTACATTGATGGGTACAGCGATACCTCAAAAGTACCACGTCAAAACCGCACTGTTCAAGGTCTTACCATTATTTATGTGTTGTTTTTTTTTGGGGGGGGGGCAGTCACAATAATTTGTACACTACAGCAATGAAATGGATCATAGTATATCAAACCTGCAGTAATCAAAACAGCACTTCAAGTAACCCCCCAAATTTTATTTTTCAAGAAAAAAAAAAACGAAAAAAAAACCGACAATTTTTCTTTTATTCCCAAATCTGATACTTGTCCAAAGGTAAAGGAGAACTATTGATTGAAAACGCAATTTTTTTTCTGAAAAACAATTTTTAACAGGGTTTTGTTAGCTTTGGCTAAACTTACGAATCTTTACAATTTGTTTTTTGTAATTGAAAAACCTGTTTGTTGACTTGTTTTATTAATTCAGATCCAGAGAGGGTTTTGGAGGGGTTGGAGATTGAAAACAATTTTCAGGTACAACAAAGAAAAGAATCGCCGAAGCTGAAGATTATGCAATCAAGACGTGACATTTCATGTGAAGGAAATCTTTCTGTAGAGAGGATCGAGATTTTGTTTTGTTTTTTTTTTCTTCCAAAATTGAAATCAATTCATTCTTTAAAAAAAAATGTGGAAGAGTGTAGTCTTCTTTATTGTCTTTATATGTTTTACTAGACCAGTGAAAAAAAATGCAGCTCTGTGACACCCATGGTAGAGAGGTCTGGGGTAGGTCTATGTCCAACTACGGATACTAAAAGTTCTAATCGCAACTAATTAACCCCACTCATCCAGATATATTTGTACCCTTATTCATGTTTCTGGTGCAAAAAGTAATTGTAGAAAACTCCTCGTCATCCGCGTCTAACGTCGGACTTGGACCTTCCCCAGATCTTTCTATTATGGGACTCGTAGAGCCAATATTTTTCTAACTTGTAAATACATATTTGAGTATAGATGTATTTATTTTGAACTCAAAGCAAATGCATACTTCGAACAATTTTTCTGTCGATTTTCTACAACTCATGATGTTTTTTAGTAATTTTAATACAAGAAAGCAACAGAATTGGGTATAAAATGAATTTCCTTTGTGATATGAGAAAAATATCAATTTTATTCATGGAAAATCAGAGATGCTTATATTTGTTTTCTAGTGTGACAAAAACAAACAAACAAAAATGTGATATTAGCTTTTATATTATGAGATTTTCTCCAGTTTTAGTCAAATTGACAGTCACTCACCAGATTCACCAAACTTGTGTGGCCTTATGCCTGACTATGCTAGCTTGGTACAGAGGTCAGCAAACTTTTGGGGAAGCAAGCTGGATTAGAACTGTTTTTATGTCTAGTGGCAAATAAAAACTGAAACAATTATCTGACAAGGCCATGGGAACAGTTTAATTAATTTAGACATTTTACCAGTATATACTTACATAAGCTTCCATATACTATCAGTCAATGAGAACTTTGAAATTCTTTTTTGGAATCGAAATATTATTTAATCGTGATTCAAATTTTGTTTATGTTCAAAGAACAGCAGGAATATGTTGTATTAAAATATCTTCAACTATAAAACAGAGATTCATTTGTGGCCAAGGCAAAAATGAACCTTTTCCCTTTATTTTTCAATATTGAATTTTATTCTTCAGTCACAAAATATTGACTTGCATTCTATAAGAAATTATGGATTGCCACCATGCACATATGCTGGGTTGGGGATGATCAATTGAAAGTTGGAAAAAAGGGTAATCAATGAATAAGTTATTTCCCTCATTCTTTGTTGGACTGTGATCACTAAAAAAGGTCTGAATTTTCAAAAAAGTGGACATAAACTAGTGACCAGTTAAGAATAAACTTACATAGCATATTGAAACCCTCCACCACCACCACCACCACCACCAAAAACTTATTTTGGAGAGGAATTTTCAAAAAACAAAACATTTTCCCTACTTATGAACAGTATGGGTTGCGACAAAGTCCAGATTGATCAATACATATAAATGTCAGAACACATGAATAACCTAAATTCAGCAACAGTGATTAAACCTGGTCTGTTGTGGGTAGTGGTGATTATTAAGGAAAACAAAGAATATTTGAGCAGTTGTAACCTCTGCCATTTTGTAATGGCTGCTGTTCCTGTTGTAGAATCCAGGCTTAGTTATAAGCATCTAATCCTAAAAAACACCTTATGCTGTTGCTGGAACAGCAGCCATTTTGAAAGATAAAAGTTATAATTGCTAATATTTGTATGCAATGTCAAATATTCAGTGAAGTTGGCGGGGCAGATAAAATGAGACTGCGGGCAAGATTTTGCTGACCCCTATGTAGATAACCCATGGGGTAATGGTTAGCAAGCTTGGTTAGAAGAGCATTATTACAATGTAATGCGTTCAATCCTCACAATTGAGTGTGCAGCAAAAACAGCATTGTGTGAGACACCGAACTAAACTTCATAAATAGACCGACAGCTAAATTTTCCTGTGTAAGATATAGTTGTCTAAACAAGTTCTATGGGCTGAGACACAATTATGTTGAAATGCTTGCAAGGATTCCCGATTGTACCCAGATGAAAAGGTAAAATGTTGTAATTCCTGTTCTTAAAACTTCTTCAAAGTTTATAATGTCCATTGTCTTTTGATTAATTCTTTGTGCTGGGAACTTTGTTTAATGTGATGGTGTTTATTTTAAGCTCAAATCTTTCATTCTTCTTCTGTCTATTCCCACACTATTGTCCTCTCTTGTTTGAAGCAGATATTTTCTCTGATATATTTAGCTTGAGATCACTTTTGCTTATAACACACCTTTTTAATCTTATATAGGGGTGTATATAATTGACCCAACTTTGATTCTCCTAAATTCCATCTTCTGATGGTGACCAGTTAAAAAGTATCAGTCAAAAGGACAACAATAAAAGGGCAAGCTGTGTAGTACAGACTATTTCAAATTACGATTATGTTCAGTCCAAAAACATCAGTTGATACTGTCAACATTTTAATACAAATTTTTTCAACTGAATTTGTACTGAATAGGTAATTTAATTAAGTATTCTTTTTGGTAATTTGAATAAATAAAGGTTTTATTATGATGTTATTTTTCATTTTGTACCATATGTCACATGGGGAATAAATCTGTCAAAACAGAGGAAACATTTTTCCCTTGTCAGGGATCAAAACAAACAGAAATTTTTTTTTTCTTGGAAGTCTAAAGTGTGGTTGAAATTTTCTTCCTCTGGGGATCAAAAGTCTAAGGGGACAATTCTTTTTCCAGTTTAGGTGTCAAAAATTAGAGTAAATTTTTTTCTCACTTTATAGAGGTCAAAACGGAGGTAATTTTTCTCCTTTTTTAAGGTCAAAAGTGGAGATAAATTTTTTTCCCCTTTCCGTGGTGAAAAAGGTTATGGTTATTTTTTAATGGAATTTTTTTTTCTAGAGTCAAAGTCCAAAAGTCAATTTCCACTCATTTAGGGGTAAAAACAAGCTTGATTTTTTTTTTCTTCAGGGATCAAAAATGAGGGGAAAAATTTTATTTTTCAGAGGTCAAAAGTGGCAGTAAATGTAAATTAAAGCTAAATTTTGCTGAAAGTGTTCATTTTGTGTCAAGCAGCATTCACACTTACCTAAAAACTTACTATTTTACTATAATTCTTAGGTATTGTTGAGGAATTGTATATATACATGTATCTCTGAACTCAAATTTAAATTTTGTGACTGATCCCTACAGTTATCTCCCCAGCATTGTAGCTATTTGTCTCAAAATTGATCACTCAAAAAACTACTTGATTGACCTCTACCAAACTTTGTTGGTAACCGAATATCCTGTAAGAATCTCATATTTGATTTGGGTCCAATCCATGCACAGTTATCTCTCCAGGATCGTAGCTTTTTATCCATATCACCCAATATCTCAATGAGTTTTCTGATGAATTCCAATGAAATCCTATGGAAGGGTGGGCCATGGGATTAAGGGAAAGTAATTCAATTCTGGAGGCCGATCCATGTACAGTTGTCTGCAATCTACATCATAGCCTGTGGTATTGGATTGAACTTCCTTAAAAATAATGTTTCATCTCCCATTCAAGCCTTATAAAGGAACTACCTGAAAAACCTGACTGTGAAGCAGGCTTTCAGCTAGTATATATACATTTTGATAATGATTGTATGCTAACATAACAGGAACTATGACTCACACTCATGTATACACCTAGGTTCGCTCCAATTTCTTACCATATTTGCTGTCTATCCATAAATTCACACTGATTTTTACCCAGCAGCCTGCAATTTATGCTCCGAAAGATGTATCTCCTATTGATACAATGTTATAGTGAACTCATGTAGTACTGTTTCGTCTAGTTTCGTTTAGGAGCATATCACATAAGTTTCTTTGGTTTTTAAGTTAGCCTGGCTGGTTAGATGTGTGTTTACATATCATACGTACAGGCCATACCAAAGCTGAAAATTAAAACACTTACTCATTATATCGTTAGATAAAACTCTAAATGAGTATTCAATTGTGTGTTCAATTTGCAATGTCTGTTTATGCTAAACTGATCCCTCTGTTTGTGTCCAGCAGCATTGACGTATGCTTTTTGGAAATTTAGCCTTTTTTTTAGTGGTCATCACCCAACAAAAAGCGAGAGAAGTAACTCCTTCATTGATCACCCTTTTTTCTAATTTCTCAATTGATCACACCCAACACATGCTGCCAAAAGACATTGATCATATGACTGCTTCTTTTGAGTGACTAACCAGAGCAGTTGTATTTTATTTTTCATTCAACTGTTCAACTCTGTTTCATTTCTGTTCAAGTAGGCATCCATATTACACGGTTTTATCAAACGGTTCCGGATTTATCGTGAAAGAAGATGGACTGATTTTAACAAATGCGCATGTTGTAGTCAATCGTCACAAAGTAATCGTTAAACTTCATGACGGAACAAAAGTTGAAGGAAAAGTTTTGTTGGTGGATCCCGTGTCTGATTTAGCCGCAATCAAAATCAATGAGGTAAGTATCATCTTCATATTACCATTTGAAGATCTATATTATAATTTGCGATCTGTTTGTCACATAACAAACAGAAAGAGATGACAGGAGTAATGTAAACAAGAGCTTGTCTAATAATTTTTATTTTGGGTGGGTGCAAGACTTTGCTGAAGTGGCAAGTAATCTGAACCTACCACATTTCTACTGACATTTGAGAATAACAAGGATATATTTGTACAACTGTGAATTCCATTAATAATAAAGTCTTTCAGGTTGTTTTTGCCACTAAATGTTGGAGGAAGCCTCCCCACCAGGAACAAAGCCCCCCCCCTCCACCCAACCAATTGCTAGCTGTCTGTAGCTATGCCACTGTATATCAGTGATTCTTGGTCACCTATGGCTTTGACTTGACTATGTAATAATTTGCGATGTGTCAGTCTGTCTGTCATACAACAAACAGAAAGAGAGAAAAGGGGCAATGCAAACACACAAATAGGGCTGGTACTAACCAGGCTCTGTGTGTGTATGTGTGTTTACTGGCTGCTGGTCAAATCTGATTGAGGCAGCTAATATGTTGAGAAAAGCAAGAAAATAAAATAAGGTGGAATTGAATTCAATGGTTAGGGTAGGGTGAGCAAAAGAGTAGCGGGTGAAACAAAGATATTTGCTGAAGGAGAATGGCTGACTCTGCTACTGTTATTTCATTGTGCTAAACAGCTCACCAGTAATGCAATGGAAAAATAACTGCTTTCAACCCAAATTCTCATCTCATTTATTCTCGGTCTTTTTTGTCTCTTTCAATGTGACAGTTTGTATCTGAGAAATAGACATATTTAGTTCGACGGAATGAATTTTAAATTGCACTATATTATATAGAAAATAATTTGAAATGATCTTTCGTCATTATATAATCATTCAATTTACATAACATAAATAGCCTTTGCATTATCGGCGGGATGTTCAGCACAATGGTAAGTGCACCGCTATTTTGAAGCGGCTATCCTATCGATGACAGGTTCAATTCCTGCAACAGCCCCATTTTCTTCAATTGTTTATTCTATTTGCGTTGTCTAAATTGGGTGATATGTTAACTGTGATGCTAGAAGGATGATGATCAATTTGTCTCCATGTTGTCTCTTGTCTGCCTTTTCAACTGAACCAGAGTATATGACATTTTGCACTACCTGACCCAGGGATTGAACTCATGACAGGAAGATACATTTAAACAAAGCTTTTCATCTGCTATAGCTTGGTAAATCAGTTTAAAATAATTTACTACTGCCAACAAAGTTGAAAGAGGTGTATGTATTCACTCGTGTCTATCAACACAATATTTCCAAAAGTTCTGAATGAATTGAACAACCACAGCCATCAAAGGTGGTGAAAGGGTTCCTTTTTATATTTGTGTGTGTTTGTGTATTCCAGCACTCCTGGCTGTACTATTTTTGTCTACAGACTTAAAAATTGGCATCAGTACTCCAGTACACCGTTCTAAAATGTCTTTTTAAAAAACGCTTTTATGACTTTTTTTGAAGCTTTATTCTAACGGGTATATTAATAGCCTCAAGACCCTCCAGAATCTATATATTTATTCACTTTATTTTAGATGTTTACTAGAGGAAAACTCCAGTGATAGCATGAATAAAATTTATTCATACCATATTTATTTTTCAATGAAATTTTTTCACATAACTTCAAATTTTGATGCTACGGTTGTTCAATTATTGAATTTCAATTAAATTTTGTGGGAGGATGGGTAGTGGACTACAAAAGAAGTGATCGAATTTTAGAGCAAATCCATTGATTTTCTTTAGATTTGAAGAGATTTTTTTTTTCTATACATTTTTGTATCATTTCTTTTTTATCAATACCATATCTCCAAAAGATCTCCATGAATTCCAATAACATTTTGTCAAAGTGTGGGCTATAGGATTAGTAAAAAATGATTAGATTTTGAGGTGGCTCCAGGAATGTTTGCAGTTACCTCCCCTGCATTACAACTATTTGAGAACTGATTTTCATGACAATAGGGATGGCAGAGATATGTGCTTTCCCAATGCTTTTTTGTTGCTGTTTCTCCAATAAGGTTTTTTTTCTTTTAGGCTGGTTTACCCATTCTTAGTCTGGGTGAGTCCAACTCCCTTCGACCAGGGGAGTGGGTAATTGCCATGGGTAGCCCTCTATCCCTGACCAACACAGTGACAGCAGGAATTGTGAGCACACCCCATCGGGGCAGTGCAGAGTTGGGTCTTCACCATCGGAACATGACTTATATCCAGACAGACGCTGTCATCAATGTATGTAAGCCAAACTTTGTCTTTTTTTATTATTTTGGTGTTAATGATTTGACTATATGGAAGTGAAAGGTGTGTTACATCTCAAAAATCTTTTATCCAAAAGCCAAAACACTGACATATCAGCTAATTCTTCTGAAAAATACCCACCTAAAGACCAAAACGCATGGAGATCATATGTTACTCTTCCTACGCTAACTGTGTACAGAGATTGACTCACTAACCTCCTCCACGCCCACTGATACTCTTATTCCTTCTTTACAACTGATTCTGGCTTGTTGTTTTTTTTTCAGTTTAGTATATTGTTCCAATATGTAATGGACAGTAATCACTCTAGTTTTCAGCATTATATAAGCGCTTATGATGATGCTGATTGGAAAACGGCAAAATGCATCGAGCCTTTCAAGCCTCATCCTTCTGATGATAAAAAAATTTTGTGATGTAACACACCTCTTCCTCAAATTTTTCACTTCCACTTTGTCACACACACACATATATATATAAGGTCTGTATACATAAGTATCCAACCATTAAATATCAATGAAAAAAAATAGCCTATTTAGGCCAATGGCACTTCAGCCCCTTTGAAGTACTCCCCTTCAAAGCTTATAAACTTATCCCAGCATCCTTTCTAATTTTCAAAACAAAACAATGTTTTCTTTCAAGATTGTCATCAACTGTCTCTTCATGTTCTCCTTAATCTCGTCCACGGTCTAAAATCTCTTTGGGAATGGCCTGGATTGTAGGGGCTGACAGATTTGGGTGGTATGATATTTTGAAAAAGACTCTGTGCAAGACGTGAAGAATGACTCGCTTGGATATTGTGAATGCAACAGTTACACAATATTTAGGCCCAGTCAGTGGCATCTCACTGCTGACTGAGAAATTCTATGGGAGAGTGTCTGTGCAGTTGTTGAATTGTCGGTGGGCGCCTCTTGAGGATTTGAAAAAATATTAGTATATTATTTTTTTTTGCTTTCTTGAATATATTTGTATGAGTTAGAATGAGAGAAGAATGCATGCTCCTTCTACAGACATTTTTTGAGATCTTGTCTGTGATTGGCTAAGCCGTTAGAACGAAAAAGTGTGGATTTTGGGACAGACAATTTTTTTTGAGGCACAGTGGAGATAATAATGGGCAAGTTACTTTCTCACGTCCCAGAGTCAACTAAGAATCGATGCTGGTTACTGGCTATTGTGATATAGGCAGAGGGGGCGAGGGGAGGGATAGAGAGGTAAGACATCACTGATAATAGTAAACATTTTAATTTCAAACATAGCAAACATTAGTTTATTTCTGAAACTGAACAGAAATTCAATTCCTGCCGATATTGTAGATGTGCCATTGTTCAACACCTTCTGAGAATGATTTAGACAAATTTTGAGAAGACATCTACTATCACGCAGTAAATTATTTGAATAATTTATGTATTGTACTTTCGAGTCCACACCTAAAGGTCTTTTTGTTGGATATTATTATTATCATTAATTTGGGATTTTTTGTACAGTGTCCAGAAAGTATACTGAAATTTTTTTCTTTTTCAAAACATGAAGTAATAAAAACAAACATTCATTTCCACCAACATATGTTGCAATTATTCCTCCTTGTATGATGCATGCAATAAATTTTACCTCCAGAAAAATGAAATGACTAGAAAAATTGGGGTATTCATCCCTCAAATTCAAATCCCTTCTCTCTCAGACCCTTCCTCAGTTTTCCATAGAGTTCCAAATTTACCTTCAGTCACTTGTGATCTACATCAAGATTGAGCAACTGGTCTTGAGATATATATATAGTGGCTGGATTGTTTCCAGACAGACCTTGTGTTTTTTGTTTGTTTGTTTCAGAAAAAAATGATCTGAAAGTAAATAATTTTCTCAAAGCTAATTCAACATTTTTTCAAATGTGCTTTTTATTTTTTTATTTTTCCAGTTTGGAAACTCAGGGGGTCCATTGGTTAACTTGGTGAGTTTCTATCTTGTTTTGTTTTTCATTATTTTACTAGCTTATACCTATAATAAATGATAGGGTTATTTATGCATGGGTCGGCACTGAGGAGCATTAAGCTAATTCATTAAGTAATTTATTATTTATATAATAGTATATTAATTTTTAGTTTATTTTTTTGTTTGGTTTTTTTTTCAAAGTTTCATCTCTGCTCAGGCTATTTTAAAGGGTAATCAGACATAAAGTCTCAAGACAAATTACTATGTAAGAAAAAAACACCACTGATATTGTGCAGTATGAATAAAAATCATTGGAAGAAACAAATTTTATTGAAAATATAATCTAGTTTATTATAAAATAAAGTTGAATGTTAATTTCATCAAAACAGTTATGAAAGAAGTCTTGACAAATCTGACATTTTCAAAAAACATTTACACACTATTTTTTCTCAAATGATCAGTATTTTTGTGACATTTTCTCCCTTGTTATGGCAACAGCCATCTCATTTGACAATCCTTTAATTGTTAATCTATTTCTCATGGATAGATCCATTATAAGTTTTAGGTCATAACAGGACTCTGACACTACAGACAATTATACAGTTGAACATATTAATTTACATACATTGCTTTTATATGAAAAATCTGAATAGAACGCTGTATTTTATTTCAGAATTATGCCAATATATGAGCGCCATCTATTGATCATATGCACAACAAATTTCTAGCCGTATCTTCATAATTCAATGATGGTGGTGCTTAAAGAGTTGAAGCTATTCCTTTTCTTTCTTTCCTCCTCTTTCATTGATATTTACTAAGCTTAGCTTAGTCTGGCACAAGGTCATAACCAGACTGTAAGATTTTAAAAAAGAGTAACTTTATCGTCGACCCAAAAGAAGGTTGTCTCATGTTTTAAGTAACGGAATCATACAAAGCATAATGAACTATGATGACTTTGATCTCATTGTTTTACCTTTCCTTATCCTCCACATGTGACCAAACTTAGCCTAGAAACAAGGTTACATGGGAGGATACATTAACACTGTTGTCTTTGAAATTTGTATGATGAGAAATCCAATGGGGTGTTCATCTTCACTCAGACCACCTCTGATAACAATTCAGTTGAATATTTTTTTAAATCAAATAAAAATGTAGTAAATTGATTGTAGTATATATATATATATATATATATATATATATATATTTCAACTCGCCCTGCTGTCAAGAAAACTGAGAAACTTACATACACAAAAGAGAGTTAACTCGACTGAGTTAAGTGAAGTCTAATTGGCCTGTCACAAGCGTGGGGCACCCAGTGAGCATCAAACTCTCTATAGTGATAATGGTCTGCAAGACTAGCTCACTAAACCATACTCCATAGCAAAGTGCTCTAATAGATATTTACAAAGCTTAGCTTAGTCTGACACTAGATTACAATATACTTGTAATCACCCAGTGAGCATCAAACTCACTACAGTAGTAATTGTTTGCAATATTAGCTTGATAACTACTGTTTCAAAGCAAGATGCTTCACTTTTCTCAATGTATGTTCTTGTCTTGTACTAGAAAATGTCAACCAAAACTGTCAATGTAGGTTTCTTCAGTTTCTAAGTTGGTCTGGCTAGCTGTGTCTTCATCATATGTGCAGACAACACCAATGCGGCCGTTTTTCGAAATTCCCCCACTGATTGGATTCTTAGTGAAGGATTCGATTTGCAATGTGAGTTTTTGCTGAATTGGTCTTTGAGTTTGTGCCCGGCACCATATACGCTTGCTTTTCAAATTCAGACTCTTTCATTTATCACTGCCCACCAACATGCTGCCAAAAGACGCTCTCATGTTATGGTCTTTATTGGATGACTTAATAGATCTATTTCTTTTTTCTTTTCTTTTTTTCTTTTCTTTTTTTCTTTTCTTTTTTCCCTTTTTTTTTTTTATGTTGAGTCCACCTTACCTGAAATCTGATCTCAGTCGTTGATTATACGAGGCCAAGAATCTACTTTTCACCATTTGGTTCCAGGGGATGTTCCTGCAGGCAGTACCTCTCCCTGAGAGGGGTTGGGTCAGGGTTGATCCCTGATGATCATAGCATGTCAAAAGTTTTCTACCTCTGTCTGTCTACCACAGTGTGCTTTGTCTCTCTACCACAATGCACTTTCTTGCTCTCTCTCTCTCTCTACCACTTTCTCTCTCTCTCTCTTTCTACCTACCTCTCTCACTACCTCTTTATCGCAGTTCCCGTCTCTCCCTCTGTCTCCAACACAATATCAATCAAGAAACCTTGACCCTTTCTCCAATACTTATAAATAAAAATCCCTCCTTATTTTGTGTTTAGATTCAAATTCATTTCAATGATTTTATTTTTCATTATTCATTTCTCATGTGATTCAACTTTTCACAAACTTCATAATTTATTGATTTTATGTATATTTTTCATTCAAAGATTTCAATCTGTTCATCTGGTGAGGGCAGAATTGAAATGTTATGTTTCAATGAAGAGTCAAGGTTATCTAATTTTTCTCTTTTCAGATATGGCTCAGTGTTTAGAGCAAAGAACTGAAATTCAAGTTTTAAAATGCACATAAGATTATATATATCAACCTCTCTTTTAATGTTTTAATTGATCAACCCATTATATGGTATGCTGCCAAAAGACGGCTACATGATGGTTTCTAATGAGTGATTAACCAGACCTGTTTTACTATAATTCACTAAATATATGTCTGTCTGTCATAATTCAAGGATGGCTAGAGCTATGGCCATGAATTTTTCTGTAGTTTTTCTGAGGTATTGGAGCTTATTAGTTTTTGGAAATTCCCATTATTTTTTTAATGAGAGTTCAATCTATTATGTAAGTATAAAGCTAAAGTGGACCGTTACTTTGTGTCTGTCAGGACAGCTAAAGTGAATCTTTGTCTTTCGTGTTTAAGCATATGAAGTAGACATCTAGTTGAAAATCATGCCCATACTAATAATGCAGTCAAGGCATGATTTGTCTTTAGTTATGTAGTTGAAATAACCTTTGGAGTAAAGATCTGTAGAAAAAACGAAAATACTCTTGATACATCTTATCATTTTATGCTGTGAGTGTCTGATAAGTATCCGATAAGTTTCAGCAAGTTCATTTTAACATTCTTATACAGCTTCAAAACTGACAGAATTTGATGCAAAGTTTTCTGATTTTTATTCATAACTTTAAGACATTAAATCTTGTTTTGATATTTTAAAATATTTTTGTATCAAATCACTGCTGCCACACAATTGTCCTAGCCAACCGGCCTCTCTTTTTGAGTGTGTGTTTGTGTGTGTGTGTGTGTGTGTGTGTGTGTGTGTGTGTGTGTGTGTGAGCATGTCCCTCCCTCCCTTTCTCTCTGTCCCTCTCCCTCTCACTGTCTCTCTCTCTGGACACTCCTGTTCACATTTTTGGGGCTACAACTTTGAAAATTTGTATTACTGACTAGGCTCCATCTCAAAGCATTTTTTTTTTTTTCTTTTTTTTTTTTTTTGCAAATGCTTTTTAGGATTTCCATGATCCTTTTTGGAACAACAATGCCCAAAGCTTTTTCCTTTTATAATTAGTTCTGTTACATACGCAGGCTATAGTGATTCACTTATGTGAGGTATAGATATCTTTTTAATCTTCGTTTCAAACTCTGTCAATTTTGAAGCTGTATACAGATGTTAAAATGAACTTTTTGAAATGGATTGGATACATTTTGTACTCACTGTTAGTGGAAAAGCAAAATTACCTCAACCAAGTTAAAACAAAGGCTGGAGAAATAGTGAGATTCTTTTTCCCCATTGTAAAATGATTCACTTCAAGTCTTTATAGCTTCATAAATTTTGCAGATCTAACAGACAGACACAGCATCCCCCCAGGGGAAAACCTTTGAGGTCCACATGGAATAATAATCAGACAAGATGATTGCCTGAAGCTTTGCCTCCTTCTTTTCCTTCCCCTCTGCTCTTTGAGAATTCAGATTCCAGAACGAATCTAGCATCGGCCCTCTGAGTTCAGGGAAAATCTTTTTCAAGAGTTTGTTAGATTTTATATGCATGAAGCATGTATATATACTCATACACAGCCGATTTTAACATTGATGAGGCCCAGTGCGTAAATATTTCTTGGGGGCCCTTCTATTTTGTATTTTACTATCAGTTGAGACACTTATCTTTTTTTTTTTTTTTTACCTGTGAAAAAAAAAATTGGGGGGGGGGGCATATTTTTCTGAGCCCCCCTCCCAAATTTTTAGGCCCTGTGCAGTTGCACTGTTTTCAAAGCTTTAAGTATGGCCCTGTACATACACACATCATTATGGAAACAGAAGAGAAAATGTTTAATCTCCAAGAATTGGCCCTTCACAGAAATAAGAATGAAACACTGTCTGTACTTGTAAATACAATGAACCATAATGCAGTGGTTTTTTGAAACTTTGAAAATTCAAGAATCCTACCTATGAAGTAAATATTTTGGCGGCCACTATTTTCAACATTTAGTTTTTAGACCGTAATGAATTAACTACAATAATATTCGTACTTCACATAAATTAATCAGAGTGTGTATCAGAACTAATTATCTGAACAAAAATAGATCATTTATCTAAAATTATCTAAAAAAAATATTGGCACAAGATTTGGGCATTGTTGATCCAAAATGACCATAGAGACCCAAAAGTTTTGCAGACTCTGAGCATTATTTATCAGAGCCTCAGGGGTCCATGGACCCCAATTTCAAACCACTGCCATAATCTGTTCATAAATTCATGTAATAGTGATATTTACTAAGTTTGACTTAGTCTGGCACTGGGCAGAATTGAGGTTAAAATTGTATTTAATCTTTCAAGTTGGGAAGGTCTGCCTGCCCTGAAAAACAGCATTTGAAATTCTGGCTTTTACAAGAGCCTGAAAACTGAAATTGTCACTGGTGGAGGAATACACAACTACTTCAGCTACTAAACAAGTTTGAAAAATAGATATTGGCGAAGTTTAACCTTTGGGCCATTTGATTCGGGCTGATTTTTGTTTTGAAATTAAGCTGAGCAATTTTTTTTTTTTTTTTGCACTTAGCTTTAGAAAACTGTCAAAATAGGTTTCTTCAGTTTCCAAGTTGGTCCCACTGGCTTTATATGTATCGCGCATATATGCCGCTCCAATTGAACTATAGGGCTAAAAATTCGTACTTTTTATGTTTAGGAAAAAATATGTTATTTTTTATTTTGTCTTCTTTTTTTAAATTTCCCCCAAATGTTTTTAGTGAGGGATCATGCCTACTTATTCATTTTTTTTAGAAATTCAAACTTTTTTGTGATTGCTTGCTTTTTATTTGGGAAGTAAAGTAACTTATCCATTGATCACCCCCAACATGGCATGCTGCCAAAAGACGTTGGTGAAGTGACGGTTTCTATTGAGTGACTAACCAGACCTGTAGACATGGTTCACCTAATTTTATTTTATTTTTATCTTTTTTAAATTCATTTTTGCTAAAGTTCTATAAAAACAAAAAATATTAATGTACATAGAGAAACAAGAAAGATGAGGATGTTAGTCTAAAAGTATGTTTGAAGAGCAATAATACCTCGACTCAGAAATAGATGTATTGGATTGAGAAAGATGAGAATGTTAGAAAGAATCATTTCAGAAACTGTAACCATCTTAATTAGAACCTGTCAACATCCACATAGGTTTCTTCTGTTTTCAAGTTGTTCTGGTTGGCTATGTATGCATCATGCAAATCAAACATTTACTCCTTATTACGTCTAAAATACATGTTCTTTTTGTCTTGTTAAAATTCACCCTCAAAATAGGTTTTTAGTGAAAGGTCAATTCACAATGTAAGTTAATGCTAAATTAGTCCCTCAGTTTGTGTCTGGCAGCGTTCAAGCTAGTTTTTTCTCCAAATTTGGATTTTTTTCTTTTATGATTATCACCCTACAAAAAGTGAGAGAAGTAACTTATTCATTGATCACTCTTTTTTCTTGCTTGCTGCAAAAAAACATTGGCAATGACAGGTTTCTTTTGAATAACAACCAGACCTATTTTATTTCATTCTATTTCTCTTGTAGACTTATTTCCGTATTTATTTGTAGGATGGTGAAGCTATTGGAATCAACACGCTTAAAGTTGCTACAGGAATTTCTTTTGCTATTCCAAGTGACTATGCTAAAGGATTTTTGGAAAAAGCAGAAAAAATGATGAATGCCCAACAATGTAAGTTCCGGACAAAAATACTTTTAAAATCTTTTTCCTTAAACCTGCACAATCTTTTTCTTTTACCAAAAAACTAAAAATATTTTCACAGAATACATATGTCGGCCATTTGTATTTCTTCAATTTTTTAACTACTGGATGCTTTCATCTCGATTTTTTTTAGTTCTTTTTTATTGCAACTTTTGCTCAGACCGATGAAGGTGAAAGTAGTCAAAAATTCTCAAAAAGATAATGATTCATAATACTTCATCTAATGAAAATTTTAGAATCTAAAAAAAAAAAAAAAATGGAAAAATATATTAGATACTGTAACTATGAGAATGTAAACAGATATAACCACGATCAAAATGAAGGACAGGTTCAAGAGTGTTATTTGAACTTCCGTGTCCAGTTGAAGCCTTGATGGCTTAATTGCCAAAGAAGGTTGGGCTAAACGGTGCTTCCATTTGGGGGATGTGGGTTTGAATCCAACATGGTTGAATCTTTATTTTCTGATCGAAAGCCATTTTGCTCACTGTTGGAGAGTGATCGGCCTAAGCAAAATGTTATAAAATTAAGATGAAGATAAAAAGTACTCAAAATTTTTTTAAAATGATGATTTATAATACTTCATCTTGAAAAAAAATTTGGAAAATTAGGCCCTTTTATCGAGATTGGTACAAAACTTCAAAGCCCTATGTATAATTCATTGTAGGTATCGCCTGCTTTACAATCACATGCATACACTTTATTAAAGAAAAATGTTCTATAGTTCAGCAAATGTAACAAAAGTTTCATTGATATATGTGTCTATATATAGATATGTTTTCACTCCAAATTCTCATTTTGTATATTCTCAGTCTATATCTGCTCTATTTGTTTCTTTCAAAGCAACAATTATGTTATTAAGAAATGGATATATGATTCGACAGAATGATTTATAAATCGCATTATATTTTATTGAAACTCTTATTTGAAATGATCTTCCGATATTACATGGAGAATATATCACTTTGCCTAGACAACATAAATTGAATAAACAATCAATGAAAATGAGAGTGCTGCAGGAATCGAATTTGTGACCGATTGGGTAGCTGCTTTCAATGTACCATTGCTCTAATGCAAACCTAATGTAGTACTGACTTTGGCCACTAAATTCTGCTAGACTGGGTAACAAAAAAAACAAGAGAAAATGGTAAATTTTTCTCATATGATCAAATTCACTGACCATGATAAAGAAGGAAAAGAAAAGATATACTGACCATGAGGAAGATATTATAGAAAAAAACGATGTACTGACCATGATAAAGATATTAATACCATATTACATAACTGATCCTCCTCTGATATTCACACAAACGCACTCATTGGCCCTGTGTGAAATATTGCTATACTCTGTAAGTATTCAACTATCTGCTTATCTGTGTGTGTATACTAATATACTTGGTGTCTATGTTTATATGAATATGTGTGTGTGTCTGTATAAATATGTGCGTGTTTGTAATCTAATATACTTGGTGTCTGTTTATATAGATATGTGTGTCTGTCTACTAATATACTTGGTGTCTATGTTTATGTAAATAGGTGTATGTCTGTATATTAATATATTTGGTGTTATATATATATATATATATATATGTGTGTGTGTGTGTGTGTGCGTCTGTTTACAAATATACTGTCTGTGTGTTTTTTCTTTGCTAATGATTTCCTTGCTTCTCTCTGTCTATGCTGTGGGTGTCTGTCTGCCTGTCTAAATTGTGTCTGTCTGCCTTCTCCTCCTCCTCCCTGTTTCTCCCTTCTATTCTCACCCCCTCCTCCCTTTTTCTATCCCCCATCCCCCACACAAGCAGCCAGACCGCCAATCATCCAACCATGACACTCTTCATCCATCCGTCAGAGATTATGGCACTCAAGTGCTCCATGAATCCCAGCTGAAAACACGCCAGAGTGATTATCATTGTTCTCATCGCGGTTGCCATGGCTACTGTGACAATTACGGCAGCAAAGTACAGCTGCTCATTGTTCAGCCTGAGGGGTAGAGCACGGGTAGCCTGTTTGCATTGTGCCCCGCGGGGGGGGGGGTCATGCAGAAACAGACTGTCGAACATGTACCCTCATTGGGAAGACATGGAAATTTGAAAAGTTGGAAGAAAAAAGAACGAGGCAAATACATAAGCTTGATGTTGGAAGACCAGACTAGAGTGCCAAGTGAGAGTACAGGTAAACCACACCTGTGAGTTGAGTGAGAGTGAGGAAGACTGGACTAGCGAGAGTGGACCAGTGAGTTGAGGGAGAGTGGGGAAGGACTTGACTTGTGAGTTGGACAGTAGTGGGGAAGAATGGACCTGAGATTGAGTGGGAGTTGGGAAGGCATGTCTTTGTAGACTGAGTGAGAATGGGGAAGACCGGACCTGTGGGTTATGTGCGCATTAGTATACTAATATACTTGGTGTCTATGTTTATAGAAGTATGTGTGTGTCTGTATATTGATATACTTGATGTTTTTATTAACTCATCCACTGTAAGCTTATGCAATGCTCTTCTATAGGAATTGAGCACTCTGGTGGAGGGATTTCTGTGTAATTTAAATATATCGCTTAAATTCAGCCTTACTGCCTGTCCAGTTCCGTGGTCCAGAGGTAGGATATCGGCCTACAGGTCTGAAGTGAAGCTTTCAATTCTGCTTCGCGGTACTGGATGGGATAATGGAAAGTGTATAGCCACACTGAAGAGGTGTAATACATCAAAACAGCTGCCTGTGGATGACACAATAATATATATATAATATATATATATGTATGTGTGTGTGTGTGTGTGTGTGTCTAAGACCAGGCCAAGAGAGAGTGGGGAAGACCAGGTCTCCGGTTTGCATTAGGAATTGTAATTTAGGGTCCATAGGCTGAGTAATGGTAGAAAATTCGAGCCAAATTATGCTATGAATATTTACAAATAAACTTTTTTGTTGTCCTTTTATTTAATTGTGAACAAAACAAATACATTTTTTCTGCATTTGCACATAGAAAATATTCCAATATTAGAGACTGTCACCAAAGTTTTTTTCAGTTTTCAAGTGAGTCTTGGCTGGCTGGCTGGCTATGTATGTTCTTGTGTATAGGCCGTACGGATGGAGCTAGAGCAATGGTTTTGAAACTCTGGTCCACAGACCCCTAGGTGTCTGATAAATAATGATCAGGGGTCCAAAGAAGTGTTCTTTCTGATCCCAATATTGTGAATCTTGTAGCAGAGGAACATCATCATCCACCGTGCAGCTATCAAAAAGCATAATTATTCTACACAGACCTGTACCTTATATAAGAATTCAAATAAATGTACTCCATTCTAAATAAATAAGATTTTTCAAAGGTTGAAAATTGCTTTTTATTGTAGTCACTTAATTAGTCTAAAAACTAAATACATGAGTCTGCCAGAAAATTTCCTTTATAGCTGGGGTCTTCAAGTCTTTTGAAACCACTTAGCCAAAGGGCTAAAAATTTATTAATTTATTCTGTATCAGGTCTAAAAAAACGTTTTTATTCTTTTTTAAAAATCCTCCCCTCCATAGTTTTTTTTGGGGGGTGGGGGGTCAAATTACAATGTAGGTTTATTCTAAATTGATTCCTTAGTTTGTGTCTGGTAGCATTCACACTTGTTTTTTTTTAATTTGGACCCTTTACAAGGCGAGAGAAGTAACTCATTCATTGATCACCCCTTTTTCCATTTTTTTCAATTGATCCTCCCAACACAGCATACTGAAAAAATGTTGGTTATGTGACAGTTTCTGTTGAGCAACTAACCAGACTTTTCTTTTTTTTTTTTTTCATCTGTTTGTTTTCCTCAGCTCCCAAATCCTGGTTTGGTGGCAAGCCTCCTTGGGGAGGAGAACCTCGACACTACATTGGTATCACCATGCTGACTCTCATTCCTTCCATTCTACTCACTCTGAAACAACGTCTACCTGACTTCCCTTCTGTGGATAATGGAATCTTCATCCATAAAGTGGTTATCGGATCTCCTGCTGATAAGTAAGTCTCCTTTCTTTATCAAGTTGGTTGCTACATCATGACATTTAAAAGTAGAATTTTATGTTCTGATGACACCATGAAAATGCTAAATTTGAAGAATAATTTTGGTGTAAAGTGGCAACAAATCAGAGGGAACCTTACTGTGCATGCCTGCACAGACCCACTCCTGTAGGATTTCTCAGTCAGCTATGAGACGCTATTGTGTGTACAATGACTTGATTCTTCTGTTTAATGTTCCCAAATTGCCAAAAGTGACGGATATCTGAAGAAGGCTTGAGACTGCAACAGCTGAAATGTTGTGATCAAAATGATTAATGTTGTATGGACACATGGTTAGGATGCAGGGGAGGTAACTGTGTATGGATCAGCCCTTGAATTGAATTCCTTCTTCCCTACCCTGTTGTCCACTCTTCTTGAAATTTCAATGAAATTCATTGAGAACTTTTGAGGACATTGTATGGACAGGTGAGCACAGATTATTACATGGCTTGTCTGGAAAAATGAGACAGTTTGTATACCTGTTGGATGTTCTCAACAATACAGAAAATGGTAACAGACTCAGGTCAGGCGAGTAGAGGTGGCCCAAGGACTGACAGTCAACCAAATTTATCACTGTAAGGTCTTTGAACCACTTGGAAAGAGTGTCATTTGTGTCCAACCTGACTCATGGAAGCTTTATTATAATCATGACCCCTGTCATATAACATTTTCTATGAATGAGTTTTTGGCCGAAGAGAATATTCCTGTGGTACCATTGCCCCCTTACTTCCCTAATCTGCATCCTAGTGACTATTTCCTGATCCCCAAAATCCAAACTAATGCTGTGGTCACCATTTTGGAAGTGCTGAGATTTTCCACGAGGTCATGGCAACCAAATGAGAGCTGTATCAGTTGAAAACTTCCTGCACTATTTCCAGGAGTGGGGACGTCTCAGTTGGTGTGTAATTTCCCAAAGGACCTATTTCAAAGGGGATGAAAATTATGTGGAATAAAGTTGATAATAGATTGGGCATTGTTTGTCCAAAATGACCATAGAGACCCCAAAAAGCACATTTTAAAAAACCCCAAGAGATGTTATTAGGTGATGCCTAGTAGTTTACTGATGCAAATTGTCAAGATTGTAGTCCCCAAAATATGACCAGGAGCACCTGAAGACATACATTCAATTGAACTGAAACATTTCTGTGGTAAATGAATGAAACTTTTTTATCAACACTTTCAGGGCCACTCATTTTTTTTACTGTTATGCTCTCTATTGTGCTACCCATTTCCTAGAGACCACTGATGAGATGCAACACTAAACAGGGTGGGGAGGGCCTTTACAATTAGAAATCTTTAACCGAAAAGGTCAGAATAGGTTTCTTCAGTTTTTAAGTTGGTTCAGCTGGCTGGCTGATTATGTATGTATGTATCACACATACAGGCTGCACCAATGGAGCTGGATGGGTAAAATTTTCAACATTTACCACTTATAATATCTAGGAAAAAAAGTTTCAGTTTTTTTTCTATTGATCACCCTCCAACACAGCATGCAGCCAAAAGATGTTGGTTACATGACTGTTTTGATTGAATGATTAAGTAGACTTGTTGTTTTCTTTGTATTCCAAATATCCTTTATTTTTATTTTTTTATTTATTTATTTTTTTTTTCCAGGGCTGGTCTTAGAGAAGGGGATGTTATTGTATCAGTCAATGGTAAAACCGCGACTGAATCTGCTGATGTGTACAGAGCTGTTGAATCTGGACAATCACTAACTTTGACTGTTTGTAGACGTCACCAAACCTTCCAGGTGGTTGTCCAGCCAGAAGTGGTTAACTGAAGCCATCACTACCTCAGCTCCTACTTAATACCACAAAGAATGATTGGAATGGATTTCCATTTTTTTTTTTTTAAATGTCTTGCACACTGGCTTGGGATTGAGAAGAGTTTCGATCAATTTCTATGGACTTCTTCAGGAATCCTTCAATTGTAGTCTAGTCTAATATTGGTTGATGGTTATTATCTACAGATGCTTTCATTTTGCAGTTTTTATCTATCTGCTATGCCAGAAATGGGCTTAAGCCTTCAACACTATGCATTCTTTTTCTAGGGTGCCAAGATATTGTGCACTTGGTAACTTTGAAAGCCTGTAATTTGTGTATTTGTTCAGCTATGACTGAAATTGATATGACAACACAACTGTGAAATTCAAATGTGTGAGATGATCAAAGAGGCAGGGCAAACTTTTTATTTGGCAAACAAAGTCAAAGGTTAAGTCAAAGGTTAAACTCACTCATAAGCTTTAAATTAATCTATTTATTCTTATCTGAATTTCGTTAGACGAGGTATATTAATCTTTATATATGATATGGTTGTGTGTTCATTTTTTCACGAGGTTTCAGCTGTGTACACTTTGGTTGTTAGTTCTTGAATGTGTAATCGCTTCTTATTGGACTTGGAAAATCACGTCCATTTTTTTGTATATCCAAATTATATTCTAGGTGTCAAGTTGTCCTGCAAAGGAAGCAATTCAGAAGTTGACACCTAAAACATAACCTGGATATGAGACGAGAAAAATAATCTGACCATATCTTACATAATGATCTTTCTATCTACGTTTTTTGTCAATTTATTTTCCTTTCTTTAAGATCATATCTCATACCAGCTGTATTTTACGAAATCTGTTTCCAAAGTCTCATCCCAAATCCCTTTCAATGGCAATTTCTAGCTTTGGGTAAAGCCAAAAATTGCAGGGAGCTAAATCTGGTCTGTAAGGACCTGGTTGATCATATGTTCTGCCAAAAAACCGTACATAAGACATGGAGAATGGGCAGGCGCATCTACTTGCTTGATCAGAGTGAATGCAAGTCACATAGCTCTCATGATGGTATCTCACTGCCAACTGAGTAACTTTACAGGAGAGTGTTTGTTCACACATACACATTAAGTTTCCCTCTGATCGGTGATCAAGATACATCTGGGCTGACAACCAAGTTTTGACATTTTCGAAATGGCTGTCTTCTCTCCGGACAGATCTCATATAACTGATGATCAAAGAGCAAAATACCTGATATAAGATGGAATCTTTAAAAAAAAAAAAAAAAAAAAGCATGTATTGGAAGACAAGTGAAAAAAAAAAATCATGTATTAGAGTATGTTTTTCACTTTTTCCTCTTCCTCTAAGTATTTTAATGATTGTTTGTTCTTTTCTTTATTTTCTTTCTTTTTTTTTTTTTTCTAAATTAAACCTATTGGAAATATGTGATTAAAAATTGAATAAAATCATAATAATGACCAAATTAATTCAAATCCTGTAAAAACATTCCATTGAAGAATAAATATGGTCAGAATGAATTCTATTTATGACATCACAGACGTTTTCTATTGGAAAACATCTACAATAGAGGGAAAAAAAAACATCTAGAAATATCTACGTTCTGGTGAATATATATCTGAAATATATCTTAGTGGCAATCTTGTTACCTATGAAGGATTATACCATCTTTTTCTATGGGTTCATTAAGTTTTAAATAAATAAAACAATTGTGTGCTCCATTTGTATCTCCTTGTGGATGCCCACATCTCTAAATAATTTGTGCCTGAAATTTAAAAATTGCAATCTTTTCTATGCTCCTTTTTCATTTTATAAGATCGTGGGGGGGGGGGGGGTTCTTGTTCTGTTTTTGCTTTTTGTTTGTTTTATGTATGATAATGATCTAAGGAAAGTTTTAAAGTAAAATACTAACAACACCACAAGGCTAACTAGTTAACTATTTTTTTCAAAACGGCAGAACTTCAAATGTACAGATATCAAGTTACTTCCCTTGAAATTTAAATTTAGCTTTTTCATTAACTGTTTTTTTTTTTAACCTTTCTTTTTCCTGCTAAATAATAAAAATAATAATAATGAAAAAAATATTTCGATTGGAAAGGAATTCCTGGATCTGCCCCAGATTTGGATCACTGCTTCAATAGCCCAATGCCCACCTTTCCATGATATTTCATTTAAATTTTTTTGAAACATTGTGTCGACAGACGAGGAGACAGAAGTGAATACTTATACTTCTTCCCCATTCATTGGCAGAGATGTTATAAAAAATTTTCCTTTCATATGAAATGCAAATTTTTCACCTGTGACAAAGGTATGTCTGCGCTTTCAAATTTGACATATGGCATCAATATTTTTGTCACTTGACAACAATAACAATTTCAGTCTTCCTGCTAGGACTAAAAAGTGAAAAGTTTAAAATGATAGAGGAGATAAAAGAGAAACATTCCATTCCTCCATCATCAATCAATGGGAGGGAGAGAGAGCATGAATGAATTGCCTCGAATTATATCGAGAATTATTCAGATTTTCATGTCATTTATCTACAAAAATATCTAGATACTATTTTATCAAGTCCCATTGCATGGCCAAATTTTAAGATCTCTTTCAGTTAAAAAGGAAAATTGTTTTTACAAAAGTCAGAATATTCTTGAAACCAATAAGCTTCTGCCAGAGTGGAGTTTAACCTTGAAGCAGACAGTCTTGTTTCAGTAAAAACTTGGCAAGCCATCTACAAAGTTTGAAATCTTTTGTGCGCACATTAATTTTCTTTGTGCTGGTTGTAAATTGTGTGTGCACATGGCTTAGAGAGGAAATATGATCCCATCTCTCTGATAATGATGATAATATTTAAGATAAAAATACTCCAACCACCACTACATAAAAAAGTAGAATTGCATGGTTACAATCGTAATTCTGTGGTCCAATTCAGAATGTCTTTTCTTATCAGCTTGATATTTGATACATCCCTGATTCGAAGACTTCAATATTGAACTGATTGGCATGTAACGTACATTATATCTACATTAGAATATGCTGTAGGCAGGGCCCCCTCATTTAAAAAAAGACAAAAAGAATAAGAATATATCAAAAGAAGAGCAACAAAACTTCTTCCAGAACTAAAAAAGCTCCTCTTTGAAGAAAGACGTGAAAAATTAAAACCAACAACAGGAGAGGAAAGGACAACAAGATGGGACACGATTCAAATGTTTATTATTAAAAGGCATCGTCAACATCCTAGCTAAAAGATTCTTTATGATGAATAAAATAAAAATTAAAAAAAAACTTATCACCAAAAGTTGTCAACAATTGGAACAAATATAGATAATAGAAACTTTCCATCACAGTAAATAATTGAACAACCATAGCGCCAGATTTTAAAGTCATCTGAAAAAAAATTAATTCAAAGAATAGATATGATCAGAATAAATTGAATTCATATCAATGGTGTTTCCCCCTGGAAAATATCTGAATTAGAGTAAAGAAACACCTAGATTCTAGACAATGTAGATGTTATTAGTAAAGCCCCAAAAAGCATTTTTTCCAAAAACGAAAAAAAAGAAATTTCTAAAAAGTGTTTAGTGGAGTACTGATGCCAAATTTCAAGTCTGTAGACAAAACAGTACAGACCAGAGTGCTGGAACTAGCAAGCAAACACATGCTCCTAAAAAGAAAAGGATAGAACCCTTTGCCATTTTTGATAACTTCGATGGTTCAAACAAAACACTGAGCAGCTTCAAGAATAAATATGATTTTGAAAAAAAAATTGGACAACAAATTGAAAACTATTGGAAAGAGATGAAAAAAAAAACCCCTTTCAAATCCTGTGAGATACAAGCACAAATATGTGCATAATTTCATTCACTATTTATCATATGTTATTATTGCAGACTAGTCCCTAAACTTTCATGTGTTGCCTGGTTACAAATCTATTGATGATATAGTATATACTTGAATGGGGGTTAGGGTTCTTAACCTTGAGAAAAATTAAAATACATTCTTCCTTTTTTGACTGAAAATGAATTATTTATTCTTCACAAAACAACTGGTTGAATTCATGAAATATCTGGGATGTACCAGACACTATGCTACTACAAATGATTATAGGCCTCACCCTATCATAACGCTAATTTTGGGGTTCAAGAAAGCTGAGCTGTGATAACCATGTGCCAATTTAGCTATTTTGGAGCTAAATCTAGCTATTTTGTAGCTACATCAATATTTTGGGGTTCACCATCCACCTATGTTATATCACAAAACATATTGCACCACGCTGTTACAGTGGAGGTTTGTATTACACTGTTCTCCTTGCCAAAAGGCAGAGAAGCACCATTTCAATAGGACCACTGATTTACAATTGTACTCATTTGTGTAGATACACAGTCTATATTTTTGGAGAAGACTCATTCTCATCCTATGAGCTTTACAGACTATTGATATTATTTTTTTTCCCAAGATTTAATGGAAGAAAGAAGTACCCTTAACCCTTATTCACAGAATTCTTTTTTTCCAAGCATTCTTGTTGGTGGCCTTATGGCCTCCTTTAGGGCCCTAGCACATTTGATAGCTCTTATTAGGTTCCAGGGCCCCCTGTCAACAGATAGGAAGAAATTCATCAATTGTTATTTCAATCTATGTAATGTTAAATGAATTTCTTTCTATCTGTTCAATTATACTTTGCTGCTGTTGTGTATTGGACCCATCTAAGAACTTCAGGAAGCATCTTGATACCAATTTATCATGAACATCTATTATATTTACTTATTTATTTCATTAGATGAAGTATTGTAAATCCTTATTATTGATTTTTTTTTCTTTTGCTACTATTTACCTTCATCTTAATTTTTGTTGCTTTTTATCACAACTAAACCCAGGCCAGTTTTCCCTTCAGCCGTGAGTAAATTAATTAACAGCATAAATCAGAATGAAGAATAAGTTCCCATTGGGAATCAAACTCACAACCCTCTACACTGTTGGGTGACTTGGTTAAAGCGCAATTTGTAACATAACGTAGATGGATGGTGGACCCCAGAATATGATAAAGATTCAAGATCGCTCACAACCACTCTTGCCACTAGAACCTGACACTCAGTGGTAAGCGGTGATCCAATTGGGATAGGTGATGAGTTTTGATGTTCGATTTGGACTTGCGCTTGCCAAAAAGTTTTTTCAACTTTTGACTCTACCAAATGCCTAAAACAATTCCAGTAGGCCTTCAAATAGGCTGTGTATATGTGCAAAATTTTCGTATGGTTTCCCCCTTGCAAAAAAAAAATTCATTGGTCTGCATTTGCTCTGATCCTGATAATAATGATTGGATTTCCATCTATTTCTATTTGATATTAAAAGTCATATTTGCCCAACCAAAATGAGCTTGCATACTCAATGGACCTGGATGAAGGTTCTAAAGTAAACCATATGCTACACCACTTGGAGAACTAGTGTGTATAAATATATAAAGACTGTTATCTGCTATTTTAGCATTTATTGAAATCTATTTCCATGTAATTTGATAAATAAAACTTTTGTATTGGTTCACGAGTGAATCTTTTTTGGCATCTGTTTCATTTGGATTTTTGTTTGGGTTTGCTCAACTTGGTATTTTGTTAGATTTTCTACTTTCTTACATCAGGGCAAAAAATTTACATTGATGTATTTCTGTTTTTTTGGCAATTTTTGGCCTGACAAATTTTCTCAGATTTCTCGAATGACCATTTTGAATCAGCTATTTTTAATGGCTGAAAATGGTTAACTTTTCAAAATGGGGCTGAAATTGGGTATTCTATTTCCTGATAACAGTACATGCTCCAAAAACTGAAACAAAATCAAAAAACAATTTAGATATATATGATATCTACATTCACGAATAAAGTTAATGTCAATCTAAAGATCTAAACATTATATGTTATTCTCAATCTAAAGATACCATTCATTTTATTCATATAGAAATATTTATTTTATTCATATTTATAGTAAAATAACGTATTTATCAGTTATAAACAGAATAATGATGATAAAACCTTTGTTCAAGATACTGTAGGTAAGTCCTCAAACCATCCATCACTACACATTAAGTGTTACAGTTACCTAGATCCAGCCTCTTTTAGTGATTCAAAATAGCCATTCTCTTTAAATTGAGCCACCTTTAGCTATTCACAATGGCCATTCACCTTGAAGCTAGACACTTTTAGCTATACAAAATTACCATTCTCCTCAATTCCAGCCACTTTTAACTATTCAAAATAGCTATTCTCCTTAAATGCAGCCATCTTTAGCTATTCAAAATGGCCATTCGCCTCAAATCTGGCCTCTTTAAGCAATTTGAAATGGCCACTCCCTTTAATGTAGCCACCTTTCCGTATGCAAAATGGTTGTTACAAGATATCCAAGAGAATGCGTCAATCCAAAAAGGGGCCTGTTTTTCATTCTTGTAAATTTACACTGAATCTTTAGTCCACTTGGCTGGTTGGTAGGGCCATTTGTGCAGCTACAGTGATTTGAAAAGATCACATGCATTTTCATCTTTCTTTGAATGAAAAAAAAATACATTATTTGCTGTGAACGTTACTAATTTTCTTCCATCTCAGTGTTAGAATCAAATGAAACTGCATCATTTTTGCCAAAATTCACGTAATATCCTCATTGATGTGACAATTGACAGAATACAATCAAAAGCCAACTTTTTAAATCAAATCAATTGAAACTAAATATCTAATGACAAAACCTGAACAAACTTTTTGGTCAAACCAATAATGCAAGTAAAAACAAATTTTTGAAAGAAATACTAGTCAAAATTAATAATAGTTAGTAACAAAGCATAACTATTAAGTCTTCTAGTAGTACAAAACAAGTGTATATTAGAACACAAAATCAAAGATGTCATGCTCTAAGACAATGTCATGATTTTAAATTATTTCGACAATTCTTCTTTTCTTGACTGGATTATTTTCATCCAACAAAGAGTGTCGGACAAAAAAAGCTTTTTGAGAACAATTTTATTTGGTGTCAGTATATATATATATATATATATATATGTGTGTGTGGGTATGTGTAGCTGTTTCTGTTTAATATGCATCAGCTAATCACGAAAATTGTAAAATCATAACTTAATCAGTAATGGCATCCTTTTCTCTTGGCTTATGTTTCCTACCTTAAGCACTTGTTGAGCTCAACTTCTGTTACTATATCACATCAAAAAGAAAATTAATCCTTCGTGTGTTGATTCTTTTTTGATTCCTATAACCTTTGTCCTTTCAATAAGTGGATAAGAACTGACTGGGTCATTCAAACAAAACACAAAGAGTTTGGTTTATGAGCTGAGATGAGATTCATTCAACCATGACTTTTTCAGTTCATCTCTCTCTCTCTCTCTCTCTTTGAACAGCTTTTTAGAAACCATCAACCATAACTGTCAAAAAAGGTTTCTTCAGTTTTTACAAGTTAGTCTAGCTGGCTGTATATGCATCTATATATCGAGCATACATGAATGGAGCTAGAGGGCTGAAAATATAAAGATTTACTCCTTAAGTCTTGGAAGAAATGCTTTTTGAAAATTCCCTCCTGCCTAGATGGGAAATGGGTTTTTACTGGCTTGGGGGTTCAATTTTCATAGTAAGTTTATGATCAATTGATCTCTCAGTTTATACCCTCTTGTTTTTTGGAAATTCAAACTTTTTATTGATCACTGATCACCCAAGGCGAGAGAAGTGACTTATTTTCAACACTTACTCCTTATTGTGTATAGGAAGAAGTTTCTTTTTTTAAATTTCCCCACAGAATGAGTCTCCTAGTCCTAAATTGGTCCCCTAGTTTGTGTCTCTGTTTTTGAAAATTCAGACTTTTTAGTGATCATGGCCTGACAAGATGTGAGAAAAGTAACTTATTCATTGATCACCTCTTTTTTTCAACTTTTGAAATAATCATCCCCAATATGGCATGGTACCATAAGATGTTGGTCACATGACTTTTTCTATTGAGTGACCAACCAGACTTACTCCTTCCTCTTGTGAAATCACTGATGTGATAAAAAGAGACGTTTAGTTCAACTGTTGACGGTTTCTCTCAGGCTTTTGGAGACATTGTTATGATATTCTCTCCCCCTACCTATATTTTATTAACAGTGTTCTATCTGAGCCTTCATGGGGGTCAATTATTGCTTCTCACAGAACAGGAATATCTTGGATAGTGTGATTTTGATGTAGTATGTATGGTCAGGGTATTGCTACACAAATTAATATAATTAAGTATAAGCTCAAAAAAACATGTTAAATTATAATAAGACCTTGAACAGTACCACCATTAGTTTATGAATCTGCCAGCAGAATTATGTTTACATCCCAGCACATCCAAGATACAAAGCAACATACACCACTGCTGCATATGATTTCAAGAAAGAAAATGTGTAAATGTTATTTGGAGAAAAAAAAGGGTCTTGAAGGTCAATATCTTTAGTCTGGCAATGACCAAGTCTCTTGTTGCCTGATGAAAGAAGTTCAACCTGTATCATCATTCTCCATTTATACCCACATTGAAGGTGTAGTTGTGTCAGGAACACACAGGCAATTGTTTGTAAAGCTAAACTTAGGTCACACGTATGATCAGTTGCTGATTTGATTTTGTCAGATCACCGATTCTTTGAGTCCAATCCACAATAAATATATTGACAATCTCATTTCAATATGGGTATTCTTACATACTCAAAAATCATCTGTGATCAAATCATAGCAATAGGACTGGTTCTATTTTTTATGATCAAGTTGGATGTCGTAGCCAATGAGAAAGAGCAAAAAGTATTTTTATATCACTTCCTTTTACATTGAATAAAAATAGAATAAAAATGGCATCCTTTTGTATTATCAAGAGAAACTTTAGATAAATAATGCCTAATTTCACATTATTTTCAGGAAAATGTATATATTTTGATATTATTTTTGCCTCATTTTTGGTTGTCAAATTCTGTCATATTGATGTCTTTTCAATAATGAAAGTTATGATAAAAGTAAATATTTAATTAGAAATTGCTAATAAATAGTTTTGTATTAAAATGAATTATTTGCTTTGCAGTTTTGTCATAAATCAATTGTGCATTTAGTACATCCAAAATATTGTTTGATGAATTGGTGCATATGGAGAAAAAGTTTTGTAAATAAAGTTCCAAAAATCTTTTGCGAAAATTTTTTTCTCTTTATTTGTGAATGATCAACTTGACCACTTCTTTGTAAAAAAAAGTTTTGATGTAGCTATCTTTGTCAGAATAGATTAAATTGAATAAAATTTTGATTGAATCATAGCTATCTTTTTATTTATCTATTTTCTTTCTTAATTTTACCATATGGTCATGCGATATCAGTCTTTTCTGTAGCATTGAAGTGACATGAGTATTTAACATCTCAATTTGTGATTAAAAATACAAATCGGCAACACTTTGTGAAAACCAACCTGAGTTCAACATATGGTTTGATCCATGATGATTTGATCAGATGGTAGTGTGACCTAAGCTTAGTTTAAGACTTGCTGAAAAGAATCACATCACTAAGATAATAACATACACTTGAGCTTATTCAAGTAAAAGCAAGACCCATTGGATCAGGCAACCTTCTTCGATTGATCTAAGATCCAGTTTCGATGCTCACGTTCCCATTGAATTGTCTGTGGTTACACAGCTTCATACTCAACAATAATCAATGTACTGTGAGTTGGCGCATTCTTTCCTTCTCCTTCATCAAAGCTATCTACAATTTTTACTTCCGAAACCCTTGATTTTAGCTCGTACTGGGTTGGAAAACCTCTGTTCACTTCTCACATTGATTTTGGCCACCCAATGCCATATCAGTGGTTGGTCAGTCCTCCCTCTTCAAACTACTATAATAACAATTTGGTCTTTATCAAAGTCACTCAAATCTGTTTTCTTGTCATTGACTGCAGCTTCCAACACATCACAATGAAGCACTAGCTTAAGTTCATGACCCTGACATGTGCAGTTGTTATGAGGCAGTAGCTGTCATTCTTGCCACTTGTCTTTGGTAATAAGGTTTTGGCTCATTGGTAGATATATCTTAGTGTTCCAGACCTTTTGTATGTTTGGTGCAAGCTATAATTTTATTTTAAACCAAACTATCTAGTAATCAAATAATTATTCTGTACCTGGCATAAATGAATCAACACAGCTTATGCATGTACTAGAAGTAATTATCAGAAAAATTATCTAAAAAAAAAAAGATCTTTTATCTAAAATTATCTAAAAAGAAATACCAGCACCAGATTTGGGCATTTTTCATTCAAAATGAGTAAAGAGACCCCCAAAAAGCACTCTTTTGAGAAAAAAATTTTTTTTTAAATGATGCATAGTGGTATACTTATGTGAATATTCAAGATTCTAATCCCCAAAATGTGACCAGACATGCCTGGAGAAATAAACAGACGGACAGACAGACATACATACAGATGTGTAAAGAGAGAAAATTTGTAGCGCACGTTACTGGTTGGTCAAGTGGGCCATTTGTGGGCTACAATGATCTGAAAAAAAACTAAGCAACAAACATAATGCGAATTAGGGGAGGGGGGGAGCTGGAGATTTGGGGGCCAAAGGTACTTGGCTACTTGAGCCCCTCCTCGACATTTAGTGCAGTGATTCCCAACCTTTGAGCTGCAGATCCACAAAGGCATAAGAGTCCATGGGTAGATGTTTCCAAAGCCTTTGGTCCATATGAAAATTCATTTAAATAAACAGGGTCCTTACAAATTAAAAGGTTGGGAACCTCTGTCTTAGTGAGATTTGATAGAACCTGCCATACTTAAGAGGATAATGATGGATATAAGATGAAAATTATTACAGTGACATGGGTAGAAATTCGAGGGCCCATGCAGAGGACTTGGCCCCCTTTAAGGACCCCTTTTAACATTTAGTAAGGTTTGTTCTTGTACTATGTTAGCAGAACAGGTGAACTACTATTCATAAAGCTTTTGGGGCCAGGGGGTCAATTTTAAATCACCCCGTCCCTAAGGTGCACCCTTGAGTCTATGTAAGCTGCACTTTCTGAAAAAAAAAAGAATAGCAAGAGACAGATCCGCAAATTGAGAACTATGCAACGTGCTCATGAGAGAATTATGCTGAGCCTCACATGGAGAGACCACAAGACAGCACAGTACATCCAAGAAAAGACAAGAGTCAGGGACATCATAGAATCCATTAGAAATCTCAAATGGCGGTGGGCTGGGAATGTTGCAAGAATGGCAGACAACCGATGGACATCATGACTCACGACATGGATCCCTCGAGATCACATGCGCAACCGAGGCCGGCAGATTATTAGATGGAGAGAAGAGCTAGACAAGTTTAGGAAGTACTGGCTCCGCGATGCCCATGATAGAGAAGTGTGGCAAATCCTGGGGAAGGTCTATGTCCAAAGACGGACGTTAAAAGACTGATGATGATGATGATGAAGAAAGGTTACAAAAACATGGAACACCCCCTCTTTATCAATGGACATATATTGGGTTTTCAATATGGTTATACCTTGTGTCAGGTGTTAAGACAATTTGGCAAAAAAGTAAATGAAATTCTCCACATTTATTAATTAAAACAAAAAAATATAACCCGAATCCACAGCTGGTGCCTATTGCAAAAATGTCATTTTATCGAAGGTCAGAAAACAAACCATTTCTATTCATAATGTAAGAAAAATCACGTCTTAACAATTGTATTTTATTAGAAATCAAAACCAAAACTGTCATAAAAACTGTCCAAAGAGGTTTAGCCAGTTTTTAAGCTGGTCTGGATGGCTATGTATACATGTATGTATCATGCACACAGGCCATACCAATGGGGCTTGGAGGATGAAAATTTCAAAATTTACTCATTATGTCTAGAAAAAGCATTTTGACAGGTTTTCAGTGGGGAGTTCAATTCATAATGTAAGTTTTTACTAAATTGGTCATTAGTTTGTGCCTGCTATTTTTTTGAAAACTCTAACTTTATATTGAACCAACAAAAAGCAAGTGATGTAACTTATTCATTAATCACCCCTGATCCCAGTTTTTTCATTGATCACCCTCAATACAACATGCTGCCAAAAGATGTTGGATGACGATTTTTATTGAGTGACTGATTTGAAATAAAATCCTTAAAAATTCCAAAGCCCTTTATACGTCTGACACAAGTCATGATTTCATTTTAAATCCTATACAGTTGAGCATCACAAATTCGGACCTCAGAAACTCGTTAACATCAGAAACCCAGCTATTTCTGAGAATTAAATAATCATCAAATTTTGTAAAAGCTTTTATTTATCGATAAGTAATATATCGCTCTTTCTGAATAACAATGTTTCAGAAACATATACATAGCATGAACATTATCAATTAAATGACAATTTTTTAAAGTCATGTAAAAAAAATTCCGGCAGATAATCTTTTTAAGACCAAAAAGTGTAGGTAATTATTTGGAGGCAGTACAGAGATATCTTATCGAGATTTCATCAAATTTAACAAGTATTTGTTGATATTAGTGAACTCTTAAATTTCAGGCTATTAAGTAACTTTGTAGTGTTAATGACCCCACCCTATAGTACATCAAAAACCTTGGAATTTGAGAAACTCAGGACAGTCTCATTCCTGAAGTTACCAAGTTTGTGATGCTCAAATGTACTTTCAAATCTCTTTAAGAAATAGAAAAAGCTAGTTATTTTTTCCATCATCTCACTACAATTGAAGATATCTTTGAGTGTGTGCACAGCCATTACTTGAGTACTGGCCATTGTATAAAGTTGATGTAAGTAAGCACACAAGGTATAACAGTGTATCGTTTGGAGTTGTTTGGATCAGTGGGTCTAATAAATCCATTAAAAAATAAATATATTTCTATAACGCTAACTTCATGTCAGCCATCAAACAAAAACACAAGGATGATCTACTTCTCTCTGTGTATCTGCCATAACACACCTCTAAAACGCTAGCATCGGCTGTTAAATGAAAACAATTCATAGTTTTTATAAATCATCTCCCTTGAGTTTTGCTAGTTACCAATGACTAATGATGGCTACACTTGAGTATTTAATTTAAAATCATTCTAAATGACAATTATGGAAGGCTTCTCTACACACCATAAAGTCCTATCCCTTCCAAATATGCACCTGGAATGGGCACTACCCTAGTAATTATTAATTACAAAATTATTTTAGGTAAGTAACCTTTTAAGTACTCATTAATTTCCTTTACGCATCAGTTGTAAAACGTGTGTACTTGCACATCTTGAAGAGGACTATTTTTAGGGATTTGAGTTTGGTTTTCAAAATTACTAAAATGTTCAAAATAGAATTATGCCTTGTGGTAGGTGTGTAAAGGGTCTGCAACACTTTAGGTTGGGTATAGTACAATCAACTGAATTTATCCCTTCCAGGGTTGAATATACACATGGTGTAAATAAAAAGAATCTATTCAGATATCTTGGGGGTAAAGATATATGGAGAATTGAAATATTGTCATGTGATCAAAAATTGAAAAACTGTGCAAAACTGGGGGCCAATGGCCCTTACATATATTCAGGTTATGCTGTGTCAGATAATTAAAAAAATATATATTCCATTATTATGGGCCATATGACCCCCTCCCACCCTGAATGGATTTAAGCTATATTTGCCATGTGAGTAAATCTGGATTCTACTCCAAATGTAGTCTCATAGGCTACATGCAAAAATAGTTTCTAAGCAGTGAGTTAAGACCATGAGATTCAGACTGAAATTAGGATCTTGTCTTACCTGGAAGTCACTTTATTTACCAAAATATACTGTAATTAAGTAATCAATCTGGTTTGGCAGGAAGTTCATTAAAGATTAATTTGTTAGAGATAGTTTTTACAATTTGTACCTTTCTTAAATGAATCACCGACCCTGACATGCACAGTTGTTACAAGGCAGTAGCTGTCATTCTTTCCACATGTCGCTGGTCATAAGGTTTTGGTTCATTGGTGGACATATCTTGGTGTTCCAGACCCTTTGTATGTTTGGTGCAAGCTATAATTTTATTTTAAACCAAACCATCTAATGATTAAATGAATATCTGTACTTGAATGAATCACCATAGTCTGTGTGTTTACCAGGATGTAAAAAATTATCTAAAATAGATCTCTTATTTAAAATTAACTAGAGAAAAATACCAGCATAAGGTTTTGGCATTGTTGGTCCCAAAATGAGGATTGAGAGCCAAAAGAGCACTTTTTGGAAAAAAAATAAGATATGTACATAGATGGTATCTAGTGGTATAGTCTTGTGTATTTTCAAGCTTGTAGCCCCAAAAAGGTGAACAATAGCACCTAGAGAGAGAGAGAGACACACACACACACACACACACACACATGAGCAAAGAGAGAAGACTCTGTAACCCACTTGGTTGGTCAGACAGGCAAGCCTTTTGTGGGGCTATGATGATTTTATAATAGCAATAAGTATATAGGGAATGATCTTTTGTTTATCTACGTGAAAAATTTCTTTTTTAACTTTCTCTTATGTTTGTTTCCTGAGAACAATGAATTTTGAATGTTTTTTAACACTTTCTGAGTTTTTTTTAACTTAAAAAAGCATCTAAAAAAATCATAAGAATGCAAGTATCTTATTTAAACCCAATGTCACTTTTTCTGTTTATTGGTTTGTTTGTTAGTTTCTGTCATGTTAGAACAAACAGAAAGAGATGAAGGGGATAAAGCAAAATGTGTGTTTATGTTCTAAAGCACTAAGATATGTGTTAGTGTGTGCATGTCTACATCACTATTTCTACTATTGCTGTGATTGCCTTTGTAGTGAGGCAGAAAACAAATACATTTCCTTACTCCTTATCATGTCTAGGGCTAAAAAATTTGAACATTTACTCCTTATTATGTGTACAGCTAAAAATTTGAACACATACTCTTTATCAAGTCAGGGGCTAAAAGATTGAAACATTTACTCGCTATTATGTCTAAAGCTAAAAATTTTGAACATTTACTCCTTCTTATGTCTGTGGCTAAAAATTTGAACACTGACTCCATATTATGTCTATGGCTGAAAAATTTGAACATTTACTCCTTCTTATGTCTGGGGCTAAAAATTTGAACACTGACTCCTTATATCTACGGCTAAAAAATTTGGATATTTACTCAGTATTATGTCTAGAACTAAAAAATTTGAACATTTACTCCTTAGTGTCTAGAGCCAAAAAATTTGAACACTTATCTTTTACTCCTTTTTATGTATAGGGTCAAAAATTTCAACACTTTGCTATGTCTTGGGCCAAAAAATTTGAATATTTACTCCTTATTACGTCTGGGGCTAAAAAATTTGAGCGTTTACCTTTTATTATGTCTGGAAAAAACTTTTATGAAAAATATCCTTAAAAATGCTTATTGAGCGGGTTGATTCAATCTACAATGGAAGATTATCGTAAATCTGTCCTTTAGTTGTGTCTGGTAGCATTCATGCTTCTTAAAAACTCTTAATCATCGCTGCTCAACAAATTATTCATTGATCACTTCTTTTTCCAATTTTTAACAAAAAGACATTGATCATGTGATGGTTTCTGTTGAGTGACTAACCAGACATGTTTTAACAAATCCCTTATCAGCAAAACACCATCATTTAATCTATCGATAAATCAATCTATCTAATTAACCTCTTAGTCTAATTTTAAAAACTAATCGCTGACCTTTTTAAAAAATTAACCTCTGACTCTGTTTTGAAAATTAACCTTCGACTATTTTGGCAAAAAATTTGAAAAAACTTCTTTCTTTAAAATTGATTGTGAAATTGCTAGAGAAACTGCAAATCAGAACTGTCACAATAGGTTTCATCAGTTTTCAAGTCAGTCCAGCTGGCTATGTATGTATGTATGTATGTATTATGCATACAGGCCACACCAATGGAACTAGTAGGTTGAAAATTGAAACACTTACTCCTTATTATGTCTACAAAAAATGTTTTTCTTTTTTTTGATTCCCCACCTAAATGGATTTTCAGGGGGGGGGGTCATTTTGCAATGTAAGTATATATTAAGTTGATCCCTTAGTTTGTGCCCCCTTGTTTTTTTTAAATTCAGGCTTTCAGAGATTACTGACTGCCCAACAAAAGAAGAGAGAAGTAACTTATTCATTGACCTGCCCACCTTTTCCAATGTTTTAATTAATCATGCTTAACATGCTGCAAAAAGATGTTGGCTATGTAACAGTTTCTATTGATTGACTAACTAGACCTGTTTAATTTAAATCCAAAGCATAAAATTCAGACTATTTATGTACTTTTTTAGTTGGATATAATCGTAAAAACTCACCGGCACTCAATCAAGTTCAAGGAGATTCTATGTACTGGTGGACCCTGCTAACTAAAATACCAAACAGCTTGACCGCTAAAAATCTAGTGTAAGCTCAGATAACCACTAATCGTTAACTTTTGTTATATGAATTCAGTTTCAATTCATCATTTTTCTCTCTAAAACCCTTAAAAACAGACCCAAAGACTTGCAATGTTAATATGTTATAGCTTAGACAGAGTTTTGAGTAATCTGTATTTTGAATGTCAATTAATGTTCAATTGCATTTGTTCATTTGATTATTTATGGACTCCTTGATCATCATCTGATATTGGCATGCTATAGTTTTCTGGAAAGCTCTGTCTCTTTAGGTCTGGTTTTTAAGGGTTTTAGAGGGGAAAAAATTGATATGTTCTAGCTTAGACATAGAGCTTTGAATAAACTGTATATTGAATGTAGACTAATGTTTAATTTTATTTGTTCATTTAATTATTTATGTACACCTTAATCATCACCTGATATTGGCAATTTACCTTTTTGGAAAGCTCTGTGTTCAAGCTAGAAATATATCATGAAAAGTGCCAAATTAGCAGCACTGGTTTGTAATCCTCTGGTGAGATGTTATGATTTAAAAAAAAAAATTCTATCTATTCCTGCCAGTTTAGCTTCACCCTACAATGGCCCTCCCCAAGATTTTGTGAGATTTGATGAAAAAGGAAAATTTGCAATGAAAAAACACTTGTTATCACTTTATTGGTGAAAACAACCCCAAATATTGAATTATTATTTATGCTATTCATACATGTACAAATATGTCCTTATTATTGTATAATAATTGTCAGTAATAATGCTTTGGGTGAACTAAAATTTATAAAGCCTTTGAAAGACCCCCTCTATTAGGGGCGCCGGAGGCATTTTAAAAAATCTCCTCCCCCCTCTGCTTCACCTCTGTAGTTCCTCATAAACTAGTCCACATATGAAAATATTTTATCCACTGATAATATTATTTATAATTCATGAATAATATTAGGTTGTTACTTATGAGATGTTTTTTTTTTCAATTGTAAGATGAAGAATCATATAAATAACAAAGAATAGTAAATATCTAATCAAAATACGACCCATTTGAAGCAATAACCTTTTTTTAACGCTACTCTTATGATATTTGGTTGTTATGCATGAAATGTCATTTTTTCGAATAGTAAGATGAAGTATGATATAAACAACAAAAAACAGTAGATATTTGATCAAAATTAGACCCATTTGAAGCAATAACCTTTCTCTAACGATCCTTTAATGATAATATGTCATCTCTATAAAATTCTTTAGGTTTGGTGGTCACAAATTCGGTAAAAGCACAAATTATGGTTTCCCTACTATTGAACTTTTTATTACGGTCATGAACTTCCAAATGCTTGAAAAGATGATAATCTGTTGGACAAATGTCAGATAAATATGGAAGATGATGCAAGACTTCATCAGCCAGCTCTAGATTTCGTCCTTCATAAAGGTTTATTATTGGTATCCATGTTTCCAAACTTAAGCCTATTGAACCAACTCTGAACAGTTTGCACTGTAGTAGTATTCACTCCAAATGCTTTGCCAATGTTATCAGCAGCTTGAGCAGTTGTTCACTTCTCTCAAAATAGAAATCTTCAAAGTCCGTTTTTCTCTCTTTCTACCTGTGCATTTATTGTGTTGAATTTCTGACACCTTTTGTAAGCCATGGAACCCTAAGGTTGTGTAACATATGAAAAAAAGAAGAGAAATAAACAAAGACACTAAAATGTTATAACTACAGCAATTTTCTTCTTTATGTCTCTGCAATCTTTTGATTTTATTGCAAATACACTAATCACATTTCCAAACTTTTAGCTACTGCATCCTTTTCTTCAAGTAGCTCATTACGCAACATGTTTTGCCTGAATGGGTCTGGCTGTTGCCCCTTCTGTGCCCTGGATTGTATGCCTATGTTCTCTATGATGTAAAAAGAACATTTCATAAGTAACAACCAAATGTGTCAGTGGTTGAATACCTGGCCTGGACTAAGCAGGTTGGAGCCAGATCAGCCAGTTTGAAAGGGCCTCTGATTTTGAGGGCACCTTCTCCAGAGTTCATTAATCGTTTTAGTTCTTTTATCAGTCTGTTACTAATAAGTCCTGCCCAAGGATGTTCAACTCCCATGCTAAGATTCGATTGCACAACTTGATATTTACTACACTGAATAAACTCAAACAATTTGTGGGCTCCCACAACACTGGCCACTTATGTGTTGTGTAAAAAGACATTTAATAAAGAACATGTTTTATTTCTGTGTTGTCAGATGTTTAGTTATTTTTCCTTGGAAAACCCAGGATTCCCTACTAGTATATACATAAAGTCTAAAAAGCTTTAATTACTAAATATTAAAAAAACAAACTCTTTCACAAAAATTTATATTGTTTCAGTCTCTTATTTCCTAATATCTGGTAATGTAATTTATGCAATTTTTTCTATGTTTTTTTATGTTTTTCCAGAATTAGATATTAAGTGTAAATTTTTTTTGTTGGGATCATCAGTTGTTAACCATGTGACTGCTGTGGGGGATTTAAAAACAAAACAGTTATATTAACATGGTTCCTGAGCAGGGTTGATCAAGCACCACCTCCCCTTAAGCAATGACAGATAGCTTTATTCTATTATTTTTAGGGCCATGTCATAATACATGTAATTCGTTATTTTATATAGAGTATCATCATAATGTATTGGATGTTATCTTACACAACACATCATTTAATTTTTTGAAACAAAAGGCTTACTTACATAGGTTACCTCAAAAAAAGTATTTGACTATGAGGAATCAATATATATATATGTGGTCAATGCTTGGATAAGAATTATCTGACAAGCTAATATTAGAGATGACAATATGGAAAGAAACTAAAATTGTTTGTAAAAATGAACAATTCATTTCATTAACATGTTTTGCAAATAATATGCTTCATCAAAATGAGTGGGAATGCAAAGTGTATCGGATTCTTATAGAGAGTTTATCATATTGAGATGTTTCCATGTAGGGAAGGCCGCTAATCTTAAGATTGCCTTCATACCGGTCAGTATTGAGGGATGTTATGAATTCCATCTATTGTTATTCACGTTTGGTAAGGTGCATCAGTATTTCATTTTAGCGTTATCTTATATGTCTGTTTCCAAGTCAGCTAGTGTGTGTGTTTAGTGGGAATAGGGATGTTTTTATTTACCTCATTAGCTGGCCTCCAGTTGGTCTCTATCACTCCCATTGATCAATATTTTGTATTGTCTTAATATTAATTTAGTTAAATAAAGGGATATACTACAGGATCCGGTAGATGTTTTAGCAGTTTGGGGGTCAATTAGGTTTGGCGATAGGGCTGATATTGTGTTTTGGCAATTTATGTTGTTGTATAATGAGTCTTGCTATTTGTGGGTATATATTGGAACAACTCAGTCTTTGGGTAATGACTGCCAATTCGATGCATTTTTTGTGTTTGTTTTGTTCATTTTTTAATGATACAGGTAAGTCACAATTCAAAATTGTGGCCCAATTCGTTTCTATATGTTGAGAGTATATTGGAGTGATCATCTATTTTGAGTGCTCTTCAGTGCTCATAAATTCTTTTGCTGATTGGTTGGGAGCTTTCTCTAATATACACTCAAAGGCAATCCTAATAGAGGATTGCATATATATGTACATAAACTTGCAAGAAAGTGCATTGAATTGATAATCATCTCCTAAAGTAACACTATTAACCAAAGATTGAGTTGTTTCAACATTTCCCTTATTCATAACTTAGGCACACACACACACTAACCATCACCTGGTTTTAATTAACTCGCACACACATTCATTAGATGTCATCTGATATCTCCCTGGAAGATACACCATTCTAATATAAGGACATGAAATTATCTGATCTTAAATCTTACAACTTATCCTTTTGATTTCCTACAATATCTCCCCACTACCACATGAAAACTGACACTTTCTTCTTAGAGACACTTTAAGCCAGATATTCATCAATCATCTGAAGACCCATTTCCCCTGCTCAGTTCAACACCAGAGTATCCCTCTGATGACCTCACATACAACCTGGTCTAACCCTGATTTATTTGTACTCTCATTCACTTAATTATGAATCCCACTTACTACTAGACATGGACCCTCTATAAACATACCATCTCCTGTCTCTCCATTATACTTTCTTGGTTAAGCCAGTGTATACTAGCGAAATGTTGAAATCGATTGAAGAAATTTAATTTGTACTATACATGCTCTCCTAAAAATTGTCATTTCACTCTATTATTGTCGGATGAATCATAATCCATGCCAATACACCGGTCATATATCTGTGTTTTTGTGCGCGTGTGTGTGTGTGTGTGTGTGTGTGCATGTGTATGTATATGTATATCTCCAAAATACTAATCATTTTTAGACAAATCAAATTATGTACAAATGTAAGTTGTATAGATATTTATTTACTCATCTTAGTTTAGTACGACAAAAGACCAAATCAGGGTAAATGGGTATTTTAGAAGTATGCTTTTGCTATTTATTTATACATGCAATGAAATTCACACCCTACTGTATCATTAAATAACAAAATGTAACAGGTCTAGTTAGTCACTCAATAGAAACTTTCATGTCTTTTGGAAGTGTGCTTAATTGGGGGGGAGGTATCAATTGTTAATTTGGAAGAGAAGGTGATCAATGAATAAGTTACTTCACTCACCTTTTATAGGGCAATGATCATCAAAATCAGAAAAAGTATGAAAGCTGCTCGACCCAAACTAAAGGACCAATTTAACATAAACTTTCATTGGAAATTGACTGCCCCCCCCCTCAAAAAAAAATTATTTCAATGGGGATTTTCAGAAATTAGAAAAAAAAAATTTTTTATGCATAATAAGGATTAAATGTTTAAATTTTCAGCTTTATAGCCCCATTGGTACAGCCTGAATCCGAGTGATATTCATACACACATAGCCAGCCAGCCAGAATCATGTAATAACTGAAGAAACCTATGTTGACTCTATTCTGATGATTTATTTACCAATTATATGTATATATATATATAGATAGATAGATAGATAGATATATATTTATATATATATATATATATGTGTATATATATATATATATATATATATATATATATATATATATATATATATATATATTATACATATATATATATATATTTATATATATATATATTTATATATATATATATATTTATATATATATATATATTTATATATATTTATATATATATATATATATATATATATATATATATATATATATATATATATATATATATATATATATATATATATATTTATATATAAATATTGGTGGGTGCGAGTAAATTCTCGTCTTGTTAAACATAGTAAACACCTTTGATGCAAATTTGAAACATTTTTTTTTTTTTTAATATAATGGAACTGAACTGTACTAATATTAATCACACGTATTTCTTTCTAAATAAATCCAAGTTAGTATTATACTTAGTCTAGATATCTGCTAAATTGGATTAATTTCGTAAAAACACGTAGCTTGGATGATGAATTCATAAAACTTTTTCCACCTTTAGATTAAAAGAAGGAAAAAAATCTGTGTAATTATTTTGTTTGCTTTCTTTTAAAGTTCAAAGTAGAAATCTATGATATCAGATTATTAAATACGCAATTCAAGTTACTTGTGATCATCACTGTTCACTTGTATTTGCTAAAATAAAACCTTTTTCGCTGTCAACAACAACAAATTAAAGTAAACAAATGCCCACATGTGTGTATTTATTCAAACAAATGAAAAAAATAACACTGAAAACACAATTATTGGCAAGAAAATCTATTTTGAAGGACTTCGTGCCCTCAAATCATTTAATATACTTTACTGTCCTTCATCTAACTTCTAGTAAAACTATTTTTTCTTGACCCTTAAAAAAGTCTCACGGATAATTTACTAACAAATAAACCTATATTAGATAAGTTTTTGTCCCCTAATACAATCAAAATTTGAGATATATGCGTTTTAACTGAAATATTTTCTTTCATCTATGTAAAATCTTCATAGACTTTCCTTGCTTCGCCATTACACTTTATAGTTACAGTAGCAATTAAATGTCCTTTTTTTTGCTTCGTACGACATGACAGTTATTTAATACTCGGCCTTTTGCATTTCTCAAGGGGGAAAAGCCGATTTTATAATTGAAATGTCGGGGTTAAATGGTCTTTATTAAGAAAGTTAGGGTTGTTCAAAACAAAATTGAATAAAAAAAAAAAACATCATCTTGGTATAAATTGATCTTCCTTTTTCTAAAAAAAAGCACACCAAGCAATTTGTACACCAGATGAAACGATTTATAGAATATACGCAAAATTAATTTTCTATTAATACCAATTCCATCACAATTTAAAAGAGAAAAAAGTAATAATTCGAATGAAAAACGGTTTTAAAAAGACTTTAATCATAATAGTCGTGGCTGTATGAATACATTTTTTTTCAGATTTTGTTTGGAGTATTTGTAACTATTTCGCTTCAAAAAGGACGGAGAGACATTTTTTTCTTTCTTTTTCAAGTCTTTAAAATAATGATCAGTGAAATTCTATTAAATATAAAGTGTTCTTCTTCGATTGATGAAATGATTGATGCAATAAAGTATTTGATGTATCAAACATCTGACATGGTTCCTTTCCCCCAAGTGAAATGAATAATAATAATGACAACAATAATATTAAGTGTCAGCGATTTTATCTTTATTCATTATTTCTATAAAATGAAGCTTTGTCAATCACTATTATCATCGAAATTTGCCTAGTTTTCTTCATTCGTCTTTATTTTAGTTCTTTTTTTTTAATCGCAACTATTAGATGAAAGAAAAATACTACCACTGTCCCTGTCCCATAATAGTTGTTGCAATTGTATATTAATAATCATTACTAAGTGGCACAACTGTTGTGGGACAGACGTTGTATTTTATAAGATGAAGCGTTGTCAATCATTACGACTATTATTTTTACTATTATTAATTTTTGACAAGTATTTTCTTTCATCTTGATTTCTAAATTGCTTTTTATCGTAACTTTAAGATGAAAGAAAATACTAGCCACATATTAATGATGACAATAATAATGATAATAATAATAATAATGATACTAATAATAAAGTGCTGAATAAGTCATAAAAAATTGATAAACTCAAGGAGGGGCTTCGACACCGGCCCAAACACTTTTATCTAATGTAATAATGTCAATATATTAAAATTTCAAGGCTGACAGTTGAAAGATGTTCAGTAAAGGCAGAATAATCATACAACATGGGCATGTGTTGAACTAATTTCAAAGCTGTTACTACATCGAGCTACAACAATTAACATGGCTACAGAATAACCCAGGGTACTGTTAATAATTTCAACAAATACTTGCTTCAATCAAGTCCTTACAATGGCGGTAGAAATAGATTTGTAAATAAATAGTCACAATAACGAATTGAATTTTTTTAAAGTGACATCGATTATTTAAAAAAAGAGCCATTCTTATTTTGTATTTATTTTTCATCTAATTTTCTCAAGTTGGAAATGAAATAGATTATTATTACACACCGTGTTGATTTCATCCTAATAATATAAGTGAAATAAATATCTTTTGATTTCAACGAAATGAAGGCTTAAACTCTTTTTTTCGTTGTTATTCCGTAATAAAAACATTGGAAATACAAGAAAAAGTATGGAATCGATCTAAATAAATAAAAAAAGATGATTTAATGTTTCAGAAGTTAGTATTTCTAAACATTTTTCAATGCCCTTAATAAAGTTTGAAACGGAGCAAATAATTATGCAATGTTTGAAACTTTTAATTATTTGATAACAAAAAATATTTTAAAAGATCAACGAACAACAAATGATAGTTGTCACTGTCAAAAATTATCATCGTCATTGTCAATGTCGTAGCAGCTACAATGACAAACAAACAAAAATACATTTTTGTATAACTGAAAACATTCCTACTTTTCTATCTCAAAAGCTAATTCTGATTAAGATTAAACCATAATCATCTATATTTTGAAACTTTAGTCTTTTATAGATTTGCAATAAAGTTTACTTATTTATTTCTTAAAGTAAAAAGGAAAAGAAATAAATTATGTCATCATTAAAGTTTGTAATATGTCGCAGCATTAAAAAAAACAATCATGTTTTTTTGTCGCTTGAACTTTTTGATGGATTTTTTGTCCAGTAAACCCCCGTAAAATAACCAAATTAGTTCAATTCAAATAATTCTTTCTAATGTTTAAACTATTTTTACATTGTTACAAATTGTCCCAAAACTGCTTGGAGAAAATAGTTGACTCATGAATGCTTTTCACCTCGAGTTCAAATTATTACATAATATGTAACAGAAGATCAACTTGAAAGAGATGAGACATTTCTTTATTATTGCAGAAAAAAACATTAACACCTTTTTTGTAACTTTGTTGTTTATTCTAAATCTTTTATTATTGAACAAAAAACATATTTCCGAACATTTCGATCTAAAACAATTTTTAAGAGTTCAACTAAATTGGAAAGTCGTTTACATTCACAGACTAAATATTTTTTCTTCCTATAAATAAATAAATAATTCTTCCTTGGTTGATAGTTTATCATTACACGAATTGCTGAGTTAGGTGATAAATTTTTGTTAATTCGTGTTTTTTCCCAACAGACAAGTTGATGAAATAATAATGACATCCTATATTGTCAGATGGACGCCTCGCCAACAAGCTTGCCTCACAAATCATTATTACCTACTAAGTGAGATCTATCCTCACCGAGTACTCAATGTTTGTGACCTTATAGGCTACGTTTACAAATAATTATAAATATAATCACATATACGAACATTGTGGTACATATATAATTGTATATATGAAGGGACGGACAGAGCTGGTAATAGGCCCAGGTCAAGTATGGGACATGTAGGCCCAATTTCAAACTGCCCATTAAGTATTTTTGTTATCAATGCTAAATACATATGATTTATGTACAGGTATATGTATGTACATGTAGTGTATTCGATGTACTTATAAATAGGGATGGAAGTAAGGGATACAGCGTATACCTACTCCTTAATTTCCAGGGTGTTTTTTGTTCTATGTCTACTAATGGGAACATTGCCACATAACTCGTTCCCAAAACCAAGCCCTCCTGTATACTTAGTTCCCTAAACATCACTGCTCACAAGAAAAATTATAGAATAAAAGAACTTAATTTATAAACTCTGTAGGACCCCTCAAAATCATGGGTCCATGTCAACTGCCTCTTTTCTTTGCTCAGGCCTCTCTATATGAGCACCTTTGGGAGTAACATCAGCAAGCTGGACTCGTAGATCATTTACTGAATAAAGAGTGAGTTCGATCCTCACTGTGTATCCAATGCTTATGAACTTGTGCCATACTAAGTTACGTTTAATAAATAACTAAATATAATCAAATAAACATATAAGTACATTGTGGTACTTTTGTATGGGCACCTCGAATTGGTCTCATATAGTAGTAAGTTAGATCCTCACTGGGAACACCATATGGCTTGAAGCAACAACTAAGCTAGGCTTAGTAAATAACATCTTTCTTGTTGGATCTATACTTTTTTATTTTAGCGTAAATACTGGAAAGTGATTTTTGAGGTATATTCTGCCACCTAAATCTATTGTATTGATCAATACATCTTTGATTTTCTAGATCCATATTATTGCCAATAATTACGCAAGCATATATTGATCCAAGGATAGAACCGAGTCAAATCTTTGCTGAGTCCAGAGCCAAGGTAATATATCTAAGAAAAATAAGAACAAAACGGAGAATATAATTATTTTCATCTATTTATTAGTTTAATTAATACAATACATGACAATACAGTAATAGAAAAAAATGGAACAAAAAAATGTCCATTATATTAAAAACGAACACAAAATGGATTTAGATATATATTTATTTATTATTATAACTGGCTCCTATAAATAAGAACCGAATTTTAAAGCACGTAAATAGCTAGATGAGGATTTCGAAGGTTTAATTGGATCATAATATAACTACTTCAGTACATAGTGGTGAAAAAAAGATCAGACGCTGAAGAAATGTTGTCGATATCGGATTTAGTTTATTTTCTTTATTAGTTTGGATCTGGAAGAATCATTTATTATTGTTGCAGTAGATCGAGCATGCACTGACTGGTAGGATGGCAATGGATGGTGGAAGGAAGATGGATAAGAAGCAAGTAATGAATGAAGGATGTTGCGCGCCATCCTCCCAGGAAGACAGAAACCGGACGTTGATTTTCGGTCAAGCTGTTAGCCAGCGTTGCCAAATTTACTTCGAGATTTACATCTAAAATCGAGTGAAAAAACATCTGAAAACACCTTGGAACATCTAGATTCTCTAGCTACAGATCTCGAATCTAGAAAACATATTGCATATTATTAGTAAACTAAATGTGACTTCAGTTGTCAACATTTACTTCATCAAAATATTCATTTTCTTAAGAACATTACTTTTTTTCACTAAAGATTTAATAAAAATACAACAAAATGATTTTTAGATACTAAAGTAGTTTACCATATAAGTATCGATAATTGAAAGAATAAGTTAGATAAATCTATATCATCTGGGATAGAAAATGAATTATTAGAGCAATTTTAGGGCTTACCAGCTGAAATGTATAGAAGAATTTGAGAAAAATGAATAAATAAATGTGCCTGTACACTGATAAGTTTTTAATTTTTTTTTATTAAGTTTTACTCATTTTCAACAATCTGAATTGATGTGTATTTTGATGGTGAATACGTATTTTGATCTAATCTATTAACGGAGATGCCCAGAGAGGCATTTTTATTTAATAAATAAATGAACTTTTTCATTAAAAATCATCTAAATAACAAATTTTGACATCTAAATTTAGATGAAAAACATCTAAATTGGCAACAACGCTGTTAGCCAATCAAATTTGAACTTGCTTTCCCGCCGTCCAGAGCTGAAGAGAAAGCTGTGTGTGTAAAGTATGCCATGGTCGGAGGAGGAAGAAGCACTGTAAATACAACACAGCCAAGAATAGTAAGTAAAACAACCATTATTTTTCCTTTTGCCAACATGCCGACAGCCATAAGTAAATTGTGCAACCTTCGCCGAAAATTTAATCGACGTTTCAGTGTTTTTTTTCTTCGTTACTTCATATCTTTTTGCTCATTTTCAAACCTGTATACATGGTCTATCATCACCATACACTCACACACACATACTCTCTCTTGAAAATGACTCTCCTCTCCCTTTACACCGTTTACCTCCCCTTTTTCTTTCTCTCTCATCATTTTTTACCCTCCCCTCTCCATAGTACTATTATCTCAATTTCTTTCTTTTTACCCCCTCCGTTTATATTTATGATATACTCCCTCCCGTTCTCTTTTATTATTATTTTTCTTCTTTCTTGGACTGTTGAGATCCATTTCTGACCGTGTGGTGATGGCGGTTGCTGGAATCCTTATGAAGGCGAACAGACAAGAAAGAAAGGAAAGGAAAAAAAGAAGACTCTTTCCCCCTTCATTTATTCTCGTCTCCCTTGTTTTATACTGCAAGGAAGGTCGACGATGGATGAAGATTATTGAAGCAGCCATAGTCGCTTGTTTAACACAACTCAGGCCAACAAACATGGCTACCAATCTTAACAATACAAAGATTAATGATAAATAACAAAACATTTAACAGACCAAACAAAAAATATACTCAAACTCCCACATGGTATGGTTATTTTTTCTCTTGAAACTATAACTGTAAAAAAATATTAAACTATAAAAAAAATTATCATTTGTTACGATTTACCCAACAGGCAAAGTTCAACATTTTTAAAACATTTTTACCGGTACTTTTAAAAATACTTATCTTTTGTCTATTTTTTTCTTTCTTTCTCTAGTTTTTATTTTCAAATAAAAGTTTTTTCTAATTTTCACTTTATTTTTTTAGTTATTTATTTCACGTGAAGAAATGAAATTAAAATCACCCGTTATATATATATGTATGCATACATATTTACTTTTGTGTTAGTTTAATTCCTTTTTCATTATTGCCAAAAAAATGTCCAAATTTTCCTTTTACAAGGAGGGGAAAAATGAAAAGATTCCAATTTGAAGAGAAGGAATTAGATCTAAATGATACTTATTACTAATTGTAAAATTCAATTTGACTTTTTTAGTTTTCCATCAAAATTATTATACATCGAGGGTTTTGGTTAAATCTGAAGATTGTTTTGATTAAAAAAAAAAATTTCTTCATGATTAACACCTTTTTAATTTGCAAAAAAAATAAACAACACTTTAATAGTACAAAGATTGATGAAAGAACAATATTTGAAAAAAAAAAGGTTCCTTTCAAAAAAATCAATTAGCAATACTGAATCAAAAACCGATACAAAATCCACTAAAAAATATTCAGAAAAGCAGAGCAATTATTTTTACTGCCTGTCAATTTTCTTCTGAGTAAATAGTATGGAAATGTATTAATCGGTTTAATTTGAATTTAAAATGATTATAGTTTTCAATGTTTATTGAAAGCACAAGGTATTTCCCAACTTTTTGAAAATAAAACAGGTTATTTTTAGAAGTTCATATTTTCAATGAAAGCAAAAGCTGTTAAAAATTTGATGTCACTTTTTCAATTGAATAAAATCAAAAATATTTTCTCTCTCTGCATTTACTTTGCTTTATTATCTATTTTATGGTCCTGATTTTTCATGGGGTTGGATGAAATATTAAATTTTAGTCCTCAGTGCCGAATGAAGAAGTTACTAATCCTCGTTGTTGTCCCTTGTATTAGAACTATAAAGCTCCTATTATATCTCCCTTTATTCAGCGATGTGGAGCTTTATTTTTATTTTTTTCGGGTTGAAGTATTTTTGATCGTCAGTTGAAGTTTTAAAACACTGCCTGGGGGGTATTTATTTGGGTGTAATATTAATTGATCTATGTTGAATATTGAAAGTTTCCTTTATTAAATAACTCCTATTACACCTTATCATTGAAGTATTTTATATATGTATAACAAGGAAATGCTATTGGCTATGCATACACATGTTTGAAGTGTTAGCGCGCTGTTTTTTTTTCTGTACCCCTACCCCTGATCAGGAGAAATTCTGGGGGGGAAGGGACCCTCTTCAGTTATAGCAAGAATTACCATCGACGAGAAGAAGCAGCGATTCTTTTGTCACTCTTGAAGGAAATTGGGGTCAGGTCTCCTAAAAATGGATTCATGATGGATTAATTTACCATTTGTGTCAGTGTACGTTTCTGATTGATTATAGGTTGAAACAGTTTTCTGTTTTTCATTGGTATGGCTTTTATCAGGTCGATCGGATCTTGGAAATCGACTTTACTTGTAAAAGTGGTACGACTACTTGTCACCCCCATTCCCCCCCAATGTGTGAAATGTAATCGATTTCTAATCTATTGGTAAATGGTGTATTAGGTTGAAATGTAGCACAACAAAATCTACCGTATGTATGTCATTGTGTTATTATTTTAAAATTTCCCACGTGTTTTGAGTCATTCCTAATGTTTTCAAATGAAATTAAGGAAGTGAAATGTTCAATTTATTCATTTCTCTTTATTTCATGAGCTTTGTATATTGATTTTTCTGCTTGCAAAAAATCCTCTAAATTCCTTCTAATATCATTATTATCACTGTTATTAGCAGTATGATTAATCTCCCTCTCTCAAACTCACACACACGTAAAAATTTTATCAATTTCAAATCTCCCAGTAAGATACATTTTGCAGAAAAAAAAATCTGCATCAATGTTTTCTTCCCTGTAGTGTTGGTCCTGATGTCATTGTGTTGTTATTTAAAAATTTCCCACGTGTGTTGTGAGCCGTTCATAATTTTTATTGTTTATCAAAATGAAACAGCAGAATATATTGAGAAAATCTGTTTGATTCTATATATTCCCAAAATTACCAACTGAAGAGACATTTAACATATGTAATGGGGGTTGGCATTTTAATGTGACTTTTTCAAAAATTTTCACACTCGTCTGTTGGGCTAGATAAATTGTTTTTAAACGTTTTAAAAACAGTTCACTGTTTTATTCGTTAGGGGGTCTCCCTCTAATACCAGTATTGTACTTGAAATTTTTTTTTCTTTTACTATTAGCAAAAAATCCTTTGAATTTGCCTTTAACTATTACAACTCTCACCCTTCACACCGACACACACACTTATCAATTTCAAATATATCGGTAAACTATGATAGTTAAAATTTGTCTAGCTAGTGTAACATTTATTGTACGTCATTATTATTTTGAAATTTCCCACGTGTGTTGAGCCGTTCATGTTTTTCAAATGAAACCGTTTTTCACCATCAAATGTTATGTAAACCATTACTTTTTGATGAAAAACAACTAAAAAATTAAACCGAACGAAAGTAATCGAAAACATTTGATGAAAACATCTTTTACTTATATTGTCATGATTTTGATTTGTTTTAAATTTGTAAAAGTCCTTTGAATTCATTCTTCTTTTTAAATAAGGATTTATGTGAACTCTTGGGAGGGATGGGATTTGACTTGATCAAGCACAAAAAATGCACTTGTAAAAATCTTTGATTTTTGAATAGTTTGGCTACTGAATTATTCCAGTGGTACCATATTTTTTGTTAGATTCCTAATTTCTCAGAGGGAATGAAATAATACAGTTAAATTACAAGACCTATTTTGTCGGTCGGGCATGTATTGATTCCTGACCACTTTCCATCCTGATTTATAAATGTATTTGTAGAATCATTTGAAATGCAATTCCATTATAAATGTATTACTAATAGCCATATCATTTCAGTAAAACTTTCACTGACAATCCTTTCCTTATTTTCTAGGCATTTTTAATGAAGTAAAGTTATGTATGTACGATTATAACTCTGGAACTATGCATCCCAGACACAAAATTGAGCTGTTATCTAATTCAGCACCTGTATATTCATGTACAGTACACATTTGAGGTCGAATTTAGAGATTATTGTGAAAGTGATTGAGATGAGGGTACCAAAATGAAGCATATCAGCACGTGTGAAAATATCTGCCAAAACCATTCATGTAAACAATGAATAGATAATAACTCGTAAGGAACAGATTTTCTTCCGACTACACGATCTTTCCTTCATTTTTTTTCCCTTAGTTCTTATTTCTTACATTTTTTCCTACTCTAGATTTAAAACTGGTGAAACTCTCTTGAAATAGGAATTCTTTATTTTATTTAGCTTCACCAAATGTCATCAAACTTATTTTGTCCTCAGATAATTGTGTAATTTTATGAAAAGATTACATGCAAATGTACCAACTATTACTGGACGGGTATTTTGTCATTCGCAACTCTTTATTTACGCTGTATTAACTGTCGTTAAACTCCCCTAAAAACAATAATAATCTATTTCTTACTATCTCTGTCCCATAATAGTTTTGACATATATGTACGCAAATGCATCAATATTATCTGATTTGTAAATTGTTTAGATTGTAAATATGTACATTTATGAGTGTTTTTATGAATGTTATATTTCAAGTCGATGTTTATATAACTGGAGATTCCCAAAGAGGCTTAATAAATAGATATGTGACAGTGGTATTATTATTGGCATGTTGTAGTCTTGGTGATGGCTTGTAACTACTATCTGAAGTAGTCTATGACGTGATTGAAAGCCATAGTAGACGGGTATTCATGTACTACATAGCTAGAAGAACGTGTGAACTAGAGAAGTAATCAATGAATTCGATCTGACAGGATCGATTTCAAAATAGGCAGCAGTTGCAGAAGAATACAGCAACAATATTACTACTACTATCATCACGAATAGTACGATATTATTACATTTATCACAAGCCTAAATGTTACACCCTCTGTCCCATAATAGGTTTTATAAAGGAATACCTTGAATAATACGGTTTTGCTTAGTGCGAGTTTTTATGTATTACAGCTGAGGTACTGTTTTTCAATAAACTAATGTAACTAAGTAAAAGCTGAAGAAAAAAAATATTCATAAAACCTTGAACGAATTGACCGCATTAATCAAGGTAGTGCACTAGTTAATAAGCTAGAAACTATTCACCACTGATGTATTGTATTTGAATTGCTATGAAACGTTCAAGACAAAAAATAGCGAATTTGTTCCAGTTGGAGAACTAAATTTCAAACTGTGGGTATGAGGTATCAGCAAAATTGTAACCCCTCAGTGGAAGAAACGAACCTAGGAAATCACATTTTTCATAATCATAGTTAATTTATATTTGCAAATATAACTACTTATGGGACAGGGTATTTTTTTTGTGACACGTGTGTTCGAAGTAAGCCAATATTTTTTTCTTTCTTTTAGGACATTTGCACTTAGCTATAATTGTATTCAACTATGAATGCTGTCATTTTTCGTGATATGAAATCTTAGCGAAAAAAGTGTCTTTCTCTGAATGTTCGCACTTAGTTTTCCTTTTATTTCCCTGGAATAATAATAGAAAAAAAAACCTATAACGATTTCTTTTTGTTTCGGCTCTTCAGTTGAACGCAACAGAAAATGTTCATTTCTTTTTAGCCAACAAAATTCGATTTGTGTTTAGGGGGAAAAATGGATCCGATAGTTGAGCACCGACAGGATAAAGTAGAGAAAGAACCCTCGATTTTTCTTGTCTACAGTATATTTTTCATCCCTTAGCCTCGATCATTGTTAAATCTGAGGATTTTGAATTTCATATTTGCTTGATGAAGCAAAACTGGTTTGTTTGTGGAGCGTGCAATATTACTTTAAAAGTACAAACACATGTTCAGTTCGATATTGTAGCCAGTCGAGTAGTTCTTTCCCCAGTTTTTGTTGGGTCCCCTTCTCTTGATGTGTGTGTGTGAAACTCCCGCCTAAGTCGTTTGTCCTTGCCCCTGGCAGTCTTTCTTTCCACTCTCTGTCTGTCTGTCTTGCAACCCTATTTCCATTTCTCCCTCCGCCGCCGCCTCCACACTCATACTAGGAGAAGGACAATAATCAGTTTGGCTAACGGCTGAAAATAATATATCATCTCCCACAATGTATCTATATTTTATTTTTTTGATGACTAACTAAATTCGTTTTAGAACGATTTTTCGGATTTTTTTCTGGTCGTACTATTTCTACCAGGTCAGCGTCATATAACATTTCCACGGCTGTCAGGGAGAGAGACCCATGGAGTTTCTTTTATCTACCCTGGACGTATGAAAATATGATTTTTGGATTTTTTTTAGTCTTTTGATGTGCTTACTTTTTGAAATAATGATACTGCAACCACCCTCTTGGAGTTTGCATGGATTTCAGGGTGTTTTACTTTTAAATGTCTTCCTTCATTGGATGATAACTTCTATTAATAACAATAACAGTTATTGGTTATAGTTATCCACAAACTAAACTTTATTTTAAGACCTAGCATATAAATTTTAATTATAGGGGTCGTCGCTTTTTGAAAAGAAAAAAATTGAAGGTACTATTTGCGAGTGCATGTACACTAAGAATATTAAAGAAGAAAAAAATCTTCAGGAAAGGATAATTCTACCGAGATTATCTTGAAGAAGAAATTGTAAAAAAAACAAACTGACAATGTAATATTTTTCACTTTCCTGAAAGTTTTTGACTTGAAGTAAAAAGTATACGCAATATGGATGGTCAAACAGTTGTATTGCCGCTGCTGTTCTCAAATCCCAGTAAGTGATTATAGATTATAATAATGATGAAAGGGAGGGAGAAAGAAGCCTTTTAATCTCTGTTAATGTTATCCAACGGTTACTGTCAAGAGCAGTCGGTCCCCAATGTTTAATAATAATCAAACCTTCTACCTCAAGGCCCCTTATCTTGGATAATGCATTCTTACTTTTGGTCAAGCCTCATAAATAATGATCGATGTCTATCAAATTTCTTATAAGTAATGTGTATTATCATGTTTGATCCAAATATCTTGTATCTATAATAATGGCTAACGGGACAATCGGTACTATTATTTTCTTAGCTTCTATATAAGTGCACTTTAAGGTAGGATATATTGCAAACAAGGAGTCATTGATCTTCAATAAAGATCTACATTTTCTGTCTGAAAGAATAAAACCTTCCAGCATTTTTCTCTGCCATTCTCAGATTAATGATTATTGATTAGTTTCTTGTCTTTTTTTTTTCTCTTATGTCAAACAGAGGAGAAGAATTATCACGTTCTGTTTTGTTTTTTGTTTTTTTTCTATTAAAAATCAGCATTTTACTTGAGACGTTTTGACCAATCTTCTGACTGGTAATATATGTATAACGGATGGAAAGTAAGGGTTTAATTTTATAGTTGAGGTAAAAATGGAACCCCTTTCTCTTTTAAAACTTCGGAAAAATCTTTTCTTTTTTTTTTTTTTTTTTTTTTTTTTTCTGAACTCTTTTTTTTCAGAACCTTCCTCTAGATCCATTGAGTATGCATTCAAAATATGGTTCAGCTGGGCCAGTGTAAAGGTGGGAAAACCATGACAAACAGCCAGTTATTTTGTACAATGACAATCAATTACATGATGTACAGTGCCGTTCAATGTTTAAAATCCAAACTCACCAAAAAAAAATATAGATATGTTATAAAAACCAAGATAGAAAAGAGAATATAACAATGTAAACAGAATTTGTGCTCATTTTTGGCATGATTAGTACGCATGTTTCTGTGGTGTATCCAAATTTCATGAGACAACAGAGATAAGTTGGTGTGTTCAGTATGATTTGAAAGGTTCAGGTTGGTTTGATTAGAATAAGAAATTTCTAGTTAATCCTAAGGAAAATTAATTTCTGATCCTTTCATTTGTCAGTAATTCTAATCTGTAAAGAAGAAAAAGTGTATTGAAATAAACTGGAATGATTTCTTTTAAAATTTAGGTTTTCCTAATCTACTGGCAACTGTGGATTAGCATCAATTTTTGATTTGGTACATATTTGTGTATTCTTAGTTTTATTTTTGCTGCAGTTTGTGAAAGCCCTTCTCGTGTTTTTAGTGCTTGGAATTCACTTGGCAAATGCTTATCTGACAAATTTGAATAAATATCTAATGTCTTGACACGTGTGTGTGTGTGTATATATATATTTGCATTACTGGTGGGCTGTTCAGCACAATGGTTAGTGTATTGCTACGTAGTAGCAGCTATATATTGGTGGCAAGTTTGATTCCTGCAGCAACCCCATTTTCTTTATTTGTTTATTCCATTTAATTGGTTTAAATTGAATGTGACGATGGGAAAATGTTTCAGCTAAGTTTCTATGTAGTATAACGCAATTCATTATACATATAATCAGATATCACATCACACACGTTCATGTGTTGTGATACAAGTTGTCGTTGTGGTTGTTGGATTTGATCCACAGGAAAACGTCAAAGCCTGTCATTTAAGCGCTTTGTAAGAATATTGATCAGTAAAATCGATTGATTTGCTAACACAAATGAGTAGGAGATTATTTTAATGTTTTAATGGATAATTAACATGGAATATCTTCACTGAAATGAGTGAGAAAAATAAATTACGTTTAGTTACAATGTAATTTGAAAGCTAATAATGAATGAAGTGTGTCTTTTAAATTCATCAGATGCTTGGTGAACTTAAAGTTGTTCAGCCTAAAATCAAGCATTTCAAAATATATTGTCAATTTATTGAAAGCCAAAGTAATAATTCATCCCATTCATAAGGAAAATAGATGGTAAAATTGAAACTTTTAAATGGAATGAATTTGAGATGAGTTGATAATTCTACTCTGAGGTGGAAACAAACTGCTGATGTATTCAAGTATCATCATGTCTAATACTTGTTTGAAAACTGTCTGCATGGGTTTCTTCAGTTTTCAAGTAAGTTTGGGTGGCAATGTGTTTGTCAACCATGCAGGGGCTTAGTTTTCTGTGAGTTGATGCTTAATTGGTCTCTTAGCTCATGTATGGCAGTTTTCACTTGTTTAGAAAATTCAGACTTGTTTTAGTGAACATGATTTTGTATACAATTCAAACATTGGACTTGAAAGCACTGAGAGAGCGCATACCTCTGCCTATACCACTGTCACTAAAAACTGAACACTCAAAATACAGATCCAAGAATATGCCATGAATCATTCATCAAGGATATATCAATACTTAGAGAAACTGCATTATTGTTATGCACTTAATCATGTTTGTTAACAAGCTTCATGATACATAATTCAACTCGGGTATTGAATTTCTCTTTAGATCTGAAAAATTTAAAAATCTCATTGGGGTTAACAAAAACAAAAAAAAATTCCTGGATCTGGTCAAAGATTTAATCAATTGATCCTTGGCCCATTGACCAGCCTTTCTCAATGTCATTTAAATTGATTGAAGACTTTCGGAGATATTATTCTGAGTAAAAGCTCTGGTTTATGATTAACTTTAAAGAATATGTTGGCAATTGAATTTCGATGTGAGTTTTCTTATGATCATGATAACCGTCAGCAATCCAATCATATCGCTTGAACTGGTTTTATTTCCTACTATCTTGTCAGATGTCATAGCTGATCACTTCCTTTTCAATTGAATAAAAATGGCGACCTTTTCGTATCAATATGAGGAATTTCAAAACATTTGAAATCTTTATTAGGGTGAAAGAAAAGTATACAATTTGTATACAAAGCACACATCCAATAATATTTACACTTAAATCCTTAAACATAAGCATCAGTGGTGATGTAATGAACATAATTCTTTTTACACTCATTTATATTTGTCAATGACATGACATATTCTGATAATCTATTCCATAGTCCTACCATTCTATTGCTGAATGATGTCTATTTTCACATTATTTCAGGATAATTTGGATATTTATATTATTTTGCCTCATTTTAGATGTAAAACTGGCACGGTTTGTATGTTGTTTTTTTTTTTTTGTTGTTTTTTGGGGGGGGGATAGTGAAAGCTACAAGAATTAGGAAATGATTGTGTGTATTAGAATTAATTGTTTGCTTCGTGGTTCTGTCATGAATTGATTGAGTTTAGTACATATAAAATGTTTTTTTTTTTTAGTAAATGGGTATGCAGGGAGAAAATTTAAAGAAAAACTGGTTTTATGTGAGGGGTAAATAAGGTATTGGAAGTACAAAAGAAATGACTTGCAAAAAGTTTTTTGTTGGTTTTTAATGAATGATAAAATAATATTTCGATTTGCATAACTTCTTTTTAACGTTTGGTTCTAACCTACGCTTAGCTTGGACTGTGATATAATTAGAGATAATGGATATGTAGCAAACCATTTAAATCCCGAAATACTGTGTAAACTTTGTTTCAAAACAATGTGAATTACTAAAAAAAAAAAAAAATTTTGTTGATACTAACCAATAAAAAGTTTAGGGTTAAATTAAATTCTGAAAAGTCAGTTTGTATTATACAGGTTTCTGTTTCGTTTTGTTTTGTCCCCCCCCCCCATTTGATTTCATAGCCCATATGTACATATATCTAAGATGCTTATTTTTTCTTCCTTGGATTTGTAACTCTTATACTTTTTATTAATTGTATAACTACTAGCTTAGGTGTTCCTAACTAATTATCCCACTGGATTTCTCTTTGTAGGTTGAGTGAAGATGGAAATATTTTAAAGTTCATCTGAACTTTAAACCTGGCCAACAAAGCCTAATGAATGGTATTGGATCAACATTGGTAACACAGTTGCCTTCAATCCCACCAGTTTGTGTAAATCCCAAACTAGCTCCGAGCAAAATTGGATCAAATTGTGTGTTAAATGAGCAAGTCAACTCCTCCATCCTTCATTTTCAATCTTCGTTAAAAACCTCCTCTTCAATCGAGGGCGATGGAAAGTCGGCTAAATTGGCATCTGAGAAAGCAGAAGCCAGAAAAGTAGTCCCGAACTCAATGGATCAGTCGAGTCGTCGAAGGAATCGCCATGCACCCAAGTCAGGAGAGGAGTTGAGTGCTGATACAAGTAATGACTGTAGCTTGAGTGAGAGCAAAATGAAGGTCCCTCCCGTAAAGGACCAGAAGGCAAAAGTCGGAAATATCCCTAAGGATAATTCAAATGCTGCTCAGAAAAAGACAGACCCTCTTCTTGAGAAACATGAAAAACCTGCTAAATGGCTTGTAGGGGACCTGATTTGGTCAAAAGTATCTGGTCATCCCTGGTGGCCTTGCCTTATTGCTTGTGATCCTGTTGAGGGAGTCTACACTAAACTTAGAGGTAAGTAAGCCTTATCTTATATACTACGGTACCCCTGTTGTCAAAAATGCCAACTGTCTCTGTTATAGAGCACTGATATTCTGTGTTCCATGGAACCTTTCCAGGAGTTCTGCCAAACATATACATTTTTGCAATATACTTGATAATTCTACATATACTATTCCTTCACGACTTCTAAATGTCTATATCTTATTTTTTATATGAGAGAAAATAACCAGCATTTTGCTCTTTCAAATTCCCTGTGGAAATGATTGTTGGGTAAAATTGTTTTTGAAGAGGTTCCCTCGACTATTATTGAAAATCGTTCCCTGAGTGGTTAAAGCTTGAAGTTCACTGCAAGATTAATCATCAAAAATATAAGATATACATATTCATCAAAATAGAGCAGATGAATAAGGTAGTGAATCAATGCAGCACCACCACAACAGACCACAACAAAATGGATTAGGTTACTGGGAGAGCCCAATTGCATGTCAGTGCCCTTGAACTTGAGACACTGACGTAGTTCTGTTTCTAACCCTGTCAAAAACCAAATTATCATAGGTTACTTTTTAATAATGATGATAATTAAAATTTCATTTTTTTTGTCCTTTTAAATCAACATAAGAAATGTACATATTTTGACAAAAAAATGTTCAAATTCTAAAGTAAAACCCAAAATTGAAAAATATTTACTTTAAATCAATTATCAGTGTATGATAAGGTTTTTTATTTTTACCTTTTTTTTAAAAAAATTTTTTTAATTTATTTTTTCGCGATGGGGGAAAAAAAATAATACACTTGCTCCCTGACTTATGACCATGTTCAATTCCAACTGGTAGGTTGTATCTCAAAATGGTCGTAAGTTGAACAAATATATCATTTTAATCTATCTTCTAACTTCCATTTATACGTAACTGGTTTTTGGTAAATTGTGTATGGTATTTTAGAATTCAGAAGTATAGTGTTACCCTACTGAGCAAAAGAACTCCGGTAATGCAAAGACCTGCCACGTTGAAGTGGTCACTCTAAAGGTTGCAGGATAGATTCCTGCTGTAGTCCTATTTTCTTAAATTGTTCGTTCTATTTACAGTCTAGGCCAAATGATATATTCACTGTATAATAATGGGAGATCATTTTAAGTAAGAGTTCCAATATAATCTAATGCAATTTATAATCATTGTCGGGTCATATATTCATTTCTTGATTGTGTGTGTGTGTACTCATTTATCTTATTTACACATGTCACTTGTAATATTTATGGTATTCAGGTAGTATGTATTTGTTTTGTTTTTGTTCAATGTACAAGTGTCAATTTTTATATTCTCTTGTACTTATACACCTCTTGAATACATGTGTGACCAGGCAAATTTTTATATCATCTTATTAGGAGTGTGACTAATATTTACACGTACGGATCTTTGCTAGTAGGTTATAAATAGAGGATTGGATGTATTTTGAGACAATAAATACAGATCTGCAAGTAAAAACCTAATGTCAGTTGCTTATGATATTGTTGACTAATTTGATAATTTATAAAAAGAAAATATTTTTACAAACTTTTTGGCAAAATAGTTTCATCACATAGCAGCAGCAGTCTTGGTTACCTATACTAACTTTTCTTCCATCATAATAAAGGAACAATACATTGATGTACTTGTACTGTTGTAATCAGTTTCGGCTGTTGTGTCCAGCCTTTTTCACGTGTCTGTTATAGTCAGTATCATTTTGGAAATTTTGAACCGAACGTTATTCTATCCATGGGGATAGATCATTCTCATTCCACTGTCCATGCTTTAAGATATTTTGTATCAATTGATTCTTCCTTACAATGTGGCTTATTTGCCTTTTCCATGGAATAGGTATTTTAAAAAAATTTTTAAAAGTTTGAACTTGCTTCTCTCTAGTAAAAATGTGTGAGACAAGCTTGTAAACCATTACTCCACGACAAGGTGGTCCTCTGATCAACATCTACTGTCATGCTTACATTGAAATTGTATTGAATATAATAGAAAAGTACAAGTTCATTTTCCCTTGATTGCTGAGAAATGTAAGAGAAAAAATACAATGCCATTTTTTGTTGTTGATAATTTATTACATGTGACCCCTGTTAAAAAATGGGCTTGGGAATCCAAGAAAGTCAACTGCGTTATAACTGTTATAGATGAAAGACTGCAAACATAATCCATCATTTATGAACTAAGTGAAGCATTCTTTGATGAAATTACAAAGTATCCAAAATTACAGTTTGTAGATTTAAAATATTTATATCAACCTTTGAATACCCTGTATCTGAACTCCCGAGGAAAAAAATATTGAAAAGTTATGTTCATTGACTTCTGAAATGCTTTTTAATTCATTTCATTTTTACAGTTGGCTTGCTTGCATAAATCAAATATATTTCTTAGTGTGGAGTGGGATGGAAATCGTCTCCTTTTTAGTAAAAAAGTGCTCAACCTGAAAAGATGGGTTTGCAATTTCAAAGGGAAATTCTGTTTTTGTGAGCAGTTTTCTAGACGAGTAGGTGATAATGTAGGTGGAAGTTTTGAGCTCCGCCAACCACCTGCATTAGATCGGGTTGGATTGGGGGGGGGGGGGCTGAAAGTAACAACCTCTTCACCATAACATTACTATCAGCAATAGTGATTTAACGCAGTTGTCCCCAACCTTTTTGATGCCATTCCTCACTTGAGTTGATGAAATTACTAGTTTTTACTTCTTTTCAAGTTGAGACAAAGGGTAATTTCTAATGACTATTTTGTGTGTGATTAGACAGCTTTATGAAAATAAGAACTAATTCAATTTTATGATTGTATAGCTGCAACTGAGTATTTGTAATGAAAAAAAAAAAACAATTTGTAATTCCAATTTGTTACCAAAAAAAAAAGATTTTCACACACACACACACACACACATTATATATATATATATATATATATATGATTTTTTTTTTTTTTTTTTTTTTTTTTTCTGCCACTAGTTCTTCAATCTGAGGGTTTATCAGTGAAACTCATTCCCACTACAATTTTTTCACCTGATACCCCCACCTCCCTGGTTAGGAACCTCTGTTCTGAATATTGTGAGCAACATGTTATAGCTTTCAAAACTTGTTACTCTTGTGTGTACTGCTCATTTTATCTCTAGTCTTGGAAGAAAAGGAACGTAAATTTGCTTCTTATCCAAGTAGAGTTCTAGTATAATTTTTGCCACATGTTCCCCCATCCATCAACATGAGGCTTATGTAATTTGTACAAGTCGGAAAAGAAGCTCTATCATAATGGAAAATTTTGCATCGAATTTTCAAAGAAAATTCAATTGATATGCAAAAATTATAGTTGAAATTCCTAGATGGAACAACCCACATATATATTTACATGTCAAGTCGACCAATTTTGGAAAAGTGCACCATGACCATCTCAGATTTTGCTAACAGGTTCTTTTGGGTCTGAAATGAAGACCTTTAAAATTTTAGCTCATTTAGATCAAAGGACAAGTACTACATTGTTCAGTGGCAGTGGAATTTTTTTTTCTCATTTATCAACTAGCCACCATTCCACAACAGGAACTTTTGGTGAGCCCAAAATTTGTCCTTGGGATCAACTTTTTCTGTAGCTTTTAAAAATGTTATCAGCATAGCTCTAGAAAATACAATTTTATCAGTAAAAGATGTCAAAGTAGGGTCTGAATTTCTTAGGTATTTCCAGTAATCCTAACCTTTTGTTGAGATCTGTCTGGCAAGCCACTGCATTACAAATGACTCTTATTGAATTTTTCTAGATCTTCAATAGCACACACTGAAAACACAAAATATACTATTTTAAAAATTTTATTTGAATTTTTTCCCCCCCAAGGCAAAGATGGATACACTGCAACATTTTTTTATACAAAACATTGAAAAGAAAATTTTCAAAAATACTTGGACTAGTTTTTCGTCTTGGCTTGATTCTTCTATGTTCTAATTGAGTATTGAAATTCTGTTTGATGAGTAACTTGGAATTCGCAATACTGCATGGTCGATGGTGGCTTATAAGCAACTGACAATCTTTCATTCATAATTATTAGAGATAATGTACTAAAAATGCATAGTAAGGTTTGATTTCAGAGAAATTTGGATCCTTATTGTCAAGGGGACCATACTTAATTGCAGTGCTGGTCTAAGCCTATCTACTCTTTTCTTCCACTTTCTAGCACTGGATCTTGTAGTGTGCATTTCGGGTTTTTTCTTTTCTTTTTTCCCCCTCTCTCTCTTTCTCAGGTTTCCTGTAGTTGACAAGATTTGTGCAGGTAACAAGTAATGTTTACCTGTAGCTGTACCAACAGTAGTCCTCAGGATTTGCTGCTCTGGAACAATTTTCAGTAGATGGCCAATAAAACTATACATCACTAATTTAATCAGCTGTGCTGAGGTGAGGAAATGCTGGGTATGGTTAAATCAATGATAACCAAACTTTTTTTTTAATAACTTCCCTCTATGAGAACTTGTATTTCCTTGGTGCCCCCTTGTCAAAAATGATGTATTGAAAATTGAATTTTAGTGAAAACATTTTAATTCAAGCATTTATTTCAAAACCCCCAAAATAATTGTATAAAAGTATGTAGTACCCTTTTCATTCCATAGTTTAAGGAGTGAATTTCTGCGGATCACCACAGTGTGACTGTCCTGTTATGATGAATCATCATGTTGGCCTCTGTATTGTATCCAGGAGTATTGGCTTATCCCAGATGATTCAATTGATTAATAGATAGATGTACCTGATAAGATAAAAACTAATTTTTGCACATCTGGCTCAATATTAGTAAGCATTTTTGATGGTTTTTTTTTTTTTCTTCTTTTTTTTTTCCCCTCTAATTTCTAATTTGACATTTCCGATCCCCTACCTCCCAAATTATTTGAATCACCCTCTTCCGTGATTTCCCAGCACCCAAAAGGGGTGGTACCACCAACTCCATGAATTACTGGGTAAAAGTACATATATCAAGGTTTAACCATGTTAACATCATTGGTTAAGTGAATGGTGAAGTGTGCTATGTACTTCAGGTTCAATTGGTTTTTCAATTTAGAAGGAATGTTTTTCTTCCTATTCTTTTTTTCATTTGATATATTCTTCAACTGAATATGTTAGGGTTCAATTCCTTTTGAACCTTTTAGCACTCTGTATTCTTGTTCAAGGGTGCCAAGATTTTAGCATGTAATCCTGAAACCCTTTAAACTTGTATTAGTTTATGTATACCTAAAAGTGACATAAGACATCCTCAAAATTCAAACTTCCCCTTTCAGTGATTGGAATTGCCTGTTGTGACTAGATGGACATTTTCAGAAAATGAATTTACTTGGAGTGTAGGCCTGTCAACAAAATTTTGAAGAAACCCACTTATCAGGCTCACAAAACCCCCAGACTCACCCACCTCTCAACTCTGATTTTAAAGAATACAGTGTTTAAATAGAAATTTTGCTGTATTTTACTGACTTTTTTAAGTTGATCCATCGATTACTCGTCGTATTCAATTTCTCTTGGAAGAATGAATAATTCGGTTCATGACACTAAGATTTTGACCTTAACTTCTGTACATGTTAGATGTTCTTTTTGAAAAGAAAAAAAATTGTTAGGTGTCTATTTCCTGCCTACATTTTTGTTCATTGTGTGGCAGCACTATAACAGCACACATTGTGCACGATTCAAACATAATTGACTAATCTCTCAACGGTTTATCTGGGGATATTTAATTTGAAATTTTCAAAATATAATTCTAGGCACCCAGATCCAAGGGATGTAAACAGCATTGGCAACCTTGGTTCTTACTAAACATTGCATGGACACTTCAAAAGAAAAATCACCATATTGATTGGTTCACCTGATATTTTCCACTAGGTGTAAAAGTGAAAAATATCTTAGTAAATATGATGGTGGATTAATCAGTCTGTAGCCTGACACAGTGGTTCTCAGTCTTGGGTTACATTCCTCCCCATTTACAATTTTCATCTATTAAATTTTTCATCATTATACCAATTTTCAAATCAGGTGACAACTTTTTTCTTGAATGTGTTTCATCATTACTAGGATTGAAATATCATTAAATGTTCCAGAAAATCATTTTTGGCAGTTCAAGGCCATATTCATTCATTTTTTCCTAATGACTGTGTCCCTAACTGCCCTAGTTCTGAATGAATTTTGTTGAAAACTTTATGGAAAGGAGAGGGCAATAGGCTACGTAAGATGTCCTGAAATTTTGGAGTTGACCCATTCACAACTACCTCCGCTATGTCAAAGTTTTCTGTCTGCACAGATGTTTAGTTTTTTCAATGAAGATTTGAGATTTGATTGTAATTAGCTTAAAATGACTTGTGGCAGTTATGGACGGAATTACCAGATTATCGGTAATTTTCAGGAAAAAATGGTGTTGAACTTGAACTGCCTAAAACGATTTTTTTTAATAGAACTTCTGATAGTATTTTCATCTTAGTTTGAAATCTAAATTCTGACTATGTATATAATGCTAATGATGGGGTAAGATTCAAGGGAGATAAATCGCGTAGAGATTCCACTGTCATCTCCAAAAAAAATATTGAATATTCCTGAATTCTTCATGAAAATTAGAATTTGTATCTGTTTCTTAGCAAAATAACTGGATCACATCAGCTTGGGTCTTGATAAACTGGAAAATAATTTCCTGTCGCTTACAACCAGGATTTTGCAAACTTAACTACCACCCTCTTTGAGGGCCTATATTCCATCAGCACCCCCCCCCCATTAAATCAGAAAGGAAAATATTTAAACTCTAACAGTTCACTGAGATATATACATAGACATAAAACTTTATGCACAAGAGATATGGAGGTGTATTTTTTGCCCACCAATGTTATTCTACTGCCCTCCCCCCCTGTGTCCCCATTGAGTTTTCCAGAGCTCCCAACACTCTTCCCCGTGTCCTCTTTTGATATATAAAATGGCCAACATTTCAATCTTTTGGGTGTATTGAAATAATTCTCATTCTAACCATCCTAATGCCCTGCCACTAAATTCTCATTTCATTTATTCAATTTGGTAATGGCATGAATGAGGTTTGCAAAATAAAACAGGAAACTATCATAGATGCTATACATGAAAAAAATGTAATCAATACTAGTTATCCCCCTCCTTTTTTTTTTTTTATTTTCATTGTGAACCTCATCCAAACAATTATCTTAATTTATCATAGATTTTTTTTACTAATTTTTACTCTGCTTCATTAGTTCTGTTGCTTCTTGTTTGCATCTATCCCTGTTGACTCCTCGTAGAGCATAGGGCTGCAATCACTCCACTGCAGAATCAGTAATTAGTAGATTACAATGGGTGTGGTTGCTATCCCCATGCCCAACCCTCTTCCTTTACCTGAGCTTCAGACCAGACTGCCAAGCTTGTAGGGTTTTTCTGTAAGAGTAACTTTCTCATGAAGACTTCTATAGAGCTAAAGAACCCAATAGTCCTATTATTCACCATCAGCTGGGAGAGAAGTGGATTGATGCCTTTCCCAAAGGTATTAGTGAAAGTGAACAGCCTCGACCAAAGCTCAAACTTGGTGGGGGGGTTGCTGATTCTGATTTCTCCTACTGATAACCGTTGGACCATTCTGCATTTCTCTACTTGTTGTTACTTAGAGGTATAAAAACACAGGTTCCATTGATTCAAGTGATGTCAATAACTATTTCATAGCTTATAGTAGCCTAGTATTGAGTATTTACCAAATATGGTTTGAACTTGCATTTGCTGAACCACAGAAACAGTCGGACTAGTCTTTCAGCAATGCATTAAAATTCTAGTTTGATGATTAGAAAAAAATTTCATGATGTAACTGACATATTTCTCAATCTTTCAGTTTCACACTGTCAAGAACCACTACCATATTGTAAAATTTCCTTGCATCTGTGCAACCAACATAACATAAATTATATCATAATGTGTTCACTTGAGCTTTTAATTTAATTATTAGATACAGAAAGAATGAATAAATGTATATCTCAATTTTATGCGTAAATAGACAATGAAAATTTTTTTTTTTTTTTTCTAATTTAAAAAAAAAACAAACTTTTTTTTCATTAGCTCTCAAAACCCTGTTAGGTTTTTCAAATATTCAGTTCAACCAGTTTTTTTTATTAATAACTAAATTGCAGTTCAAACTGCGGTTTGGGAAGAACTCTTGTGGTCCATAGACTAAGGTTGCTGGTTCAAAACGTGCTGGATCATTGGAGTTTCCAGGCTGCAGAGTGTCAGATCAGATGTGCCTCCTGTTATTCATTTCACAAATGTTAGAGATGTAGGGAATGAATATTAATCCTCATTGAATAAAATTTGATGTAAGTAGTAGATCAGAAAGGAGTGACTCTTTATTTTGATTTCTTTAGAAGAGCCATTTCATCATGAACCAGGCACAAAATGGTATTAAAAAAAAATGATGAAACCACAGTTGCCTCACTCCATTTATATTTTTCATATTTGCTATGTTGGTAAAATGACAAATTAGAAGGTGAAAAGAGATTTCAAGAGAAAAACAGGTGTTACATCTCAAAAATTTTCATTGTGTGGGCATGTTCTGATGCATAATTGGAAGCATGTAAACAGCATATGGTTTCCTCTGAAACACTGCAATTTATCTGAAGAAAGTGTCTGGCAACCATTGAAATCCATTAGAACATGCCCATGTCATGATAAAGATCTTTGGAATGAAACACCTTGGTTCTCTTGAATTTTCTTTTCACTTTCCCATTTTTCATTTTACCGACCTTCAATCAAGATCACCTTGCATCCACACAATGAACACATATGCTGTGCAGAAAGGTATGCTCAAATATTTTGAAGCCATTATATTCAGCTCTGGGGAAGTTGTTTTTTTTTTTTTCTCCTCTCTCACTCTAATCTTTTTAAAGATTGCCTCTCTATAAGGAGCTCTGTTTGTCTATATGTAGATCTATCCCCACATTCAGCTGTTTTAAATCAGATTTACTTGAGACATGGTTGGAAGGATTTAGTGGATATTATCTAGCATGCAAATCAGGATTTGATCCAATTTTACTTTTTTATCTACAGAGAGGAAAAGTTTTTCTTCTAAAGATCTTGTTTCTCTTACACTGTTACTTTTACAATGGAAGCTGTTTATTATAATTGTGGATATTTATATCAAAATCAGTTGGTCACTCACTTTATTTAAAATGAATTGAATAATCAATCTCTTTGATTTTTATAACAAGGTTTATTACGATGAATGTAAATCGTTTGAATTTTTATATCCCTTGTAGAAAAAATATCTAGTTATTGAAAAGGGATATCTTCAGAAACCAGCATTGGTTCAAGAATTTGCTAAAAATTCTGGCACTTGTCATGAAAGATTCAGAAAAAAGAACTATTTAGTACTTGACATTTTCATTTTTAAAAAAAATTTTCTTTCTTGAAGGTAATAGGTGGCCCCTTTTTATTGAATTATACACCTGAGCTGAAGAATTGATCTGCCAAAACATAATTTACCACTTCAGAAATGGGAAGAGATTCAATTGTCCAAACAAAGGTTGAAATATTGATGATTTCGTTTAAAGTTACTGATAATTGATGTAGTTATTATTTGTGTTTTGAAACTTATAAAAATTATGCTTTGTATGTAGCTATTTTGACAAGAGTTGAAATGAATGAGACTAATCGATGGTTTGCCACTTCACTTATAATCATTGTGTGTGTAATAGCAAGCCTGGCTGATGGTTACTACTGATAATATAAATTTGACATTCATGGCTGGTGAATTTTTATAAGTAGAAATGGCTGTTTTCATAGCTAAAAGGTGCCCCTCCTTTGAACTCTGAAAATATCTCTGCAAAAGGCGTAAGCTTACAAAATATAAATGAGAACATTTTGAGGCTACATTCCTATTTTGCATTGTATGTTGGTGGAATTGGAGAGTTGTTCTCCCCAGTGTTATCTGTAAATAATGGATGTTCAACTCCTGAATTCCTAGAAAGTTTAATCTTCATCTCAGACATTCCAATTGCTAGAACTTTTAGCAACCTTCAGCCACATTAATTAGATATCAGGGGTAGTAGATGACCTTTGACTTTTGCCCAAATTTAAGGGCAGCCAAAACAAGGGAACTTGACACTCACTCAGTCGGAGATTTTTTGAAAAAGATTTTTTTTTTTTCTTTCCTTGATCAGCCTTTTAAGGTGATTGTTGGACATAGGCTTTCTTTGAGTGATTGAAAGACATGGGGATTGATGGTCCAGCCTGGCAGGGTATGACCCATGATATGAGCAGCACTTCCCTATGAATGGTTGTGGGGATGAGGCAATTTTTGTTTTTTGGTCTTGTGTATGATACCCCCACCCCCAATAAACTGGACCTTGTGTTGTATTTTTCCTTCCTATGTCTTCAGTATTCAATGAGTTTTTTGACCGATTGAACTCCCCCTCTTGGTGTGTGTTTTTTTGTTTTTTTTCCCCTCTCCCCTCTCCATAACATTTTGGTCTATCCATTCTATGGGCTTCTCTGAGTATGCTATCTGTTGGACAGATCTTTTTCCAATTGTTATAATTGAAAAAAAAACCAAAAAAAACAGCAACTCCAATGCTAGTAATATTGCTTAAAATGTTTTTCATTCCTTTGTTAAACAAAAAAACTCATACTGTCTCTGTTGTGCAGCTAGAACCACACCCAAATCGAAATATCTGCCGGTTCAATTTATACGGGGGGGGGGGGCTCTCTTTGTACTTGGAAAGCTCCTGTAAACGTCAACCCCCCCTCCCCACCTCCATACTTTGCCTTGTTTCTCTTTGTAAGTTGTTTATTTTGTAATTTTTATTCATCATTGGCATTAGTATTGTATTTCATATCAGAATTGTACTTGAAATTGCATGGTATGTTGAATTTGAATACATTTAGTCTACAAGTTGATGTATCTAATACTTTCCATATCCTGAGGATGTTGACTGTCTGTGTCGTTCAATTAATACACATGGAAAAAGTGATTAAACTATATGTCTGCTCACTACTTAGAATTAGGCCCATAATTTTGTTCATCATAGTTGTTGAATGAATATAGTTGAAGTGATTTTGAACTAGTATTTATACAGACTGGTAAATGCCCTTTGCTTTGCTAAAGCTGTATCTATGTTTACACAGTAGATTGAAAGGTTAACCGAAGCTATTAGCTAAAATTCTTGTATTCATTTTAGCCAAAAAACGAACTAATACACTAACCCACTCTCAACCAAATTTGTGTTCATGTCTTACCTCTTTCCTCTCTTTCTGTTTGTCACAGATGGACTGGCTACTCAGATTTTAGGGATTCTGATACAAAGGAATGGACAGATATAAAGCTCCCTCTTGAAATATATTTGAAGGCAGTACGCATCTAATTTAGATTAGGTGTTTTATTTTATTTTATATATTTCTAAAAATCTACTGACTTTTCTACTTGTGTGGAACATGAGAATTGGTCTAAAATTTAAAGTTTTATTTTTTTAAATCTATTTTTTTTTTTTTTGAATTAAAAAAGTTTAATTACCTGCAAATTGAGTTTTTACTATTATCTATTTTTTAAAAATTATTATGCTGAATGTAAACTTTTTTTTTTTTTTTTTTTTTTTTTTTCCTGGTAGTATTGGTTGGGAAAATGTCACCAAGTCAAACATGTTAAGGATTAGAATTTATATCAATTAGTGTGTTTAGTTTCATGAATAAAATACTGAGGAGGTTTGTCTGGTGGATTCCTCTGAATGGTAGTTTGGGTTGAAAGTTATTTGAGCTTTTGTATTGCCAGTGGCTGTTTAGCTCAATGATCAGAGCATCGTTACATTGAAGCAGCTACCTTATCAGTACCCTGCAGCAGCCCTATTTCCTTTGTTAGTGATGCATTAACCGTGTGATGATGGGAGATCTTTTGAAATGAGTTTCCATATAACACAATTTATAATTTATATATATATATATATATTGATAGCTGATCCTGGCCAGATTGCACAGATATTCTACTCTATGCCCATCAATTAAAATGATTTAGTAATTATCAATTTTGACAGGTATCACACTAATTTTATCAGGCTGGAACTGGATTTTTCTTTTCTCTCTCTCATGATTGTTAGAAAGAAAAGAGGAACTGTTAACGATATCAACTCTGGATGATTATTCATGACGAATTTGGTTGGGTGAATAAGACTTACTATTATCAAATAAAAATTTATGGAAATTAGATCATAACAACACTGACCCAGGAAGTGTTTTTTTTTTTTTTTTTTTTTTTTTTCCCCCTCTTTCCTTGTATAAAAGGAGAAAACCATGTAAATTCTAACAACTCATACAGCCTATTTAAAGCCTACTGGGACTAGTTTTAGACACTGGATAAAGTTGAAAGAAGTCTGTTCAAAATCAACCATTGTAAAATAGATTTATCCTCTGCATAGTGATTTACTCTGAAGTTATTTTCTTGAAAATCAGGTCTAGACTTGTACTTTTGAAACAATATTTGATGCCCTAGTGAGGAAAAATTGTTTTTCATTACTTAAAAGTGTCTCAGATTTGACCCCCCCCCCCATGTATAACTGTCAACATGACTCAAAGTTCAAAAGTGGGTGTCACAGGACATGTATATTTTAACGGATGAGGTGACCTTCAGATAAGACCAACCCTAATTCAGTTTTGATTTCATGGTTTTAGCTTATTTTATCACAATTTTTGTATCTGGCCTATGGGGTGACTCCTTCGTTCAATGTTTTTTGAGTGATTCAAAAGGTTAGATTTGATCTGCCACCGTAGGGTTCTCATAGCTCAGTTGGTTAGATCAGCTGATTTGATTGACCAGGCAAAAAGGGACATGAGATAGTCTTCCCGAGAGCCTATACTTTATTTCTGATCTCATTGCTGTAAACTGATGGCCTGAGTAAGGAGTAAATGTAGAAAATTTTCAGCCCTCTTGATCCATTGGTGCACTGTGTGTGTGTGATAGATATATAGCCAGGCAAACAGTCATTTGAAAAGAGGAGAAAGCTGTATTGACAGTTTGTAATCACTTGTCTGAAAAGTTGATAACGGTGATTGTGAACTGCAGTCTGTTGTTTTGGGATTTCATTTTTGTGTATGTCTTTTATATCCACCCTAAAATACTATGTATCTGCCATTATAGAAATAGACTGTCATAGAGGAATCGAATGTGAAAGGATCAACTTTCATTTATTTATTTCAATAATTTTTTTTTTCTCGTATGCTCATGCCCAAGACTGTCAAACTCTGTGTCAGCTTGGGATACTGACTTGATAGCACTGTGTCATACCATATAACCTTGCCTGTTCTTATTCTACTTCTAGTTTGTGAAATCATACTCCCTAATAAGTATGAGAAAATGTGGAAGAAAATCAAGCAGTAATATTGACAGAAAAGTAGTCATTTTAGGAGGGAAAAAAAAGCCTCATTATTTAACATGAAGATGATGACAGCCATTTGAAAATTGGACTAAATCTGGGCTACACTAAGACAGTTGCACTATTTTAAGTAATAAGCCTCAATATAAAGAAGTTGCATCAGTTTCTTTGACTGTACTAATTACTCCAAGAAGTCCATCTATGATCAAAATGGAATAACATGAATCGATCTTATGCAAGTTGTTGAGATGGATTGGCTGCATAAAAGGAAGTTTGCCTGTAGATGCTGTCAATATTTGTTGTCATATTTTATGTAATGATAGGAGTGAAATTTTTTCATGTATTCGTATTATAATGATTATACTCGTGACAACCAAGTTACATGAAAAATTGGTGTTATAATCATTTGTGAATATTTGACATGAACATTTCTAAGAGTCAATGTACAGCAGTATTTCAAATTTGATATAACACTGAAAATATCAAACAACATACAATTCTACCCTGATACTAAACAATACAACTCACTACCCTGATGTAGGCAATGGCAGGTTGTATTGCTGGAAACACTTGATCTTTTGGGCAGAACTTGCTCATTGGAACCAAGGACTTGCTCATTTGTGTGGAAACCAAGTTATTGAAGAATAAAAAGATGCATTTTGTCAATCATATTTAATGAAACAAGAGAGAGAATTTGCTGCTAAGGTATAATACTTATGTATTTTAGATATTACTTTGGAAGTTGAATGAAGCAATACCTTGAATTGTGTGGTTTCAGTTTGTGCTGGTTTTAATGTACAGTAAAGACATTGCTGTACAAATCAATGTAACTAAGTATGAGCTGGAAAAAAAATGAACCCTTGAACAGTGCGATTTTGGACTTGATGGAAAATTGGGAAGATTATCTGTATTAATCAACGTGTTGTAGTTGCCTTACTCCCTTCCCTATCATTTTCATGTACTAATTCTGGATAGGTTGATTAATATATATTATATTTATATTATATATATATATATATATATATATATATATATATATATATATATATATATACACACACACACATAAAGAAAAAAATTATGTAAATAGGCATCTATACCAAACCCTTATTGAACTTTTGATAAAGATAGAATGCTAACTGTCCCTACTTGAGATTGAACTTGGCTTGCTGATTTCATTCTCTGTACTGCAACCATTCTGCCACCCCTCTTTGGTTTAGTTCTGTTCAACATTATTTTGCTCTGCCTACATCGTTTGAGACGTAGATGTAGTACCCCATGTCTTTCCAATGAAAAAGTTGTCTATGAATTTCAGTTGAATTTTGTAGAAGTGTTGGATGTGGGCCATGGAATGAGGAAAAAATCATGAAATTATTTAGAGGTGGATCTAGTAATTAGGTTTCGAATGAGTGACTATCCCCCATATTGTTCATGCGTTACCCCCAATCCCATATTGTTCATGTCTACCCATATATTTTCAAAAAGCAGACCCCGGAATTTGTTTTTGATTGATGAAGTATACAGCATTAGCAGGGGTATGCGCTCTCTGAGTGTTTTTTAGTTTACCCAAGTTTTTTTTTTTTTTTTTTCCCCTCCTTTTTTTCATGCAACCTCTATACTGTCACTACATCTGCCAGAGTTAGTTGATTTCATGAATGCCTACTTGTTTTCTGACTGTTTTAAGTATTCACATTTAGAGTTTGAAAGATTTTAATCAGAATGTATAAGACCTCAATTACTTATTAGCTAAAACTTTTTTATCGACTCTTTAATACCTTGAATTAATGGGAGTGTCTTTTGTAATAATATGAAGCTTTTGGTTGTGGTGAATTTACTTGCCAAACACTGTTTCAAAACTCGTTCTTTTCATGAAATTTTTCAAAACTTCAAATACTTGTTGAAATTTGTCAGGCATTTTGCTATTTTCAAGCTTTCAAGTTGAAAAAAAATATTACTAATGAACTGATTGTGACATATCCTCAAACTAAATGTGATCAAAATACTTTTTTATTTGAAGATCGTGTGTGTGTGTTTTGTTGACAATTTCAAAGAAATTAACTCTCTATTCTATTTTGGGGGTTGTTGTATTTATATATGATTCATTTTTTAAAAATTTCATAATTCCATTACTGTAATGAATGAATGTCTACATACCATATATGCCAGACTGTAAGATGAGTGATTTACAATAGTATTTTGAACTTCTGTACACTGCAACTCATCCAAGCTCAAGTGTTTGTATTGAATGAGCTTAGATAAGCATCCCCATATTCATAATACGAACACTGGCTGTGGTGTTATGTATGCATAGATTTTTTTTCAAAATTCAATTAGAATTTAAAAAAAAATTTTCCATTTATGAAATGATGGAAATAGGAACATTCCATCCTAACATACTGGCATATATGGTAGTTTTGGGGCATTTGATATTGATAATTCTGATGTTAATGCAGAGGAATTTATAAGACATCTTTTTTTAAATTTCATTTTATTTTATTTGTTTTTTTGTTTTTTTTTTATTCCTATAGACTCCTTGTGGAGCATAGGGCAGCAACCACACCACGCCAGCGGACAATCGCCGGGGTGATGCTGCTGCAGTTTCTGTTGCAAGTAGGTTTTTATGGGTGGAGTTGCTAGCCCCGCACCCTACCTTCATCCTTTACTCAGGCTTGAGTTGGACTGCCTCACAAGGCTAAAGAGCTCCAACTGCCCAGCTTTTTACCTATAGCTGGGGGTAGAAGTGAATTCATTCCTTTCCCAAGAGCATTAGTGCAAAGTGAATGCAAGTAGCCTTGATTGAAATTCTCTGTTCATTGATTTAACTTTCTTTGCTAGTAACTGTTATGCCACCCCACACCTCCAATTCATAAAACGATCTTGTCTGATTTTGTTAGCTGGTGTGTATTGGTCATTTGTCTATGGTATAATAAGACTATTTTTGTTTGTCTATGTGTTCATTTATTCAATGCGTTGACCATGTATCTTCCGGCCTCTTTTTGTTACAGAATGTGGAGTAACTTCCTGAAATGCATGCTCTCATTCTACTTAACATGTTATTTCCATGTTTGTTTTTTTTTTTTTTTTTTTTTTTTTCCCCCTTCATTTTGAAAGATTTTACATCTGCTTAAAAGTGTTTCATCTACTCTTTACATACCTTAAAGATTATGATGAATATATATAAAATGTGGATAGCAGTATAGGTATTCATCTACCTCTCCCACAAGGGTAGAGAATGATGCAAAGCAGAGTTCAGAGTGAGGACTCGCACGTGGGGAAAGAACAAAAATTGCTCTGTCCCCACAAACAGTGTGAGACAGTTTTCAGGCTGACCGAAGACCCTCCCCTTTCACTGAAATGAGGTGGTGCTGTTCAGGGTCAACTGACTTCCGAAACAGGGTCATTATATACTTATTTTGTGGCCACAGAATGAAAAGATGTATCTGTAATTGTGGTTTACTTAGTTGAAGATTTTGGTCATGTCAACTTCCCGTAGTTTTTTTTCATGGAACACAGAAAAAGTATTTTAGATATTTTAGGAAGACTGGCCTGGGGATACGCAAAAAAAATTCTGTGTGAAATCACTTCATGCTATTTATATTCATTGCTGTGGGACAGTCTTCCCATTTTCATCCAAATTTGAACAAATAATATTTTACTTATTGAAAGTGAAATAAATTTATTGAACTACAAAGCAAACAATTCATTTCAATGCAAAGTTTTTTGCCGTCTCACGGTTATGAATCGGAATATGATTGAATCAAACCCCCCCCCCCTTTCTGTGGTACTAGTGGGATTCAGTCAAAGATTTAGTTTATCTCCCAGTCCATCTTTTCACAAAGTACCTTACACTAATTCTGGTTATTAAACATTAGGTCATAAATAATTTTCTGTATCAATCAGCAATTTTTCAAGTGAGTTAGATATGTAACATATAATGGCTCTTGAAAGTGACCATTGACTTGGTTTTTAACATTTTGAGGGTGGGGGAGATTTCTTTTCTTTCAGATGAAGCATTATAAACCATTGATCTTTACTCCAATTTTTTTAGTTGCATTTCATCACAACTCAACTCAGGTTGTTGAATTATGGCAGCTAGTAAACAGCATGAACTTGAAATGTAAAAAGAAAACCCGAGTGAGATTCAAGCTAAACAGGCTTTGGAAGTCAGACCATAGATGCATTAGTCTTAATTTTGATGTCTCTAGAAGTATGTTTCTTCCAAATCTGCCATCTTCTAAAAACCCTTTCCTCTTGAAGAACTTTCATTCAACATTAATGCCATTGTAAAATAGACAATTGCTGCTAAGGATGTTAGCACATCTGAGAATTAGGATGAAAAAAAGGTTATCAAAATTAATTAAAATGATTCAGAAATCAAAATGGCTAATATTGGACAAAGAGCATCTGAAATTGAGAAACTGAGATAGAAATTTTACATTCCAAGAAGCATTGAAAGTAGCCATGTATTCAGATATTTAGAGGGCTTTCTAGAATTGAATTATTGGACTTTCTGGCTTTTTAGACAGGATGTTGGATACAAAGAATAGAATGTTCAACTAATTGATGTCTGTTTTTCCCCAAAATATTTTTTTTTCAACTCTGTCCTAGGAAAGACTACCAGTATGACCGGTGTTGCTCAGGCTGGAAAGTAAGTCCGAAAGGCCTAAACTTGTTCTTAATGAAGGCATATTTTACATATTAAAGCACTATTGGATTCTTGTTTGAAGTTATTTTGCGTGCCAGAAGAAATGAAATAGCTTTCAATTACATATATAATGGTCATCTGTCTCCTGCATCCTTCAAGTTAGCGCAATTTAGGGGTACCTAAATTCAATACCTTTGGTTACGAGGCATATTTAGAAAATGATGATGAACAAACTTTATCAAATATATATATTTTTTTTTTACCAATAGATAGAAATGAATTGATTATTATTGGGTGAGTGTGATTACAGACCCCGCACTATTATTGAGTTGCAAATCACCCAGATATTTTTTACGTTTTTGATTTATACATTTTAGGGTTATCTCAAATTGATACCTCTGGTTACCATGCATAGTTTTTGAGATGAACATATCCACATGCAAATATATTCTCTTACACACACACACACACACACATATATTAATATATTAATTATGAATTCCACATCATATTAATCTGAAAAATCTTCACTCCAATAGTGCTTAATACCTGCAATAGAGACAATGTGGAAATTTTATTGGGCTTGTTCAGTGTACAATGTTAGTTTATTGTAAGATGGTCCCTCAGTTTGTGTCCAGCTGTGTCAATGCTGCTTTTTTTTTTTTTTTTTGTTCCATCCCTTTTTATTCTAATTCAGACTTGAATGATTACTGTCCAACAAAAGGCTATGATCATCATCATCAGTCTTTTAACATCCGTCGTTGGACATGAGCCTTCCCCAAGATCTGCCACATTTCTCTGTTGTGGGTGTTGCGGAGCCAGTATTTATTAAATTTGTCTAGTCCATCTCACCATCTTGTATTTTGTCAGCCTGGGTATCCATGTTGTGAGTCGCGATGTCAATCAATTGTCTGCCATTTGAGTTTTCTAATAGATTCTATGATGTCTCCGACTCCTATTTTCTTCCTGATGTACTGTGCTGTCTTGCGATCTCTCCACGTGAGGTTGAGCATGATTCTCTCATGTGTGCGTTGCACGCTCCTCAGTTTGCGAGTCTGTCTCTTGGTTAGGTTCCATGTTTCAGCTAGATATGTTACTATCAGAAGGATACATTGGTTGTATACTTTTTTTAGGATTATTGGGATCATCTTGTTTTTGAAGGTTGAGCTTGCTCTGCCATAGGCTTGCCATCCTAGGGTGATTCTTTGCTTGATCTCTTCTTCTTTTATTGCTTTCATAGAGATTCATTGTCCTAGGTAGATATAGTGGTCTACTTTCCCCAGTTTTGCATCTTTGATTTTGACAGTTATGTTGTTTTTCTCTGTGTGATTGTTGCACATGACTTCTGTTTTACTGAAGTTCATGTGTAGGCTGACTTTTGATTTCTTCGTTTAGTTCATCTAGCTTTAGTTAGAGGTTGTGTAGGTTCTCTGCGAAAAGGACAATGTCATCTGCAGATCTAAGGTTGCTCAGATATTTATTGTCCATTTTGATTCCTCTATTCTCCCAGTCTAGGCTTCAGAAGATCATCTTGAGGCAGGTTGTAAAGATTTTGGGTGAGCTGGTATCACCTTGTCTTACTCCTTTTTGGAGTTGGAAGGGTTCAGTTTCTTTATGTAGCCTGATAGAAGGGTTGTTGTGATTGTATATATGTTGCAGTATTTTGATGCATACAGGGTCTACACCTTGTAGAGTGATAGCCTTCTTGACCATGGGAATTTCTCCAGAGTCAAATGCCTTCTTGAAATCTATAAATGCTACAGTATATTCTGCTGTAGAAGTATCTTATTCATTTGTCACTCCTTTTTCCAATTTTTGATTGATCAACCCCAACTAGTTCATTTTGTATCATAGATTTGTTAAGATAAATCCATTAATTGATGTAAAATCATACCCTTTATGTTTACAAAATTTTTATTTTATATTTTCAGTCAAAGGCAAGGGTTGTGTGCGGAACTACCATGTCCAATACTTCTATGATGAACCTGAGCGAGCATGGGTGAGTGAAAATGCCACACTGGGATTTGAAGGGAAAGACAAGTTCTTCAAATATGTAGAAGACATGCTAGAGAGAGCCCCAGCAAAACAAAGATCCCAAATTTCCCAGAAGTATGGGGTCAGTAAGCATAAACGTCCTGTGTGGGACCGCGCTGTGCGATTGGCTGAGGCAGCCCTGCCCTTATCACATGTTGAGCGGAAAATGCGCTACATAACAAATACCAACAAACAAACGGAGAACGACAAAGCTGAGGAGAAGCCGTCACAGCAGCCCAGCACAGAAGAACATGTGAAATCGGGTGAAATTTCCAAAATGGCTTTGAAGGTTGCTTCTAAAACCCCGAAGCAAAAAACTGAGAACAATAAAGTTAAAAGTGACTCGTGTCCGAATGATAGTCTGTCGGTACTGAACGGAACTCTAGCTAAGAAGCGCAACTCCTCTGCTGGCCCTCTGAATAATGACTCTGTTGTAAACAATTCATCTCCTCAGCGAAAAAAGCAAAAAATGTCTTCCGGTGGCGCTGATCCGAGCTCCACCGGCGTCGTAGCACCGAAATCGGGGAAAGATGACGGTTCTTTTGATATGTTTTGTCAGAAACATAGGGAAGGTGTTCTATCAGAGCACCCAGACTTTGATGAGCAAATGGTAATTGAATATCTCAGGCAGCAGTGGAGTATGATGAGTCAGAAGCAGAAAGCTCGTTACAAGTCTAAGTTTGGTGGTGGAGGAGGAGGAGAAGGTAGCGTTACAAGCAGAGCTACAGCATCAGGTAAATGAATTTTAACTGTTTGTATTGAAGCAGTTGAAAGAAACGCGGCCTGGCGGAAGCGAAAGCTGTATTTTCAAAAAGAGCGGGTTAATTATACAAAAAAAGAAAAAGAAAATAGGCAGTCTTTTTTATATAAAGGAAGAAAGAAGGGAACACTAGTTTTTACTCTCCAGCACTACTTTAACCTGATGGTCTCTTTGATATGCGTATTACTAATGCCAGAAGTGAGCACATGGATTCTCTTCCCTTTGTGCATTTATAGCAATACCTTGAATAGTACGGTTTTATCATAGCAGGGTGGAGATATCATAGTGGAAACTGAGTGGAGGGGGGCACTTTGAATTATGGGACTTTGAACCACGCAGACAAATTTTTGCACAAATTCATTGCACTATTCAAGGTGGTGCTTTTTGAATTTTTTCCGGGGTTGGGGGGGGGGGGGTTGATTTTGAAACTTATTGCGAAAATTTTAAAGATCTTTGATCTTAAGATTTGACATTTTGAAAATGAAAATATTTTAGAACTATTACTCCACAAAAGTAATTGAAAGAAACAAATAATTGTGAGAATTCATAAAAATACTCAGAACGAGGGGAAGAGAATTCATTTGCCCACTGGTGCTGGTAGTATGTATGTCAAGGCAGACTGCAGGATCAAAATAGTGCCTTATTTTCCTATAGTTTCCCTCTCTTTTTTTCTTTTCCTATTTGTCTTTTTCTTTCCTCAAACAAATATTTTTTGCTAAATTTTAGACTGCATTTTGGTCGTTGTTGAAAATTTGAGAAATTCCTACAGCAGGATAAAAAAATGGGAATCCCATCTGGGGGAAAATGATTGGGGAACAAAGGTGTCCCTAGATATAGAATTAGGGGGAGCATTTTTATTTTATTTTTTATTTCATTTTTATTTATTTATTTTTTAAGCAATTTTACACTTCATCTTCTTTTTTTTTTTTTTTTCTTTTTTTTTTTCATTTCACTCCCCCCACAAAGCCTTATTTCTATAACATATTTTTCTTTTCTTTCTTGAAAGATTTTTTTCTTTCCCCTCACATCAACTAGACTTTAATTCCGTAAATGTTGTCGAGGGTGTTTAAAACTGGAGAAACACAGCCTGATTTGGGCGGACTAGCTGCCTTTGAACTTTGAACTTTTCACTGCGGGCTGTTCCAGAGATGAATGGTTAAAAGTAATCGAGATTGACGTGCGGAGAGAAGGCTCCAGTTTTCACCACAAACAAACAAACAGACAAACCAACAAAAAAAAAGCTTACTTTCATCTACTTACTAACAATTTTCTAAACAAAATAAACCGTAATTATTAAAAAGAAATTGATTTAGAAAAAAACAAAAAAAACAAATACTACCTCTGTCACATAATTGTTACATTTGCATGTACCGTTTTCAGCGGATAAGGCGACCTTCAGATAAGTTGAGACCCCAATTTCAGTCTGGATTTCATGGTTTTAGCTCACTGTTGAGTCACTGTTTTTATATCTGGCCTATTAGATGACCCATTTTGGGGAGTGTTTTCGGGGTGATTCAAGTGTCGTCTTATCCACTGAAATATACAGTATTTTTCTCGCCCTAAATGTTACAACTATCACGAGACTGAGGTAGTATAAATTGGGGAAAAAGAAAAAAAAAAAAGTCAAAACTTTTCAAGAATTGGCTGAAATGATTCAGAATTACTTAAATAGTCCCATATATATTTGCTCATAATTTTGGGTCTGCTGAACCACTGATGAAATTTTCTTGGAAAAATGCATTTGGAGCCCTGGGAAGGGAATGAGCAAGAAAGCATTCTTTTCTTTCTATTCATTTTCAATATAAGGCACACTTAATTACTAAATCAGTTTTCATTAGTTGACATTTTAAGAATTTCTTTCTAGATTAATATTCATTCATCTATTACAGTATTATTAATATATGTATGTGTGGGTGTATGTATATAATATACTTTATATATATATATATATATATATATATATATATATATATATATGCACACACGCACACAGGGAGCTGCTTATTGTGATCTCTCTAGGACGTTATTGTAGAGAACAGTAATCAGCTAATAACATCAAGTGGAAGAGCATAGAGCCACTAAGTGTGATCACTTCAAATAAAGTGTTTGGGACTGACTGATTTTGATATTGGTAACCGATTGATCACATTATCTGTGATTATAATGAGCAGCTCTCTGTATTTTATACTCACTCTCTGTATGTCTCTCTCTGTCTCTCACGCGCGCACACACACATACATATACACACTTGCTAAGAGGTTTGCATTCCTGTATTTTCAAATCCTCGACAAGTTATTTAATTTCTTTTTCTTTTTTTTTTTTCTTTTTTTTTTTCCTTTCTCCCCTCCCCTTTTTTTCCCCGTCCTCATCCATCTGATTTGGTTTCTAAGTTAGTTTAAAAAACCTTTGTTTCTAGTTAGGAGGTTTTTTTTTTTTAATCTCTCTTTTTTTTTCCCCCCCTCTCCTTCACTTAAACTTGACTTGATCGCAGTGTTGCCAGAATTAAACATGAGTATTGTTTTTAATACTCATTATCCCCTTCACCAACTCCTGCCACCACCTTCATTTCTGGAATAGCCCTGGTTTGTGTATATTGGTTACATGTTTTTATCCTTGTACTTAAAAAAAAAACAAAAAAATTTTTGGAAAAAAAAAATGTTGTAATTTGATATCACCTCATAAGCTCATGTACCCATAGAAAATAAACAGTAGTTATCATTGAAAAGTGATGTTACTGAGTACTGTTATGAACTTCTTGTATTTTTCTTTTTTCTTTTTTTTTTCTTTTTTTTTTTTTTCCCTTTTGTGTGTGTGATCTGTGGCATGTTCTCCATTAATACGTGTGTAATTATGGCATGCTAATTCTCCAGCTGGGTCTCCAGATTTAAACACAACTCGTTTAGTTTGATTGACGATTGGGGTTTATTTTACTTTCCACATTGTAAATTGGAGGTAATGGTAATCCCCGTTTGTATGGATGTAAAATATGGCATCATATTTTACATCCGTAAGATCAAGGATTACCATTACTTTGAAATCGCCATATGGAAAGTAACATGAACCGACAATTTGGTACTATCAGATTTGTGTGGTCCACTTGGGACTGCGGCTTTTCCAGCTTTTGGAGTGTAGTATTTGTTCTTCTTGCTGCACCAAATCATGTGACATAGTTGACTTGAATTATGAATGTCAAGATTGTATTTGAAGGAATTTTTCTTTTCTTAAATTTTAATTCGATTTGAAATATTTGGCTAAATTACTAAAAAAAAATTGAAATGTTCTTCAAAAAATCATTATGTTGCTATAAAAAAAAATTTCACAATTGATCTGACATCAAAAGATTTTGATATAATGGCCAAATATTTATTTTTACTGGGAAGTTAATGCATCTGGGTCAAATATGTGACCATGTATCCCATGATTCAGTTATGTCATCATTTGTTTTGGTGACATCAGGAAAACAGATACTTCAAAAGTCAGAGCAGCTGCGTTCCAAAATGGACCACAGGAATGCGATAATACTGACAATTGATTTGGCAAGTATATATTGATGGCATTATTCACTTTCAACTCTTTCATTTCATCATATTGACTTTGGCTTCTGGTGGTATGCAGCAGATTCACGGGCAAGTCCTTCTGCAGGGTCTGCAACATAATGGGCATCAGAAGTTGCTACAAGGTGACTCTTGTTTAGGAGAGGGGCTGTTGTCGGGGGGAACGCTACTTGGAAATAAACCAGGGCCTGATCAACCTGGGTTAGGTTGCTTTTGCGAGGGTCTGATTTTGAAAGACCTCTTAGCAAACCTCATCTGATGATAGTGTCCAGATGCATTATAAGCTGATGGATTTGAAAAAGAAGAATGAATGAAAATATTAAAGAAAAATGAAAAATTAAAATTGATAAATCAATAAAAATGGGAAGTTAGATATCACCCTTTAAAAACTTATTAGGTGCTTAATGCCTTAATTGAAATGTCCCAGTAGACTTCTAAAAGAGATCTATGGGGAATATATATCCCAGCAGTTGTATAAATCTTGGGATATACATGTCCTGGAAGTCTCAATGTATTTCACCAAAAGCCAGATTCTACATAATCCACACAACATGCCAGTGAAGCTCAACAGTGCAGTTGCTGTTGAACCGAATTGACCAATTTTCAGTCTTGGATTTTCAAATTGGTAGCCATTTTGGGTAAGTTCAGCTTCTTATTAAGTGTTACTTACATACAGTATATACTAGTTTAATATTTGACTTTTTGAGACCAGATTTTAAACCCATAATTGAAGTGTTGAAAGTTACGCAAGGTATACTGATGAAGTGGTGAAAATTTCCAGTTTAGGCTTTCAAAGCATACCTTGTGTAATGTTCGGCCCCCTCATTATTACAGGGTGTCTCAAAAAAAAAAAAAATCCAACATTTAAAAGGGAAATAATTATTAGAAACTTTTGAGTTGCCTCCTTCAAAATCAGTTGGCTGTATTCTAAGCTAAGCATATCAGCTGACTGTTAATCTTAGGGACGCAAAGTTTCTACTGAAGAAATACCTCCCTTTTTAAAAGTTGCATTTGAAAAAATAAAAAAAAATTTTTTTTCCTTTTTCTCCAGACGTCCTATAGGTAGAAAAATTAGTCTCAAATTGTCGAACATTATACAAGTTGTACTTGGGTAAAGTGTTAATTTTCAGAGAACCACTGTCTATCACAGATAGTAAGTTTATCAAGATACTGGTTGGTTATGATACTTGAAATAAAAGAAAAGGAAAACAGCTTTCGCTCTCATTGGAAGCTAATTTAACATTCTTGTATTTTACGTTCTTTTCTAACATGATACTGAAGCTGTTACTGCTTTCTCATTTCTTTTTATTTATTGCAGGATTCTCGGTTTGCCCAGTGACGGATTATCTACACTCAGAGCCTCTAGGCCAGGAGTGTCAAATATGTGGCCCACAGGCCACACGTTGGGTTTTTTTATTTCATTTTTCTCAAAAGCTTCACACAAATACAAAAGGATAAATCCACACATTTTATATTACCTACCTGGTGTGATCGCCAATTGTTCAAAGTATGCGATTCTGATAATACAATTGTGTACTTCCATTATATTTGTTCTGCCATGGTTAATGAGTCTGACACTCCTGCTTTAGGCTGAGCTTTAATGATCCCCCCCTGCTCCACCATACATTAATTTTGAGTTTTTTTTTTGGGGGGGGGGGTGCTAATTTGGGAAACAAAATACAATTTGTGATATTTCAGATATGAAATAAATGTATGCACAAGTCTTCAAATATTGTCCCAAATTCTTGTGTACACTCAATTAAAACCATTTTTTGTTCTCAGTTGAACCACTTTTTGCCCTTGGGGCCCCTCTCCCTTCTGGATCTCTTATCTTGAGCCTACTCTGCTTGATGGTTAATCCGCCACTGGGTCTGCTAACATTTTTTTGTTTTTTGTTTTGTTATAGATTTAAGACATATACATTTCCTTTCCAATTTTATGCTTTGCTTGTGTTTTCTTCAAAGTATTTCAGCTTCTTCATTCTAAAATGTATCTAAATGTTCCTTATGCATTTAGTTTAGGAAGACAATGATGAGTTGTGATTTTGAGGAATCTCAATTCTTAATTGCATGTTGAGGAAAAATTGAAACCTGCAACTACATATTTGCTCTTCACCGAACTTTAAGTCAATTTTGATAATTATAGGTTGGGTACCTCTCATCTGAAATGCTTGGGACCAGATATGTTTCAGATTTTTGAATTTCTGAATATTTTATATTTTTGTATATGTAATGAGATATCAGTTTGACAGTCTTGTTTTTATTTATTCATTTAAAAAAATTTTTTTTTTTTTATTCAATCAGTTACTCGTAGTGTTTGCTGCCCTTGTCATTTTCAACAAGATTTTTGTACAGATGACAGAATGAGCAAAAAAAGTGCTTAATGCATGTACAACTATTTTGTCTTTCATTTTTTTATTTATTTTTTTATTTTTTTCTTCCTAAAGAGTTGAAAGTGATAATTCTAATTTTACTGTAGTTAAGATAAGTTGAATGCCTTGGAAATGGGCCTCCCATCTTGTTTTTGAATTCGACTACAAGTCAAGTCAGGATTAGATTTTTCCACTCTTAGAAAGTTTGAGTTTTGGATTAGGGGCTGTTGAACCTGCATAAGACTCACCATTTTATCTGTACTGTCAAAAATATCAGTATATATATATATATATATATATATATATATATATATATATATATATATATATATATATATATACTTGTGGATACACATTGCATTTCATATAAGTGGATAATAAAGATTTGCATTGCAGTGAGCTTGGAGAGTAGTGTTCTGTTGATCACATTTAGTAATTGGAGAAAAAAATTCATTTTATTTATTTGTTTTTTTTTTTTCTTTTTTCTTTACCCTTTTAAATTCAACATTTCTACTCTATCAGATTGCGAAATTCTATTTTACTATGTCAGTTGTGTCCCTGAGCATGTCAGGACAAATAAATACACTGTATATTATGCAATATATTGATACACTTTATATTCGCGTGTTGAAATCGTTGAACTGTAGCACTTCATACCCAGCCTCCACTTCCAACAATTATTTTCCCACCATTTCCTTCTCACAGTGCGTATATTGATATTACAGAGAAACTTTGAGATGGATGGGGAGTATTTTCTTCGGATATCTGATCATGAAAAAGGGGGCTATATTAAACAAAATTTGGGACCTTGAAATCTTGTTCAGGTTATTAGAAATTCTGATTGATGATGGTTGAAAAATTGAGGTTTGTCTGTAGTTTCTTAGTTTTTAGCAAGAGTGAGCCAGAGGTTGCATGAATGTGATGATCCTTATTATAGTCTTAATGTTTTCTCCTTCCTTCTTTGATCTTAGTCACACCCATTATGTGTTTTCGCATCCTGATGTCTTGGAAGAATGACCTACTTTGTCTTCACATGAACATTCATATGGTTCAGCTAATTTTTGGAGTTATAAACCTCATGAAACCATTAACGCATCGAATTGATGGACGCTGCCTACTAACTTTGAGCGGGTATTGTTCTGCTTGTATTGAGAATCTGGACAGGGGCAATAAATCAAACCCTTGAACAATCCTTGACTTCTGACTCCTAGCGTTTTCTAAGTTAGCTGTCAACACTCAACTTCCAATATTTTCCAACATGAAAATATTTTCTTTGTTTTTGATGTTTTAATTTCAGAGTATTGTTTTTAACCTATCGATTTCTTTGTTGGCATATATCATCATTTTACTCGCTTCTGACTTGTTCACTACTAAAGCTTTCATCAGAAAATCTTAATTAGATTGATTGTCATAGCTATTACCTAATGGAAAGCAATGTTTCTTTTAGATGTACAGTCAAGCTACCAGGATGTGAGAATTTATTTGAAGGCATGAGATGAGGTAAAACGGTCATTCTCAGTGGGGAGTGGGGTGATGAATGTCAACCTGGGGGTGTGATAGAGAAAAATAATGGATGGGATTGGGGATAGAGAAATCCTGCAACAGACTGAATTAGAATGTTTAAATAAGACTTTTAGTGTTTTGGTGATTGATGGTAAGTCCTGCATTCAACTAAGGATCATGAGGTCTATTCTTGTGACCCAATCTATTTCAGGTTGTTAGTAAAGTTACAATTAGCATACTTCGAGTTGTTGGCTTCTCCCTTCAGGTTGAGCTCAGCTTGCCAATCTAGAATGATTTTTTGATTTATTCTTTTGAAGATTATTATGTTCCACTTCAACTCTTCATCTTCAATGTTGAGCATTGTCAACGTTCGTTGCCAATGACTTTCATCGAAGTTCCATGTGAAGACCAGCTTTCTTGATTCAATTTGTCCAGCATTATTTGAAGATCATGAAGAGGTTGTAAATAATAACTGTCGTCAACAAATCTGTTTTAGCTTTTCGGCATCTATTCTGATTCTTTTATAAGTCCAATCTAAGTTTCAGAAGATCATCTCAAGGCAGGCTGTGAAGATTTTGGTTGGTATCGCCTTTTCAAGCTGTACAAAACTATGACTGCCAAATATGTAATGGCGTTGATGATGATGAATTGTTTGCTCGTTTTGTTGACTGTAACAGTAGGATTGGTCCAGTTTGTCACTCAATAAAAATTGTCATATGACCACGCCTTTTGGCTGTATGCCATGTTGGGAGTGATCAATTAAGAAATTTAAAAAGGTTTGAATTTTCACAAGATAAGTGGTGAATGTTTATTTTTTCAGCCCTCTAACTCCATTGGTGCAACTTGTACATGTGGTGCATGCATAGATAACCAGCCAGGCAAAATCACTTGTAAAATGAGGAAGCTTGTATTGTCAGTTTTGGTTGATAGTTTCTAAAAGAGATAGTGCTTGAAGAATGTAGCTGAAACTCTATCAGTATGGAAAAAAAAGACAGAATTTTCTTTCTTTGTAAGAAGGTGATATCTTAGTTATGAACAGCGATTTCTTTTTGTAATGACCTACTTTTGATTTTGTCTGTTTTGCCCATGGCCCACGTATTTATTATTATATCCTCTTACTTATAAAAGTTTTCCCTCTAAATTTCAAATATTTACTGTGCAAGTAAACTGTGTGGAAATCTGTATAGTGTTTATGTATATATTTATTTATTTCCTATGAAAATTCATTCACAAAATGAATAAATACTGAAATTTTATCAAATCCACTGGTTAGTTAATTTTTGAAATTTTGAAATCTTTGTGGACAAGACTATAGTAGCTAAATTATACAATGTCTCATGAAAGCAAGAAATCGTGATACAAAAGATTGATTTTTTTTTTTTTTTTTTTCCTCTCGAAAAAAGGTCCGAGGCCCAAATAGAGAACCTGTTACTGACTCTGGATCTAGTTGTTATGTAATGTTATGATCTATCTTCCTTTGTTAGTTTTCTTCTTCCCAATGTAATAAAAAAAATCATGTCATCATAAAAGAAGAAATCTGTGTGTGTGTGTGTGTGTGTGTGTGTAATGCAATTAATTAACAACTGGTCATTGTACTGAGTTGACATTTGCTGGATATATTAATCAGCACACTGGTAGTTTTGAGTCTTTTGGATCAGCAGATCTTGAGAAATCTAATGAAAACAAATAATAAATAACAGACTGTAGATCTTTCTTCGTAGTTCCTAAAATTACCTCTGTAGTCTCCTACCTCATGAGAATTATCTAAAATTAGATATAGAATATCCAAGTTGAACACTGGAGAGAAGTAACTAAAATACTTGAGCTATAGTTTCTAATGATGGATGAAAACTTGTTCTATGATAATTATGGCAGGTTACTCCACATATCATAAAGCCTGGCCTCTTCCAAACATGTACCTTTAGAACGGGCACTGTCTTAGTTAAATTAACTTCTATAAAAGCACTTATTTTAAAAATGAAATAAAACATTGTTTGCATGGTTAATGAGGTTAATTAGAATCACACCAAAATTTAGGCAGATTATTAGTAAAAGCATCCCCCCTCTCTAGAGATAACTCCTAATGGAGTATGCAAGTTCACCTAGGGGATATCTCCACCCTTATCACACAGCTTGGAGTGTACTCAATTAGCTGCTGAATGCACGGTGAAATTGGTCCTTGTTTAGTGTTTTCCATCCTCTTTGCTTATACCAGGATCAAACACTGTACCATCTGCGTGTGAGGTGTTAACCATTACACCATCCAAGCAGACTTGTTTGAAAAGCATAATCGTTCAAATTATTTTTCTTCATTTCTATTTCAATTTATTTGTTCTGGTACATACTCATTAATGTCCAAGTTCGCTTTGAAAGATTTTCACGACTCACAACATGGATCCCCAGAGATCACCTGCGAAACTGCATCTGTCAAAATACAAGATAGAGAGATGAACTAGACAAATCCAGAAAATACTGGCTCTGCGATGCCGATGATAAAGAAATGTGGCAGATCCTGGGAAGGTCTATGTCCAATGACAGATGTTGAAAGACTTATGATGAGGGTTTGAAAAATAGGTGGAATTGAAATATGTATTTAATGGAGGTATTAGTAATGGTTCGTAGTGTTGAATTTTGTTTTGCATTTTCTGACAGTCCCCATCTTACAAACAAGGCCATAAGCCTGTCTTTCAGTTGAATTGGTAGGTAGGTCACTACAGGTACATAAGGTTCTCATTTCGGAACAGGTATTCAAATGTTTGTCTTAGCATAAAGTATATATTTTACTTTTCTATACATATGAAACTATCCCAAACACTCCAGAACATCTTGAACATCATCATTATCTATCTTTTACTGGAAAATTTGAGTTATAATAAAAAAAAAAATGCATCTGAAAATTCACAGTACAATGTATGCAAAACAAGAAGAAAGTTTGGGAAGTTTTAGATTCTCTTATTTGCTTCTTTGCATATAGGATTGTATTTTTGTCTTGCCTGTTCATGTAGTTGACTAAGTTGATTGACTTTTGTAAGCAATGGAAAACATGGAAATCACTTTTGGAAACCTTTTACACCAGTTTGATAGAAAACTTCAACTATTGCGTACAGTATCTTGTGGCAAACCTACTATCTCAACACATTCTCTTTTACTAAATTGTTCTTGTTAGTATCCATTATGATTTATATAGCTAAGGTGTTCTTAAAATTCCGTGTTGTATTTTAGCTTTTTCTCCATGTTCTCGATTCGAGTATAGAGCTCTTGAAGTTCAGAATCTGTTTCCACCAGAAGTTCAATATGTTCTTTATTGAGCTT
>OY735239.1:17974186-18219186 GCA_963457665.1 Thysanoteuthis rhombus | reverse complement strand
GCAGATCCCACACTATTATCCTCTCCTTTTTTTTATTCTCTAATTTTCAAAAACTAACTAGCTAGTAACATGCTTTCGAGTCCCATTAGTACACAAAGAAAATTCAATAGGGAAATGTGTTTCCTGGGTTATGCTATCACATACAGACGAATAGTTGGTGAATTACAGTTGGAGGATAGTCAGATTCCTCAAGTCAGTGAATATAAAGCCAGCCCCCCCCCCCATAATTCTCATGAAAAAATTCATGGATATATTTCAATTTCTGAGGTGATTTCAATTTTTTTAAAGGATAAGAAACTTATTTACTCATTCCAATGGAAGAGTCCATTGTTTGAAATGGTTGGTAAGAGATACTCTTATCAACAAAACTTATTGTTATGTGGAAAAATCCATTGTTATTGACAAGGAAAGAAATGGGGGGCGATTGCAGTGGTCATTTATATAAATAGAAAAGTTGATACCCATAAAAAATTCATGGATACATTCAAAATTCTATTAAACGATTTTTCAAGAGAAAATAATAGGGAAATTGCTTCTGTTGAAGAGTCCTTGATTTCAAATGGCGCATAGGAGATATTATCAGCAAAATTTTACCCCTAAGTGGTTGATCATATAAATACATAAACTAAGTATATGCTGATGTCACATTATCTTTACTTGGAGATGTGATAGAGATCAAACCTATAAACAGTAGCCAGCAAAATTGGTTTTTGATTGTCAAGAACAGTGCGTCTTGATCCTCCTGTTCTTTTTCTCTCTCTCTTTCCCCCCCCCCCCATGTTATTTAGTAACATATCAAACCTTCAAGAATGGTAGATCTGGTGAGGATCGAAACCAATGATGGCCCGTTGGTTTAGCTTGCTGATCATTTTGTTACGATATGTGTCCCTATGTTTGTTGTTTCTGTTTTGTTTTTTCTTTTCATATTTGTTAACATATCAATGGTGGGAGATCTAATGAGGATTTAACCCAACAACAACAGCCAGCAAGCTAATCTTGCTGGAAGAGTCAATTGTTGCTGACAGCGAATCAAGACTGTTCATTAATAGAGTAGATATTCTCGGTAATAATAACAAATATTTCTAAAGAATGCTCTTAGATAAAAGTAAGGACCATCCTTACGGTATACCTACCCCGGCTTCACAAAAGTTTTTCCGTCATAAATAGACTTAGAAGTTCTTTGAGGTTGTGCAATTGACTTAGAGGTGAAAAGCACTTGAAGCTAAGTCACTCACTTTGCTGGTTATTTAGCCATAGATATTAGTGAAAAGATAATGCAGATCTCCATCAGAGTTCAAACTTTGCTTGCCCATTCAATTTCTGATGCTTTCTCTTTGGTGCACACCTCTCTCTCTCTCTCGTTCTTTCCCTCCCTCCTCTCTCTCTCTCTCGTTCCTTCCCTCCCTCCTCTCTCTCTCTCTCGTTCCTTCCCTCCCTCCTCTCTCTCTCTCTCGTTCCTTCCCTCCCTCCTCTCTCTCTCTCTCGTTCCTTCCCTCCCTCCTCTCTCTCTCTCTCGTTCCTTCCCTCCCTCCTCTCTCTCTCTCTCGTTCCTTCCCTCCCTCCTCTCTCTCTCTCTCGTTCCTTCCCTCCCTCCTCTCTCTCTCTCTCGTTCCTTCCCTCCCTCCTCTCTCTCTCTCTCTCGTTCCTTCCCTCCCTCCTCTTTCTCTCTCGTTCCTTCCCTCCCTCCTCTTTCTCTCTCGTTCCTTCCCTCCCTCCTCTTTCTCTCTCGTTCCTTCCCTCCCTCCTATCTCTATCTCTCGTTCCTTCCCTCCCTCCTATCTCTATCTCTCTCTCTCTCTCGTTCCTTCCCTCCCTCCTATCTCTATCTCTCTCTCTCTCGTTCCTTCCCTCCCTCCTATCTCTATCTCTCTCTCTCTCTCGTTCCTTCCCTCCCTCCTATCTCTATCTCTCTCTCTCTCGTTCCTTCCCTCCCTCCTATCTCTATCTCTCTCTCTCTCGTTCCTTCCTTCCCTCCCTCCTATCTCTCTCTTCCTCCTCTCTCCCCCTCCCCAATCCTCTTTTCTCTCGTTGTCTTTCTCCTCCTCTTTTCTTCTGTCTCTCTCAAACCCCTCCTTTTGAATTGTATCTCTGTACGCGCACACATACACAATGACGTCTAAACTAAAGCAGTAGCAGACATATCCCAGATGCATGATGATTTATCTCCCCTTGTTCTGCACTCACGCCATCTAGCTTCTCAAGAAGTGTAAACATGGAGTGTTATTCTCTTAAAAATCCGTAACATTGCCGTTAGTGCAATGTAAACACTACCTCCTCTCCACTACTGATGACATTTATTTACTAACTTGTCATGCCCCCAATCTGTGGGGCTGCTACCATTCAGTCTGTTTTATAGGAAGAGCATTTGAAGCACTTACCAAAATTTGTTGTAAAATACATCTGTTATTTGGCACCTCTCAGAGGTTGGTGCCATAATTTTGGTTCTTGTGTTTTTCAATTGAATATTCTACTGCAGGTATTTCCATTTTATGTCACACACTAGTGTACTGATGACATCAAAAAATGACATGAAGCAGGTGTAATATTGAGTTCTCACTATTATTAGGTTTCTACCATGGGTCTTTAAATATTTACCAAAATGTTTTTGTCTAATTCATTACATTTTTACAGATGATGTAAAAAATTTTACAGTTGATTCTTTGATTGATATGAGATGTTACAGACAAAAAATAAATATACTAATACACAGGGTGTATTATAGCTGATTAGTGTACCAATGATGTCAAAATTGACAGCATATATGAAATTTATATTTTGTCAAGTCCTCAAATACTGTTAGGTTTTAACATATGAGTCTTTGAATATATTTTTACCCAGTACTATAGGTCTGATCCCATGTAATATAATTATGAAAATTATTATGACATTTAACATGATGAATGAAGTCCTTTTAGTGACATATGAAAGGAAAAGGGGGCAATGAGTGAATGAATAAAAAAAAAAATATATATATATATATATATATATATATATATATATATATATATATATATATATATATATATCTCAGTATGCTGATACAAAAGTTTTCCTCATCCAGTACTAAAATGTTTTTGTCTAATTCATTATATCTTCACTGTTGGTGTTTTAATTATATAGAATATTTGGCAATAAATAAATGTACAATTACACGTGGTGTAATATTGTTGTAGATTCCCCTTCAAATCTTCCATATATGGCAGATGTATTCATTTGGAGGATAGTTTAGAAGATAGCCTGTTCAAGTGCTTATGAATGATGTCAATGGGTGATGATTGTTACAGAGGGTCAGTGGTTCTCACCAATAAATATACTTGACTTACACACCATACTAACTGCTTACTTCACTTGAATATGGGTATGCATTGGTATATATTAGGCTGTAATAAGTACATGAAAAATCATGTGCCATATCTATAGAAATCCTTTGAAAATGATGTGTAAATTATGTTACTGTATTAAAAAAATAGGCTAGAATATTTACATATTTTAAAAGATTTACCATATTTACTTGTGTATAATGCAAAAAATTTTGTATAAAAACCAAGCTTTAAGATTGGGCAGCATTAAACTGAGTGTAAAGATAATTTTGTATATATTGTCATTATTAAGAAATGGATACATAATCTGACGGAAATAATTTTGAAATGATCTCTCATTATTGCGTGGTGAATGTATCGTTTGGCCTAGACAATGTAAAAAGAAAAAATAATTGAAGAAAAAGATTAGATTTGTGCAGCACAGTATCTACATCAAATGATAGATTCACTGTGTGATAACAAATCATTTTAAATAGTTTCAAAATGATATCGCTAGTGCTCTCTCTCTCTCTCACACATATATATATATATATATATATATATATATATATATATAAACATACTGATTTTTAAAGAAGCACAGTATATATGGAACAATATTTTTCCACTGTGCGCAGTTTGAGAACCATTGCTGTAAGCACTGTTCTTTTGAAAATCTCAATTCGCCCTGATTTTAGTTCTTCTAATATTTTTTTTCATTTATCTATTGCTGTTCAAGAAATTGGTTTTGAGGATATTATTATTATATATTATTTCGAATAATTCTCAACTGGGATTCCTTATATGGAAATGGTTATAAAACCAATTTTGGAAGTAATGTTCATATATCTCTTTCTCTTATGTACACTCATCTATGTTGACCAACTTATCAGATGGCTGATTTATCATTCTCCTGACTCTTCATTTGCTTGAAAAACAAAGGAAGACATTTTGAGTAATTGAACCTACCTTTCTTATATCCTTAATATGATACGATCATATGTTTATAAGGGGGAAAGGGGATTCATTTTTATTGTCGATTGAGTATGTGAAATAAAATCAATTTTATTTCATTTTATTTCAGGTATTTGGTTTATAATAATTTAGTAATTGTATGGTTTAGTCGTGTAAAATTGTTTTTCCTTGAACGGTGTTGATAATTTTAACCTTTTGGCAAAAATTTATGAATTGAAATAGTAATGATATAATATATTTATTTTTATCTTTTCGCCCCTTTTTTTAAACATTGAGTGACTGCAGAACACCCTAACCCCAAACTTTAAAAAAGCAAGATTTGATAGTTGAAAAAAAATTTTTCTTCTAAGAATTTCAAATTTTGTTAATATATTAATCCGAACACCTGAAGTGTTGAGGTGTATGGACTATTTTCCCAAAGCTTTCTCATGCCTCTGTTGTAAGTTCACTTATATCATAACACACAACCCTGATAAAATGTTGACTTCATCCATCTGCAATAAAACCCAAGTACTCTGCAATAAACTACAAATAAAGACCTCCACTAGTGTAAGGAAAAATTCCTTTTTGGCAAGAATAGCAAATGCATGAAACAGCCTGAATGAAAAGACGGTCACATCTGAGAATATCAATATTTATTTTTTTAAAAATAACCCTTCTGATATTAGCCATATCAAATCGAACTACCAATTCTATCATTACTTTAATCACACCCAAAATAAACTGAAGCTGACTTAATGAAGCAATTGACTGCTGTTTAAAAAATGGAACCCAAATTAAAATTACAATTATAACTTACACATGAAATAAGATAGAACTGTATCTATTCTTCTTTTTCATTCTCCTCAAAGCCCTTAATTTCTTTCTAGCTTGACCTGTGGAAATCTCATAAGTGTTGACAATTAGGATATCATCATCATGGGTCTTGACAACTAAGATGTGATTCAATATATTTCAGCTTGTACTTAGTTACATTAATTTGTACTGCAATACCTTTCTACATCAAAACCAGCACTGTTGTCCAACTCGAGTTAGTTGACTTGGTTTTTGGCCTGTAACAAGAACAGCCCCTCCCTCCAAACCAAATTTAGGGGAGTAAACTCTTCATTGTTTGTCTATCCCAAACCAAACGTACAAAATTAACATTTCTCATACCAACTAAGCCATTTAGATGAGTCTTATGTATTTACTTGCTTTTCATATATATTTCACATTCCTTTGGTCCATTGAGTATGCATGCCAAATATGGATTGGAGAATCAGTCTTTTAGTGTTCTATAGAAATAGATGGAATCACTTCATTATTATTGAGGTTAGTGAATACAGACCTCATAGTCTTTTTTCTCTTACTAAGGAAGTGGCATGTGAATTTTGCATACATATACAACCTATTTGGGGCCAATAGGATCCGTTTCACGCACTGGGTAAAGTCAAAAGTTTTAAGAAAAGGAATAAGTTCAATTGAAAATCAGCCATTGCAAAATATTATACGTTGGAAAAAATTATTTCTCTGCTAATAGATAACATTTTTTGGCTTCTGGGTTCCACAGCCCTCCATCAAACAGTTTATATAACACAGAGTTTTAAGATGAGGTGATGTTTGACAGTGATCACTGTGAGTCCTAACTTGTGAATTGAAATCCAAACTAAAATTTTCTTCAAAATGACATATATGATTGGTATTCCTTTGCTCCACTTGGACATTCTGACCAGTTCCCATGCAGTGTTGCCAACTCTGAAAATACTTTTGTATTAGTTTGTTTACCTGCCAAAAAAGGCTAAGAAGCACTAAATTTAGAAAAAAAAATAAATAGATAAAACACCCCAAAATGGCCAGAAAACTCCTAAAAGATGTTTCAAAATGTTGAAAAAAAACGGGGGGGGTGCAAATGTTCAATTTAGGACTTTTTGCATTGCTAAAACAAAGAGTGTGCTGAATTCAGTGCAAAAAGTTTCCATGTACCCAGAAAATTAAGGGTCAGGATAAAATCACATTGATTCTGATAAGAGCTTTGTTTTATTGTTAGTGAACGGTTTTGGAAATATTCTTCCAGTTTCATAAGATACTGTGATTAACTCTTTGGTTGCATTTATCAGCTGTTTTGTAATGAGGTCGTTATTACCCGTTATAGCTGTCTACCCTAAGGATCGGCTAACCCTTTGAATGGTGGGTTCGATTAGAAAAGTTGGTAGGTCTTGCAGATCCAGACAAATACATAATGGAACCATATAGTACGGCACGGTTTAATGTGGAATTGCTTATCGCTCAGTTTGACCCCAATTTTCAAGACGTTAAATTTGACCCCCAAAATAATAGCTGAAAACAAAACAAGACCTCTATTGAATCGGGTTATACCAACTGAAGAGAAAATGGATTAAACATATCAGGAGTCAATAAATGAAATTAATTGTCCTTTCATCTGTTACTGAAAAGATTACTAATGTATTGTCAAACTCCTACCCTAAACACTTGCTACATATGTATCTTAGATTTGTCAAAATGTAACGTATATACTTACATAAACTTCCGTATATGATCAATCAATGTGAATTATTAAGGTTTTTATTGTGTGCAAGAAACTTGTGCTCTATTTTTTTTATACAGATGTTATTGTTCTCTAACCTAAGATGAATTAGGAAAACAATTTTTGTGAACTACATCACATATTCATTGAAGAAGTCGGACCAAATTTGTCCTGTGAACTGTAGTTTGCTGATACTTTGCCTACACCTTAGTTATACTTTCAAACCCTTGTGTATTTTGTGAGAAGTGCAAATATATCCCCAGCAGATATATGTATGTAAGGTTCGGAACTTCTGTGTTAATGACTCAAGTTATAAACTTAATATTTTGGGAAAGGATTTTCTTTTTATTATATATACCTCGGCCAATGATTTACTACTTTCTGTTATCATGAGGTAAAGAATAATAGGCTTAATTTCTAGGTGGATCCAGGAATTTTTTTTCTTCTTTGATTAAGTAAAAAAATGTTCATTTCTTCCATTTATTCATATGGATTCATCACATCAGTCTGTGCAATATTTCCAAAAAATCTAAATTGATTTGAATGACATTTTGTGAAAAGGTGGGTTATGGACAAAGGAAGAATTTAATTTTTGGGTGGATCCAATTATTTTTAGTTACCGCCCCAGCATCATAGCTGTATATGAATTTATTTTCATTCAGTTTCTAGTGACAATGACTGTGGCAGAGGTATGTGCTCTCTGAGTGATTTTTAGTTATATACTAAGTACTTATGGAAAGGTCTGCAACAAGATCTGTGTATATTACATGGTGGTCCTTACAAACTAGAACCCCTAAAACTAAGCAAAAATTTTGAAAAAAAATTTTTGTGTTGTCTGAACAAATACCTAAATCAATTTAGGACTTCGTTCTTTTGAGATTGTTTTTTTTTTTTTTTTTTTTTTTCCTCATAATTTCTGATGTATTGATTTCCTTTTGATATTTTCAGACAACGGACCGGTCAAAGGACCAGAGCCAGTCAGGGCAGCAGAGCCTGATAAGGCACTGGAACTGGTCAAAATAGCAGAGCCAGACCAGGCAGCAGGGCCAGACAGGGCAGCGGAGCAAGTCAGGGCAGCAGAGCCAGTCAAAATGGAGGTGAAACCCACTCCAAAACGGGGCCAAAATGTAAAGCGGACCCCTCGAGTGAGCAAACCTCTGGAGAGGAAAACTGACAACAAAGGCAGCAGCAGCAACAACAGCAGCATCAATGAGGGGACGTCACCACCTGAAGTGCAGGTAAAGCGATCTCCACGAGTGAGCAAGCCATCAATTAAGAAACTAGAAGCTGAAGAAGATAACAAACTCTTCACCGAATACCAGAAACAACAGTGGGTATGTCCGTTCGGCACTTGTGAGCCTAATCATAGTCACCCCTTGATTCTCTCACAAAAAACATTTGGCTGCAAATGAATATTGCATGCAATTTGTGTGTTAGTTATTGTCATGAGGGAGTGAAGAGTTCAACAAGAATAGTTGGGGTGTTATCCTTAGCTATAGAACCCTATCTGCTCTCATTTTGAGACCATATACGTTTTGATGTTAATACCCTTCACTTACTTGGCTCTCTGAACAATCATTATCATCATCATCATCATCCTAATAACTGCTGCCACTCTCGATGAGTAGAGGTGGCTCATAGGGAAGCACACTATCATGTGTCCTCCATGAATTTGTGTGTGCTTGAGAAACGGACCCGGTTGCAGGGTCTGGTGCCTTCTTGGCAAGTTCTGTTATTTGGCAGCTCAGCATAAACTGAGACGGCCACAGAACACCCTTGTTGCTGTTTACAGCACCTGGTATTCCCATCTAAGTAATGACCAAGCTTGACGTTCCTCAGTTTCAACGATTGTACAAGAACTGGAGTATTGAACGTAGTCTGGCTGTAATATGAACTATAAGCTCACTCCATTTGTCTTAATGAGGTTAGGAGAATGTTCTGATTGAAACCTAGTGAAAGGAAAAAAAATTTTAAATGAGGACGATAGGCCGAGTAATTATTAACAAATTGATAAATATCAAGATTTTAGCTTGAATTCTTCTGTTCCGGTATGTTGGCAACATCTACCGTGTATAGATTGGTTTTTTGATGACCAGATTTTCAGGCCAGAAATTATGGCTAGCCTTATACAAGGTTAATGATTTTGCAAAGTTGAACTTCAAACATACAGGGAAGAACTAGGAGCAACTTTTGGCTTCAAAATTGAAAGATATTTGATAGTTATTGCTGAAAAATAATCAATCTATAAAATATATACCAATTATTAATGAAAAGACATGAATCACCTTCAATAAATGAGTTTATGAACTTGAATTGAATAGTCTCTCATGTAGAGGAACACCTTGATTAGTGCAGTTTTTGATGAAGTGTGGTCAAAGTATTGCTGTACAAATTATTTTAACTAAGTATAAGCTGATGAAAATAAAAGATTGAATTATAGTAAGACTTGAACAGTGTGGTTTTGAACAGTACAGAAAATTTTGGAACAAATTATCCATACTAATCAAGGCGTACCTGTAATATGACATGACTTATGTGGTAATTATCCCTCAAAAACCAGAGTCAACTTATGCACTAAACAAACCATAGATCAAGGGTCAGCCTACTCACTGGATAGACTTATACACATGTATATACAGTATCTTTTAATTAGAAGAAAATTATGTAGGATTCAAATTAGTTATAGATCCGTGTTAAGTATTTTTTTTAATGTATTTTATTTATTATTGACCAAGTGATATGAATAAATTGGTAAATACTGGTGCTCTGTGTTTTGGCAACTTCCATGGATCTGCTACCATTGGATTGTGGATATGCCACTAGAGCCATTTGATTTGGTTTTCAATGGCGGTCTGAACATAATTTAGTGGTGTTTAAATGTTGAGTAACATAAAATTAAACCTGTATTTATTATTTTATGAACCTTTATAAATAATTTTTAATACCATCTATTCAAAAGCATCACTAAACAAATCATTTTCATTTGTTATAATATATTTTACATTATATAAATTATATCATTCTGCTTTTCACATTATTAGAAAAATGTAAAAAAATAGATTATCTGTAAAAATTTATTACATGATAGTCGGGGAAAAAAATTTCCCATTTTCGCCAATCTGTTTGGTTCATCAATGGCCAAGTCCCAAGGTTGCTGGGTGGAAGATATTGAACTGTATAATTACTTATATTAGCTGTAGCCCTTGGAAATTCCATGTTTAAAAAATTAATAAACAAAATAAGATGAATAAAAAAAATTGATTCAATATCTAACTCTATTGTCCTCAAAATTTGACAAAATAAAAACATTTCTTTCCGATCCCACCCAGTGTTGCTAAGTATGGTGTGTTTTAAATAGCTAAAACTGTCTTTTAAAATGACTAAAACTCAGCTAGATTTTTCCATTTCCAGCTAACTTACACACTTTTAAAGGAAATTTAACAAATAGAAATCCAGAACAAATCACTAATAAAGAAAATATTGATAATTCACTTTTTTACTTATCACATTTATCATAGATTTTTCTGATTAGGAAAAAGAGTGGCCAGATCTAGCCAAAAAATGTTTTATTAGGCAACTCTGATCCTATACTTTTCTCCTTCTCTCCTTTCATCTTTGCTTTGCAAGCAGCTGGCAAGCACTCCTTTTTTTTTTTGCTCCTCTCTTACAAAAGTACCCAACAAACATGACATTTTATAAAAGAGTGACGGTTACACATAGTAAGGGATACATTAGCTTTTTTTTTTTTTTCTTTTTTTCTTTCTTTTTTCTTTTCTTTCTAGGAAAATTTAGGCAATAGGGGCTAAAAAACACCTTGAAAAAACAACAGCCAGTTATAATTGAAGTATATTTTAAAATGATGCCTTACTTTTCAACTTATACAACACATCAGTTTAATTTGACTACAGATCTCACATGCATTGTTTTATTTTCTATATTTGATGATATTCAAAGCAGATTCTGTTCCTGGAATGGTTTCCAAACCCTTCTATGTACCCTCGTTGATTTTTGATTAGCACTCCTTTCATCTTAATTATAGTTGCTTTTGATTGCAACTGTGACAATGAGTAGACAATGCGGATCGAAAATGAAGAATAACTGACGTTAGTTGCAATAAAAAAGCAACTAAAATACAGATAAAGGAAAATATTAGAAATTAGAAATGGCTGACAATGTTTCCTTTGATAAAAAATTGGGATAATATTACCAAACTATAACTAGTGTATATAAAAACAATAGGTATAGTTCCAAATATTAGGAGGAAGGATCAAGTAAAGGATAGAATTGATCTTTTGACTCCTGTAAGAGATCATGGAGCTCAGTTGGTAGAGCAGTGCCATACATAGGCAGCTTTCAAAGATGAAAGGGACGTAAGTTCTAGTTCCACTTGGATGTTATTCTTTACTTCCGACATGGGTTGTTTACTTATTGCCATAGACTGATAATCTAAGTAAATTGCAAGTAAAATGCAAAAATGATAATGGAAAATTGATCGGTAATATATTACTACTACCTCTAGTGTATATGAAAGCAATAACAAATATTAAGCTGAATCCTTGGGGAAAGCTTATGTGTGCAGATATAGAAGCAAATATAACATGCACTGTATTTGATCAATGTCCCTAGGTCAGTTTAAAGTTAGCTGGTCATGATTCCTTGGGCATCGGAACTTATAAATATTTATAAACAAAACCATTGTCAGCATCCGGTATACTGGCCACCCATGTTCACTGAGTTAGTAGTTCCCTCTCCTCCCAATTGCTTTATTTTGTTTTGTTTTGTTTTGTTTTTTTGTATATTTCGAAGTACCTCTGCTCGTTAAATGTGCCAATCAGTTTTCTTATATTGCTTCTGCCTTTTTCAATTTTTTGCTTTTACTACAAAAGCAGTGTTTTTTTGTTGTTGTCATCGTTGCTCTGATTTTCTTCTTGCAAGCTAATAAGCTTGCCTGTTGCTATAAGATTGAATTTTGACTTTGATTTTCCTACCTAACGTTCTGAGATAGGATTGCCTTGTTTTTGGTCCATAACATGCAAATGGCTGAATGCAAAAATTTTGAATAAAAGTAATTATTTTATTTTTTTTCATCAGATAAAATACTGTAAATCAATTGTATTGTTTAAAAAAAAATGATACCACTATTATTCTATTTTTTGTTGCTACTTTATGGTGACAGCCTGGGTATAAAAGTTGTAATTATAAAAACTAAAATGCAACTGAAAAATTAAGATGCAGATGGTTGATAGTGTATATATATATATATATATATATATATATATATATATATATCAATAATAGTTGTTTATAAAATATAGCAATACTAAAGTACCCATCAAAAATAAGAATCCATTGAAAAATACTACTGTAACAAAGTAAAAATGGCCAACAATCAAAGATTGGCCTTATCAAAAATTTTTATGCCAAATCCTCTTTTTAAAAAGCCAGAATCGTCAAATTTGGCTGTATGGCAACTCTGTTTGGTGAGAACATCATGTTCTGGCTGTAGCTCCAAATTTAAAGAATCTTGTTAATTCTTTTTAAACTCCTGGAACATATACATCCCAACTTTTCTCTTGAGTGCTTGGAAAATACATCCTGTTGATCTTTTTCAGAAGTCTCTAGGTGATGCTGAAAAATTTCTCTCACCTATAAATTGCTTCTTAGTTTTATGCCATTTTGGCTTACAAAAGGCTCTATAAGAATGCTCTACCTTCAGATACTAGGGTTGGGCGAGCTGTAATTCTTGGTTACAATGGATTACTTTTTTTTTTACCTTCGTAATGCCGAGAGATACATGACTAACTTAGCGGGAAAAATTGCTTGAATTCACCCATCTTTATCGTTCAATCTTTTTTAGTATGGGATATGGCTTAGTGTTTGTACTAATATTATTTGAAAGTGCCCCCCCCCCTCAATTTTACCTCTGTAAATTAATGGTAATTGCTTCACTTTATGCTATGTGAGCTTTACTTCAGTGTGGAGGAGTGAACCTATTCTTTTTCATGTACTTGATTGGATTCTTAATCACTAAGGAAGATTTCACAATTTTTTTCCTTATGCCATTGGTATACATTACTGGCTTTGTCAATCTAAAATGGAAGAGGAAAAAAAACAATGAAGTCTATTCTGACTTACAAAAAATTTACTGAGATTCAAATATTTTTTTAGATGTGTTAGCATCTATAGCAATGATCACTGACTGACAAACCAACATATCAAATGCTTCATACCATCTCCATGAAGCATTCTCTCCCTTTCCTGTTAATCTGATGTCACTCAAGTGACATTTTAATGTTATGTCATCAGAACATGAAATTCTATTTTATTATGTCAGAAGACAGACGCGTCAATAGCATGAATGAATTTCAATCTACTATGATACATCTCAAATGAAGGAAAGGGCTTTTGAAGGTACTAAAGATCACCCTAGCATATCTATGGTCTGACTTTCAGGTTTGTTTTTCCAGCATGGAATGCAGCTTAGTGTTTCTGTTGATATTATTTTGAATTTTTATGGCTAGTATTGTAACCAAGTGGCTTGTGTTGTGTGGTATTGTGGTTGTATTGTGCAATGGTTGATGTTTATTTCCCTCGCTGTTGTCTGTACTGTCTAATGTATTTTATTGAAGAAATGTGATTTGATTCCCAGAATCCGTCCTTAAAATGAAGATAACTGTTGTTAGCCTTGAAATCAACAAAGGATTATCTCTCCCCCCCACTCTTTTTTTTCCCCAACGTTTGCCCACTGCACACTAGTAGAATTTGAAAAAAAACAACCATTTCCATTCTAACTTTGAATGTTTCACATTTGCTCACTCTGGAAATGACGCATAATTAAATTTATTCGGAGCAGTTAAGATCTGTTTTTCTTCCAAGGCGAACAGAAGTTATTTCTATTTCAAGTGTAGATTCTACCATAGTTTTTCTTCACAAAAGTTTGGTAGTTTTGCAAAAATAAATTACTCTGAAAAAAATAGAGCAAAGAGCTGCCTTAACAACCCCAAACTCATTCAATACAAATCAACAATCCTGTCAGTTTCTTTGTGGCATTCGGCAGTCTAGAAAGATTCTGTATCCATACCCACAGAGTCTTGCTTTCAGTCTTTCTACGGGCACAAACCTTGGCAAGGTTATATGGAAGACAGGCAATCACCCATACAGCCAGGGTCCTCTCTCCACACTCTGTTTTCGAAAGGGAGGACTAGAGATGAAACCACTTGGCACCATTGTCATCACAGACTGCCTAAGGGAGTCTAGTTCCTAATCTCAGAGTTGTCCTTCTCCTTGACTGTTTGCCTCCCAAGGCTAGAATGCCCAGTTGGCCTTGTGGCTTTTTACCCATTCCTGTGGGGGGAAAGAGATTGAATTATGTCTTTTCCAAACACATTAATGTTAAATGAATGTACAGCCGTATCTAGAGTTTGACCTCTGCTCACCAAATCCATGGTCTACTCTGTTAAATGTTATGCCACACACACTTCTATTCTGTTAGTAAAGGCTAAATGATGAAATGCTGTTTATGATATGCCTTTTGAATAAGGCCAAAACAATCATGGTTTTTTTGCTCTTTAGAAAGTAAATCAGTAAGTAGAAAATTAAGTGAAAGCAAAAATTTCTTGGCAATGTTTGATCTTTGGGCTGTCAGAAATGGATCTTCTGATTAGGACCGATTTTCACTAAGCAGCAGATTTTGAAATGGAGCTGACTTTTTTTTTGTGTATTTCAATAAAATGAACTACATTTCATTCATATGATCCACAGTTTTTAATGTTATAAAAAAATGATTAGAAAAATGAATTAAAATTTTAACATTTCATATTATGGTCAAAATTCATAAAATTCAAAAAATTTTAATCAAAATCTTTGAAACCCTTCTTTTAACAAAAAACATGAGAATCTCTCTATTTATTTATGCCTCTTTGGGCATCTTTAATTATATGCAATATTTACGCATCAACTTCAAAATAATTATAGAACCTGCCATCACAATCAATAATTGGTCAACTACAGCATCCAATTTTGAAGTCATGTAAAAAAAATTCAATCTATGAATAAATATAGTTAAAACAAATACTATTCAATACATCACTGGCATTTTTCATTGGAAAACATCTAAAATAGTTTGAAAAAAAATCGGAGAGATTCTTGAGAATCTAGATGTTAACCAAAATTAAGCCCCCTCCCCATCAAAAGGAACATTTTTTGAGGTGGTCTCAACAAGTACTGATGCCAAAGTCTGTAGACAAAATGTTATGACCAGGAGTGCTGGAGCACACAAACATATGCATGGATAGAACCTTTCGCTATCTTTGATGATTATGGTTGTTCAGTTCATAAAACATATTCAATGTGCATAAATACAAACATCATCTACAATTTAACATTATTCACAGATCAGAACACTTGAAAATCTTTCGGATAAATTCCAAAAATGTCCTCGTAATCTAAAAATTTCTAAACTTATTCAAATCGGTTTTAAAACTTTGTACAGTGTTACTATTTTCAACATGACTAGGTGGCTTATTCCAAAGATATATTACTGTTGTTTAAAAAAAAAAAAAAAATGTATTAGGTTCCTTTGAAAACAATCTAGAGCTTAGTGAAGATCAATCCCAATCAAACAATCTATTTTTGATGGCCGAAAGGTTAAGCCTTGCTAATAATTTATTATATTAATTTATTCAGACTGTTAATTTCAACTTGGTTCTTTACATGAACATGTTTCAGCTGTCGTACCTTACAAGCTTCATCGGGTGTCTGTTGCATTTGGTAGCTCTCTTGGAATCTCCAGTTGGAATACCCACCCCTATCCAATATCAGGGTAGACTGTTTTCATCCTGTGTTATTTACAGCTGGAGGGGGGGGTTGTACTGCACCTCCTAAGGTACAACGGCTAAAACATTGTGAATATATAACCAATGAAGATGAGGACAATTGTCCGGATAGATCTATGTATGATAACACTATGCAACGCAATTTTTGCCCCAGGGTAGTGAGTGTCATTTTCTGATCGATTATATCTAAAAAGTATAGAAGCATTCAATTATTCCCTCCAAACTTAGCTCTTGCAACAAGGACAGAGATGATATGAAATTCATTTATTTTCAAATATGCGCATTCCTAATTACTTTAAGTGAGAAAAACAATTATGTATGAATATCACTCTCCTGATCGCAAAAGCAAAGTTGGAAACAAATCATAAACATTTCCTATCCTTTCCATGAACGATCAGAAAATGAGACTCACTACCCAGGTACAAAATTCATGCTGCACAGTGTAATTCCTTGTGTCAGAAATTCAGACAAAAAGTGAACATTACTTGTCATAATGTTTGGCTTAGATGAGAAAATATTTCCATGCCGCCAACTTTTGTAGTGTTGCTTTGTGCTGCTTTCAGTTAAATTCCAAATCAAATGCAACAGTTTCTACGAAAAGCAGACGACAAGTGCCGCCAAAAATGCGATCTCAGAAATCTGCCCAGATCAAGAGTCATTTGTTGGGAACTCAGGATTCAGAATCCTCGTCCGAGCACCAGGTAAGTGACTCTGAGGCAGTCACACTTCGACAGTGCCAAATGTACTTGACTGGTCTAAGAAAAAGAGGAGAAAAAAATTTGTAAATTTGACGATACACTCTTAAATGAATTGTTTATAGAGGCATCCCCCGTTATAATGTGGGTGTTGGGGTCCAAGAAATCCAACCACGTTATATTGAGGGAGGCCTGTAAAAGCTGAACTTTTCACTAGATCAATTACTAAGAAAAACAGCTGAAGACTTGATATTTGGAAATCATGCTGTATGTCTTCAGTATAATGGTAAACAGAATTCTGAATACAGGCATCCCCCATTAGAACGTTGGTGCTGGGGCCAAAGGAAACCAACTGCATTATAACCAGGATATTTTGCGGTGATAGAGCTAGATTGATATTTTGAGGTCCACCTTCTACCTTTTGTATTGCAAACCGTGTTATAAGAGGGGAGGCCTGTATTACCATGGTGAAAATAAATATTTTGCTTGATGTAATAGATTTCATACTTTTTTTTTTTTTTTTAATGTTAAAGACCACACGATCACAATACCCAACAGCCACCTGTAGATTTTATCTCTAGATAATGAATTGCATAATTCAATTTTGCATTGAGATAGGGTTTCCTACAATTCTGAATCTGCTTGTTTCTCTCAACCTTTAGCACTTTTTTCAAGGAAGGATGCCAAGGTTTTGTGCACTTGATAACTTTGAAGGCTTGTAACTTGTGTGTGTCCATGTATGACTGTAATTTACTTGAGAATATAACATAAATATTCAAACATAGCTTGGTGAAAAAAGTTGCCTCTAGAGTGCTGAAGGTTGAGATTTCTGGTTGAGGTTAAGATTCCCACTGTGGGTCAATTTATTAGGGGCCAATCAGGATGATCCAAGAACTGGGCACTTGGTTTGACTATACTTTGGTGAATTACTATTGTGGGGCTACTATAGGTGATGGTATTCCTCTCAACCCCTCTCCTCCCCCATTGATTTTTTGCTGATGTTGTTGAATATATCTATTCTTTATGCTGCTGAGGGAGCCATAGATGGATAATTACTGGATTTAATGACATATGAGACAGAAAGCTGAGTGTTAGGAATTCAGGGAATAATCACTGTTGCTGGGTTTAGGTTATTCATGTGTTCTCATGTGTATATGTATCTATTAGCATTTCACCTATCCCTAACCGTTCATAGTTGAAACTTGAAATTTTGCACACATACCCCTCAATGTATTGGGAAAATATTAGTTGGGGGGGGGGGGTCAATATACTATGAAAGTTTATGCCAAATTGATCCCTCAGTTTGTCTTTTTTTTTTTTTTTTTTTTTTGGCTAATCTAAAATTCATGATTCCAACTATACTGGTAATATTACCACCACTGCTGCTTAATATAATGAGGTAAAGAGCTGCATATATGGGAGGTGGTGATTCATAATTTCCCTTGGAATGTTTTTAATGTTCTTTGTTGGAATGATGGAAGTCTTATTTGTTGTTCTAGCACTATATGACTTTGTTTTTGTCAAATGATTTTAAAACTTTCGTTAGTATCGAAATAAGAAATAGCATCAAAAACTGTCAAATCAAAACTTTTGACAGGTTTATTTTGGTTTTATAGTTGGTCTGGCTATGTATGTATCATATGTACAGGCCAAACCAATGGAGCTAAAGGGCTAAAAATTCAAACATTTACTCCTTATGTCTAGAAAAAACTTTTACCCTCCCACACACCCTTTTTAGAGGTTGGATTCAGTTAGCAATGGAAGTTTGTGCTGAATTGTTCATGCCTGTTTGTTCTTTTTTTTTCTTCTTTTTTTTTTGTTGAAAGTTCAGGCTTTTTTGTGATCACTGCCTAACAAAAGATGAGTGGAGCAACTTATCCACTGGTCACTCCCTCTTCTTATTGATAAACTTTAACACGACAAACTTCCAGAAGACGTTGGTTGCACAATGATCTCTATTGATTGACTAACCAGACCTGTCTCACTTGTATTTTTCATGAGTTTTCAATTCAGCTCTTTTATAATCAGACTTTGTCAAAACCCTTCCCACTCCTTTACCTTGATGGGGTACATTTTTGTCCTGTCACAAATTCTAATTTTCTCTCTCTCACTCCCCTTGAGAAACTCTTCTATATCTGAGTGATTCAGGCTGACTGGCTAGGCACGAACAGGCCGCACCAAGAGAGATAGAGGACTGAGAATTTGGACATTCATTCTTGTATAGAAAAGATGGTGCCCCCACCCATGAGTTGTTTTTTGTCTGTTTTTTCTATTCACAATGTAAGTGTATGCTAAATTGGTTCTTTAGTTTTTTCGAAAATTCAGGCTTTTTCGTGATCTCAATAAAAGGCAAGAGAAGTAACAACAGAAGAACACGTTGGTCACGAGATGGTTTCTATTGCTGCTGTTCCTTTACATGGATAAAATTTTGATTTCACCCTCTCACTTTCCCTGCATGAGTGGGGGTAGCTGCTTGTTAATTTTCTCAGTTACTTTAGTTAGATAATATTTCTTATACCAGTGTTTCCGAAAACCTTTTTTGTTTATGACCCTTGATCTAGAACTTTTTCAGCCTGGGAAGAAACTTGATTTCAGTATTTCTCAGGGGATTTGCCAACAGTCAGTTGTTCTGCTGACTGACTTATTGAAAACTTTCTTCTCTTTTGCTGGAAGGATTTTTTTTTTTTTTTTGTCGTCTTGAAAAGGCTTTTGACTGACTGTTGGTGAAACATTGAGAAACATCTGGATATGGATCTCAATGTTACTGAAGTTCTATCCTATATATTTGACAATTTCACTTTAATTTAGTAATTGAGGATAAATATTGGACAAGATTAGATGAGACAAGTCAGAAGTTTCCATGCATTTATCAATGCTTTCACAACTATTTTCCTTTTCCAGGGACTAAAGAATGTTTTATATTTCAATTTGTGATGTTAATATACTTGGACTACTTCTCTTTTTTTTCTTTTTTCTTTTTCCATGTCTAACATTCTTTTCACTTCTCTTTTGTCACTTTTTTCCTTCTTTCATCATTTTTAAAAAAAACAAAAAAAATTTGAAATTTTCATTTTCGGTTGTGATCAAGGGTTTGTGAACCACTTCCTCATATGCTTTAGTTGTTGAACAATGAACTCATTTTTGTCTTATTTTTGTTGTTGACCTGCTGTTTTGGCCAATCCATTTCAAGGACCTCTCCAAGTGTACTGTGTGTTAAAAGAGGTGTTCTTTCCTCCAATAATATCAAGTAAGGGTAGCAGACAGTTTTTTGTTTTTGTAAATAATCAGCAATGATTTTAACGTAGGTTGCAGATTTAACTCCTGATTAACCCTTTCAGGTAGGGAGTGAGTGCCTGTAGGTATGCTTTAAATTGCGGCCATTTTGAATGCATAAAAAGATCACATGACTATTATATTTGTATAATTTTGCCATGAATGAAATTCATACCTTATAACCTTCAAAATGATATGACTTCCCAGGGTTTCTTGGAAAATGAGAATTTGAATCCATCCATTATGTATATCGCTGTGTATGCCTTAAGAAATACCCATGCCTTAATAAGTTGGAAAAAAAAATTGTTGTTATTTCACACTATTGAGAGAAAGAATCCCTCTCATTACACAATGATAGTACACCTGGAAAAGGCTGTAAAATGGATCAGTCAAAATGTTGTGGATACAACAAAAATGAGATGTATGAAAAACTCTTTGAATGTAAATAACTCTTCTCTAAATTCTAGACGATATGCTTTAGTTGGATCATCAGAGCAGAAAGTATGCTTATTTATTGATGTCACTTGATCGGAATAATGAACAGGGTTGCTGAAGTGGGGTGTAAACTGAGCTGTATCTCAGAGAATTACCCTACATAGGCTTTGGAATAACATTGGATTGTGAGCAGGTCAGGAGGCAGTGATCTGATATCAGCCTCTTGAGGGGCAGGGATCGAGTATTGAACCTCTGTCTCTAGACTCGTCATTTTCCATTGGCTATGCTGTTATTCCAAAGTCTGTTTTGGGTAAGTCTCTTCAATGAAGCTCCCCTCTTTGGCAAAGTCTAGACCCTGATGAAAAAAGGTTTTCGTTTTTGTGAGTGCAGTGTTAATAATTTTTCTTCCAGATTGAAAATGGCAGCATTGACAACCATACCAAAGATGAGGAGGAAGAAAGGAACGTACGGCAGCAGCGGAGATCGAGAACCGTTCCGAAGGAGGAGGAGGTGGAATTGGCAGTAGAGGAGAAGAGAGAGCCGGTGGAGGAGGACGACGACGAGGGGGAGGATGAAGATGATGATGAGGAGGAGGATGAAGATGATGAGGAAGAGGATGAAGAGTATGAATTAGAAATATTCAAATTGTCTTCCAGTTGGCCTGTAAAACGGGAGAACGTGTGTCAGGTGTGTGAGAAGCCTGGAGATCTCTCGGATTGTGATGGTCCATGTCAGGGATCCTATCACTTACACTGCCTTGGAATGACATCATCACCATCTACGCCTTTTAAATGCACTCAATGCACAACAGGTGAGTGAGAATTTCAACTTCTAGATTGATTCTAGGGAATTGAAAAAGTGATTATGGTCATGATTTGTGCTTTTACTGAATTTGTGAGGTAGGCAATTGGGGGTGACCAATGAAAAAGTGTTAATTACCATAAGAAATGGTGGACACAAACTAAAGGATTGATTTAACATGAACCTACTTTGCAAATCAAATCCTCCACTGAAAACCTACTTTTGGGGAGGAATTAAAAAGAAAAGAAGAGTAAAAAAAGAAGTCATGTTCTTTCTAGACTCAAGGAGTGAATGGTTGAATTTTCAAACTTTTAGCTCCATTGGTGTGGCTTGTTCATGTAACACATTCATAGCCAGATAGATCCTCTTACAAACTGCGAGAAACATATTTTTGGTGGTAGTTTTGATTGATGGTTTTAATATATATTATGGTGAGAATTCATACCTGTATCAAGGGCTAAATTGTGAGACTGGAGTATCATTGACTGGGTACTGCTCTTATGTGTGTACTAAACAGTGGGCTACGAATAAACTTAGGGTGTTAACTTACTGTTTCTATATTGTAAAGGATAAAGAAAAAATACAAACTACAAGTTATAAAGAGGATCTACTTGTTGCTTAGCCACTCACAAAAGATCTTAGTAAGGTTGTAGAGAGTTTTGAGACCTTGATTTGATGAAAAAAAATTTTTTCTTCATGATTTGTATATCTTTGTGGATAGAGTGTCCTTGGTGCTGAGAAATATGATAATTCATAATCACTTGAGTCTTGAATTCAATGAATCGAGTTAGTCACTCAATAGAAACCATGATGTGACTGATATCTTTTGGCAGCGTGGCATGATCAATGAATGAGTCGCTCTCCTTTCCTTTTTCACTAAAAAGTTTGAATTTTCAAAGTACAAGTGGGCACAAATTAGTGACCAATTCAGCATAAACTTTCATTGTAAATTGAACCTACCACAAAAAAAAAACGTTTCTTCTGGGCATAATGAGTGAAATTTCCAGCCCTCTAGCTCCATTGGTACAGCCTCTATGTATGATACTTGAATACTTTATTGTCCAGACCAGCTTAAAAACTGGAGAAACTTATTTTGATGGTTATGGTTCAGGCCATTCTTTGAAAAAAAATTGGAACTCCTCTGCTAGTTGATTTTTTTTTTTTAATTTGCAAAAGGTATCACAGAAGTGACTGATCGGAAGTTATTCCCCTTGATTCAAACATCTAAATTTTTATCATGAATTTGAGAGTTAATTCTATTGGTGACTTGTTTAATGGCTGTAAAAAAATCTTTTTCTCATTGCAGGTTTGCATCCGTGTTTCTGTTGCAAACAAACAGGTGATGTGAAAAGGTGTAATGTGGTCCACTGTGGCAAATTCTATCACGACACCTGCGTCAGGAAGCACCCCTTAACACGTGCCGAGAACAGATCGTTTATTTGTCCTCTCCATCTCTGTGTCACTTGTACGGCTGACGCTAACAGTACAAAGAACCCCAAAGCTGCTAAAGGTAAACATTTTGATCTGCTACTTTTGACTATCAGATTATCTAATCTATCTAATATACACGATCAAATTACGAAAATTCCTGTCATGCTACTGTTAATATACCATCTAAAGTTTCAAGAAAGGTTATAAACATTCAGTTTTTTCTGACAATTGAACTCCTTGTGGGTTGTACTGTTAACTCAACATTCTGGCTGATCCATATTAACTTGGAAAGAAGACAAAAATTCTGTTTATTGTTATCACATTCGGATAGCACACCTGATGAAGGCAGAATGGATCAACTGAAACATCATATCAACAACTTAAACTACAAGGAGTCCAATCATCTCTTTGAATCCTTTTGTTAGCTTGCTAAAAAGAACAAAGTATTTAGGTTGTGATTGTTTCAAGTTTCCCAGACAGAGAAGGTAAAAGAGTAGACACTTAACTGGGTTGATCTAATAACAATGTAAGAAATGTAATGAATGACATTTGTTTTTTTCTCTTTAGCAAGACATAGAAGATGTATTTAAAATATAGAGGTTCAAGTAAATATGTATGTGTCATGGTATCTTATATATGGCAGTTAATGAAATTTATTTCACCCTAAAATGATCAACTTTTTCACCCTGATTGTGTTCATACTACCAGAATATAACTCAGGTGCGAAGTTGACACATGACTGTATGGTGAATGAAAATGTAGGTACATTTAATGTTGAGACATTTATTGGTTCGAAAATGTATACTGGAATCTAAAAAAAATTCTTTTCTCTTCTCCCATTAGGTCGTTTATGTCGCTGTTTGCGTTGTCCCACAGCCTACCATGTCGGAGACTTCTGTATTGGTGCCGGTAGTGTCAACATGGCTGGAAACAATATTATTTGCAGCAATCACTTTGTGCCACCTAAGAACAAAAAGGCTGCTACACGTATTAATGTTAGCTGGTGTTTCATTTGTAATTTAGGTGAGTTGATCACTTTGTGCCACTCCAAGAGCAGGGAAACTGCTACATGTACAGTATGTCCCATAGATCCCCCTCCCCTTCATTTATTTCTCTCTTTTTTTTTCTTTTTTTTTCTCTTTTTTTTCTCTTTTTTTTTTTTTTCTTTCTCCACCCATTTCAAGGGATGTAACATGAAAATGAGTTTCTCTTGAACTTTTTATGTAATCTAGAGGGAAGAAAAGAAATGAAAACATATCTACCTGTTTATAGTTAATTTCCTTAAGGGGACAAATATATGGGGCAACATGCATCTATGTTACCTTGTGCTTCATTTATAGTTTAGGTAAGTCTTTTTTTACTTAGTTCCTCTTATATTTCTTTTCTTTTGGCTTTCATTCTCAAATCTTAGGAAATTAGATTTGTGAATGGTATTGTGGATATGCATGTATAACCAGCGAATCGAGTTTCAGTTTTGGCCAACGTTGTTCATGGTAACATTGCACTAATGAGAGAACTGTGACTTCACTTCTCCTTCCAGCTATTAGTAAATAGCAAACGACATCCTATTTACCCAAAGCCCAGGTAAAGGAGGAGGGTTGGGTTTGGGGCAAGCAACTCTATCGCATAGAACTTTTTTGTTGAAACCTGCAGCAGCAGCATCCACCAGCGTGGAGTGGTTGTGGCCCTATGCTCCAAAGGGGTTTAGGAATTGGTTTTGAAAAAAGAAAGATGAAATAAAATTGGTGCTGTTCATCACACAATAGAAATCATCTTGTGTCCAATGTTTTTTGGCAGTATGCTATGTTGAGGGTGAATAACCCTTTTTCATATTTTTTTTTTTAATGATTGACGAATAAGTCACTTCTTTTTTTTTTTTACATTTTGTTGGGCTGAGATCACTGAGAAGACCTCTGAATTTTAATAAAGCAAGCATTAATGCTATTGGGCACAAAGTAAGGGTGTGGGGCTTCACCTATGGTGACGGCCTCACAAACTATACTAAACCAGCCGTGGTTCTGGGTTAGTAAAAGAAGGCAACAAGTCGGAATTTCGTTTATATGTTTTATATAGAATATTGATTATCAATATCTCTGGAGACAGGAAATGCCTATTCGCAGTTGAAAAGAGAGGAGGCCGATTTTCATCTAAGTCAAACTGACGACTGGTCTCTCATGTCACGAACGGTAGTCTACTGAATGGTAGCAGCGGTTGACGGTTACTAAGGGCGGCGTCTAACACGAGAGAGACTGGCCGCGATTCTCTTCTCCAAACCCAATTTTACTCTCTGCTGCTGTTACGAAAATCCCTCCTATTTAAGCCCTTGGTATCAACACTGTATTTCTTTGTAATTGACTCCCTTTCTTTCTTTTTCCTGTTATCTCGATCTTTCCAGAAAACCCCAAATATTGACCCTCATCCATCTCACGACGCAAGTCCGTCCAAGATCATAAATTAGTCTCCCCCTCTCTCAAGGACTCCGCAAATAACTTTTCTTTCATAAGCTTTACTCTTTCTCTCAAGACCCCAGACACTGGCCCTTATCTGGCCTTGTTTTTGAAACCCAGGGAAATGACAGAAGATATTAAATTGAGAAGGCACAGGTGCCCGCACTTGGAAGCATGTAATTCTCACTTCCTACAGTATCTTCAAAAAACATATTAAGCCCTTATCTGGTCATCGAATCGGGAAGAAAACCTCCAAAAGCATCTGTCTTTTGCAACCCAGGATTTGACAAAAGATATTAGATTGAGAAAGTGCAGGTGATTCAACTTCCTATAGTATCTCGAAAAACACATTATCCCTTTTAACACAGATAACTCCTTTTGTAATAACCATAGTAATTACTGGTAATAACCATAGTAATTTTTGGTAACAGCCATAGTAATTTTCAGGACACGGGGGACTCCTGGCCCCCTAGTGTCACAAGGGACCTATTTAGCATCAACTTACATTGTGAAGTTTTTTCTGGATATATACATGCATAAATAGATAACCAGTGCGACCCACTTACAAACTCCTATGTTGACAGTTTTGGCTGGGGGTTTCCTATATCTTACGAAAAATACTTCTTTGTATTTTTACTCTTGAGTATGATTTTTGATGATAGTTTTAATTTCTTCGTTCCAGGTGGTACCTTATTGTGTTGTGATAGCTGTCCAGCCGCGTTCCATGCTGATTGCATCAATATTAGCTGTCCAGAAGGCACTTGGTATTGTCAAGATTGTGCTCGTGGGAAGAAACCACTCTATGGTGATATAGTTTGGGTTAAAGTGGGTAATTACAGGTGAGTTGAGTATATTTTGGTCCTATTGATATGAAATTTTTTGGATTATTCATGAAAGCTCAGTGATGCCTTTATTAGCTGGATTGTTTACCATACTGTTATAGAGGCATCAGTAGAAGTAGCATTTTATATTGCTTTATTCCCTTCCTTTCTTTCTGTATCGTTCACTGTGACGACAGAAACTAACAAAAAATGACATGGATTTTTATGGTAGATGTCTCATATTCAGTTTTTTAGATGATTAAACACAACTATCTGATTCCCCACCCTCTTTAGCAGCAACACTTATAACCTCGGTTTCAAGTGTTTATCTTTCCCTTTGTTGTCAGGTCAGGATTGCCATGCTTTGTCCCTGGAGCCTGGAAATGTTTCTGTTCATTTGCATTACATTCATATAGTACACATGAAGAATGCTATTGAATGGAATAGCAGAAATATTGTGTGAACTATATAAACCAACAAGGAGTTCAATTGCCTGTCATTAAATGTTAATAATCCTTCTCAAAAATATTGACAGAATGTCTCAAATTATTTAGGTAGCTAAAATCTTTTCATCCCTTAGATGACTGACCTAAAGTTACCTATTCAAACATGTGACTTTGGATTGATTTAAGTATAACCATTTTGATATTGTCATTTATGTATTTTTACTTATTGATAATACCTTTTGCAATTTGCATATTGCACAATACTACCAAATATGGTCTTCACTGCTGAAGATAGCATTTTGTTACATTTTTTCCTCTGGAAAACGAAACAAAGCTTATGCAATGATTAATCTCTGAGTGATCTTATGTGCCTATTACTCTGTGGCCTCTATCATTTCTATGTACAATTCATATATATATATATATATATATATATATATGCTTTGAATTTACTTGTCCAATTTCCTCTCCTCTCTTGTGGGGCTGGGATAATTGGGTTATCCTTCCTAAATGCTGGTTTGAAAAGTAGATAAATTTTTGTTATTTATGCAATGATACTACTACTACACTTCTATTTACATTTTGATTCCTATTGCTTTTGACTCTTTCTCCTTGAAACATCCTGTCTCAGGGAGGATGGGGGGGGTATCATATTCTGATCAGCTAGTATTGTAATGCAAAATTTTTAGTTTTGAATGCATTTTTTCTTTATAGCAATATGTACCTTATCGTTCCTGGAGAAACATTTTTTTTTTCAAAGGGTCTATCACCATAAGGTGGAATTATCAGACATATTTGATTAAATTTTTCTATTTCTCTCTGCTTCTTCTTTAGATGGTGGCCTGGTGAGATTTGTCACCCTAAAAATGTCCCCATGAACATTCAGCAAAAGCCTCATCAAATTGGTGAATTTCCAGTCAGATTCTTTGGTTCTCATGACTATTACTGGACTAATCAAGCTAGGTAAGTTTTTAGAAGTACTAGCATCTATAGCAATAATCACCACTACTAATTGACAAATTGACATAGCAAATGCTCCAATATTTTACTACAATATTAGCATTAAATGAAGTTGCTTTCAGAGTAAAGCTTTTAAAGCTGGGAGCTTCGAGAAGAAAGCTTCTAAAAAGAGGGACTTTCAAAGGCACTAAAGTTCGAATGAGTGCATCTATGGTCGGACTTTCAGGCTTGTTTCACTTATACCTTGCACCTTACCTTTCAGTTATTTTGTGATTCAGAAACAAAATAATTTTCCCATCAGGAACAAGCTTGAATATACCATGTATACCTGTGTGTAAGTTGAACCCAAAACTAAGTCCAATATTTGCTAGATAAGTTGACTCTCAAGGATAAAGCCGCATTGTGTCCATCAGAGTTTCAAGTTCATAGGATCTAAATAGACTAATATTATCCATTAGGGAAAAATATTCTTGATGCAAAAGAAGTCTCAAAACTTTTTTTTTTCATCAAACTAGGAGGAGCACCTGATATGCTTAAAATGAATATATCACATGAGTTCACTATATTTTGTATCTATTGCTTTGAAAAGATGCTGACAATCATCACTTGGTTTGGGAATGTTGATTCAATCAGAATTGTTGCATCCCAGCTAGTCAGAAAATCAAACAAATCAATTTGAATAATAATAAATTAAGTGAAAATTTAGTTGAAAAGGTTATATACTGTATGACCTTTGCCTTGGAATGATGAACCCCTACACAAACTTGGGACATACACACAAACATTCACTTTTATATACATTTTCACATAGTCTATTACCTTTGCCTTGAAAAAGATCTTCCCCTATACTAAATTCAAGCTTCATAAGTGTAAAAGTGTGGCCCATAACTTGGTACACATATACAGACAAAAAAAATAGATACACACTCACTTTTATATAGATTGATAAAAGTTTGTTCAAAAGCTTTTTTGAAGATGAAGACCAGGCAAAATGATTTTTGTTACTAAAAATTTTCGTGGAGATTGAAACTTGATTCCTTCATTGTCTACAGACTGAACTGAAATTGCCAAAACTGTCAGCAAAGGTTTCTTCAATTTTCAAGTTGTTCTTGCTGAATGGCTGGCTATGTATGTATGTATGTATTATGTGTATAGGCCACATCAATGCATTTAGAGGGCTAAGATTTTCAACATTAACTCCTTATAAGTAAAGCAAAGTATTTTAACCCTCCCAAGTTTTTATTTGGGTGGGGGGATATTTGCTATGCAAATCCGTCTGTAGTTTGTGTCATTCTTGTTTTTCTGAAAATACAGATTTTTTTTTTGATGATTTCTGCTAGAGGCTGAAAATTTCAATGCTTATTCCTTATTTTGTCAAGATTTTTTGCAGGATGCTGTGTAAATTTATGCTAAATTGGCTACATTCATGCTTGTTTTTGAATTTGGACTTTTTTTGTGATCACTGCCCAACAAAAAGTGAGAGAAATAACTCATTCATCATGCCTTTTTTGAAAATTTTTCAATTTACACCCTCAACATGGCAAGCTGTTTCTATTGAGTAGTTAATCAGACCCTTTTTATTTTTTAAAAATTTGATTCTTTCAATTTTTATCTTTCTTTTTTCAATTTACAGGGTGTTTTTATTCCAAGAAGGAGACAAAGGAAGCAAAGATTCTTCTGCTACAAAAGGTTTAGCAAAGATATTTCAAGCTGGTTAGTATCGTAAACTTTTATAACATTTTGATTTGTGATAATTCTTGAACTCTATAATTCATGGACCACTTGTAACTGCTTGAAACAGTGGAAATCTGTAAATTGATTAGGAAGAAAATTCATCTTATGGTCAAAGGAAGATAATTTGATCAGAAATTATTTCCTCTTTATATTAACATTCAATTTTTCTCTTATGAATATGAGAGATAATTTCTATCAAAACATCTATTCATTTATTTCTTGAAGTGGATACAGAAGTAACAAAAGTTAGAAAACTTACATACTCCAATAATTTCTCTTGCATAGTCCTAGGAGTACACGTCGGAACTCTTGATTGCACTCTCAATGAAGGAAATTGCCATTTGATCAGTTCAAGCAAGTCGGGTAAAGCGTCCATTTCTGAAGAGACAACTCAGATTATGAACAGCCAGTGACAAAGTCCTGGTTCCTTTTGCATGTGTTCACTCATAATCTTCACAAGTTCCTTGTCTGATTGAGACTAGGATTTTATTCTTACAAGTTTTTTTCATGGTCATACCTCTGGCCAGAATGTGAGTTCACCGATGGGATACCTCCAGCCTAATCATACAGCTTCGAGTATACTCAATTAGCTGCTGAGTGCTCGGGAATTCGTCCAAATGAGTTTTCTATTCTTTTTGCACAATCAAACACCGGACCTTCTGCATGTGAGACAGACATGCTAACCATTGCTCTCTCTGAGGAGATAGTTCAAGCAAGAGTCATTGTTTATTCTAGTTTTTATTTTTATTTACAGGAATTGCAGAAGCAACGGAAGCTTTTAAATTGTGGAAAACAGCAAAAGAAAATCGGGATCAGATGGAAAATGAGAAAATAGGAAAGAAACCAGCACCATTTAAATTTGTTAAAGTAAGTGTTATCAACAAATAGTGAATGGAGAGACAATTGATTGAGTTGTTATAAAGAAAAGTCAATCATTCAGTTGATATGAAAATTGGAACCAATTCATTGTTATAAATAAATTTACATCATAAAAAATTCAATGATACATTTAATGATTTTTTTATTCATTTTTGATAAATGTATTGGACTGACTAATTTTGATAACAATAACTGTTTAAAAACATAGGAAATGGTCTCCCTTGTATTTCAAAATTTGAAAAAAATCAGTGTTTTTGTTTTTTTTGCTCATTGTATAGCAACTTTTTTTATTCCTTGATAAGTATTAGTCTGATTGACTAATAAGTATAGAAAATACAAAATACCTTCAAACTTCTTTTTGTGACTAGAACAGTAATTATTAGAAATTAATTTATTTTCAATTGGACCACTGGTGAATTTGTACATTTTTAATCACATAAAATGAGAAAAACAATCACATATGAATATCGTCCTGGTCACAAAAGCAAAGTATGAGGTCAATAATAGATATTTTCAATACTTTCTACTCATGAGCAATTAGAAATTGATACTCACTACCCAAGAACTAAAACTGTGTTGCACTGTGTAAGTACTTAGCCTATCAGAAAGCTTATGTAGATGTACCTGAAAGAATGAGGTCTCACCATTTTCTAAATTGTCTTTTTGCAGACGAATCTTCCTGTTGGAAATGTACAAATCCATAAAGCCGACTTGTCAGAGATTCCTCGCTGTGAATGCCGGCCAGATATGGAGAATCCGTGCGGCTCCGACTCTGAGTGTCTCAACCGAATGCTCATGTATGAATGCCATGCGCAGGTGTGTCCTGCAAAGGAACGCTGCCAAAACCAACGCTTCACCAAGAGACTTTACCCAGAGTCTGTGCCTGCAAAGACGTCCAGTCGTGGCTGGGGATTAATGACCAATGTAGATATTAAGAAGGTCAGTTTGGTTGCTCAGTTTTTCCTGAATCGTCTTGCTAAGGATTGCCAGGTGTGGCCAGAGACTTACCCAAATCAGAAAATTTGAATAGCATTGAATTTGGAAATTTAGTGAGTCAAGAGGTTCAATACCAGCCTTTTGAGATGGGTTTGATTTGCTCAATTACCAAATTTGACACTATTCTAATGTTGGGTAAGTCTCTGAGATGAAGCTTTTGGTTCATTATTGGGAGGGTAACGTCTTGGCAATGAAATTATTTTACACATTTTCACATGAAAGGGTCAATACATGAAAAGTAACATTCATATCTGATTTTGAAACTATAGGAACTAAACAAGTAACCTCTTCTACTCATTATTGTCTAATTACCCATCAACCTTCTTTAAGTCGTTGTTGAGTATATGTTTATTCTAAGCTGAAATATAAATCTTTTATGGTGTTTTATAAAACATTGGTTCGAGTTACTTGTGTGAGAATCTTGACAAGGAACAAATATCATCTATTACATTACTTTTACCAAGTCATAGGTTCCACTAAAGGAAGGTGTCTGCTCTTTTACCTTTTCCTTTACGAACATTGTGTATATGTTTTTTGAAATTGCTTAATTGGCAAAATTCACTGAAAGTTCTGAAAAAAAAAGTTTGTATTCACTTAGCATAAACTTTTGATTGTAAAAGATTTGTTATATATTCTTATTTTGATAAAATGGACTCTTGATAAAATTGAAACTACTTTGGATTTTTTGTAGAAAAATGTTATAATTTTGCCTTTTAGGCAATTTCTTTAATTTTTTTTTTTTTATGAATAGAAAAATTTGATGTTTGATAAAATAGTTTTTTTACCTATCAAGATGATGTTGCATTTCATTTGAGAAACCTACTGGAATAGACTCACTCGTAATTATTTCCGCTGTGGAATTATTACATTTTCCTGTATGATGGGCATCTTTATTTATAGGTCAATTGAGGATTCCTTTTCTCAGAAGGGGTAATAAGTCATGGTTTAAAATGAATTTGTTTGACTGATGAAAAACACTAAAAAGAATTGGAACTGATTTTCCATTTTTTGTTTTTCTTTCAGGGTCAATTTGTAAATGAATATGTTGGGGATTTAATTGATGAAGAAGATTGTAAGAAAAGGATATTAAAAGCTCATGAAGACAATGTTTCCAACTTTTATATGTTAACATTGGACAAAAATCGGTAAGTCTTTTCTGCCATATTTGTTTATGAAAACAAAATGCCAAAAAACCCTTTGTCTTAATATCTAACTTGAACTTTGATATGCTGTAGGTTGGCTCCTTAATGTCCTTTCTATATATGTTGACCACATACAGTATATTTCTAGTATGCTGTTGTTTATGAATGTTTATCCAGGTGTCAGTGAGTTTTCTTGGATCTGTTCATGGAATTTTCCCAGTGAAGACTTGAGGCTCACTAGTTTTGTTTTTAAGGTGGTCTCAATGAGAATACAATTCTGAAGTTTTGATCCAAGCACTGAGAATGACTCATCATGTTTGGATTGGGCTTGTTTCTGTCCTGGACTTGAGTTGGAATATTGGTGCTAATAAGTTGGCAACACTAAGATACAGTCTTGGCAATTTTTCTCACATCCATGAATTTGTCCTACTGAAGAGTTTTCTACACTTTTTCGCTCATACTGGAAATTGAACCAGTGACATTTTGAATGTAAAGCTGACATGCTAACATTACACTATCCAAGTGGACAGGTTTTTCCAATAAGTGCATATGAACCCCTTAACCCATGATACCAGTTCACCGCTACAACGCTCAAGTGTGTAATTACTGTAATACCAGTTAACTGTTGAGAGCCTGTCCCTCAACCTATAGTATTGTTTTACCACTACAATGCTCCTGTGTCTAATCATCATAGGTAAGAATGTGTACCTCAATCTTTGAGTCTATAAAATGGCTTAGTAGTATTCATACTGCTCTGCACCCTTAGGAATAGGGTAAATCTAATGGCTGCTCACTTTGCTTACATATATCTACAATTCTAGTGATTTCCCACACACTCATTAAACTATAGTCAGTGTATTTCAGCTGTATGCAGATATGAAAAAAATTAACACTTCACATATATTCTCTATTGACCAATGTAGCCTCTCAACAAAAACTTGAAATATTTGTATTTGCCGTTTGATTTCCTTGTTATTATGTCACTGGAGAAATAGGCACCAATAGACATATTAAACCCTCAAAAAATGACCATTCAGCTTTCAAGACACATCATCCAAATCTCTACTATGTAACTCTTTGCTAACTGCCCCCAATTTGCCTATTTTAACCAATGCTTATTCAAACAAATGTAACTTGGGGTTGATTCAAATAAACCCATCATGCAATGTATCGCTATGAAGCTTAGTTAATGAGCTAAATAGCGGCAGCTTTTGGCTCCATTTATGCATATATATTTATTGATAATACTGATTGCAATTTGTGTATTGCACAGTACTACCGAATGTAGACTAAACAGTAGAAAAATGGCATTTTGTTAAATTCTATTTGGAAAACTTCCTATAAACTAAACAAAGCTTATCATGCAATGAATCATCATCATCATCATCATCAGTCTTTTAATGTCCGTCGTTGGACATAGACCTTCCCCAGGATTTGCCACACTTCTCTATCATAGGCGTCGCGGAGCTGCATGAAAAATTTCAAACAGATATCCGTTATACTTCACAAGTTATTGTCCAATCTCCGAGCAGTGTCTTAAGCCTATCGCTAAAGCCTTTATATCATGCATTAGTTGTAGTATTTTTGTAAACATATACTTTCAATAAACTAGTCCTTGCCCATTTCTTCCTTCTGCGGGAATAGGTGTTGGTCACTCAAAAAATATTTTTGCACTAGTTCGAAAGCTAAAAAAGGCATCATGAAATTTTTTAAAGGGCTGAAACACACCAAAAAGAGGCTAGAAACGGTTGCAAATGGCCAAAATACTGTCTTTTAAAAAAATTTTTATCTATTTATTTTTTTTCTTCTTTTGCACTTCTTGACTGCTGAGATAAAAAGTAGCTAGAAAATGAGTTTTTTTGTTTTTACCCAATGATACTATGTTAACGTTTGACACACTTGCCTTCTCTATGACTCTCAATATAATATTCCTGGTACAGGAAGGGAGGGGTCTATTGTCAGAATTTGATTGGCTATGGTATGGCAAATATTCTAACACAATTTCCTTGTTTTGATGCATTTTTTTTTTTATTGTCAAAGCAATTGATATGTCGGCATTCCTGGAGTAACGATTTCTAAAGGAACCATCACCAATGGGTTAAAAAAACACTTGATATCCACTCAGATTAATCCTTAATCTCTGAACCCACCCACAATCAGACATGTATATAACTTGTTTATAACAGACACTTTCTTGTATCGCTATTACTTTTTTCTGAAGAAGCTAGGATAAACTGGCAAAAAGTCACAATATGAAATCTGAATTGTACACAAGATCCTCTGAATAATCATTTCACTTCAATGTATTTACTAATAAGTGAAAAATCTTTAGGGTTGGTTGAGAGACACACCAACCAATCCAGCTTGTTCATAAATGAAAAGTCTGGTTAGCTTCATGAGCACTAAAAAAGTGATATCTAAAGGGTTTAAATCTGATGACAATAAAGTGATCTACGATGAAGATTATGCCCATAGTGACTTTCAGTCACTGCACGCAAACGGTGGTGATGACAGCAGTTACAACATCAACAATCGTAAGGGTAGCCTGTATAGTATGTTCTTTGTATGTATTATACTTGGTAATTTTGATTTTGTACATTGAAATGTTCTGATTTATAAAAATCTTGCTTTCATTTCAACTTTGCTGATTTTGCCTCTGTAGAACTGAAAACAGAACACGCCTGTAGCAATAAACGCGATGTAGCAGAGCTTTCCAAACCGTTTGTCGCAACGTTTTAGTGCATTATCAATGTTCTAGTGTGCTGCAAAATTAGGTATAATTTTGTAAATCTTTCAAAAGATACTCTAAGTCTGTTGAGCTGATGGATGACATCAGATATTCAGCTTGGCTAACAAAACTTCATAAATGTGTCCCCCCCCCCCATGTGTCGCTTATGTAAAAAGCTCTACACCAGACTGAAACTGATTCAAAATTTGTGATTTGTGTCCAAATGAGTTGTACCTCAACCTTGTTGAGGAAAGAAGTTTTTTGTTGACCCTTGTATTTATGATGAACTAACTCTGAATCAATGGAAATGTGTTTTTATGACTCCAGAATTATAGATGCTGGCCCCAAAGGAAATCTGTCTCGATTCATGAACCACAGCTGCCAGCCTAACTGTGAAACTCAGAAGTGGATGGTAAATGGTGATGTACGGGTTGGTCTATTTTCCCTGCATGATATACCAGCAGGTAATGTATTCTTGTACATATTTTTTCATTTCTCATCAAAGCTTTATGTTGAAACATTAGTGAATATAAGACAAGGTTTTTTGTTACGTCCCAAAATCAGCAGTGTGACTTATAATCAAGTCAGTCAAAAATGGTCAACACTTTTGCTTGTATGAATACAAAATCGAGGGACACAGGCATTTTCAGTTGAACATCAGAATATGCATTGTTTTAACTTGATTCATTATCATAGTTTCGTATGAAATGTTATGAAGGATTTTCTCGAGCAGATTCATCACTGATGAGAAATTCATTTATGACCTGAAAACATTAGTTGATATCTCGAAGATGGAAGGAATGAATATTTTGATGACAGTTAAATGCCATAAACAGTGAATTCATATGTAGGGGATATCTCTTATGATGACATTATGGCAACAGACTGATTATACTTGAGTTGATTAAATTTCTGAAATTTTATGCTCATTTCCAAACTTGTCTTATACTCTTGGTTGACTTATATTTAAGAATCTACCGCACTTTGGGGTTTTTATCTTTTTTTAATTTTCATTTCTCTTTTGTCTTTTTTTTTTCTCTTTTTCTTTTCTTTTTTTCCTTGGCCTTTTTTTTCTTCTTTGCCTTTTCTTTTCTTTTCTTTTTTTTTTCTTTGCCTTTTCTTTTCATTCCTGTTGACAGGTTGTGGAGTATAGAGCTGCATTGTGGTTTCAGTAGCAAGTAGGTTTTCAATTGGAGTTCTTTGTGCCCAAGATGGACTGCTTCACAAGTGCTCAAGTACGAGAACTACCATGCTATTTACCCATAGAGAATGGGAGAAGTGGATTCATGCTTTCCCTTGGAGCATTAGCACAAAGTGAGCAGCTACGGCTGGAACTTGAACTCTGTTCTTTGATTCTATTCTCCATGCTGGTAACCATTATGCCACTCTGCTCCTCCTGTCAGATTTCACTATGACATTTTATTGTCATGCTTTTCATTTTTATTGCTGCAAACAAAGTCGGAATATAAATGTATTCGTTTCTATCAGTCTTTGTCCGTTGTCACTATATATCTCCAAAAATCCCTTCTGAATTAGACAATGGAGTGAGAAAAAAAGTGATTGAATTTTGAGGTGCATCCAGGTATTTGTTTTTGATTGAGAGATTCTTTGCCTTTTCCATATATTCTATTCATGTATGTTCACGTGATATGTTTGAAAATTCTCTAGGGATTTTGATAATTTTATGGAAGTACTGTACACCGATGGGGGGGGGGGGGCTGGAGTGATAAAATTTTTGGTTGGATTCCATCACTTTTTAGTTTCAGCTAATCTTTGCTCTTTTTTCTTTTTGTGACTTTGATAAATATGGTGTGATTTTCATTTTTTTTTTTTTTTTTTTTCTTTTCTTTTTTTTTTTTTAAATTTTTCCCCAGGTTCTGAGTTGACTTTCAATTACAACTTGGATTGTTTGGGTAATGAGAAGAAAATCTGTGCATGTGGAGCCCCAAATTGTAGTGGTTTCCTTGGTGTCCGTCCTAAGGTAAGTTCATCTTCATCCCAGTCCTCTTCATCCTTCAGCCTCGGGCACATACAGTGATACTGGCAATGACATTAAGCTTTTCAACATGGAATACAACAAACATTTTATTTAAAAGAATTTTTTTTTTTTTTTGTGAATGACTGAAGTTTTATCACTCGCTCAACCTGTTCATGTCCAGAGACAAGATAATTCATGTTTGCAAATTGTCAGTTCAGTGCCTTATACAGGATAACTCTTTTCAAGATTGTGCATGTTTATTTGATATTCTGTTGTACATACTAGTTTATTTGAAACATGCAATGGAAATTTTCTATCTTGATCAATTTTTTGGCAGTGAGCAAATAAAACATTTAGACATTGCCAGGTTGTTTTTTTAAGCATGAATATACAGGGTCCTTTAATAAGTTGCTATTAATGAATACTTATTTGAAATGTATTGTTTTTAGATGTGAACTCAATAAGACACTTTTTGGTCAGGTTATGATCAGAAAGATAGAAGAGGCGTGATATCATTAAAGAAACATCCATCTGATCAATGTCTTTTTTACCAGCTGTGATGCTGTCAGAATAGGATGCCTGAGGTCTGCATTTTTGTATTTTTAAAAAGTCACAGATGGTTTTTTTAAAAATTTAAAAGAAAAAAAAAAAGCCCAAAATGGCACTATGATTTTTCATTGAAAAAAATACATGCAGTGTATTTCCATATAGCAATTGCTTGAAATGATTCACTGAAATGATTCCCTATTTTAGGATGTACTGGGAAATTTGTCCTAATGAAGAGTTTATCTACGCTATTTGCTCATCCTGGGAATCCAAGCCTGATCCTTCTGAGTGTGAGGCTGATGTACTAAGCAATACACTATCTTTGCAGACATGCTCACACTACTCTATCGCTTTGGCTCACAAGACATGAAAACATTTCTGATCATGTCTGCCACCCAAAAAAAGGTTTCCAACTCCTGCTTCAATGTTTTATCTAATGCCTTTCTATTATGTTTGTCCATTAAAAAAGAAATTGTTTTTTTGTGATCAATGTTTCTATTTATTATTATTGTTCTCCCGTTCCAGTCTGTCATCAGTCAATCTGATAAGAAAGCAAAGGATCTGAAAAAGAAGAAGAAACGAAAGAAAGGCAAACTTGATGTGAAAAAACATGAAGATGAATGTTTCCGTTGTGGAGAAGGTGGTGAATTGGTTATGTGTGACAAATCCCAATGCCCTAAAGTCTACCATCTCCAGTGTCTTAGCCTCACCAAACCACCACATGGTCAGTGAGATTTAAACTTTTTCAGTCTAAGATTTTATGTATTTTCCATTAATTTTTCAAGTGAACTATGCAGTTGGAACAAGAAAGCTCTTACAAATAGATTTAGAATAGAAAATTAACACTGATAGCTAACAATTTCCAGCTTAGAGTTCTTTCTGCTCTATGTCTGACCCTTGTCATTGTGCACATTTTCATCTCTTTTTATTCAGCATGTGTTAATCACATGTGTTCATTATTGCTTATTATCAATCATTTTGTATTGGTGTCTTTTAACATGCATGTTCCTTTTATCTCTCAAATGATCTTTTGATTGTAATTAAATGTGTATATTTTTATAGAAAAATGTCTTTGTATTTCTTTTGGATGTATTCTACTGTTATATTTGACTTTGGTTTATATACAAGTAGTACTAAAAATACATACATACCTTTCTCTACAAGCAATTATTTATTTTTATGGTGACCCAAACACACTCAATTTCTACAAAGAAATATTTCTTGAAGAATTCATTTTCAAAGGCCAAACAAAACCATTGATAACTACATTATCTGTCACTGAACATATCCCCTGCAAAATATTGTATATGCTGGTTTATACTACAGTTATCTAATTGTGTAAAAGAAAAATGCTATTAAATGATACGCTGCATCTAATGATATAGATTCTGATAGGGCTTTAGAGGAATTGCAGTGAGTGTTAGTTCTCCAAGTCTTGTAAACCATTTGTCTTATAGTTCAGTATATATGGTAGGGTTATTTTTCTGCTATTCTGGGAGGAAATAATTCATATTGTTCTTTTGTTATAAAGAGTAACATAAATTTTACATCAGATGGACATCTTGTATTAGTACATACCCAAACAAATAAGAAAAAAGCCCTCAAATTTAAAAAATTTTTGAGGCTGGACGTACAGGGGAAACAATTATTTACAATAGGGTTTCTGGTCTGAGTGACATAACTGAGTGTCAAATGAAGACTTTTTTTTATCAAGTTTTATTTGGAGTAGCGTCATAAATCATTATTATTCATTTTATGACTACTTTGCACCTTTTCAGTTAGTTGCTTCTTTATTTTTAAATGGTCTGAATGAAATTATGATAAAACTGAATGCTTTAAACGGGTGAATAATGGAAGCAAAAGTAAATAAATCCATGGGTGGAAGAAGTTTTGTCCTAATTTTTTTACTTTTTTTTAATTGTAAATTGAGAACTCATCAAGAACTGCTAATCCAAACAACTTCAAACGTGACACTGCAATGTTTGATGCACAGACATTTTAATGCTTATCAAAGTTGAAAAGTTGAGCTTTCCATCTGAAATTGGATTGAAACCATCAACCAAAGCTTTCAAAGAAATTTCATCAGTTTTCAAGTGGCTCCAATTGGCTATGTATGTTGTATATATGATGTATACAGGCCGCACCAATGGAGGTAGAGGGTTGAAATTCCACTCCTTATCATGTTTGGTGAAAATGTTTTCTTTTTGTTTTTTGAACCCTCCCCCTCAAAATAGGTTCAATTTGCAATGTAAGTTCATGCTAAATGGGTCCATAGTTAGTGCCTGCTTTTTTTTTTTTTTTTTTTTTGAAAATTCAGACTTTCTAGATCAGACAAAAGGTGTAACTCATTCATTGATCACCCTGTTTTCCAATTTTTTGATTGATAACCCACAACATGACATCCTGTTGCTTATGTGATGGTTCCTATTGAGTGACTAACTAAACATGTTTGTTTCTTTTTTTAGGTCGCTGGACCTGCCCCTGGCATCACTGTGATGAATGTGGGAAGCAGTCGGTCAAGTTGTGCCACGAATGCCCAAACTCTTTCTGTGCCCAGCACAGTGAAAACAATATTTACACTGTTGACGCACGGGAAGTTTGTTGTGATCATGAGGATCAGCTTCACAGTGTTGTGAAGAAGTCCTTTGCCAATGGCCCTACTAAACCAGAAAAGGGCAAAAAGCTGGCTAATGGAATCCACCCATCAGCAGACAAGATCAAGCTGAGCAACGATAACTGTAGCTTGAGCGAGATGAAGTCTGGGAGAAGAACGGTTGAAAAAGATAACAGTGCGAAATTTGACAGCACTCTGATAGACAAACCAAAGACAGAAAAAACTAAACTGATTACGACAAACGGGGAAAGTAAAAGCAAGTTGTTAGGTAAACGAGGACGGAGCATGAGGGACGATAAGCAACAAGCGAAACTCCTCAGTTGTCGGGGCCTTTCAAGTAAGGCCGGAATCGGCTTTAAAAACTCCAATGCCATCGGACCTGTGGACAGCAAAAAAAAGATGGACAGTAATTCTCTTGGGATTCCACCGATGTTTGATGACAGCGATGAAGACTTTCCTGATTTAGTTATAGACTTACCTCCGATGTAGACATCAACCAATAACACTGCCCTTTGAAAATTATTTTTTTAGGTTTTTTTTTTCTGCTTCCCTTTTTATTGTTTAATCATCTCATTTTTCTTTTTCACTTGATACAAAAAAAAATAAAAAGGCTCGAAACAAAAGAATGTATACAATAAAGGATTGATCATGCTTTTAGGAAACTATTATATAAAGTTTGAATCTCAAACTAGTTTCTGTCTGTTAATATTTTTTTTTCTTCTTCATTTAAAGATTTTACCAACCATACTCTTTTTTTTTTTTTTTTTTTCCTCCCCTAGGAAGGGGTTAGGAGTCACCCTACAAAACTGCCAACACTTCCAATTCTAACGGCAGTATCTTTATACAGATCATTATTTCCCCCCCCCCCCATCTTGATTTTTTTTATCTGCCAACAAGAAGAAAAGAAACAATGGGTAGAAATTGAACCTGACAATTGAATAATTATGAGTTGAAAAAAAAAAACCCAAAACACCTTCATCGTATGAAAATTGAAGCAAAATTAGATAAGTTTGATTTGCCTCAAGGGTTGCATGAAAGCTGGGATTACCTACCCTTGTATCCCTATCCAGCAACCCTGTTTGCCCACCATCTTGTATATAAGAGGACTATGTCGTAATTGGATCTGGGATCAAAGCTTTGGCTTTTTAAGTTGTGTGTGAATGAGACTCCAACCAAGTTCAGCACGGATTGTACAAAAAATATTTGTAAGTCTCTTGTGCCTCATTATTACTTACTACTTCTACTACTGCTGTATTATAGAAAACTTTCACCTTTTGGTTTTACAATCAAAAACACTCTCTTCATGAATTATAGGACTTGAATACTACCTCTGTCCCATAATTGATGTTACATTTGCAATTTCATTTCATACTTTAAATGTAAACTTTTATGGAACAGAGGTACTTGGATAGAAATATGATAAAATTTGGGTTGGTGCTAACAATGTTGCCTCCCTATTTTTAACATCTTTCTTTCAAATTTTAGATGATTGTTTGGATGAGGTTCACAAAAAAAAAAGATAACTAGTACAGATGTAGCACTTGATAAAAGCTTAGATTGTGATCCATACTTAAGTACCTCCCTTTTCTTTGTTAACATCATCCAAACAATTACTGATAATTTCTTCCACCTACAATAATTTTACATTTTTGGCTGGATGGTGTAAGTGCTAAACTCTTTACCTTTCATGCATCAATTACATTACCCTCACAGTGAGCAAGCTCTTTACCTGCCAAAGCTTTTTTTTTTTTTTCTAAATCTTCATCCTCGGGATTTTTGGGTGGGTGAATGGATTTCTCTTTCTATTATCATTATCATCTTTTTTCTTTTCTTTTTTAATACATTGACGTTTTTCTTTCCTTTTTCAAAATAAAACATTTCTTCGTTCTCATCTAAATTTGCTTCAAGGCTTAAGAATGTTCTCTTAACACCTATCAGATGTTTTAAAATCATATTTACTGTGAAACCTATTTCCATTTTTATGCTGTACATGCTTATTTTGAGATATCAGAAACCCCTTCTCTCTCATTTTCATATATATATATATATATATATATATATATATATATATATATATATATATATATATATAATGTCCTCCACTGCCTGGTGTCGATATCTTTAGTTGTCTTTCTGTTATATTCACATGATCATTTTCATTTTTATCCTTTGTGATAAGAGTTACAGTGTGCTGTTGGGTGTGAAGTCCTGGCTGGATCATAGTGAGGGAGAGTTGTACATAGTGTCAGCCTCTCTTGTCCCCGTCTGCTTGGGTTCAGCAGCAAGATATGATCAATATGGCTGGAGACAGCCTGGGATGCAGTGGATGACCGCTCTGTACATCACGCCATTCTCTACAATATGTTGCTATCCTACTATTTACCCTTAGCTGGAGGAGAAAAAAAAGATAGATTCATACCTTTCCTACGGGCATTAATGTGAAGTTGACATCAACTGTTCCATTAACCATTTGGCCACTTGCACTTCATCAACATTTCTAAATGCTACCTGTACATGATTTCCTTAATGTTTGTGTCCACTAAATCATTTTCTGGCTGTTTTTTCTACATTTTGGCTTTTATACTTGCGATATGAAAATGAAAACCATCAGCAACCCTGATTGGAATGGCTTCATCAACATGTTGGGCATTTACAATCACTTCATCATATTTTTCCCAAGGTTTTTTTCTGTTCATCTCTCTTATTCCAATTTTATGAAATTTATTTGGTCCTGTGTCTCGCGACAGATGAGGCAATGAATTTGTCGCACCTGTCATTGTCATTTTTTTTTTTTTTTTCCCCTCTCTTTTTTTGTGTTGAAAAAAAATTTCAAAGCATGCTCAGATAATTATGAATAATGTTAACAAATCTGGAAAATTGCCAATTTTAAACAAAAGGCTTAGTTGATCATGGTATCTAATGACTCCAAAAAGTTTTATACATTAAGCTGTCGTGTAGCTAATTATCTTAGTTCACAGAATTCCAATTTTGCAAGCACCCAACAAAATTCAAAGGACTACTGTTTACAAGTCCATGTAGGACATTTATGAGTTGATCTAGGACAGTGGTCTCCAATTTTTTTCCACAATACAGACCCCAAATATTACTGAGAAACCCAGGAAAAACAAAGAAACTTGATAATAGAATATGTGCATACACATCTTTTTATTTTCCTTAATTAAAAAAACAATACCATTTCAGAAAAGATCAAATTGGAGTTGAATCCTTCAGAATCTCAAAAATCAGATCAAATAACATGAGTCCAGAGATTTAATAACTCAGGTTGCTTTATCAAATCTATTTGTAGAAGTATGAAATATGGGATTTTTTCAAATGATTAATTGGCAGCACTACTATTAACCCATAGCTAGGTGGAGAATCAGGTTCATGCCTATCTCTAAGGCATTAGTGTGAAGGGAAAGCAAACTCTCCCAGCCAGGGTTTGAACTGTGTTTGCCGATTCCGTTCTCTTTGTCATTGACCATTAGGCCACCCTCCCACCCTATCTTTTTTGACTAGAATTATTTAAATCCTTGTTTGGATAAATGGCAGGTACCAAGGCCTCATTAGGCTGGCATTTTCTCTTTTCATTTGCTGCGGCCAGTTTTCAATTATTATCATCATCATCATCATCAAGCAGAAGGTTCAGAGTGGCGTATTGCTTACCAGCTCAGAAAATGGAATCGGGGAACTGAACTGAATTTAAGTTTTGACTATTTTGCACTAAACTTTGGGAAATACATGAATCCACTTCACCCCTCTGCAGTGGAAGAAAAGTAGGACAGTTGAATATCTTTAGCCCTGTAAACATGTTACATCTCCATCTTCCAGGAATACAATATGAGTTCTTCGTTTTAGCGTTGCAAAAATCATTAAATTAGCATTTAAGTGTTTAAACAATCGCTATTTTTAGCATCTTTTGTGTTTTATTAGCTAAATTTTGATTTTTGACTTCTTTTTTGTGCCTTTTTGACAGTAAACCAGTGCGAAAATATTTTTTCAGTCTGCAACACCATGTTTCAGTCTTGGCTATTTTTTCTGCTAATAACCTTTGTGTGGGTCTTTGTGTACCCCTTAAAAGCAATTTGCTACTGAGATAGCAATGCGGCCCTATGCTCCACAAGCATTCTGCAGGAAGATAATTGAATGATCATTAAACATCAGATTATCTGTAATGTAATGGTTAGCACATCTGCCTCACATACAAAAGGTCTTGGGTTAGAGCGAAGATCATGGAAAACACTTCTAAGCTGTATGATGTAGGTATCTGTTAGATAGACTTGCATCCTGCCAAGAGGATATAAAAGTCTTGGTCTCAACCAGACTTGGGACATGCAAGGATCACTAAGCTGACTAAATATAGACAAGGACTTCATCCCTGTCCTCATATTCCATCGGGAAGTGTCTCCTAAAAGATGGGCACTTTACCTTAGGCATCAGATTAGAATTGTCTCTGATGCCAGATCAAATTTCTTGGTTTTCTGGTCGGTCTCGTGTCACAATACAGAATCCTTGGAACAGAAAAGGCCTTTTCTTTTTTCTTTTTTTTTTTTCTCCATAAGATTGTGCCTTAAGTGTATAAAGATCTTTTCATTTTCTTGTTTTGGTTGCTAACAAACTTTGAATTTAACAAATCAATGTTCAATTCTTATATTCATAAACTGCATGTAATTGACAATGGATTGCTTCAATGAATAGCATTAAAAATGGAAGTAAATGAAAAAAAATTAAGATTCAGAAATGGTTGGATGGACATAATTTCAGTTATTTCCCTTGAAATTAACATTCTATTTTCTTATGAATTTGAGAGTTAAATGAATGAAACTAGAAACATTTTATAGAGACTAGAGAAATTATGAATCCAACTTGAATGCTTTCAATAATATGCTTAACATTTGAATTAAAAAATGTTCCAGTAGACTTCTAAAAAGAGATCTATTTAAAAACTTATGTCGTAGGAGTTTTCAAAAGGTTAAACTGCTTGTACATTTTGTATACAATCAATGACCCAGTTGTGCTCATAGTGTTGTAAATGTTTTTTATATGCTCCTTTTTAATGATCAGTTATTTGCAGATTTGAATATTTCAATTAGCAATTTCTGATCTTCGTTTATTTCTATTTTTTTACCCTTTCCCTCTTTTTGAAAATAAGAAACCAGCCACAACTGTTGTCATGGGTTTCTTTCGTTTTCAAGTGAGTCTGGCTATGTAGGTGTGTATTGTGCATAAGGGCCACTTCAATAGAGCTACGGGCTGAAAATTCAAACATTTATTCCTTCTGTACAGAAAATTTTTTTTATTTTTTTATTTTTTTCTCCTCATCCCTTTTTGGAGAAACCCCCCCCCCCCAACAATAGGTAGTTAGTGCTGGATTCAAATTACAATATATGAATATGCTAAAATTGTCCCCTAGTTCATGTCTGGCAGCATTTGTGTGCATATTTAGAAAATTTCAGACTATTTTAGTAATTACCACCCTATGAAAGGCCAGAGAAGTAACTTATTGATCACTCATTTTTTTGCAATTTCTTAATTGATCACCCTTAAATTTCTGAAATACATATACTCAAGTTTAATACATGTGCCTATTGCCAAAATATGGTCAAGTGGTGTTCTTTTAATCTATTTTAATGATTTGTCCGTTTGTCTCTCTATTGCTGATTAATCCTTAAAAAAAAACTGAATTAAAAAAAAAGAAGTGAAATTGAATTGAATTATCATAGCCCCACAAATAGCTTGCCCAGTCGAATGGGCTACAGATTCTCCTTTCTTCATTCGTCTGGGTGCTTCAGGTTACATTATTTGGGCTACTACTTTGAAATTTGCATGAGTACACCTCTAGCCACCATCTGAAAACATTGGGGGGGGAGGCTTTCCAAAAAAGTACTTTTAGGGGTCTGTTCATTTTTGACCAAAAATGCCAAAATCTATGCTGGTATAAAAAAAAAAAATTTTTTTTTTTTTTTTTTTTGGTGTAGATTATTAGATCTGGCACATACACAGGCTAAGGTGATTTATTTATGCAACATATGGATTTTTTTTTTTTTTTTTTCTTAGTAACTGGCAAAAAAAAAAAAACTAGTTGTAGGAGAATTTTGCAAAATAAGGTTTGCCTGTTTTGAAATGAAGCTCAGAAATGATTGAAATGTCACTTTTTTATTATTATTATTATGTTTTACATTGTCAGTACAGCTTATTTTGAACTTCTGACAGCATTGCCTTTGCAAGATCAGAAAGAATATATATATATATATATATATATATATATCGAAGTCTATGATATGTTTATTTGTTCCCAATGTTTCGGCCTACCCTCTCGCCTTTGTTGGGTGTTCTTGGTTTTAAAATGAGTAATCACTCAAGAGCGCAAGCTCTGTTGAACTGAACCTGTTACATCCCGTTTTTTGAATATCCAGTTTATGTTTTAGGTGTCGATTTCCCAGTTGCTTCCTTTGCATTGGATAATCTGTTTGCTTTTTTTGTGAAGTCCCTTATGATGAGAGGTTCCCAGATGCTCCTGATATTGATGCTTTGTCGGTTTTCTGAACTCTTCTAATGGGATATAGTCAGTCCTGGTGGAAAAAAAGTCACTAGGGTTAAGGACATACACATTTCATAAAGATCTTCCGATAGGATATGGCAATGAACTCTTTGGCACAAGGGCACAATATAATGTTAGGTAGTATTGATCTGTTTTTGCCCCAAACAGATCTTCATGTCATGTCATGATAGTTCTGTGTGAATTCATTTATGATAATCTATCTACAATAATAATTAACCTACTAAGGTATACATGGTTAATTTAACAAATACCTACCCATATGCGCATATGCATAAGTGTACACATGAAACAAATATAAATGTGCTCATGTATGTGTTCGTATGTGTATATATTCATTTTGTATCTGTAGATGAATTGTTGTAGACAATTTCACCAGGCACCTCATGATATGAAAAAAAAACAAAAAACAGATGGTTGTATACTTGGAGGAAAAAATACAAGAGAAAAAAAAAGAAACTCCTTTCCCAGTTTTGGTTGTTGCACTCCAATAGAGAAAAGGACCATTAAACAAGGAAGGTTAAAGTTTTGGTTGTATGAACTCATTATTTACGTGAAAATTTCTGTCTCTTAACTATCTATTTATGACTGATTTATAAAATATTGAAATATTTTCATGCTATCAGATTTAAATAGAATGCATTTTCAATATGAACATTGTTTTTTTTGTTTTTTTTTTAAATATTCTAAATGTTAATTTGAGGACAAACCAATGAATAGAAGACTGGCAGGAAATTTCTCCAATTTCACTTCGACCAAATACCAATCTCTATATATCTACATAAAGAAATTAGTTGAAAAAAATGTGATAAGTGCCATTTGATAACAAAAATGTGTTGAATCAAATCCTGGATTTTAAGTTAAAAAAAAGAAGAAAAAAAAAATTGCAGTTATATATATATATATATATATATATATATATATATATATATATATATATATATAATAAGAATTACGAGGACATGTATCAAGTGAACATGATCATTTTGTGCCTCTCACACTCGTCAGCAAGTAGATATGTTGCTTCCTGTGAATTATAAAATAATTTTATAATCCATAGTAAACAATACAGACAGTTGCTGATGATTGCGAAAGGCATAAAATGTTTACATTCACTAGATACGTCCTTGTAATTCTTATTTTTCATATTAATAGTTCTATTCACTGTTTAATATTGTGATTGAACATCTACAACGGATAAAATCTGTTTTCATTCATTTTTTTACAAATTGAGAAAATATGTGTATGCTCTCTCTCATATATGTATATATATATATATATATATATATATGTATATATATATATATATATATATGTATATATATATATATATGTATATATATATATATATATATATATATATATATATATATATATATAAGGTTGTAATAAAATGAAAATTTAAATCAAGAATTTGAATTTAAATTGAATTAAGTATTTTTTTTTAATAGCACTTTGAACCAAATTTCTTACATCGTTTCTTTCTTTTTTCCCAATTCAATCTCTTCCCATTGATTTAAACACAATGTGTTGGGTAATCCATTTTGTTGCCTCTTTCAGGTGTGTTATGTAGTATACATGAGGAAAGTCTATTTTTCTGGTCCCTTTGGTATATCAATGCAAAATTTCCTATGGATATATATTAAACTTAGAGAAAGGCACAAATCATCTAAAACATTTGAAGAAGAGATTGGATTGTCCAAACCAGAATTGAAATGTCAATGATTCTTATCAATAAAATGACAATACAGAAGACCTTGTTGTGTAAAAATAAACAAAGAAATTGCATTTGTACATCACAAGGTCCTCTGAATTGTTTCATTCTACTATTGACAGGTAAATTATCCACATCAATACACTGGTCATCATATATATAAATGAAAATAAATCTGAGGTTAAAGTGTGTTGGGCTGTATTGGTCAGACAGACAAATAAGGATTTTAGAATATTTGTTTCTCCAGTTAACATCCTTGAATAGCTAAACTTCAGTTGGAAATAAATCAAATATTCACGTGAGTCACCCTAATAGTTTTAATTTGGTCTTTTTATTGAATTGTTTTCTACAGCATCATTTTTTTCTTGTCCACACTCGAATATTTAAGAAATTGTTTATATTTGTGGCACTTGATTGATATTTATGCCATATTGACCCTAGTTTTTTAGGTTTTAAATTCATAGACTGCTTGTTACCAATTTTAATTGTTACTGGATAATGACATTAAATGAATGAATTAATTTTTTAAAAGTTGAGTACCACGTGACCATTCTTGTCTGAATCTGGTTAGAAGTCATAGGGGGTTGGTTCAAAAGATTGTTTGTAGTTTAGGAAGATCATTTCACAATGTTTTTGCTGCGTGACTTCCAGCCATTTTCAGGTATCTGAAATGTTGAAAACCAGTTCTTGTGGAGCCTGCTCTATCTTCCATACCGACCCCAATGCTGAAGTCAGGGGGAGATAATCCCATAAGATGATGCGCAAAGAGCTCTACAGAAACTAGTTTCAACATTGTAGGAAGGCTGGAGAGTATGCAGCTGAAACATTAACAAAATATCAAGACAAAAATATTGTAGACAAGTGTTGCCAAATGTGGTTAGTTATTTATTGCTGAAACTCTTCAAAAAAAAAAAAAAAAGGCGGTTAATATTTTCCATTTCCAGCTAACTTTGCAGCTAAAAAGTGTTTGTATATTTCACTCATTTAGAATCTAATCACCAAATAAAATAACTATATACTTAGACTGCAGAAAAAAAACTCTTCATAAAGATTGAAGATTTACTTTTTGAAAACTTACCAGATTTAATATTTGTTGAGTGAGTTGGGAAAGAATCAACTAGGGTTATCGGAAAAAATGGCCTATTTGGCAATCCTGCTCTTGCCATATCCTTTGCATTTGCTCATATTGACTCAATAACTGTGAAAGTTGGCTAGTTGAATAATCATCCATTGCAAAATAAAAGCCATTACTCACAGAACTGAGTTGCTATCATTCGGGGTGAATGGATACGGAAAAAAAACAAAATTTTTTTCTCTTTCTTCTCTCTATTCAACTGTCACTGACTTATCTAGAAACCATCAACCTACTTGTCAATAGGTTCCTTCAGTTTTTAAATGATTCATGCTGGCTATTTATGTGTCATGTGTATAGGTTGCATCAATGGAGCCAGAGAACTGAAAATTTCAACATTTACTCGTTATGTCTAGAAGAATCTTTTTTTCTCTTGTTTGTTTTTTATTTGGTTCAATTTTCCTCACATAAATTTCTTGGGGTGGGTTCAATTTGAAATGTAAATTGATGCTGAATTGGTCCCTTATGTGTTCAACCTTTTTTATTTATTTTTTCCCTCATATCTGGACTTTTCAGTGATCCAACAAAAGGTGAGAGAAGTAACTTGTTCATTGATCAGCACTTTTTCCAATTTTTTTAGTTGATCACCCCCAACACAGCATGCTGCCAGAAGACATTGTTTACATAAGTTTCTGAGTGACTAACAAGACCTTGGTCTTTTTTTTTTTTTCTTTTTTTTCTTTTTTTTCTTGAAATCCTAATGAGAAAAGAGGATGAAAAAGGTTTTAAAGTGATCAGGATGCCGATAAAATGAGTGGGGAAAACTTTTTTCTAAAAAGAAGTCCTTCATTCACTTTTATTACTACCTCTGTCCCATAATAGTTGATACATTTGCACACACTTTTCATACACTAAATGTTACAATTATTCCACTGCAACTTTTTTTAGTTCCTGGGAAATGAGTGTTGTTTTCTGATTATGTCTAAAAACTATTGAGAAAGTCAATTACTCCCTTCAAACTTTGCTTTTGTGATCAGAACAGTGATGATATGAAATCTACTTATTTTCAATTGGACAATTAGCAGATTTGCACATTTTTAATTACATGAAGCGCATATGGGCCAGATTTGGCCTGTTGCAGCATTTTTCATGGCAAGCGGCCAATCTAGGCATTTATTTAAAATCTCATGTAAATTTTCTTGGAAAGTAAAATTACTTGTTTTGGCTTCACAAATCAATAATATGATAATTGTGTTTCATGTTTGTTTAAAATAGAAATTAAGTATGCTTTCTGTAATACGATTGACATTTTAGAAGTGAATTTGTGGCTTGAATAAAGATGAAAAATGTCTCATGTGGCCTGCTAGACCTAAAAGGCTGCTGCCCATGCCAGATGTAAAAAAAATCAAAACATGAATATTAGAATTCTGGTCACAAAATTAATGTTTGAAGGGAATAAAAACCATTTCCCATGCTTTTACAAAAGAAATCAGAAAATATCAATCACTACCCTGGAACGAAAATCTCATCCCATGGTGTATGGGACAGAGGTAGTAATATTATATATATATATATAATATATATAAATAAACTTTTTTTTTTGTCTTTTTTCCTACAAATGCGTGTACGTCTCTTAAATAGTCTGTGTGTAATCTGTACATTTTTAAGATTTATCTTCTCATTTTTCGCCTCTGAAATCATGTATGAAAATTTCATTCAGCTATTTTTATAATTTTTTTAATATTTTTTTTATATTCCCCATTACAAGAAAGAATCACCCGTTTCTCGTAGGTAATGACTGAACAACTATGCATAAAATAAAAGAAAAATGAAATCATTGTTAAGAATGCTGTTCCTGTCTTTTCTTGGAATGTAAAACTCAGATGGAGGGTTGATCCAAAACTTATCACTGAGACTTACTCAATACAGACATTAGAATCATAGTTCTAAGCCAGGCGTGGACTACCTCTAAGATGTAGCAGTCCTCAAAGACATTTTTCATCTTGATTCGGGCCACATTCACTTAAAAAATGTTGATACTATTACAGAAAGAGTACTTAATTTCTATTTTAATCAAGTATATGAATGATAATCATATTTTTAATTAGCGAAGCCAAATAGATAATTTTAGAATATGAATTTTAAAATTGATTTTCTGAGAAAAATTACATTAGATTTCATACAAATGTCAACATTGGCTGCGTGCCACAAAAAAATGATGCTGCGGACCGTGCCTTGCTTGTGGGTCATTGTTGCCCATTTGTGCTTACATGCACATACATTTTGTAACCAGTGCACAAAGGCAACTGATGTGTGTACAAGATTTCAAATTCTGTTGATAGCTTACTGAGTTTTTATTTTAGAAAATATTGATTCTCTCTGTCAAATTCAAAAGTGACTTTAGTCACTGGGGAAAAAAAATTTGCACAACATGATTTTCATGCCTGCTTACTACAAAGAATTAGAGGGGATATTGATTGGAATAGTTTAAAATTTGTGCCTCTAGATTCACCCAATTTCCAAATCCGATGCTATTCCAATGTCTGCGTCGGGTTAGTATTCGACATAAAGTTTGGATTATCTCCCCCATCTGCCCACTCTACCTCTCGCTACTATGTCACTTTGAATGATTTGTGATGTTTCTTGTTTGTATTTTGAATAATTATATGTATATATATGAGCCATGTCTATCACTCTTGTAGTATCAGTAGCACCAGTCAGTCCCTCTTGCCTCTAATCCTTCTGTTAAACTATCTAATTTTTTTTGTCTCTCCATTCTTACTTGAACTACTTCTATATTCTCCTTTCCTACCCCCTTACTAAACTACCTAACTTTCTCTTCCCTCCCTACTTAATTAAACTACTTTTCTTTATTCTCCAGTAATTTTTCTTCAATTTATAAGTAAGAACACACATGACTGGCATGTGTAATTAGTTTCGAATGAACCATATCTAAAAAGTTGATATTTTTATCTTGAGAGCTTTAATGTTCATTTTATCTTATTTTGAAACTTGCATTTTGCATAGTAAGTGTTCAAGCTTTAAGATTAGGGGGGGGGGGACCTGCTATTACAGTCAATAAATGAACCACTGTAGCATCATATTAAAATGAAAACTTTCCATCAAGAATGAATATGGTCAGATTGAATTCTGGAGTTTCATACTGGAAAACATCTGAAATAGTTTTTTTTTTTTTTTTTTTTTTTTTTAAGAGAGAATCTCGAGAATCTTGATGTTGTTAATGAACCTGTCTTTGTAAAGCTCAAAAGACTTTTTAAAAAATTCAGAAAACAAATATTCTATCACTATTCTAATGATGACAATTTCAAATTTTATAGACAAAATCGTATGTTTTGTACAGTGGGCACTTACCATGCTCAGCCACTCGAACTGAATTGGGGGAAAAAAAAACTTCTTATCTAAGGGAGATAACTTCACAATTCGATTTGATATCTCAAGACCAGTCTTAATACAAAGTACCCCTTCAATTTTTCCTTCCTACTGTGTCTGTAACACTGGTAAATGTCAGCTTATCCCAGTGTTAACCAAACTTTTTCAATATAGCAGCACCCTTAGGAAGTTTAAGGATCTTTTTTATGGCACTCGTGTCAAAAATACTGAATAATTATATTTACATTCACGTGGTTAGATTAGAGCAAAGAAAATGAAAAATTGATTTCTAAGGTTATTGTGAACTGTTATAGTGATTCAATAGCCACTGGTTACTTGTGGGATTGGTTGTACACCACACAGTTCCATGAACAGGAGACAGCCACAGTCATTTTTTTGTTACACATCAATTTTTGTTTGATAATTTTTTTTATGATACATTTAACAAAGGACTCATAAAGAATCTTCACTCAGTGAAAGGTCCCAATATCCAAAAAGAAAATCTTTTAGTAAAATATTTTCAGTTTACAGAAAATAAAAAGTATGAAATTTTATAAATAATTCAGAATCATCTAGATTTCATTTATTATTATCTAGATTTATATCTAGTATCTGGGTGCTTTCTTTCAGATAGATGGATGGACTTTTGATGAATCATAAGACTAGAGAATACCTGTGAAAAGACAAACTTATTCAAGTATGGAGTGGCACTGAGGAGCCTAAAACCATTGGATAATTTCAACTTAGATAATTCTATCTACCTATTTGGAAAGAAATTTTTTTTATGTCTCAGCTCAAACTATTCTATTGTCTAATCAAACATTGAGTCTTGATAGTTTCTCTGACTTAACAATTAAGTTATAATAGGAAGGTAAATTAACCAATGAGATAAGTCAGCAACAAACAGAAAATTTATATATAAGCTCATTTTATGGTTAAATAATGCAAGTATTTTAATTTTTCTTCAAGTCTTATCTCCTCTTGAGCTGTTTTAGTATGTGATCAGACATGAAGTCTTATTAATTTCTATGAAGTAATTTTTATTATGTCAAAATGGGAAGGTGAATCAACCAATCAGCAGATCTCTTTTGAGCTCAGACAAAATTTGCATATAAGTTCATTATATTAGATTTATTTATTACATTATTTACATGTTTATTTGTATTGATACATTGTTTAGAAAGTAATTATCTCATAAATCACTTACGAGGTTATTATTCAAGTTTTAGGGATCCAATATTTGAATTGAATAAATTACTGAAAGCTCATAGGTTTAATTATTTACCTAGCGAATTTTCATCTAAGACAGATGGTCCTTGTTAAGAGAGATGCCAACACTATCATCGACACACTAAATGGACAGTGATTCAGAATGTGCCAATTAGATGTCACTTCTTATCATTGTGAGTGCGCATCAGCGAGTTGAATTACAATCGTCTAGAATTATCAAAATTTTAGAATATCCTTTGGTGTATTTAGGAGCCAAGTGTGGCTGCCCTAGACACCAGAGAGCAGACTTTGGCAAGTACTGGCCTTTTCTATTGTACACCTATGATAACCATCATTGAAGCAATAGATCATTGGCTAGTAATAGTAACTAGCTGAACCTATGAAAATTTCATAGGTGCTGACAACCAAGATTATCCACTATCCCATGCCTCTGGTCTTTTCTCGCCCTAGATTTGTAATATCCTCATTCTCTCCCTTATCTGTTCCAATTTTTGTTCCTCTTCCATGTCCTTATCAAAACCACAGCCCTAGTGCAAAGCATTAACAATTTCAATCCACTAATTAAGAAAAAAAAGGTTATTCCTCTTGAATGATTTTTTTCTCCAAAATGTTGCAAAATAAATGGTGCTCGTATCACCTTTGGGTCCAATGATTGAATTAATTTCACCTTGAATTAATTTTTCTCCAATTTTTGAGACCAGACACTTAGAATTCATGTTCTTATGCATGGAAGACATTGATAGAAATTTTATGTTTGTCCTAAAATCAAAATCTAAAATCTGTGCGTAAAAGCATTATCATGAGTAGATTTCCTAAGCTTGCCTCAAAATTTTATTGAAATCATTAAAGGGAAATAACTTTTTTGTCTTAATCGTTGGACTCCACTTTTGTATGAGTACCAAATAAATGTTTTTTTTTCTTCCAATTTTTTTTCTAAAGATGACTTTTTATAAGAGAAAAACTACCTCTGTATCATACTTGTAATATTTAATAGTTATTTTTGACAAACGAATTAGTCATTAAAATTTGATCCAATGATTGGGACTGATTTGACCAGTCACTGCAAAACAAGCTAACATTTGTCAGTTTCATACTTAACCTATTTGAGTGCAGTTGGATCTTAGATATACTTTTTGTTGCTAAATTTCAGTTATATATAGAATGTACTTGTAATAGGCTTTCTTTGACAGCACTTGATTGCGATGATTGAATTAAACTAATATTGCTGTAATTAGCAGATGAATAATGAAACATGATGAGAAAAGGTCTTGAACTTGTTTTTGAAAACAAAAAACTTATAAGCTTGCTTTGTTAGACATCTAGTTTGACACTTTGTCAAAATAGTTATAACTAATCAGAATAACTAATTAGAAAACTTTCTATCACAGTCAATAATTGAATGATTGTAGTGTCAAAATTTGAAATTATGTAAAGAAATATTTCTTTGAAGGATGGATATGGTCAGAATGAGTTCTATTTATGACATTACTGGCATTTTCCACTGGAAAACAGCTAGAAATATCTAGATTCTGCCCCAAAAGTCAAAAATCTTTTTTCTAAAATTAAAAAAAAAACATTGTTTAGAAGGGGTCTAGTGGAGAACCAATGCTAATCTTCAAGTCTGTAGATAAGAGTGTATGGCCAGGAGCTCTAAAACACAAACATACTAACAGACACATACACATATAAAAAATGATAGAAGCCTTTTCCATCTTTGCTGGCTATGGTCGTTCAATCTTTAATAAATAATTGAATATATAAGTAAATCATAATCTGACATTTATTATTATTATGGTTCACATGTTTTTCTTATCAATTTTATAAAAATTCTAAAAATCTTCTTTTTAATGAAATATTTACTGTATTTACTTATGTACAATGCGAGAAATTTAATATAAGAAATTGGAGTTAAAATTGATGAGTAGCATTATATTTGAACATTAAAGCAAAATGGTAGCATATAATGTAATACTAAATTTTAGCTACACAAATTATATTTGGGATCACATTGTACTCGAGTAAATATCTTAAGATACGGTCTATAGTTTTGAGAAGGGTCATAGCTTCAAAGAGTTTTTTTAACAATTGAATTCCTTATTTATATTGTTATTACAACTTTTTGGCTGATCCATTCTATTGCCTTTTTCAGGTGTACTATTTGAATGTGATGCTGGTAAACAGAATTTTTCTCCAATGTTGACTGAGTGTATAAGTCAGACATGTGTGGAGTTCAACCTGAAATGGGTTCTGCTGCTCAACAGGGACGAGCTATCAAAATCCAGGCTTCACAAGGAATGGAAAGGAAAAGATATCATCCGATTCAAATGCTTTAAGTGTTGCTATCATTGGAGAAAAAAATTTCTTTTCACCACCCTTACATTTGGATAGCACGTCTGAAGAAGGCTGTAGAACGGATCATCTGAAATGTCAAAACAAACAACAAAAAGGACTTCAATTGTCTGAAAAACTCTTTGAATGAAAATGAATATTTCCGCCCAATTTTATAAGAAAAAAAAAATACTCTGTTCCATACTTATATTGTTTAGTTGTAATATTTTTGTGTACAAAAGTAACAACTATTATGGGACGAAGATAGTACTGTAAACCCTCTTATTAGCGGACTTCTTATCAACAGATTTCAGGAATACTGGATAAAATCTGTTCATTGCAAATATTTTATATCCCACAGGAATATTAGAAATATTTGACATTGCCAATCTTGTCCGTTAGTATGGGTTAAATTAGGCACTGCTTCATGCCTCTCATTCTACCTTTTTTATTTACACTCTTGGTGCAGGCCATATTTACCAATTGGCTCTCTTTATAACCTCTGGATTTATTATGTTATCTGTTATCTCTTACAATGATTTCCAACCATAGATGTGTTACTGGTATTACCAAGAAAAGTGCTGTGTTATCAGTCAATAAAATTAGTCTTATTTCCTTCATTTTTACTTTCACTTACATTGTTAATGATATCCATATACTTTACTGCGACCTGGATACATTTGTACTATTTTTATGTTTTTTGGCTGATTTTTTTTTCTTCATACATAATTCAGTAATACTGGACAATTGGCATTAATGGACACCAGTTCCCCCTATTAGTCCAATAATAAGAGGGTTTACAGTTTATAAAAGCTGAAACAATTGTAAAAAAAAATCAGTATCCTGTGAAATTGACATTTTGAGGAATTCTTGGATGAATGGATCTTAAAAATATTTAAATTTTTTAAACTACATCTGCCTACATACCCACCTCTGATAGACAGAATTTCAAAAACAGACATCATATAGGGGTTGTGGGGGCCCAACACAGTAATTTCCCTGCCCCTGGATCAGGTCTTCTTATCGTGAGTGAGAGTGTTTGGAAGTTGGAACCTCATAGTAAATTGACTATAATGGTGTAGTACTATTCATTCATTGAATGCAAACTTGATGTATCAATACAAAAAAAATGATATCATCATTCACTGGTAACAGAATTGCTGCTAAAACATATGCCAGATATATCCCCCCCCCCCTGGAAAAAATTTCCATTTGTCCCACTGTGGGAAAGTGGCATTGGATGCTCATGATTCCTGATATGTTACGTAGGCATGGGACTCCAAAGCATTCAAGAACAAAGACAGGATGCAGATTTATGAAAATATAGACATATATTTTTATTGGTACAGTTCCAAGTGGCATCATGTAGAATGGATAGAATAGTGCTCAGGATGACAAATGGGCACACGGTAGCTGTCTTGGTATCATATGATCTGCACTGGTCGGGATTCTGCTTTCCTCAAGACAGTGATCATTATCTTCTTATAGGGGATCTACACCCATACGTTTGGCGGATCCATCTACGCTTTTTAGTATTTCAGCCGATATCCACCTACGCTTTTTGATGTATCTACCCATCCAGATGTGACTTCTTTCAGTAAAAACACCAGTTGTTTTTCTGGCTTTCCATTCTGGAAAACAGAAGTAGCATGTTTTTTTGTTAACACATTCGTCAGGAGGTCTTTTGTCAACAACTATCATCGAAGTGTCCCAAGGATGCTCTTCTGAATTAGCACGTCCTGTTCATCTTTATCAATGGACACCGGATATAAAATCAATCTCTTGACCTTTGCTTCTGCTATTCAAGTGATATAATCCTTTTTACACAAAATGATTATTTTTTCTTTCTTCTGTTTTTTTTTCCTCAAAGATGACTTTTTATAAGAAAAAATATAAATAAAAGCAAAACGACAGAAAAAAACTATCTTGTAAAATTGGCATTTTGAAGAATTCTTAAATCCTAACCTAAACTTGAACTTGGATGAATGATATACATTGGGCATTTTCTTTCAAAAAGAATGAATGGAATTTGAAAAATATTTTTTAGATAAAATAAATGAACATAAAAGGAAGAAAAGAATTTCAATGGTAAAAATGAATAAAATCTGGGTAAAAGAACTTAACATTTCATTCACTTGTTTGTTGTATTTTTCATTTCTTACCTCTGCTACTGTGTACTGGATGAACTTTTGTGATTAAGTAGACATGTTAAAATTATCTATGAAACTTTATTTACTATTTTATATGCTTACTATATACTATTTATACACTTCATTCAGAGGTCATACATGATAATTACTGTCTAGCATAGATTACTTTCCTCAGGGTTTAGGATAGGCCAGCTATTAGATTTAAAAGCAATTGAAATAAAATGAAAGAAAAACTAGACAAATATTGATGGTAAAAACAGTGCTTTATCGAAGAAATTCAGACAGTATAAGATTATTGTGTCTATTATTTCTATTAGGTGCAAACAAGCAACAGAAGTAAGATTAATTAAAAATTAGGCAAAAATTAAGATATAAATTTCTGACAAATCAAGACTGTACTAGTTTCTTAGTTAAATTAATCAAATTATTAATGTCTGACAGCGATTAAATACCTAACTAACCAACTACTATTGAATTGTATTCGTGCTAATCAGTGTGAAGTGTAGAATCAGTAGTAGCAGCTATCATGGAAGAGTAAATCCTTAAGGCTGTCTGCTGCTAATGCTAGCAGTCCAGCTGTAGGTTAAAAGATAGGAAGGCAGCTAATTGATTTCAAATCAAAATAGTAAATGCAAGTTATAATGCATTGAGAAGGGTGCATTTGAAATGTGCTTGTAATGGAATAAGATAAAGAACAAAGATTTAAAATTACAAAGAATGTATTTATTGGAATATACATTGAATATAATGATTAGATTGTAATTCTCAATAGAAGAAGTAAGAAGAGAATGTGCTTTTTAAGTCGATTTAATACTTGTTAGAATAATGTTAGTTCAATGTAGATATAAGTGTATAATATTCATACGTATCTAAGAATGGTAATATTGTACACAGGAAGTAAAGAAATTTAAGTGTTAGTTTGTATGTTAATGTGTATGTATGTAAGTGAAATTGTTGTTGTAGAAAGTTGTTGGAACAGCCCATATTCTGCTAAATACAGAATGAAAACTGGATGAAGATTGAGTTGTGTTCAGCTCGCTTATAGAAGAGGGTAGAGCTAAGGGAGTGAGAGGCAAAATTCATTGTCTTCTCAGATGGTCTTTATCAAAATCTTAATACTAATTATCTCTGAAAGTTACCCTTTTCCAGACTTTGTGTCTCAGATAAGGCTATTTTTGAACAAATATCTAAATGTACCTGTTGCTGTACATAAAGGGTTTAGGAATATATAACCTGTACATTTCAACAAAATGTGTTATCTACTAATGAAATATTTGGGTATATTCATATGAGTTTTAATAAACTGATGAGGAGGAAACGTGTGGTCTGGTAAATGTGTTATTGTTTTAAAAGACCTAAGATATGAATCTGTTCCAATACTATTACTACTAGGAGTAATAGCAAGAGAAATAGAATGAAAGAAATACAAGTTAAAAATTGGTAATTGACAATGCTTCATCCAATAAAATCCAGACAACTTAAGACTATTACTACAATGTGTAAAAGCAAAAGAAATGAGAAGCAAGAAATACCAGTCAAAAAATTATAATAATTCTCAATGTTTCATTGAAGAAATGCAGACAACTCAAAACTATTACTGCTAAGTTTAAAAGTAAGAGAAATAAGATGAAAGAAATACTAGTCAAAAATTAATAATAATTGACAATGCTTCATCCAAGAAGTTTTGATAGGTTTAAATGAAAAAATATGTGTCAAAAATCAATAATTGTCCAAGTAATATCTTATTTTATTAAAAATATTACTTATTTAATTTATACAAATTAAATGTGAATTCTTTCTCCTAGCCAACATAATAATGAATTTTTAAAATAAATTTGAATCCAAATTCCTGAGTGATAGGATAAAAGACACTTCAATACATTTTTTATTTAATATGGCCTTTTCAAAACTTATCCAGGCCCTTCGATCTTCAATGCTGACATCAGGAAATACTCCAGATTAATGACTCTCCTCTGTACAGTGTGATCAGAAATTGCTATCCTGGATCTTTTTCCCATAGAGGCGATTAGAAACCATCAACCAAAACTCTCGCCATAGGTTTCTTCAATTTTCAAGTTGGTTTGGCTGGCTGGCTATGTATTTATATATCTATATATAACCTATACAGGCCACACCAATGAAGCTAGAAGGCTAAAAATTTAGAAATTTACTCCTTATTATATCTACAAAACAATTTTTTTTTGTTGAATTCCTTTCAAAAATACATTTTTTAAGGGGGTGGTTCAATTTGCAATGTAAATTTATGCTAATCGATCCCTTAGTTTGTGTCCACTCGTTTTTTGAAAATTCAGCCCTTTTTTGATCATTACCCAATAAAATGTGAGAGAAGTAACTAATTCATTCATTACCGTCTTGTCTAAATTTTCAATTGATCACCCCAAAAGCAGCAAACTGCCAAAAGATATTGGTCACATGACAGTTCTTATTGAGTGACTAATCAGACATGTAATTTCTCCTTAACAGAAGAGCTGAGTGAATGAAGTGGGACCTTTTAAAGGAACAAAGTTTCAAGTAAGTAAAAAATTTGGAAAGAAAGGACTCATCACTGGCCTACTGTGGTAGCTGCAAATTTACCAGTAACCATAAAAGAATTAATTTGAAAAAGTCATTATGTTGGCTGCGAGAAAAGTCACTGAAAAAATTTTTATGAAATAAGTGTAATAATTTAATTAATTTTATTCAAGTAATATTTTGATAAGATGAGTAATTTTTCAGTTTATACAAATAAAATGGATAATATTTTCAATAAAGCAAATGATGATTTTATTTCTATAAATTAAAATATTACTCATTTTATCAAAAAGAATTGTTCGTATGATGTTTTTGTGGACAGAAAACCAAACTTATGACTTTTTTCGAGCAATTTATTTGCCACTCAGGACAATGGTGGGGTATTTGAATGGAATGTGAAAAAATGGATTTTTGAAGTTCTTCCCCACTTTGGAGATTGGTGCAGCATAATCTTCTCAACCCTATTGCTTTTTACTCAAATTAAACTTGTTAAAACAAGCCAGGCCGCTGCAAGGTCAAACTCCACTCCTATTCTGACTAAAGATGATTACTGTAACTTTATTATTCATAAATAAAGGATCATTAAAAAAAATTTTTTTTGGTGATAATGTATCTATTTATTAGAATGAAATGAGTCGTGGTATATTTGTAACATACTTTTTCAAAGATACATAAGGCATGTCAACTTGGCCAAGTTGGTAAGAGAGTCATCTAACAATCATTTGGTCATGATTTCTAATCATGGTAAGGAAATCGTAATTTCATTTATCGGTTAGGAACAGACGAACTGAAAAGTTTATTCCTATCAGGCCAGGATTGTTCACTGTTCATTCAAGTCAACTCTACAAAAAAAAAACAAACTTAGCCATTGGTGGTTTCATTGTGACAGGAAAAAGAAAGTCATAACTTTGGATTATTGCAGAAAAAACTTTTCATTCCAGTAATAAAATGAGTGATATTTTAATAAAATAAGAGATATTTCAATTCATTGTTATAATATAAGTGATATTTCAATTTATATGATTTATAGTTGTAAAATGATATTTTTGATATATTTTTGAATGTTTTTCATCAGCTTTAACTTTATTAAAATACTACTCATTTTATTGATAATATTATTTGATAACAATTAATTAAATAAATTCAAATATTTTTAAATTGAAGTGATTTTCGAAATTGTTCAATTTTTTAGTAATAAAATAAGTGATATTTTCATGAAATGAGTAATTTTTCTTTTTATAGTAATGAATAATATTATATCAATATTTTAATTTGTATAATTTATAGTAGTAAAATAATATTTTAAATATACATTTCTATCATCAGCACCAAACTATTTAAAATATTTCTTGATTCATTGAAAATGTCATTTGATTACAATTAATTGAATAAATTACAGAATTGTTTTAATTAAAAAATCTTTTCCTATCCAGAGACCAGTTATATTTTTCCCATGAATTTTTTTTTCTTCAACCGGTGTCAAATGGCACAGAAGCGTTGCCAGATCTTCGAATATCTTATATCCAAAATTGAGACGAAAAAGTCCAAAAACATCTAGTTGTTCCAGAAAACTATCTAAAATATTATCTAAAATTGATGCATAAAATATTCAAAATATATTTAGATATCAGAGCCTAAACTTTACCGATATAAAAAAAATATCAAGATTTTGCCCAAAATAATCTGAAGATGTATGCGATACATTGGAAAAGAATATCTCAACTGATATCCAATCTATAAAAATAAGAGTGTTTTGGAAATTTTGGACATTTTGGATGGAATATCGAAATATACTGAAATTTTGGATAAAATATATAAGATTTTTTCAAGATTTTGCCCTCCCAAATCTAAAAGTATGAAAGCTCCATCTACACTAATATCTGATACCTAAAACAATTTAATATATCTAAACGCATCAAAAAATATCTAAATTCAGATATAAAATATCTAAGTTGGTAATGCTGTGAGTATAGCTATTGAACCGGAAGTTTATACAGGCAACCGGAAAGAAGATCTGAGATATTTTTCTGCTACACTCAAGATGGCGTCATCATGTGATTCGTATGTTGACATTTCTCATCCATGCTTTCTTTATTTTTGTCTCGTTTTCGTTTTTTTGCCTTCATTTTAATTCATATTTATTGCAGGTTGATAAATAATCTTGCTTTGATCCCAAATATAATCCGTGTTTGTTATGTGTTCACCTTTTATTCCTCGTAATAACCGAATAATAATTGCCGTACTACCCTCATCATGTGCGGAAGAAGACGGACGACAGTAGTTTACGTTTTTACACAGAAAAAAAAAACAATATTTGATTGAGATTGGTTGATCAAATACTTTGAAGCCTCACTTCCGTACAAAGGACGGAAACTAACAGTTCAATGTATCATTACATTAATATAAACCTCTTTGTAAAACCTACAAGAATTTTTTTCCATAAAGAAACCAACAAATCCTTGGAAGATTGTTAGGATCTCTAAATGGATTGAAAAGAACAAAAATTACTGGGGAATTTTTTTTCTTTAAATACACTTGCATAAATTGCCGTCACCGACTGTCTGACATACCGAAATGTCAGTTACGCCCCTTGTGCTGATACCAATTCAGATGTTTTTAGTTGTCAGAGATTGCTTTATGTAGATCACTTCCGATGACTAAACGCCTAAATGTAAATGATTTTTTGATAAAATATTACATATTTTTCATTGACGATCCTTGTGGTAATGTATCCGGGTTGGTCATATATTAAATTGACCATTTTGAAGGCTGAAAGAGGTTAGATTTATAAAAACTGGCCCAAAATGGGTAGACTTGAGATTTATAATAGCAGACAATTTGGAACAAATAGACTGTTTACCTCTTATTTACATGAGTTCGTTTGTTAGAAATGATGACTAAGAAAATTTATTCTATCATTCTAATTTCAATTGATTCATTCAAGTGTTATAATTATGAAAAAAATCTGTTATCCCTTATTTATTGTTGTTAATTACAATCTTAACACTAACACTAATCCTAGATTATATATCCCTTGTAATAAGATTTGATAAAATACAGTTTCAATTTAAAACGTTTTTAAATGTTCAAGTTCTCTTTTACATTTATTCCGTAAAAAATTAGCAGCAGCAAAGAAATATATAGTCATTCAAAGTGTCCGATTAAAAAATTTTCACTAATAACCGTTTCCCAAATTGCCGGCCCTGATGCGTTATTGCAAGTATGACCAACAATAATGAAAATTAATGGAAAAAAATGTAATATGAATAAATTATATTAAAAACTACATATTGAATTAGACAAATACTCTTGGTTTCAATGCTTGATCAGTTGCAAATTATCAACTTATCTGTTCCCTTTTGTGCATCCGTAGTTGATTTCGTCCATGGTTTAAATACTGGCGTTCTCAAAACGTAAGATTGCCCCAATGTTTTTTAGGTATGCTAACATCAATTGCCATTACTGACTTAAAAATAACTTACATCTCTTGCTCAGTGTTCAGATTTAAATGATTTTTGTTGCATCTAGAAGTCAGAAATTTCTATGTAGATGATTTTCCTAATGAAACAAGTTATATTTTTATTTATTTTTTAAAACATTTATTTTGGTATGAACAAATGTATGCAAGTTGTATTGGAAGGTGTATCATAACAATCATATTTACATGGTAAGGGTTAGCCTGTCTGCCACACATGCAGAAGGTCATGGGTTCAATTCCTGGTATGAGCAGAGAGTGTTGAACATCATGGGTAAAATAGCAGGTTAGACTCTGTAGCCTAAGGAATGCAACCAGTCTAGGAGAAGGGTAACTCTGATCCCAAACAGGGGAATGGAGCCCCCAAAAGGCGGTTTGATGTCCCCCTGGACTACATCAGCGAGAGGGATTCTGACAACTAGGTATCCCAGGATCTCCATATGCTTTGCCCAGGCATACACTCTGGTGGGGACACTCCAGTGTCGTTCCATTGTCATGACAGAATGGAAGCCATTCAAACATTTGCAGTGATGTAGTAAACATCATACTTCTTTTTAAAATTAATTACGTTTGTTGATAGCACTACGTATTCTGGTGATCTATTCCGTAGTCTTACCACTTTGTTATATTTTTTCAAATTTATTTTGGGGGGTTTGCATAGTCATTTCATATTTTCTTATTCGGAAAGTAGTTACATATTATCTTATCACAATCGCCGTTTTTAAACCTTTAAAGTATTTACGTGCCTTTACTGCATCAGGATACACTTCGCAAATATTTCTCATTACCATGAAATTCATACGGTAAGCAATGGCGAATATGTTACTCCTGAAAGTCTGTATCCTCCATTGGATTAAACTTTACTATATACTATGAATGACAACCTGCCGAATAGAAAAGATGATGAACTAAATTTAGTTCAACTCTGGTCTTGCCTTATAAATGATGCAGATAAATTTGTAATCACTTTCAGAACACTTTAATTGTAGTAAAATAGATATTAAGGATTTAAGTCACATTCAATTTATTGATAATATGCAATTAGCCATAATCCATACTAATTGTATGTAATATATTTAATAGATTTTTAGATATATCTGAAGAATTTAGATCATCAAATTGTTTTTTGAGTCTATTCTAGAAGTAAATTTGAAAATAATGTTGGCAAAACTGCCCTTGCTAGATCTTCACACAAGAAAATAATTAGTGCATCTATGGTCTGACGTTCAGGCTTGCTAAATCAATAAAATGATTGAATATATCAATTTTCATTTTGATGATGTATTCTCAGACTTTTAATTGATTAGTTATACAAAAAGTGAGCAAATGAATATTGCTTACATGTCATTCTGTCCACACCTTTTCTTATCTTATTATAATTCACCAAATGTCCATCTGTGACTGCTTACTGCGAAAAACACTCGACATAACCGCATAAAATTTTCTGTTTGTACACCTGGGAGCCCTAAGAAGGTTTTTAGCCTCTTAGTTTTTGAAAATCAACCCCCCAAATATGTTTTTGGAAGGTGTTTGATTTTTCAATGCAAATTCATACTTTTGTTGGTACCCTTTTCAGCTAAGTCAGCTAGCCTGCTGCTTACCTGTTGATCTCAGAGCAAGTGACTTTGGCATGAGATACTCACACACACAAACACACACACGGATATTTTTGTTTACATGTTTTGTTATTTTTGCAAATGATCACCTATAAAAAGGCTACTTCTATTTAACTCTAGATATATGACCATCTCTGTTTAACTTCACATTGTTAATTTGTTACTTCTTTGACTTGAAATAGAATTATTTTTGTGGAGTACAACTGTCATTTCAATGAACTTTTAAGGCACAACTACAGATTCATTTTTTTTTCCTTGCATTTTCAGACATCATAAAACAATTCTGAAAGTCACTAATATCTCTTTTTGAAAACAAAATTGAACACTATCTGATTTCCATCCATCTGTCTATTTTCATAAGTTTCTTTTTGACAGCGATTGACTCTGTTCGTTAGGGCGTGTATTTAGGCTAGTTAATGTCCATCTGTCTGTATGTAATGGTCCTCCACAAAAAAACTGAAAAATTTGTGATTCCTGATTCAAACCCATTTTAAAATGGTTTCATTTTTTTTGCTGCTGCTGCATTGGTTGTTGGCTGATAATTGAAATTTAGTTTGACTTTTACAGAGGACAGACTGTTTCAATCCTTCTCTCTCCCTTGTAAAGACATCAACTCTCACTCTCTCTAAGATATGAATGTGTAAACAGTTGCTGTATTTTAAATTTGTAAAATAGTTGGGATGAAGTGTTCATTTGACATATGGTAAAACACTCTTATCAATTTGAAAAAATAGTTAGATGAAACAATATCTGATTCCCATCTATCTACATTTCGACTTGAAAAAAAAATTTGTAGCTGTTGCCGAGTATAAAAAAATTTACTCAAATAAAACATTATCACTCTTTTATTCTATGAGAGTTTACAATTTTGAAGTGGTAAATGATCTTATATTCTGTGTGTAGGAGGAAGGTGGTCCTGATAGTAATTTGTTAAGTTCCCCATCTATGCTCATTGGATGTTATAAATGGCACACTAATGATAAGATATGAAAGAAAGACAGAAATAAATACATGAATATATTAAAATTGCAATTTTACACTGCTTATTTATAAGATAACACTTTTTTTATACTGCAAATTAAACCTGCTCATTAGGGTGGGTATTTCAGCTAGTTCTAATGATTTAAATGTCTATAAGTCAGATCATAGATGCTCTAATTCTTTTCCTGTGTGAAGATCGAGCAAGGGTAGTATTACCAACTTTATTTTCATGTTTACATCTAAAATTTAGTAAAAAAAATCTTGTAACACCTACAAACATCTAGATTCTCCAGATATATATCTAAAATCAAGGAAATATATTATATATCTTTAATATATTAAATGTGATTTTAGTCTTCAACGTTTATTTCATAAAGATATATCTTAATTTATTAAAGATGTTATTTATTTTATTACTATATATTAAATAACGATACTATTTTATTAAAAAACATCTGAATAGCAACTTCTGACGTCTAGATGCCACCAAAAATATCTAGATTTAGATGAAAATTGAAAAACATATAAATTGGCATTACTGAACCAAAAGATGTAACCTGTATTTCAATATGTCAGTCAGTGACAGTAATCGCTGCTATAGATGCTAGCACATCTAATAAATCATTTTAATTGAAAACATTCAGAGAGACAAATTGAACAATTTGATTTATTTAAATACAAACGGAACATAAACTTTAAATCAAGGTGTCAATACCATTATTGTGAAATATGTAAAATAATTACTTGTAATAACGCACCGGACTGCACCATTTTGAAATTGGCCGTTTTGAATGGCTGAAAGTGGCTGGGTTTTTACTGTCATTGAAATAACGTTATTCTTGATTGAAAAATACTGTTTACTTTAGAGCCAATATGGCACGTAGTTAGGGTTAAGATTTAGGGATAGTGTTAGCAGGTTGGGTTTAGGGGTAGTGTTTCCTCTTTCCCAATTATTCATTGATGTTATTTCGTTACCTGAAAATTGAATTTACCCAATAGCTATTTAAAAAGAAATATAGTCACCTTTAGCCATTTCACAATGATGCCTTCGTTCCGTCATGACAAAAAAACAAATTCCATGTAATCTAACTAATACCTCTGTGTGTGGGTGTCTATGCACTGTGGTTATTTGACAACTGGTCATTCTACGAAGTTGACATTCGCCATATATATTAGTCTGCACACAAGGCATCGCAGTGTTGGGTTTGAATTTGTTTGGGTCAATGGTTCTCGTGAAATCTAACTAAAATTAAATGAAAAAAAATACAGATTATAGATCTTCTATCTTAGAATATAAATCTAGATTTACATAAAAAATATCTAAATTGGCAACACTGAAGAGAAATAACTGAAATAATTCAAAGCCGTGGTTTTGTGTGATGGTGGGAAATTATTCTACCTGACAATTATGGTAGGCTGCTCCACGATCTATAAAGTCAGGACCCTTCCTAACAAGCACCTTTGGAGTGGGCACCGCCTTAGTCATTGATAACAACTCTAACATATTCTCGTGTCAACCTAACCAGTAACATATGTAGATAATAATAAAGTACTGGGAGGACTCCACAAGTTGACCTTTCTAACCTTTGTCCTGATTTAGGTGCAAATGGACCATGTAAGTGGAAACATTTCTCGTCATGAAAGAACAAAACAATGCAGGAATATTTTCTCGAAAAATTTCACCTTCAACGTAGACAGAGACTGTTTTATTGAGAAAAAGAAATTCAGGAGATCCTTTTAATCTGCTCATTTTTTGTGTGACTAGTTCATATGTTCCTGTGACGTCATATACATTCATTTTCGGACCTCGCATTCCGACTAACACCCTGATAATCTCCGCTTCACACTCAAAATTGAATATGTTTACAAACATGTGATCTCTCTCTCACGTAAAATTAATTCGAAATGAATAATTAATAATACTTTTCTTTATCTCGTGATAAAAATAACTCTATAATTATTACGAACGTTTTATAAAATTATCAAAAAAATAAAACTGTTATTTTTAAATTTAATGAAAATCTATTCTCGATGAACCCAGGACGATAAAAAAAAATGAAATCTGGTTCGTTTCTTCCTAGTTTTTTTAATCCCTAAATAAACCCGGTTAACATCCTTCATTGATTATGTTATCGTCCGTTAAATCAGTTATATTTACATAGTATTAAGTAGTTGGACTGCAGGTTGCCAAATTAGCAACCTTTCGGCTAGATCTGGCCGATTCTTTTTTTTCAAGTTAGTCAGTAAAAGTCTACGGTAGCCGATTAAATCTGGTAAGTTAAATAAAAAAAAATATACAATTTTGATTGATTTGTTCTAGAGTCTTAGTTATTTTACTTGACTAATTAACTTTGAATGAGTATATATTCTGAGTATATAAAATTTAGCCACTTTAAAGACAGTTTTAGCTATCAATAACAAACCATACTTGGCAGCACAAATTGAACTTGAAAGTTATACAGGAAGGTGGCTTAGATAAGCAGCTGTAGTAGTTTCATAGTGTGTTTATAATTTTAGCATAGTAAGAATAAAAGATGTTTTGTTATTACTAAAAATAGTTTCTTTATTTAACAAAACAAAATCTGTTTCATCCAGAAATGAAGAATTTTTTATATTTCAATATCCTGGATTTGAATAAAAATTGATTTAAATAAATAGACATTAATAAATAACAATCACTGCAGGTTCGTACATGAACGAATGAACCGGGTTAAGAAAAGGAAGGAACCTTTTCTTTCATTCATTCATTCATATAATGTTCAGGGACAGATCCAGGATTTTGAGCTAGGTTAGGGGATCCAATTTTGAAAAAAAATTTTTTTCTCCATCTGTAAGTAGACAATAAAGAATATTGTAGCATTGTACTTATAAGGTTAATTTATGATTACTTGGTAGGAATATTCTATTATTTTTTTCTCAATTTATAAAAAAAATATTCATTTAAATATAAAAAAAATAAATAATAGAATTGTGCCTTGCCTGAGCAGGTTGGGTGTGTGAGGGGTCCGGACCACCCTGTATGGGTAGGTTTTCCTACCCTCACTCATTCATTCATTCAATGTCGCACCTGATTGTTAATGTTTATTTATTTTATAAGAAGATCGATATATACCATATCCTGGCCGAACCATATTCAATGTTGGAAGCATTTATTTTTGTCCTGTATACTAAGACTTACTTAACTTATACGCTACATAGTGACTTGCTTGACGATTGTTTGTTTTTTTAAACTAATTAATTGGAGTTGACAGTATTTTGAAAATGAAAAAGTTGAAGAAAAAAAGGACTAAAACACAATAATGACAGTCGGTACTTAATTTCATGTGTATCTACTTATAGCTCAAAATAATCTATTATTATATTTATTTCTTCACCTTAACGTTTCTCATGGTCGTAGCTTTGTCAAACTGAATGGATCACGAATTCTTTTTACAATGTTTTCGAATGGTGAAAAAAAGGTTAGTAATTATTGTTTAATTTTACTTTTTCTCCCTAATGTTGCAATGTATTTTTCAGTTTGGGAGAATTAATAATACTCGTGCAATATTCTGATCGAGGAGCAATTGCCCATAGTTTTGCATTTTTTCATTTAATTAAAAAGTACTTGTCAGACTTTTCTTCAAAGTCATTGTAAAAGGAGACGTGGTTATGAAAGAGTTGGTCAGATCATGTCGATTAAGGATACATTTTAGAAAGAAAATTAAATACATAGTTTAATTTGAATCTAGCTATGGTTTTGAATGAAATTTAATTTGATAAGCTTAAATCGTAGCAAGGAAAGCATTATTAATCTTCATCATCCAATCAAGACTATATTTCAAATGCAATCGGAGTAAAAGTGGTTGTGTAAGAAATATTTTAAACTGTTTTTAGTTTTCAACTTCAGATGAAGTGTTTATGGAACGAATACTCTATGTGAGCTGAAAAAATTCTTGGTGTACCCTTATCTTGATAATGCCTGTAGAAGAATTAATACATTTTCTCTATTTAAAAAATATTTTGGGAATCTAGGTGTTTCCAGACTTAATTCTGGATGTATACCCGGACGGACTTATCCTGCCATGCGTTAACGAAATATTTTTTATGCAAATAGTATACCTACTTCTCATTAATGTTTTTTTTTTTTTTTGCATCGAAATATTTAATTAACATGTGACAAGGATGAAAAGTACTGCCCTGTAAACCTGAAAATAAAAAATAAAACAAATTTTTCCCCGATGAGTACAATTTCAACATTTTTAAGTTCAGAGTGAACAAGTGTGCCTTACCCAATGTTAGTTTTTTTTTAATTCTCTTATTGTTGTTTATTTTTTTAGTGCTTTTAACTTGTCAATTGTCACCTTCCCCGTTTTAAAATGGCCACAGCTCCAGAATAGATTTTTTTTTATTGAAAGATTAGTGTCCTTAGGGTTAGACACTTAACAACCCTAATCTTAACATTAACCCTAAAATAAGCTTTATCCTGAAGCAAGAACGGTGGCCGTTATTTAACTCTCATGTTATTTCTTTAGATGACATGTCTAAAATGAAGACAGTCATATTTTAGTGTTTCCAACTTTCCTGTTTTAACATCATTTTAAAAAAAATTATTTTTCATTCTTTGGCATTCATCTCCCTTTTTATCCCCACTCTGATGTGAAAAGTGTCAGAGAGGCCTTGCTTAGGGTGACCAAAAGTAAACAAAAAAAAAAAAAAAATCTGGCCACCCTGCATTGTTATTCATTCATTCATTCATTCAAGTGAACACTTTTTTTTCTCTTCCTATTTTAACAAATAGAACAGATTTTTCTCACTGACATTTTTTTCTTCTTTTATATTTACTCATAAAACAAAACCGGATATATAAGAAGGCAAAATAATTGTAGAAGTATTTCCCCTGCACCTTATTTTCTTTTTTCCTGCTCTTTATTTTGGAGGATTCAATTCTTCCTGTTTAGTTTCATAGTCTTTCATCTTGACCAACAAAAGTTGTTTTTTTCTTTCGAATTTCATTATGCATTTGACGACTTGTCAACCTGTTGTTGAAAGTGCATGACCTTGATTGTTGAAAAAAAAATGAAGATTTTTTCCTTCTGATTTTAAGGTTTGATTTAAATTTCATATTTATTTCTCTAACTTGTAGATTTGTTTTGTTGATGTTAATTTTTTAGTCCTCTTTGACTCTGATTTTTTGTTTTAGTTTCAATTACTGATTTCTTTAATTATTTATTTTCTTTCGAGTAGTATTACCTAGGCTACTCGATTATTTATCCTCAGTCTGTTGATATCTATCAGCTTTTTCCTGTTAGTGATATTTACATCTCTTCGTACATTAATAGAAACCACAATGCCTGGTACATTGAAACTTTTGACAGCACTGCCAACGTTGCATTGATCGTAGAGTACTTTCAAGCCATAGAAACCAATTCTAGTAGTTGTAAATATATATTTTTAAATACCCCCAAATTTATTTTTCATTTCTTTTCTTTTTTTTTTCCAAAAATTCTCAGATCTAAAACGGACACAATCAAATATTTCTTCTTCCTTTTTAGTGGAATAATTCATTGTCAATAAAAGCTGATTCTTCTTTAAAATTCACGGAACCCTTTTTTTTAATGTATGTTTCCCATAACTTCGAAAAAGATTAAAAAATATTGTGTTACATGGATCATTTTCCAAATATGAAGCAAAACAAAAAGTCGTATCGATTTTTATGCGGTCAGTTTTGAATACTGCGACATTTCTTTATTTTTAAAAGTCGGGAAGTTGATACATTCCATAAGAAGGGTGTGGTACCTTTTATTGAAAGATTCTCTCCTTTCACCTGACCCCCAGGGCTGTAATTTAAGAAGTGCAAACAATGCAACTGCACCGGACTCAAATATTTTAGGGGCCCTCAAAATATATCTTATAAAAAGAAATTGATATTTTTATTTATTTTTTTTGCTAGTAAAAAAAAGTAAAATGAAGACTGAATTTGTTCGAGGATTTCAATTCATTTATGTTACATCGATAGATTATTGATTCATGAAGAACTTATACATTAATTGTCGTAATATTATTTTATAATCGGTTAAGGGTCTATTGATTTTAATCGGATACCAAATGCTCTAAATAATTTTATGAATACCGTCAAAAACTGTCAAAATGGGTTCCTTCAGTTTTCAAGTCGGTCTGGTTGGCTTGTAGTTAGTATGACCGCACCAATGGAGCTAGAGGGCTGGAAATTCTATCATTTACTCATTCGACTAAAAAGTTTTATTTTATTGCCCCCTCTATATGTTTTTAGTGGGGGCTCAGTTTAAGATGTGAATTTATGCTATATTTGTCTCTAGTTTGTGCCCGCTTGTTTTTTTTTTAATTTTTTTTTGAAAATTCTGAATTTTCAGTGATTACTGCCCTACAAAAAAAAACAAAAGTAATTTATTCATTGGTCACCCCTTCTTCCTATGTTTTGATTGATCACCCCCAACACGGCATGTCACCAAAAGTCGTTGGTCATGTGACAGTTAGTATTGAGTAACTAACTGGGCCTGTTTAATTTTTGTTTTGATTCATTTGAAAATGATTGCAAAATACAAAAATAGACCCCCCCCCAGGAAATGTTATGCATCAAATGTTGAATTTGGCCCTTGGGTGTGGTACTTTTATTCAAGATGTTATCTTTTCGCCTGTCTCTTAACTCTTGTTCATAAAAGGTTTACCTTGATTATTTAAAAATAAAATTAATTCGTGATTCAACATTATAAGTTGGTAATTGTTTGGCTGAGGTTCGCAAAAAATATACTACTTATTAAAAGACATACAAGAAAAATCATGTGCAGCAGCTCTAATAGCTATCTTCCTTTCTTTATCAAAACTCGACCTAACAATTACCAAAAAAGTTCAGAACAATATTTGACAGCATTTTTTATCTGTGCCAACGAAGTTGGAAAAGGTTAGAAATATATTTATATTATTCACTCATTGTGTCTGTCTATCCACTCAGTATTTCTGAACCTCTTGATGGATGATTTTAATGATATTTTGTGGAAGAGTAAGTATATGGGGCGAAGAGAGAAATGATTAAATTTGGGGGATGAATTTTTCTTTTCATAGAGAGATATTTTTTTTGTGAGGCACTAGTCCAAAATATGAGTGATCAAAGGAGGTGCACAGTTAACGCCCCTGTATAGTAGCTATATATGAACAGATTTTCATTGTTTTTAGCATGTGGCATTGCCAGAAGTATTTTGTAAACTGCAAAACTGAATTAGACACATTTCCTCCACCTGATTGTCCCGTGGGACATTAGTAAATGGATAAAGAAGTAACTCATCCATGGGTCACCTCTTCATCCTATTATTTCGTATATCACCTCTAACACGGTATGCTGCCAAAAGTCATTGGTCATATGACAGTTTCTATTTAGTGACTAATCTGACCTTTTTGTTTAATTCCCATTATTCAAATTTATGAAAGCCCAGATGGTTCTCTTCTTTCATGTTCAATTAATTCTGTTTTAGACGTTGAATAATGTTTAATAATGAATCTGGATCATCAGATCTATTTTCATCTTCTCGACCAGCATGTTTTTGAGCTGGTTTGGCATTCTGGTCATTTTGGGGGGCAAAATTTGAAAAATCTGGAGTTTTTTTAGAAAGCATTTGACCTTCAACTTTTTGGTTTGGCCATATTTCTTAATATGAAAAAAAAAAAAAAAATGGAACAAGTCTGGTTAGTCACTCAGTGGAAACTGTGATGTCATCAACATCTTTTGGCGGCAAGCTACATTGGATGGTTAATTAGAAAATTGGAAATGTGGGGATCAATGAATAAGTTATTTCTCTCACCTTTTGTTGGACAGTAAACACTAAATAGTCAGAATTTTCAAAAATACAAGTGGGCACAAACTAAGGACTTATTTAGCATGAACTTATATTGCAAGTAGTACCCTTCCCTCTGAAAACCTATTGAGGGGGTAGTTTAAACAAAAAAAGTTTTCTCCTAGAAATGAGTAAATGTTGATTTTTTCAGCCCTCTAGCTCCATAGGTGCAGCCTGCATGTGTGATGCATACATACATAAACAGCCAGCTTGACCAACTTAAAAACCGGAGAAATCTATGTTGACAGTTTTGGTTGGGGCCCACCTGTATACAAAAGTATTATAATTAAAAAATTAGTTTCTTTAATAAGAAATAAATAAATAATTACTCCTTTAGATTCATTTTAGAATTCCTTTCATAAAGACCATCAATTGTTTTAAATAAATTGATGAAATTATTGCTTGTTATCCAGGGCCACAGTAATTGGAGTATGGATTGCGAAAATAAAGCAGTACTGCTAGCTCTGTTAGAGGGTCCCCTGCACTTGCTCTGTTATTCATTTGTTAATGTTCTTGATTTTATGCTGTGTTTGAAATATGTATGTATAACTTAAAAATGTTGTGATTTGCCATGTATATCAATTAATGTGTTTTAGGGGCCAACTGAACGTGAAATGCCCTTGGGCTGAAATCAGGTCCTGACTGCACGTCTATTCAGTTATTTTTATTAGTAATTATTTTTTTTTTTTTTATATGCTTGGGGTGGGGGCGGTGAGGGATCAAGTATTGCATGCAGGGGCCAGTAGTATAAAATGTTTTGGGACCCTTGCTTTTCTATTAAAAGATACGAGTTGACTTTATTGCAGTAGTATTTCTAATAAATTCTTATTTTCAGTGTGAACTGCAGTTTTACTATGATTTTATAAACTATTCTGGCATTTGGCCATTTTTGGTATGGTTTTGGCCATGATTGTTTCCAAATATCTGGTGACCCTGATTTTGAGTATATTATGTATAGGATGAAAGTGTTGCTTCTCGGATAAGAGTATAGTATTACTGTACTTACTGAAAAGTGTTAGACACACACACGTGTGTGTGTGAATCTTCTGTATTTATTAAATATTGCTCTGTTTTGATTTTCTAATAAATCGAGCACTTGTTCTTTAATAAACATCATATTTCAAAATTTCAACTACACTAATCATTTTTGGAATTAATTATTTTCAAATAAAGTAGCATTATGTATATACACACATATGCTAACTGAAGTACCCATCTACGTTGGATTATATATTTGAGGAATGTGAAAAGATTCTCGCTGTTAAAGTATGTGAAAAAAGTTTCCCTTCACTTTTGACTGCTTAAGGGGGAAAGAGTTTCTCTTCCTTCTCTCAAACTCCCTTAATGGGGGTTAAAAATCTATTCACTTTTGATTCCTGAAAGGAGAAAAGAGTTTCTTTTCACTCTGACCCCTAAAAGGGGAAGATGAGTATAAATATATATATATATATATATATATATATATATATATATATATATATATGGTGATGACAATGTTTGTCTTCAACCAGTGTGGGTTGACTGGTTTTCTATTCTTTTACTGTTGTTCAGCTAAAAGAACCTGTGGGAAATTCAATGGCTTCGTGGAGAAGAAGACAAGAGTTGGAGTCGGAATATTACAATTGTTTTTATTCAACTTTGGTAGCACCTCTGGGAAGCTGTGCTCTTAAGAATGTGTGACTGCAAAATCTACTGTTTATAACTTGTTATTGAATTCCTACTATAAAGTTTCAACTTCATTTTTGCTTGTAACAACAATGATGACTGACAATGACTAGACCAAGAAACAGTGACGTCATGCATGATGAATAGTGACACAGTGACATCATCCTATATTAACAATGACACTGTGACGTTTGCAAAATCTGAGGATGAATTCACTCCCACTTCTAAAGCCCAAATCAGGTCAACTTGTTTTGCTGAAGTTTGCAAGTCTTATTTACAGGAACTAATAATAAAGGAGTTGAAATGAGACGTGTAGTTTTGGAATAATATCGTATGGAGGAATGAATTCTGTTTACCTTTTAGGTTCTAATGAAGCAAAGATGTTTGACCCTAGCACAGCCAAGCTTGTTATAGAACCTTGTCACCTAAAGTTATTTTCTGTCAAACAACAAATTGATTTAAAAATTACCATCCGCTACTGTTGGTTAAATTTCCTTATTCTTTCCTAGTTTAATTACTGGTGCTGGATTCAGGTTATGTGTTCTTTATATGTATCTATCAAGATTTTGCCCAGCTCTTACTGTTCATAATATAAACTTGAAACTTTGTACATACACCCCTCTCAATGAGTAGGGAAAATGTTCTGTTTTTTTTGTTTCTTTTTCTCAAAAATAGGTTTTTAGTGAGGGGGGTTCAATAGGCAATGTAATTTTTTGGTAAACTGGTCACTAATTTATGCCTGCTTGTTTTTTTTTTCTTGACTATTCTGACCTTTTCAAGTGATCAAAGCCCAACAAAAGGTGAAAGAAGTAACTTATTCATTGATCACCTCTTTTTACAAATTTTTAACTGATCACCCCCAGCATGGCATATATGGATGGTGGTGATTCATAATTTCCTGTGGAATGCTAGTCTTCCTTTCTTTTCCTTGTTTCTACACTTTGTGTCGAAAGCTGTGTCGCAACAAGAAATACTGGGTTTGGCTGACTGTGGCCTCTGGATAGGGGTTGGAGGGTCTGTGGACATGGGGGAGGGGGAGTCTACTTCTGAATAGTTGGTCTGGCTCTCTCAAACTCAAAGTCACCTGTGTCAACTCCCTTCAGGTTATATGTTTGGCACTCCTTGACAAACTCTTTTGTTGTAACTTTGCCCTGTATAAATACCTATCTGATTACGTCAGTCCATTTCTTTACTAGAATTAAATTCCTCACCAAACATTTTTTATCAAACACTTCGAAATTCTTATCTTACTTAACGACATAGACACTGACAAAGCACACATTGCAGTCAGGATCTACTTTTATCCATGTCATTTGATAAAATTCCTCAGTTGCCATTCTGATTTTAGTTCTCTCTCTCTCTATCTAACTAACTATCTATCTATATACACATACATCTATCTTGTGAGATAATGGTAGCATCTTGGCCAGTCAAAATCATTCCTGATGAGTGCAGTATTTTGAGTGGCTCAGCATTCAGATCCTTGAATGGCAGTCCATCTTGCCGGTAGGGAAGGCCTGAGTATGCTGTCCCTACTCCCTGTGGTATCATCTGTCCTCCAGCTGTTAGTGGTGCTTTTCCTGCACCCCCCTCTTTCTTGAACAGCATGGTGCTAGCCACTGCAGATGCCTGTAAGCAGTTTCCCAGCTGTCTAGGTCGATGCCTGTGAGTTTCAATTGTTTACAAATATAAACAATTCATTTGTTTATTGTTACAGTTTTTTATTGACACTTTAATGAAATAAAACCTACATTCCAATTAGGCTAGTTGGAATATCAATTTTTATGATGTACTGGTATATTTTCATGCACGCTATAATGTTGAGCAATGCCGTTCCACCGATACAGATAATGATACCAATTTAGCTATTTTTTGAGTTAGATTTAGCTCCTTTTATCTCTGGCTTGCCTGTGCCCATCCCAAATTGTCCATACATCCTGCCCCCATACTCCCACTGAATTGTAAGGGTAAGATGTTGAATATGAAGATATTTGCTAAAAGAGGATGGCTGAATTTGGTTGTTGAAGAAAGATGAGAAAGTAAAATGAGGTGGAATTGAACTCTCTTTCAATGTCTGTGAGTTGAAGATTTGGTCAAGTTTTCCGGATACTATACTGCTTCAGATTTCTACCCCTAGGAATACCGTTTGCAAAGCAATGGGTATTTTACTTGTGACCTACAGTGATAATATTCAGATGTATTTGTATATTTATTTTTTGTCTGTAACACCTGAAATCAATTAAATTAACTTTGCTATGAAAGGTATGTAATGTACTCAATGACATTATAGTAGAATTGCATCTCTTGTATAATTTTGTCTATCATCCATGTATATAAAATGCGATATGTTTCCATATACAGCAGTACCACTCTTAGCGTAGGACTCTTAAAATGAAATTCACTTAGTGAGAGGTCACTATTGCCAAAAAGAAAATCTCTTTGCGAAATATTTTTAGCTAGTGAGAACAAAAAAAAAAAATCATGAAATTTCACAAAATTTTCCAGAATCATCAAGATTTCATTTATCACAAGCTTGGCTGTGCAAGGGTCAAACTCTCTTGTTTCATTAAAATGTAAACAAAACAATCAATTTCTCCACCCAGTATTATTCCAAAACTATGTGTCCCATTTCAACTCCTTTATTAATATTTCCTGTAAATGGGATTTGCAAACTTTAGCAAAACAAGTCGACCTGATTTAGGCTTTAGACAAAGGAAAGGAATTTATCATGATTCTTAGCGTACATGACTGTGTCACTGTTCTTCATGCATGACGTCATTGGTTTTTAGTACTTGTCATCACGTACAAAAATGAATTAAAAACTCAATAGTAGGAGTTGGACAAAAATAAGAAAGAAAATATCTATTCAGCCTAATGGTTAATCTACCACTAGCATCTGAAGCAAGCAAGTAAGGGAGGAAGACAGTGTACTCAGCCTAATGGTTAATCTGCTAGCCTAGAAAGAAGGAAAGAAGAAGTCTAGTCAGTGTAATGGTTAATTCGCCAGAGAAAGAAAGACAAAAAAAAAGTATTACTCCCAAGTGGATTTGATCACAAGATCAACTGGCTACAAGCCAAACACCTATGACCACTGTTCCACAGATGTGTTGACAAAAATTGTTTATTTATTAGTGGTTATAAATGATATTATGGCTTGGTTATTAACTGTTTTAATGACGTATTTAGTAGCACAGAAGTTTCTAATAAAAAGAAAAAGAAAATATTTATATATTTCATTATGGCTATTATTTACCTTCATCTTAATCATTGTTGCTTTTTATAGCAACTAAAGAATGAAGATCAAGGTAAATAGCAGCAAAATTGATTATAATGGTTGATAATACTTCATATACTAAAATAAATAGAAATTTTTTTCAACACAAAATGCCTATTGTTGTAGTCATGATGATTACTGGAAATCCTTTTGTAATCTAAACTGTAACTGCCTATGATTTACTTGGAAATGGACGAATCCAAGTTTAAATCAATCTTATTTAGAATAGGTAAAAAAAACATTTTAATAAAAACAAAACAAAATGTCTTCATTGAATGTGCTATGACTTGATATCTGTTTTGACCAATTGTTATGGAGTTCATTCTGACAATGATGTTCCGATACCTCACTTTTTGTACCATCCCCTTCCAAACCAATGCTGAAATTGAAATGTCTTAAATTTGAAAGTCCGACTTATTGCAATAATAAAGTCAACTCTATGAGTTAGACAATTATCTAGATTCATATATTTAGACGGACATACAGACATTTGATGAATTATAATAAGATTTTTCATTTATTTATTACATGTTTCTATCTATCTATGTGTGACACTGTGGTAATGAAGGGTTTATTAGTAAAATGACATTATGAAAATTAAGGGTCAATTGGAAAAATCTGAAAGTGGAAATAAGATAACTTTGCGAGGTTGAATGTACTTGCGAATCAGAACGGTTACCCCAGGGGAATCTCGAGAGAAACCAGGTGGATTTGGAACAGGGGAAAATCTAAAACTGTAAAGCAATCAATATTAAAACCTGAGGTGGGAAAATGCTCATGTACCAAAAGGTCAGATGAGTGAGGCCTGAACAGAATACAGATGTATGTTTAATCGCCTTTGTTGAAGAGGTTCAAAAATTCCCAGAGTTAGGAAAATATCTTTAGTTTTGGGGCAGGTAAATTGATTGCCAGAGGATCTTGAACCGCCTATTGCTTACGCATATTTCCAAAGGAAAATTGTTGATTCCCAGGTATGGAGAAGAGTGGAATGAAGGCTGCTTAAGTTAGCAAGATTCCAATATTTTCCTGCTGAGAGGGGGAAAATCGATCATAAATCCATCAGTCATCGGCCCCATACACAAAGGGAACTGACTATCATATAAGACAGCTATTTTTGAATAGCAGTAGAGTGGGTGCAGAGAAGCTGCCGGGATATTGCATAGAATTCTATGTTCCTTGTCACCACTAGTAATCTTGACCCCCAGAAGATATCTTTGAAGCTATACCAATAGATATACCAAGAGACATCAAGTGGAATCCTTGAACGACTTATAGTTTTGACTCAAAAACTTTGTTGAAGCTATACCAATAGGCATAAAGTAGATAACCCGAAAGACAGACTGATAGTCATTCCATAGTGTCCTCACCTGTATCAGCGTGTGTGTTGACCAGTCATCCTGTAATAATACTGACATAAATCTTTTTGCTTATGTACACCTGGTGTCGATTGTTCCTTTTGATTGTCTGATGCCTCCAAGGGTCTTTGTTCCAGCACCACAGAGTCTTTTAGCCGACAGCCGCACCCCTTTTGATCTACATTCAATGTAGTTGAGGTGGGGGCGACTTGAAGCAGTGATACAGCAACCTGTCAACGACAGCCTGACCAGCATTGTACTTCATCAACTGGCAAAGGGCTGCAGAGACCGGCTCAGGAACCCTATCACAACTGGTGCTGTGACAAAGGATTTTCAACCTAGGGCGACTGCAACGCAAAAGTAAGGGCCAATGGACTTTAGCCATATTGGCTATGGGCCCAGAAATTGTGCTTTGAAAAAAATAGAAAAAAGAAGAGAGACAAAGACAGAAAGAGGAAGACACAAACAAAACTAAGGAGAAGGTACGTGCACTTTTGGTATCCCTATTGTTCATTTTTGTCAGTATTGTGCCTCGCCGGCAGGTAGAATTATTTTGTTGGTTTTTTTTTTGTCTTATTGATTTCGGGTTGACCAGCTCTATTGTTTTTAATCATCCAAGTCAGTTAAGCTAGAAAAGTTAGTATGGATAATCGTTACAAAGAAGCCAGCCATTCTAGAGAAGAGTCAGAAGAAATGTCTCCAGTAGAGGGGGGCACTCAGAAATATGCTAAATGGGCCAAAGCTAGTGGTATACATTGGGGCTCCATCAGAATTACTGGACTGGTTTGCGGCTCTCCAAAAGAAAAAGATTATCTATAAACTTACAAGTGCCAAAGCGGTGATATTGGCTTATGAGCACACCTCCAGGGATGCGTCAGATTTTGTGTAAGAGTAATTAGTGAAAGATTGGAATCTGAGTTGGGACACCACAGTGACCCTGATGAGAGAACATTCATGAAGACCTAACAAAGGAGTGATGAAACACCTACAAAATTTGAAGAAATAGGTGGGAGGAACAGGTAGGTGGTTGATATATGGGATAGTATCTGTTTCTGCCAAAGTGGTGCTGGGTGCATGCATAGGGCCCTGTGCGTGTTAGGCGCTGCATCCGTGGAGATGGGGTTCTCTGGTGTTGACACCAGCACCTTGTTCATTAGGAGGAAAGATCCAATTAGGGAATCAAAGAATAGTGATGAGATTAGTAAAAAAACAGAATAGTGTATTGAAAGGATCTTCTATTATACCAAATTGGTAATGATGTCGGTACCATTGTTAGACCAGGATTTCACTTACAAAGTGTATCAGATATTAAATCTACCCCCTGGTATGGGATGGGTCCCATACCAGGGGGTAGAACAGAAATTGGGGGCGTTGGCTAGGTATAAAGTGGAGACGGAATTTATAGCACTGAATTTGGCTGAAACAAAATTTATGATGTTAACTATAGGGGAAGCCTTGTACGTCTGAAAGTCTGATCTATGTTGCAGGAGGTCACGAGCTGTGTGTTCTGGAATTATTTAAAGGTAATCAGGATGGAATAAGGAGAAATTGTTAGGTAGAAATGTTAATGGATGTTGTGTTGCCACTAGCGATAAGTATCTCTGATGGATTCTTGGCTATAGCCACCCAGAATGAGATCGAATTATCTCACTTATGTGAAGGGAAGTCGACTGAGACAGTGAATATAGTACCACCTTTATCAATGATAAAAATTCTGTTAGGATTGTTCTGAATTTGGGTAGTCGATATCTCTCCCCCCATATTATCAAGCCGAAGAGAAATACAAGGAAAAGGATTCATTAATAAAGTTAATTAAGGCTAGTTTCAGTAATGGGATAGAGCTCTGGGAGCAAATAGTAAGGAAGTTTCCAGAAGTAACTTTGAAGTTACCCGAGCTGTTAAGACCTGTGAAATTGATTGACTAGGAAAGATTAAGGTCAGAATTGAGAGACCTACCGAAAGATGGTGAGACTTGGAATAATAAAAACACGACCCTAATAAGTTGGTCCACAATATTAGGTATTATCATGATTCTAGTGGTGATAGCTTCTGTACTATGGGTACGGAGGAGATATATAAAAAGAAAAACTAGCAAGTATTTACCGGCGAGTGTGCTTTATGACAAAAAAGGGATACCATTAAGTGTTCTTTACCAAAGAAGGTTGAATGTATCTACGCCAGAACCCAGATCAAAGGAGAAAAGCAAACTGAAATGAATGTGTGAAAAAGAGAAAGAGAGGATCTCCTTGTTTAAGAATTGAAAGAACTGATTATGATATTGATATATTAAATTGTAAGAGGTGCTGCGAACCTCTAGAATCAAGAGAAAAAATGAAAAGACTTTTTTTTAATCCCTACTGCATGTTGAGTAGGAGAGTCATAACTTAAGAAGCTGAAAAACTTTTCAATCCCAACTGTATGATGAAAAGGAGAATCATAACCAAAAGAAGCTGGAAGATGTTGCATGTTTCTTGCTAAAGATAGTATCTGTGTCATTTACAAGTAAATGACAAAAAGGTAAGGGAGTGATGTGACACTATGATAATGAAGGGTTTTTTTAGAAAAAAGACACTATGAAAATGAAGGGTCAATTGGAAAAAATCTGAAAGTGGAGATAAGATAACTTTGCAAGGTTGAATGTACTTACCAATCAGAACGGTTACCCAAGAGGATTCTTGAGAGAAACCAGATGGATCTGGAACAGAGGAAATCTAAAACTGTAAAGCAATTGATATTAATACCTGAGGTGGGAAAATGCTCATGTACTAAAGGGTCAGATGAGTGAGGCCTGAACAGAATACAGATGTATGCTTAATCGCCTGTGTTTGAGAGGTTAAAAAATCCCTGAGTTGGGGAAAATACCATTGCACCAAAGTATGAGTGAAGCCTGGACAGAATACAGATGTATGATTAATCACCTTTGTTGGAGATGTTTAAAAATCCCTGACTTAGGAAAATATTTCTAGTTTTGGGGCAGGTAAATAGATCACCAGAGGATCTGGAAATGCCTATCACCTATGCATATTTCTAAAGGAAAATTGTTGATTCCCAATTATGGAGAAGAGTGGAATGAAGGTTGCTTAAGTTAGTGAGATTCCAATATTTACCAGCTGAGAGGGGAAAAATCAATCATTCAGCCATCAGCTTCACACTCAAAAGGATCCAATTATCATATAAGACAGCTACTTTTGAATAGCAGCAAAGAGGGAGCAAAGAAGCTGCAGGGACTGTATATAGAATTCCATGTTCCTTGTCACCACTGATAATCTTGACCCCCAGAAGATTATATCTTTGAAGCTATACCAATAGATATACCAAGAGACATCAAGTGGAATCCTTGAAAGACTTATAGTTTTGACTCGAGAGCTTTGTTGAAGCTATACCAATAAACGTACCGAGAGACATCAAGTGGATTATCCGAAAGACAGACTGATAGTCATTCCATAGTGTCCTCACCTGTATCGGCATGTATTTTGACCAGTCATCCTGTAATAATTCTGACATAAATCTTGTTGCATATGTACACCTGGTGTCGATTGTTCCTTTCATTTTGTGATGCCTCCAAGGGTCTTTGTTCCAGCACCAAAGAGTCTTTTAGCCAACAGCTGCACCCTCTTGGATCTAGACTCAATGTGGGCAAGGTGGGAGTAACTTGAGGCACAAATACAGCGACCTCTCAACTACGGCCTGACCAGCGTCGCACTTCACCCACTGGCAAAGGGCTGTGGAGACCAGCACGGGTCCCCATCTTATATGTATCTATAACCCTATTAATTTATTGTGGAAACTTGAAATTTTGCATGCACACTCCCCCTCAATCAGTAGGGGAAGTGTTTTTTTTTCTTCTTTCAAATGTCCCCTATCCCCACCCTAAATAGGTCTAAAGTGGCAAGTTCAATTTTCATTGTAAATTGGCTCCTTGATTTGCATCCAGTAGGATTCTGGCATTTTTTTTTTTTTTTCTGAAAATTTGAACTTTTTACTGCCTAGCAAAAGGTGGGAGCAGTAACTTATTCATTGATCACCCCTTTTTCCGATTTTATAATTGATCTGCCTAAAGACATAGGTCATATGATGGTTACTATTGAGTGACTAACCAGACCTGTTCATGAATTTATGGTTCAAACCGTACAAGTATTTTTATCAAGGTAACTTAATTTTACCAACAACACTGTTCCATATTTGCCCTCATTTTTGACTGACAGCACAGGTAAACTAATTTTAATACTGTCAACAATTGGAGCAAATCAATGGATCAAGATCCAGAAATGATAGAAGCTAAAACATTGAACAGCTTGAAAAGAAAAAATTAGACTACTACACAATCTACAAAAAATAACAAGATAAAAGATTTTGAAAAAGATAAATAACAAAACTCTTAAACAGAAAGCAAGATACAAGCATAAAAATTTGCAAAAAATATTTACTCACTATATATCTTATCTTATATTATGAAATCAATATTCAAGAAAACCCAATTGATTTTCTATGGAATTGTTGACTTGTATATTTTAGGAATCTCACCGAGCCATCGGCTTCTCCTGGCCACGAAGAGTCTGCAGCTGACGACTCTTATATTATCATGGATATACCAACGCATTCTCCATTTACTTTGGAAGCCCCATTTTCTGAAAGGACATCTCCTCTCACGGAGGAACAATTTTTATCAATGTTTGACACAGACGGCCGACTGGTGCATGAAAGGCACCTCAGAAAATCTGTTTTCTTGGGTAAGTTGTCAGAAAGCTTTTTTTTTTATGTGAAGAAAGAGAAAATAATTCTGCTATTAGGAGATTTTTTTTTTCGTTACTAGGGTTAGGTCTTCAGTTCACATAATTTGAAGTAGAAATGTTCTTCTGGCATGTTGTAAACTTGAAAAATTGAGCAATTCATCAGTTTTAAATTTTTTGTGAAATAGAACATTACAGCTACTGAATCTTTTCTTTTGCTAACTGAAGTTTCTTGGGAAGAATGCATGTCATGTTCATGTGTGTTCAAGGAAGAAGGCATGATTTTATGGGTTTTACTCAATGCAACATTCATTACACGACAATAAAAGAAAGATATTAAAGAATGTGTAGATATTACTTTGACAGTGAATTAATTCATGAGCTATCCTTTGTAAATATCCCAGAGAGGTCCTTTTTTTTTTTTTAACCCTTGACCTGCTGCTAGATTTTTCCTTTATGTAAGCCAGGAAGCATGTTTGTAAATAAACACACAGAACTTTTCATGTATAGATGTTCTTTGTGTCACTGAAGAGAGGAAGGATTGATGAAAAATTTGTGATAGACTCTATGTGAATAAATTGTATAGGACCAGAGATATAACCATTCTAAAATTTTGTTCACACTGCAAAACAGCTTGAATCAGTTTTACAATGGCTTATGGTTTTCACGTGAGGTAAGTTTTCAAACACAATATACCACCATTTATACAGTTTGCATGAATAATTTTTATACCTAAATTTTTCTCCAAAGTTTCTTCTCTCTATTGCCATGTTTTTTTAAAAATTTTTTTTTTTTGTGATAACATCAATATTTCCCGAGGTTTGTGCATATCATTTATGAACGGGTTGTTGGCTTGTTTTCATGTCAACTTAGCCGCATCAAATCATGCCCAACCCTTTTCAAGAAATTGATTGCTCTATTTTTAAACTGACAATTTTATGACAGGTGAGAATAAAATTTCTACTTCAAATGATGAATATTTCTGAGATTGTGTACTCTTGCTTATCGGTTAATGTATAGCAAGTGGTTCATGCCTGCCTAAGCCCAGTCTCATTACTTAATAGTCACTCCTAATACTACTCTTCAGACAACAGTTCTCAATTCATTTTTGCAAACTGATTTTGAAGGTACAAAATATCGGAAACTTTTTTAACTTGTGAATATTTTTTTCCCCAGGTGGAATCCAGCCCGCTTTAAGAAAAGAAGTTTGGCCATTTTTATTTGGAATGTACTCTTGCCAATCAACTAAAAGGTAAAGAAATTTTTGTGTATTGTGTTACCCTAGTCCATACTATCCATTCTTACCTTGTTCCTCATTCAGATATTAATGTCATAGATATAAAGAAACTCAATGGGTTTTGTATAGAAAGGGAGTAGAGCCAACGATATTTATATATGGTCAGAATAAATTCTGTGTATGACATCACTGGTGCTTTCCACTTGAAAACAACTAAAATAGGGAAAAAAAACAAAAAAACATCTAGAAAGATTATTAACATCTACATTCTAGAGGATCTAAATGTTATTAATAAACTTGTCAGAAAAGAACACCCCAAAAGGTCAATAAAGCTTTACAAAGATAAATCAGAAAGGTTTTTCCAGTCTGTAGACAAAATCGTATGGCATGGAGCAAACAAACTCATAAACACACAAACACATACACACATATATAAAGAACAATTGAACCCTTTACCATCTTTGATGGCTACAGTTGTTCAGTAATCTTTTTTAAATGTTCAAATTAAACATTATATTATTGATATTTGATCAGTATTTCTTTCATCAAATTTTGGTTGCTTTTCATCTGTACTGCTCCAGTTGTCAGTCTATGGCAATGAGTAAACAGGTTTGCCAATTCCATTTTCCATGCTGGTAACTGTTATATCAGTTGCTGGGAGATTTTAAAGGAAATACATTGTGATGCCTGTTCTTTTTTTTGTTTGTCAGGGAACGTGAAATTTTACAATTGGAATATGTAATCAAATACCATGAGATGCGAGCTCACAGTCTCCACGTGCTGGGAAAATTAGAAACAGCAGCAGCCAGAGCAGCTGCAGCAGGTATGTCAAATGATTGAACCTTTTGTTTTTGTTTTCACCCGTTCAAAACTATCAAGGTATTCAATGAGTGAACTGTTAAGTCCCAGTAGACTTTGAGAAGAGGTCTAAGAGAGTGGTCCCCAACTGGTACTGGGCCACAAAGAATATGGGTAATCCTTGCAAATAAGATACTAAAAAGACTTGTGTGAGTACTGAAAAAAGTCATCTTGCTATGAGGCTGAAAAGGCTGAAAGTTGCCAGTTTTTTTTATTTGTTTCTTTCCAGCTTACTTTATTGTAGAAATGTTAAGTATGCTTATACATTATACAAAAGGCACCTGAAATATTGAGTATGCTGGAAAATCATACAAACGCTCATATATACAAAGTATGATTAAACGACACATTGATGAGAAATTAACGCAATAATGAAAATAAATAAAAAGTACATCAGATACTAGCAGGGAATTCTGATATTGCCCACGAGAAGAAATGAATTTTTGCACTCATTGGACAGGTCTATGCACACTCCTAGGTCAGTTTTAGCATTTTTTTTATATGCAAGACAATATATATAAATGTAAGAAAAATATATTAAAAAACATAGGTATTTTCTGTCAAGCAATTCATTGAAATCAGCTCATTAGTTAGTTTTTGCAGAATTTTAAAGATCTGTGTTTTAGGCTAATATTCCCCAATGCATATTATTACACTGCATTGATTGCTCTGGGTGAACAACTTTACAGATAAAGATTTCTCAGAGTTTATATTCATGCAAATACTTTTTATATGATATTTTTTACCCTCTGTCTTCTTACTAATGATAACACAAAGATTATTACAATGAAATTGACATGATACAAAATTTGGGCCTCTTTATCAACACATGTCGCCCTGTTGTCTATTGTAACAGAAATGATGATACTTTTGGAATGAAGATTAAATTCACTTTTCAAAAATCCTATCTGACCAAGAAAAATTGATTAGAAATTTAAATATTACTAATGTCCAAATATGACTGTAATCTATCGAGAACAATGTGGGTTGACTTTCCCTGGTCATAACGTTGGATAACCATACAGCTTATTAGATGAGACAGCAGCGACATTTATCTAGATTTAAGAGAGTGAGAGACAATTACGTCAGATAGAGGTCATTTTTTGAGGGGAGGAATAATAAGGGTCTCACTCTGAATGAACAGCCTTGATGATCAGTGTCAACTTCTCAACTCAACAAGAACAGAATACTCTATGAGAAACTGAGAATAAAAATGTAAATAGAACAAAAATAGTTTTTTAGTCAGGTAGACAGTTGAAAGAACTGTGAAGGCTAGGTTAGATCTAGATCTAGCTCCAAAATAGCTAAATTGGCAATATATGTGGCTATGTTGGTGCAAACAGTATTGCACGATCTTATACCGTGTTTGAAAAGATACTGGTGTACTGTGAAAAGTTGATATAACGCCCAACCCTAGACCCCCTATTTCGAAATGTGTCAGGATTTGAATTCAGTACTCACTGAAGTCAGTTTAGATATCAAGGGAGATAACTGGTGTTTATACATAGAATAGACTTTAGAAAAAAAATTGTTTAATAGAAGATGACAGAAAAAAAACCTGCAATATCTTTATACGTTAATGACTCTCCTCAGAATTATAGACAAATTTTTTTCTACTTTTGCTTTTCTATCTTCTTGTTAATTTCAGACCAAGATTTGGATGACAAAGAGAACACTGCTGAAATTTCACATTCTCAAAACCTGGTTAACATGGGCAAATCTCCTTCGTCTGGGGATGAATCAAGTTGGACGGCTGTCAATGTCGACTCCCAAAATAACATACACGAGGTGATGGCACCACCGTCTTCGGCCAGAAACAGTTTGTCTGAAGACATTTTCACAAGACCCAAACAGACTCACGTTTCATGCACGGTGTGTGGGCAGCCGCTGGACAATGTTGACCGACAATCTCTCAATGGAACAAAATGCACCAGCCCCCCTACTGAACATTTATGCTCTTGTTTCCACCGTCTTTCTCCCGAAGAACGTACCACCACAAGGGTGGCCCAGCTTCCTCTAAATGATGTTGATACATCAAGTAAGCCCTTACAAACATACATGTTCCCCCCTGACCACCCGGTGCATCGGAAACTCTGTGAACCGGGTGAAGAAATGAAATACTCATTGATGGTCAACCAGTCGAGCAACAGTTCTTGTACATCGTTGGATTCCATGAGGAGTAGTTCCAAATCGGTCGATCTAGACCTTGAGGATATTGCAGCTGCTGTGGCTGAAGCAGAGGCCAAGAAATTCCAGACCAACATCTTCCCTTCGGACCTCAATGATTCTGGCCTTAGTATGGATTGGTCATCCCCAGATGTCCAGAAACAGATCAATTTCATTGATTTTCAAGCTCAGGTGAGTGATTACATCTATAATGCTAGTTGTTCAGTGATAAATAATCGATTTAGTAAAAATGAGACAATAACTGTTTACAAGTACCCAAGTTTGATCAAACCAAAAGATTCATTTTTTCTGTCTTCACCAGTACAGATTTATTTAATTACACAATCTTTGTTTTGATTGAATTTTTTATGCTATTCCTTTACAATATTCTTTTTATGTTGTTAAAGGAGTCTGAATTCTACATTTTATACTTGTGTCAATTGAATTACTTTCAAGTTTGATTGTAGCATCTTTGTTTTGATTAGATTGAATTAAATTTTTGGTAAATGTGCCACCTTAACTGAACGGTGTAAATTACCCTAGTATTTTTTTTTTCAAATAGTCGTAAGCAGGAGACTCACTTAATTCATCTATTTCAAATCTCTAAAACATCTCGTTGAAAAATCTTTAGTTCGTTTCTTTAAAAAAACTATACTCACTCTAAGCTCATTATCTTTATTTCTAAAGTTGTGGGATGATGAAAATTTATGATTGCAGTTGTAAAAACCCATTTCTGTATGTATATTTCAAAATGAAAAATAAACCAAAGTTCATATTGGGAATGAAAGGTCGGTTACTCTATTGAATTTCAAAGTCAAGAACCCAGCAAAATGTTAATAAATAAAATTGTTTAGTGATAAAATATATCAAAAACAATTTACACTGTTAAAAACAACTATCTAGTGACTTTTACACTAGTTCATTAAGTGACCACTTGTACCATCGTGTGTGGAGCCATCTTTTGATTGTTTATGTTGCGATGGTTGTTACTGCTCCATCGAGTTTGTAAAATTTCTCTGCTGATTTACTTGTATTCACAACTAGTAATGGCATCCAAGCAAGGTGTCAATGGTGATACAAAATGTAAATAGAAATCCATATTGATCCAATAAAAGGTAGAAGTGTTGAGAAATCTTGACGGCATTGTTTTGGCACCGAGGCTGTATCTGAAGTAGGCTATTGGTTCTTCAACTGTATGTGATATTTGTATTGAATCACCACAGCCACTATCACCAACCTGACCAAACAACAAAAAAATATTGGCTAGATATTCTTTCCTTTTTTACTCGTCTGTTCATTCACCCATGAATATTTCAGTGATCCTGGTCACATATTTTTAGCATAAAGCCTTGGATATTTCCATGCGTAGTCCAGTAGCCACTTTCAATAAACAGTTCTTGCATTTATTTCAAATTTGTCTTTATTTGTTTGTTTTCAGGGGGTTTTAGATTTATAATGATAATCATTGTGAAATGGACAAATATTTTGTCAGTACTGCTGTTGTGCGGCATTATGATGTTTGGGAATTTGTAGAAAAGCTTGGTCAGAATGAGAGAATAAGAGTATATGGTTGAATTTAAATTTAAAAAAGTAAAGATTACATCCTTTTTTGTGCTACTAGTTGTGTTACTCGTTTTCTTGAAACTGACAACTTTGGTCACTCAGTGCCTTTGATCTTGTCAAGTCATGAGATAAGAATTTACAGAGAGTAGGTATAGTGATAAAAATGAAGCAACATGTCTATGATGATTAATTTTAGGCAGAAGTGTCAATATTTTTTCAATTTATATGCCTGTATCTGTTTCATTCATATTAATCAACTCTATCATTTATGAAGCCAAGCCATAGCATAGGCTCTTTATGACTAGAGGTATGTTGACCAAAGAAATTTCAACTGTCACGAGACTTGATGAGATTTCCAGCCAATGGAGAATCTCTGGTGCTCCACATGGAATGGAAATATTCTTGCTATCATAAAACTTTTTAAATCTTACAAAATTTTACTGGTTAAAATGCATAAGCAAATAATGTGATGATTAAACAAGTTTGAATCAACTAGTGTCAACAGTTGTCAGATAAAGAAACCTGCAAATGGAGCTTGGCCTTCACTGCAAAGAATCACGCCAACATTACCAAATTAACCATTTTCAGCTAGATCTGGCTGATTTTGGTCCCAAATTGAGTGATTCAAAATCTATGATGGTAAAAAACCTGGTCATTGAGCTACACAGCTACTAGTAATACCAAGAACAATGCTGCATAGAAACAACTATCGTATTGGTCACAGATTCGATACCTGCAGCAGCCCCATTTTCTTTGATTGCTTATTCAATTTATGTTATTTAGACCAAATGATATATTCTCTTTGTAATAACGGGAGATCATTTCCAATAAGAGCTATTTATAATCATTCTGTCAGATCATATATCCATTACTTAATAGCATAGTTGTTGTGTTGAAAGAAACAAATAGAGCAGATATAGATAGTGAATAAGCAAAAAGAGATTGGGGTTGAAACAGTTATTTGGGCCCTTGCATGACCAGTGGCTGTTTAGCACAATGGTAAGAGCAATGCTACAGTGATGTGGCTACCATATATATATATATATATAATATGTATCTCAGCTTCATAGGCCAAGCTTGTATTTTGTATTATCAATGTATTGCAATTAACCATTTAATTCATATTCAATATTTGTAACTCTTAAATTCATAAACAAGTTGTAGTTGACAATGGGATTCCTCAATGAATAGCATGAAAAATAGTGGACCTGTTCTATAAATTGAATTGAAAATAAATTCACCAAATAGTCAAAGGGAGATAATTTAATCAGAAGTTATTTCCCTTGAAATTGACGTTCTATTTTCCTTATTTGAATTTGAGAGTCAATTCAAGTTTCTAACAGTTTTGATAGTTTTGTACATGATTAGTGGGTCAGAGGTGTAGAATTGAGTTATCAATATGTGAGCTCTGTTGGTTCAGTCAAATGGATAATTCAGAACAGTTCTTGAACCAAGGGTGCTGGAAAATGGGTCTACATGTTATTTTGTCAAAATTTACCTTTTTATAATGTATTACAAAAAACAAAAACAAAGGGACAAGAAAAAAAAATGAGGATGTTCATCTGCATATTCATCTTGGAACCTCACACAAATATAGGAAAGCTGAAGAACATATCTGCAAAAATGTTGTTACTAGAAAAAGAAACGAGTGGCTGCTTCAGGGTCAAACTCCCCCCTGAACACAACCATTTCAGCCACTAAGCTGAATTATCAAAAGAATAAAAAAAAAATTTTTTTTCCCCTTCTGTATGAGTGGAGTCTGTGTGCCAAATTCCAAGTTTCTGCTATGGATGGTTAGGGCTGAGTAGAGAAGAAAGAATGAAGTAATGAATTCTGATTAAAAGAATTGGTTTAGCAATACCAAATGATTAAATATTGCACCCATAGCTTTATTTTTCTCTTTCTTGTTGATCGTTGACATTGGAATATAATCTGTCTCTTTTCCCTTCTCTCTCAATTCATCATTTTAAACTTTCCACTGTTTAGTCTTAACCGGAAATCTGAACTTGTTGTTAGGTGAGGAAAATAATGTCAACTCTGGAGGAGTTTGATGAAAACAATCAAGATATGAATATGAATAATGTGTAGTATAAGAGAAAAATTTCAGATTTTAAACATCAAGATTAGTTAATAAAAAAGACTCTACAGCCTCTCTAAATTTGGAAAAAACTTTTATTCTATCATTCAGGACTTAGAACAAGATATTTTTTTTATCTCTGCCTACAAAGTTGGAAGAAGTATATGTTTTCGCCACTCTGTCAATGAAATATTCCTGAAAGTTCTCAATGAATTCCAGTAAGTTAAGGATTACTGAAGAATTCATTAAATTTGAGGTGGATCCAGGATTTTTTTTTTTTTCCATCCTTGATAGAGAGATACTTTTTCTCTTATGAACTCCCTTTCAACTTAGCTATATATAGACTGATTTTCATTTAGGTTTTGGTTGGTTTGTATTGTTGGCAGAAGTATGTGTTTTCTGAGTGCTATTTAGTTTTCTCGATGAACTTGTGAACTTCTTTCTGTTTCTAACTTTTTGAAACCGTCAACTAAAACTATCAATATAGGTTTCTTCAGTTTTCAAGTTGGTCTACTTAGCTTGCTGTGTACAATGTGTACAGGCCACACCAATTGAGCTAGAGAGCTGAAAATTTGAACATTTACTCCTTTTTCATTTTTGCCCCCCTCCTAGTAAGTCTTTAGGGAGATTCAATTTGCAATAGAAGTTTATGCTAAATTGATCCCTTAGTTTGAGTCCATGCTTGTTTTTGAAAATTCAGATTTTTTAGTGATCATGGCTGAACAGAAGGTGGGAGAAGTAACTTTTCCATTGATCACCCCTTTTTTCAATTTTTCAATTGATCATCTGCAGCATAACACGCTGCCAAAAGACTTTGGTCATTTGATGACTTCTAATGAGTGACTAATCAGGACTGTTTTCAATCCATTTTCTCCTTATTTATTGTAGATTTATGCAAAAAAGCACAAAGTTCAACCGAAAAAGTTCTGGGCTGATATGCGAATCGTTAAACGTGATGTGCCTCGAACAGATCGGAATCATGAACTCTTCAGGTAAAACTTTTGATGCCTAATTTACTATAATAAAACCCCAGGTATATTTGCATGTATATGTATATATATTGCTATATTTGCTAACAACATCCCAAATCAATTAAATAAACATTGTTATGAAAGGGACGTGACCTACTTATGACTCTATAGTAGAGTTGTGTCCCTTGCATATTCTTATTCTATCATCCTCATACATGAAAGACAATGTGTATTCATATATTTCATAAGTGCCCTCATTTTTTGACTGCAGGGACATGTTAGTATTTAAACAATGTTCATAGTTTTCTGTACATATTTACTGTCATAAGAATTAATTTAAAACGGTATGTTTGTGTGCAAGATATATTATAATTTTACTCATTGTTCTTATCCTTTGTGGATGAAGATGACTTCTGCTTCAGTTCCAAGTTGTGCAGTTACTGTGATGCACTGCAGGGTCTGAAGCCATGATTTTTATTTAACTAAATAATGTGAGAGACATGCATTACAAAACACAAGCTCACTGCAGATTGAGTGACCCCATGGGAGAATGTCTGTTCATGCATGCCTGGTAAGGTGCCCTCTGTTTGGTTGCCAAGTTACAGAGAGACTGCACAACCTTTTTTGACATATTCAAAATGTCTGGATGCTATCCAAATAAAAAGTAATTAAGTAGATCCCTTACAGCTTCAGGTGTCCCTGCCCTGGATTTATATTGCACATGTTTCTGTCTCAGCCAGTTCTTAATGGACTTAAAGATGACAAGCAACTGAAATTGTATCATTCACGTTACCATACGCTATTTTACCCATAGCTCCTCAAATGAGATGGATTCATGCCTTTCCCAAGCACCCAGTGGAAGTCTCAGTCTCTATCAAAGTTTAAACTCGAATTCATTTTTTGCGCTGCTAACTGATTGGCTTCTGGCACTACTTGCTCTGCAAGACAGACTTTGTTGAAACCTCAACATTCATAAAAAGAATTTTTTTGTTGAAATCTTGTATTGTATATAATTAGAAACCATCAACCAAAACTGTCTACATAGGTTTTTTCAATTTTCAAGTTGGTCTGGCTGTCTACATATGCATCATGTTTACTGGCTGCTCAAGTGGAGCTAGAGGGTTGAAAATATAAGCATTTACACTCAATTATGTCAACAAAATTTTTGTGTTTTTTGAAAATTCCCTTCCAAATAGGTTTTTAGATGGGGTACAATTTGCAATGTAAGTTTTTGCTAAATTAGTCCCTTAGTTGGTGCCTGATGCTATTCAAGAAGAAACTTATTCATTGATCACTCTTTTCTCAAATATCTTGATTGATCATCCTTTTCTCATATTTTCCTATTGATCACCCCTAACATGATATGCCGCCAAAAGATATCGGTCATGTGACAGTTTCTATTGAGTTGACTAACCACACTATTTTTCATTGGTCAATGATGTTTTTGTTTCTCTTACAGGGAAGATGACAGCAAATATCTCGGCTGGTTACACAACATGCTGACCACCTACACCTACTTCCATCGAGATGTGGGTTACACGCAGGGCATGAATGATATTGCGGCTAGTTTTCTATCGACCTTCCAAAATGAGGTAATATTGTGTTACACATAACAACATTTTATAGATGTATGGAAATAAAATAAAATGAATATTTCTGTGTAAATAAAAAGAATGGCATCTTTAGATTGAGAATAACTTTATTTGAAGTTTAGATCTTCAGATTGAGAATAACATTTGTGAATGTTAATATCTTATGAATACATTGTATATTTATACTTTTTGGAGCCTATGTATAAATTTTCAGAGCTGTATATGGAATCTATCCAATTTGAGCTATATTTTGAAAATGGTTGTTCAGAAATACATGTCAATCCGAGGATTGCCGCTGTGAATGCATTCATTTATGTCTGTCTGTCTGTATGATATCTCCAAATGCTCCGAATGAATTTCATGGAAAGTTGGGCAATCAAAGGAGTGATTAGATTTGGTGGAAGGGGGGGGGTATGAATTTTTTTACAGTTACCTCACATGCATCATTACTATATGTCTGTCACACAATATCTCCAAGAATTCTCGATGAATTTCAGTGAAATTTTCTGTAAGAGTAGGCCACAAGGTGATAAAGAATTGGTTGAATTTTGGAGTAGATCCAGGAATTTTTTTTCTTCATTGAGATATATTTCTTTGCTTACTTGAAGCTTTTTAATTTGTTGTCAATTTTTGTCATCCAAAATTACTTTGATACCAGCCCTATCTCCTTCTGGACAAGGTATGGGTCAGCTTGAACTGTATTGGGCTGTGCCAAATCAAAGTCTTACTTGACAAAATATGGTGCTATGACCACTGATACCTATGTATACAGTCCGAGGCAGTTTCATATTTTTTGGTGATTAATGAATCAATTTTGATTTTGCTATGATTGATGTCTGCCAACAGACAAATCTTAATTCTGTAATTCAAATTTTTCCAAAAATAAAATAGATTTGATAGAAATAAGTGATGAAAGACTTCTTAAATTTATGAAGTATGGATGATCAGAAATGACATAACCTGATATTATCTACAATGGCAAAAGTATAATCCCTGCATTGAAATATCAGATGGGCCACATTCTAGGTTTAAAATTTTAAAAGAAAACATTTCACTAGACAGCACACCAGGGAAGCAGCATCACCCCCCCCCCTCAGCCTTCTGGATACAAGTTCCGAAGGGTCAGCTGGGTGCTTGCTATGAAAAAAGGAAAGTGTAAGACATTCTGCATCAAATATCTATTTCTACTCCTCAACTGGGTAAAGACCACAATAACATTCCCATTGTAGAATAAAATCTTCTCAAATCATTCAAGTGACAAAAATCTTATGCTAAGGCATCTTTCTTTCAAATCCTCCAGTATGAGGAGTTTTTGCATTCATTGCTCTGAACAGTAATTCTCAGTTTTGTTTGGTGAAAAAAGAGATTTTAGTGGTTGTCTCAGTGTTACCAAGTATGCTTTGTCATTTATAGCACATCAATCTTATCTTCTGATCTTCAACTGAAAATCATTAACTGGACAAGGGATTGGTGTGCCATGGAATACGACAATATCTTCAACTCACTGTTACCAAATTAACTATTTTTGGCTAGATCTAGCTGATTTTTTTTTCCCCAATTTATCCAATAAAGATTTATGATAGCCAAGAATCAGGCCAATTTCTGAAAAATTAAACATTTTATTTTCATTGATAATTTGTTCAGGAGTCTTAGTTATTTCATTTGCTAAGTGGACTTTTAATGAGTATATAAAACATAATTAGCTATAAAGTTGGCTGGAAATGAAAAACTTTAGCCTTTTAAAAAATTATGTCATAAAATTGCTGTTTCTGAAAAGCTGCCCCTGTGCGTCAAATTGCTTTTAGTGCCTCTGAATTTAATCTTAGAAAAACTTTTTTTCTGTATGAACAAATTTGTTTTATCATTTTTATTGGATGTATATAAAACTTTTCCTTGCAGCCGTTGGCTTATTGGTGTTTTCAGTCTTACATGGATACAGTGAAGGAAGAATTTAAAGAAGATGGTCTTGTGAGAAAAATGGGTTAGTGCCCCAATTTTCTTTTTTCTTTCTGTATAAATTTGGATTATATTAGTTTGGATTCTTCTTATACTCTGTTTTTTACAAATATTCCAAGAAAATGATTTTCAATTATTACAATTAGTATTTCTTTTTTTTGGATGACTGAACTCCTTCTTGCTGTTTGTGTTGTTAACAGAGTGTTTTGGGTCAATCCATTCTGTGGCTGCCTTCTGTTGCACTATCCGAGAATGTGATGGTGATAGACAGAATTGCTCCAATGGTAGCAACACTGTAATGTTGGATTTGATTGATATTGAAAAAAAAAAAAAAGAAAAAATTTAATTTTTTAAGATTAAAAATTTTTTTTTCTATTTCTTAGGCCTAGATTTCCATACCTCATCCATGTTGGTCTGTGGAAGCTGCCCAAACAACAAGGGAGAGTCCAATTACCCGAAAAAAATTCTTTTACCGATCGATTTTCTTTGAGCTATACAGTACGACTTGGTGAATAAACGATCATCTGCTTCAGATGCTGATTCTTTGTCATCATAATGAAAATGATTCACATCTAGATCGCTGGCTGAGCCTTCACTATCAGGAGAATTATTTGATTCATCTCAGGAGGCTCAAGACCTACCGTGCATCGTATATATGCATTCGTTGTCAAGCAGACCATCTTGGTATTTGAATCACCAATCAACAAATTTGCGAATATCTGTCTAATATTGCACACTGCAGCCTCATTTTGGCTATAGAGGTATTTGCATATTGTAACTACAATAATATCACTCTATTAGTAAACCAATGGTGATAAAAATGTTGTTTGACCGGTCAGAGGATTAATGACACTTCTCAAAGCTGTAGACAGTAGCATTTTTTTTATCTTACTCTAATTTTAAATCCAACCTTGTCGATGTTTTCAGTCTTGATATATTTTTTGTTTGGTTTATTCTTGTCTACTTCTTGTGGAGCATAGGGCTGCAACTTCACTGTAGGTACTTTACGGGATGGAGTTGCTAGCCTAATACTCTGTTGTTTTTTTTCTATCAGGGAAACCTTCTCAGAGACTGTTTTACAAGGCTCCACTGCTCTGCTATTTATACTTTGTTGATGGGGTAGGAGAAGGGGATTTATGCCTTTCCCAGAGGCATTAGTGTGAAGCAAATGTGAACAGCCTTATCTGAAACTTGTTGCTGACTTAAAAAATATTTTTGCGCTATTCTAACTGCGAAATGCGTTAAAATGAAAAAAAATGGCCAAAACATACAAAAAAGATGCAAAAGTGGTCAAAAACTTGCCAAAAATGGTAAAAATGTTTAATAAGTCCTCACTAATTTAGTGCTTTTTCACACTGCCAAAACAAGAAACCTGTTGAATTTAGGAGGAAAAGTGCTAAATTGATAACACTAAAACTTGAACTCAGTTCACCGATTACATTTTGCATGCTGGTACCCATCACACCACTCAGCATCCACCTGTCTTTGGTATAAAGTTGTTTTTTTTTTTAACCTTCTCCTTTCAGATAAAGTACAACAGTTGCTGAATGAAGTTGATGCCGAAGTCCGTTGTCACTTGGCGAAATATAATTTAAGCATGGTCTGCTGTCAAAGGTAAGAGACTTGGCAGAATTTAAAAGACTTATTGAAGTTTGAAATTTGATTTACCATTTACAGGTATACTTCAATTAACAAACTCTTACTTAATGAACTCCCATCCTATGTTGAGATAAAGTTTTAAACTTCATTGTTCATTGTATAAAATCTTATCTTTGTTCAATTTGGACAAATAAAAAGTTGTCCACAAGTGAATAGCTCAGTCATAAGTTAGTATGTAAGTGTCTGTCAATAGAGGATGAGTTCCTTGTGATGCTGTGTAGAATAGTCATCACTACAGAGGAGGAAGAGAATGCTTCATCCCTGAAGGACTGTTCTAAGGTGATCAACACGTTACTTTGATGTAGATTTTTTTATGCATTTTTTCTTCCTTCTAATTTTCTTAGGTACTTTATTCCTTTTCTCATTAAAATAATTGTTTGAATGTTGTTTCATTATTCTTTATTTATATAATGATTGAAAGATTTTATACATCATTTTTTTACCTCAGAGCGTAAGCATATTTAATGCACGTCTATGAATAATTATTCCTCATTTTACAGACTCCCACTTTACGAATTATCATTTGGAACAAATTAGTTTATATACCTGAATTCTGGTTGATGAAACACTTGGAGCATTTAAAACAATAATCCAAATTGTCCTATTTCCCTGATGTAAAAGCAGTGACTAAACAGTGAACTAAAATCATGAAACTCGGATTGAAATTGGCTCCTTGTCTTATCTGAAGGTTGCCTTATCCATCGGAATATATGGTACTAACTTAGTACTCGTAAAGAATGCAGGAATATTTATGTATGGATCTGCATTTCTGCCTAGGACTATCTATGATCTTTATATTTTTTGTTGTTAAAATCATTGTTTTTTGTGTTATAATATTTCTATAGGAATTCTTGTGGCTACAATTTCCGATTACCTTGTGTTTTTTTTATCTAATAATGATTTTTGAATTATAAATTCTATAATGTGTAATTTTTACTCTGACATTTTGGGGTATTGTTTTTTCATACCAGTGTTGACTTGACAAATTCCCATTCTATTATGGGGTTTTGTATTTTTGATACATGTTATGTTTTATATATGTTTATTTTTTCTCTAATTGCATGTAATATGTAAAGCTTGTTATGATTTAGATATTTTTAAGGGTCTTTGTAGATAATTCCATGTTTCATTCTCTCTCACAGGTGGTTGGTAGTAGGTTTCAAAAGAGAATTTGATTTAGAAGATTCCTTGAAATGTTTTGAAATCATCAACAGCCGATATTTGGAGTTAACTGCTGTAGAAACAGAACTTAGCCGCAGAAAAGACTGTAAACGAGATTCCGATGACTTTGGTGTGTTTCTTAAAACTTTATTTAAAAAATTCTTTTTTTTTTTTCAATTGAAAATTTAAAAAACAATTTTTTTCATTCTTTTCTATTCATTCATCATTAATTCATTCTTTATGTCCTTTTATGAAATGACTAAAAGTTTTTTTCATAGATTTGTTTTTGTCAAAATCCATGTCTGTAGTTGACTTTGTTTTTCTACTGTCGGCCGACATTATGGCCTGCAACCAATCTGGGCAGTCATTTAAAATGTTGTATAATTTTTTTCAGAAAGTCAATTTTATAATTCTTATTGTAAAATTATTATTAATTTGATATTTGATTTTTCTTTTAAATATTACGTAATTGTTGTAATTCTGATGAGTTGAAAGTATTATGTATGTAAATTCGACATTTTTCAAGTGAATGTGTGACCCGAATAAAGATGAAAAATATTAATAAGGGGAGACAACTTAAAAAACTGAATTTTGCTCAGACCAAATTATTTATGGTAGTGTACAAAACCGTCCATAGCAGAAACTTAGAATTTTTCATACTATCTCCTGCAGTTATAAGTAAGGGAAATTTTTTCTGTTTTTTTTTTTTTAATTTGGCTTAGTTGCAAAAATAGTTCCGTTCAGAGTTGAGTTTAATCCTGGAGCAGCCTGTCTTGTTTGAACTTGTTTTTCTTTTCCTTTTTTGTAGGGGGAATTCTGCGTATGGTCTCTTCAATGGATAAACCTCCTTATTCATTTGATATATTTATGTGTGCAGCCTTATTACTTGAACTGAGGGAAGAAATATTCAAATGGACGTCACTTGAAGACATTTATCTTGGAATGAACAGGTCAGAAGGATTCTTTACTTGACAACAATTTTCTCTTACATGAAATTCATTGAACAAGTGTTTCTCAAACTATGTGCTGTAGCATGATAGTGTGCCATGAATATTTCATAGTGTACCTTGTAAATATTTTCAAATATGCAAAGTTGTGCAAACTAGTCCATCTGTTAATGGTCCCCTTTTTGTATGGATCCTTCAAAATGTGGCCAGCTTCTGCCAATGAACCATGGTATATGGAGATCAAACCAAGATGAGGAGATATTTCATCTGATGCAGACTTCCTCTTTTAAATTTACTACATTTTGTTCAGACAATCCAATCTTTTCTTCCTATCCTTGATGTTGACACTATGTTTCAGGCCACTTCATTCTACAGCCTTCTTCAGGTGTAATATGTAATAGCTGTAATCATTCATGCATAAAAATGTTAGTTTAAATAGATTTTGAAAGTTTCAAATGGCTGAAGGGAATAAAGAGTATATAAGATCAGATGGGAATAAAAAGTACTATTGCGTAAGTAATTTTTTGTTTTAATTGTTGGACTCGACTTGAGTACTTTCAATTCATTTGGTTTTCTTACAAAATAATGTATCCTAATTTCTCTAATCATGGCCCAATATGTACCAATATCTATTCATATTTTGATAGAGTAAAGAGTTGGTACGTCACATGGATAAATATATTTCTTAGTCAACCGTTATACAATACAGTTAAAACTACTGTTTTAAAGGGTTTTGGTAAATTTCAAGAAGTGAACCAAAGATATCTTGCCAGTAAAAATTACTCTAATCAATGAGTAACTCTACCCTTAATTTATTTAATTGATCATCCCAGACCTCTGTATGAAAGTTTTAAAATTCCGTTCCATTTGTTCCTTGTAACAAGAAGCAAAGAGAAGCAATTAGAAGTAAAACAAAAATAAAATAACTAAGATTCCAGAGCAAATTATTAATAAAAAGAAAACTTATTACTTTCATTAAACTCACTGATTATTTTTTGAAAAATTGGCCAGACTTTTGACTATCTTAGATTTTTATCAATTGAATTGGAAAAAAAATCACTCGGGGTAATAATATGAAAGATGGTAAGAAAAGTATAGATTGTTTGAAAAAAAAAAACAAAAACGTTTCTGTACTCACAATTCTTCTAAAAGTTATAAACAAAGCCAAAACAATGGATGTTATAAGTTAATTGTCATTCATATTCAAGTCAAGATGGACTTGGACGTGGTGCCATGGCCGTTTTGGGCTTTGCCTTGTGAGGCCTGGTACTGCTCTGTGTAGTCAATTCCAAGGGACTTGGGATTTGTCCTTAGACCTCTAGACTACCACGAGTACTGAAGAGAATTTTTGAGTCGTCCTACTCACAAGTTAGCGTGTGTAGTATCCCTACATTCTGTTCTCGTGGGGGCTCCTACAAATAGTTTGAATGCAAAAGCTGCTGGAGAACTTGAAGCCTAAGCATAATAAGTAAGACATTTAATAGAGACTGTCACAGCATTAGTAGTGTTTGGAAAAGGGGTGATCATTGAATAAGTTTCTTCTCTCACCTTTTATTGACTGATAATCACAAAAAAAATCTGAATTTCCAAAAAATAAGCAAGAATGTTGCATGACTCAAACCAAAAGACCAATGTAGCATATACTTACATTGTACGTTGAACTTATTTGGTGGAGAAATTAGAAAAGAACAAAAATCATTTTTCCTAGACATAATCTGGAGTAAATGTTTAAATTTTCAGCCTTCTAACTCTATTGGCTAATATTTATTATTAGTTGCAATTGCCCTAATCAATGAATAACCGTAGCCATGTATTATTTAATTGATCACCACAAATCTCTGTATAAAAGCTCTTTTAAAACTATATTTCCATTGCTTCCAAGTACAAGAACCAGAAGGAAACAAGATTACGTAGTAGGTAGTAATATAACAGTAAAAAGAAAAAAAAAAGATACTGCCCTTGAATTTTGAAAAAAAAAATTTTTTTCAAAGCTGGACATTCATGAAAACAATTCCTTACAAAAAGGTTCTGGATCTGGGCGACAAGCCTTGGTATTAAAAAAAAGATATTTTTTTCATTTAATTTTATTTTATGAAGAATCATAAATCATTTTTATTAATTCATAAAAAAGTAAAAAGTAATCATAAAAAATATTACTTGAAGGTAGGGAACATTGACCCTAACTGTAAATCATTTAAATTACCACAAACCTCTGTATTAAAGCATTTTTGGTATTCATACAAGAGTGGGTTGCAATGATGAAGACAAAAATAGTCTTTCCCCTCGAATAATTTAAAAAAATAAATTCTTGAGGCTGGACGTACAGAAAAATTATTGCCTGAGACAGGATTGTACTTTTCCTTCCCTTTCTCCCGTTTAAAGCAGTCAAATCCTATGTTTTTGTAAGTGGAAAATTTTAATTTTAAAACAAACAATTTCTGTTTATGTCTTCTGTGTTTTAAAACATTATCATTAGTAGAATTTGAAAGCCTTAAAAAATGTGAAGGGAAGAAAAAGTGAGGGCTTTATGCGTAAAAGATGTTTTTATTTTAATATTAATAAAGCAAACATGTTCCATGTCTGATAAGTAGATTTAAAGCTTTAAATGGGTGAAGGGAAGAAGTAAATATAGGCAAAGAGGAATAGAAAGAATTATGTTGGTGTATGCATGGCCTCAAAAATCTTTGAAAAAATCATTAAAGGGGAATAACTTTTTTATCTTTGTCGTTGAACCTCACTCTTGTCTGAGTGCCACATTTATCAAAGATCATCTTGCATTTATTTCCTCAAACTCGCCTTTTTTCTTTGACTCTCTTCCAGCATCAAAATTGATCTGAACGACGCCATTCAGAAAGGAGAACAACTATTCCATTATTACTGCAAGAAAATGGTTGATGATTGCTTTCTAGAAGTCACATCCAATGACCTCAGCTAAGTCTAATCAAGCATCCACACCTGGGTTGCTGGATTTGGCCTGAAAGGGAGATAATCCGAAAAAAGGTGGGAATGTATTGACCTAGTCTTCTGGCCTCAACAGAGGCTGACATTGGACATCTACCTCCAGACTGCATGAGTTTCAAAACTGACCCTATTCCAATACCTGCATTGGGTAAGTCTGAGATGAAGCTCGGATTATCTTCCCCTTCTGGTCAAATCTGAAAACCCTCATTCACACCGTTGTTTTAAACAATTCCAGTTTAAAATGAAAAAAAGAAAAGAAAAGATTCCTTCGTCCGTACTGTGCATTATATTTTATTTTATTTTTAATTTAATTCTAACGAGAAAACCCAAAACTTTCCCTACAATATTTAATTTTCACAACCCTGCAGGGTGATTAGAAAGGGTAACTCTCAAAATTGCTCACCTGGGTAGCAGCTTTCATGGCTGTACATTGTCAGGTCCAAATTCTGTTGCAAGAAACAATCTTTCTGTTTTGTTAAAACCGGAACTCTCCTGTAGAAGGAAGATGCTATCAGCGATTGACGTCAGCTGCAGACATTTCGGGTAAAGAACACGTATGAATGAATAATAAACAAATATAAAACTTGACTTTTCTCTGATTTTGATCTCTCTTCAACAGGGGTTCCCAATCTATTCTTTTTTTTGCTTTGTTTTAAGATTTTAGTTGCAGCAGCAGCAGTTGCCAATTGAAGCAAAATGATGCTGCCAAGTTGGCCACAAAACAGGTCCATGACCCCCAAAAGACCCACTGGACCCATGGAAGAGTGGAGAGCGAGATGTATGCTATAAGGGAAATGTATTTTGACTGCCGGCTAGAAATCTGGGAAGAGAAATACAATTTGCACAGACCTACACCATCCAAAGAGATGAAATAAAATAACCTGAGCTCATCTTTTCTTGTCTAATTCATTTCCAATAATTGCATCATGGATGTTCCAATGGATTCCAATCCTGAACACGTTCAGAGAAACCTATTATTTTTGAATGAAACAAACTCTCAAGATGGATAAATACGATTCAAGTAACTACTACATTCAAACGTTTACTAAACCTCTTTCCTCCACTCATCTGATAATCCTATCTCTCTCCTGCTGTCCTTCAATGTGCTGCAGGCAGCAGTATTGCATCAAAAAAGACTTCTTCAATCAAAAATCCATCAACAACTAGTATTCGTTTTCTATTTTCTGGTTTTTCCAACATTTTTTTACTGCCCCAAAAATGAAACTTTTTGTTCCAACGGCTCAACCAATCACTAACCAGAGATTCTAAAATGCATTCGGAAGGGCATGTGATTGGCTGACAACATATTCATTTAATCCTGCTTATTTAAAAAAAAATAAGAATTAAGTATGAAAAATTGATACTATGAAATTCGACTGACGTAACCAAAAAAAGTATGATGAAACCCATGTTCATAACTTTATACACAAAAAAAGAATTGAAGTTCGAGATATTACTTTTTTTAAAGAAAAAAAATCCTTATATGAATTGGAATTTTTTTCAAGATAAATATTTGATTGTGCAACCTCATAGAGTAAATATTTTTGAAGTGAATCTTTGTTTATTTAAATACTCAAAGGAATGCTAATTGTTTGATAATCTCAAATAATCAGAAGCTATACAAAAATACATTATAAACATTCAGGCTCCAACTAAATCTAATTAAAACATGTTTCAGCCATTCTTTTAGGGATGTATTGATTGTTTTAATTTAGATGAAGAAAGTCCCTAAAAGTATACCCTGTATACATGGACCTAGGAGTCCTTCATAAATAACAGAAAGGAGAATGAGGGCGTTTTGTGTTTTATTTACCAGTTGCTTTTTTTGTCATAAAAATATGATGACATTATGATGAAGCATTTTTTTTTTTACAGTGTCGCCAATAAGTGGTTATTAATAGCTAAAACTGTCAGCTAAAATCAGATGAATTTTCCAATTTTCAGCTAACCTTATAGCTAAAAATATTCTTAATACACATTTAAATCTCACTTATCAAATAAAATAACCATACACCAAGATTCTGGAACATATTATTGATAAAAATTGTATACTTTGATTTAAACTTACTGATTTTTTTTTTTTTTTCAGGCCAGATTTTTGGGTGAACCAACCTTACCTTCTTTTGATTGTTTTCAGACCCAACCTCCAATGTTTCAGTTGATTAATGTTGGTTTCATAGAGTTCAGGATTTATATGTTCTGTTTGTACCTTTACTTAGCTCTGTACATGCCCATTTACCCCCCCCCCATCACAAAATTCTCAGCTGAAATGGTTCTGAATCTGTTCTTTATCCAAAAATACATAGAAATATCCATACCTTGCACAAATGTATCTTTATGTAAAAAAATCTTTTAAAAATAGGTCTTTTATCTAAGATTTGAGCATTGTTGGTTCAAAATGATCATAGAGACTCAAAAAAGCATTTTTTTTTTTTTTTCAAGGAACAAAAAACAAAAAAAACAAATGAAAGTTTTTAGATGATGCCTCATGGTGTACTTGTGTAAATTTTCATGGTTGTGGCCCCCAAAATCTAACCAGGAATACCCAGAGACACAGTCACTCAGAGAGAAGAATCTGTTTATCAGATCATTTGTGGAGCTGCAATGATTTAATACCAAGTATTGTGAGTTTTGCTTTCATGGAGTTTTTGATTCATGCACACAGCGCTGGGACATTTTTGGCCTTGACATCAAAATTACCTGAAATCCTCAAGAACGCCATTGCACAGTCTCTTGAGCAACTACATTCCAAATTTGGTATGTTTTGGCTTGAAATTATTGTCAACAGCTTTTGGACAAAAATGCTGGACAATTTTTTACCGTATTCATGAGGCTTAATTTCTTTTAGATGAATCTACACTTCTCTATTAGATGCTTTTCGGTCTGTCTGTTGATTGGTCACAGTTACATTAAATGAGAGAAAAAGAAAGGGGGGGTAGTGTTTAATTTACAAGTTGAAGCTGATCAATAGATGACTTATCAAATGTTTATCTATTTCAATGTTGCCTAGTATTGGTTATTAATAGCTAAAATTGTCAGCAAAAATGGCTAAAATCAGATGAACTTTTCAATTTCCAGCTAACTTTATAGTTAAAAATGTTCTATGTACTCATTTAAAGCCCACTTATCAAATAAAATAACCATTCACTAAGACTCCAGAATAAATCATTGATAAAAATCATACTCTTACTTTAAATTTAAACTTGGTAATTGTGTGTTTTTTGTTTTTTTCAATAGCCAGATTTTTGGGTGAACCATCCTCACTTTCCTCTTCCTCCTGCTACTTCATTTAGAAATCTTTTGAAATCAGAAATGGACATGAGGGTGGTGGATGCATCATTGAACTCCTTGTTCTTGTTTTTCAATGAATGTAAATCTAAGGCAGGTATTCATTTAAATGAGTCCATAGAAAAAAAATTTGACTCATTGAATCACTTCAGTCTCACAAATGCCTAGCGACCAGCCGAGTGGGCAACTCTTTCTCTGTATCAAAGCACTTCTGGATACATTTTTAGGACTATAACCTTGAAGATTGGTATAAGTACACCGTTAGGCACCATCTGAAAATGTTTTTTGTTTTCTTTTCTTTCTTTTGTTAAGAAAAATAAATAAATAAAAAAGTGCATTTTTGATGGTAATTTTGGACTAGCAATGCCCAAATCTTGTGCTGGTATATTGATAATTTTTGATAAAAGATCTCTTTTTTTTCAAAGACAATTTGAGATGATTTTTCCAGATCTTGGTACACATTCAAGCGACAGTGATTTTGTATGGTTTCAATCATCATACATGGAATATTTTTTTTTACTTTCAAGTTGAAGAATCCGACTTCTACATTCAAATTTAGAGAGTAATTAACCTTACTAGCTGAAACCGCCATACAGGAGGGATTTCAAGCTGGTTCTTGGGGGGCCTTGGGCACTAATAAAAGAAATTTGTTGTTTTTTTTTCTTTCCCATTTAGTTGAGAAATATTTAAAAAATAAATGCTCAATTCTTTACCTCTGGCTACAATGCATCATTTTATCTACTTAAAGATCACAGACAAAGAATGGAATCAGAATTTTAGGATATTGACAGATACTTGGAAATCAGGTTGTGCATTAGAAGTAATCAGGCTGGCGCGTTCAGTAAGAGTCTTAACATAGATCAACAATATGATTAATTTTATGCCAACTTTTGTAAAACTCAACATACATTTCATTATATATTTGGTTATCCAGCAAAGAACTTCATTGTGTGTGACTTTTTTAAAAATTACACCAACTCACGAAAATTGCCCTGAAAAATGTTACGTACAAATTTGAACTTTTTTTTATATAACATACCGTAGAAGTAGAAGTGAATTAAACCAAAACTTCCCCTGTACACTTAATGTGACCCTGCAAACAAAAACAAGGATTCTCTAATTTGTAAACATAACAAGAGTTTTAGTGTTGGAAATGAGAAAGTTCTGTTGGGTGTTCATTTTGTATTTGAGTGATTAGTGTTTCTTCCCAGAAACTACTTTTTTTTTTTCTTTCTTTTCAAACAATAGCAGTTATAGTTGAGGACATTATGTGTTCAGATTAATATTTAACAAAACAGAACCAGCAAGAAAAATGCAAACCTGCAATATCAATACTGTGGCAAATTTGAACAATCTTGATTTAAAAAGATGAGTTTCCTGTGGATGCATGTGACATAACTAGTTTGTGCCACTGCATTAATATTTTTTTGTCTTTTTTGTTGAAATATTCTTGTTCATTGTTTTCAGGTTTTTACAGTTATATTAACACAGTGTACATATACACGTTTTTCTCACTGGTAATAGTATATGCAGCAACATAATATTTAATGTAGTGTATTAAAAGTAATTATACAATGTTAATTACTCCCAAAGAGAAGAAATAAGAAAAAAACAAAGATATTCCTGAAAATATTTATTTGTAAGTTCAAATTTCAAGTCAAAGTTTAAATGCTACAAAAGAAAAAAAAATCTGAACACGAAGAAGCTTGTAAGAATACCATTCCAAGAGTTGTTAGGAGAATTAACTCATTCCCAATGTCATCTATACTGCAGCTGATCCAATGTGTTTTGGAGGGGGGGGGGTAGAAGAGAGAGAAAGAGATGTCTCTTTTTCCAGGTGTGCAAATCAGTAAATTCAGTTGGGGAAAGTTGATTGTCAGACTTCTACTGAGTTGACTTTATTTTTATAACCTAACAACAATGACAAGTTCAGACTTCTGGTTAATACTAGAAAGTTTACAATGATGGTTGAGAGAGAATGGAAAAGAGAGAGAGAGACAGGTTCATCAATCAACAAAAAGAAAGACTGCAAAACAGAAAAATTAGAAATGTTTTAAATTTTCTTAATGTTACTGGTTTCTGGTTTGCTTTACTAGAAATGAAGGGTCTCTCTCTCTGTATGGATAGTGTATCTAAAGAAGGCTGTAGAATGCATCAGCCAAAATGTTATAGGAGTAACACAAAAAAACGGGTTCAATTATCTGAATATCTTGTGGAATGAACAAGGTTTGTTCCCGGTTGATTCATCTACAATAATTCATCAACAGATGTATATATGTGTGTGTGTGTTGGTGTATGTATGTAAACATTTATTTCATATCTATGTGTATGTTTGTTTTTTTTTTTTATATTGATGTGTATGTGTGTATATTTATTTAGTATTTGTATGTATGTATGTGTTCATATTTGTTCAATTACCTTTTGTCTACCCTTGTAGGCAAATTATATCTGAAGATAAACTGTTGTAGACAAATTCACCTGAAACTGGTCTTGATATTGACCAAGTATGGCTCAAGGCCACCAAAAAACTTGTTCTGGACAGTAGTAGTTGTCATGTAATAACAAAAGGCGATCAAGTAACAATGCTTGTTTTCTGTAACATTTGAACATTGACTCCAAATAGTTGTAAAACAATATAAACTCTTAATAAATTAGACAAAGAAATGTGGCAAAATGGATTGATTCATCTTGACAATTGTAATTTCTGAAATGAGTTATTATTATACACTGATTTATTTCAACTATTGTCCTCATCTTGGTTGTAATAGTCGCAATATTTTGGCTGCTGGACCCTCCATATCCTTGACATGAATGCCATTTAAATTTCAACTAAACTTTGACAAAAATCCTAAAAAATGCTACTGTGCAGTCCTATTGAACATTTACATTAAATATTTGGTACATCTAGGCCAAAAATTGTGGTCTTCAACTTCTGGACAAATTTGTAGGACAATTCCTTTTTCTGTTATTCTATATGGGACTGAACGCACTAGTTGAACCGCAAATTTTTTTTCAAATCAAAATTTGATTTTAAACTTTCAACTTTGAAATTTGACTGTAACTGTAATTTCAGTTCCCAATTTTTCAAACTAAAATTTGAACTAGATTTGAATTCAACCCATGGGGTGTACTCTGTTCTCATTCCGCTGTCTTATCTTGGTTTATTCTTTGTGATGCCGTTTGTGCTCATTCTGCAGAAGCGGAGTATTTGGACACCACATTTTGAAGCTTTAACCATACTGTTTTTTCCCTGATCAAAAACTCATACGGTGTTCAGGTCTATGCTAGGCCATCTGATGGGGTTCTCAGCATACATACTGGGCTTCAATAACCACACCAGTAGGCTTAGTATAGAATTGAATACCATCTGGAAGCTTTTTATCTAGAAAGAATGGATATCAGGTTTAGGGCTTCAAAATAACAAGACCTTATTGTTCAATAAGACGATGACCAAGTGGATATAAGTTTCAAATAAGTTATGTGGTTTGCTTGGTGATTGTGAGTTTAATCCCAGATTTAGGCAGTGGTATCTAGCAGCATAACAAACATAAGATATCCATCTGTGTTGCCAATTTCATGCTTTCCATTCAGCACATTCCTTGTTTAGGCAATACAGAAAAGTGCTAAGTTAATGTAGGCATGCCTGAACATTTGGGACATTTTTTGCAATTTTTTTTCCCTCCCATTTTAAGCCTCATTTTGGTGTTTGGGGTCATCTTGGGCCATTCCTAGCTATTCTTTTTAAATTTAGCACTTTTTAGCTGTCAAAATTGTGCAAAATCATTTTTTGAGGTTGCAACACTGATATACACTGGGATCAGTGGATTAAAAAAAGGTTTAGTTCAAAATTCCGAGAAGTTACCATAAGGAAGCCAGATAGGTACAGCGAAGAGCACAATGGTACAATGATTGAAATATGATTATAACTACAAAAAAATGAAGACAACAGTTTGAAGAAATCCCAATCAGTGTCTGATATTTATGTCCTGTATGGCTTTGATCTCAATGAGAGATAGAGATGATACACAAAAGGTACCCTGGTACTTGTGATGAAGAATCTTCAGAAGATGTATACTTCTTTTCCCCCTGCCCCCAATTGGTATGTCAAGAGATTGTTGGGTAAATGGTTATGTAGATAAAAATATAGATTATTATTATTAGGCCTCTCCTTGATCAACTCTCCTCGTCAGCATTAAAAAAGTTGTCGTCTCTGAAAGCCGTGGCATCCGATTTCTCTAACAAGGTGGAGGCTTTACGTAAATCTCCTTCAATGGCTTTTATCAGTTCTTCTGGAAAAGACGAAGAGGGAAAAAGAAAAACAAAAATGGTCTGATCAGTCACTCAATAGAAACAGTCGTGTGATCAACATCTTGGCGGCATACCGTGTTGGGGGTGATCAATTAGAAAATTGGAAAAAGGGGTGATCAATGAATAAATTCCTTCTCTTGCCTTTTGTTGCTTGGTTGGTAATCACTAAAGAATTCAGAATTTTCAAAAAATAAGCGTGAAAGTTGCCAAATGATTGTGTCTGGCAACATAAGGAATCAATTTAGCATAAAGTTACATTGTAAATTGAACCCCCTCTAGAACCCTATTTGGGGAGGATTCAAAAAAACTAGAAAAAAAAAGAAAGTTTTTTCTAGACTGAAGTAAATGTTAAAATTTTCAGCCCACTAGCTGTATTGATGCAGCCTGTATGTGATATACTCAAACCGAGCTGGTCCAACTTAGAAATAGACAAAACCTATGTTGACTTTAGTAATTATTCCATGAATTACTCAAACTAATATCCTCATCTTTGTTGTTTTTGACACATCATATCAGTTGCAAATAGTATTGTTTCCTGAGCAAATTGAAAAAAACAGTAATAGCAAGGTGAAAAGTCCAGCAAACTGAGTTAATGAATAAGAATCATATTTATATATAGAGAGAGAGTTATTGCAATGGTTGCTGCGAAGGTTTGTTTCAAAAGAAATGGGTCAAATAGCAAATAGGCACCCCAGAATTGATTGAACTGAAAAGGAACATATTTCAAGTCTTCACTGAATGATGTCATCAACGAACAAATACGATTTGTTCCTTTTATTTTTCAATTTCAATTCATTTTATGAAGGATTGTAACACAATATTTTTATTATCAATTTTGACTAGTTTTTACTTTCATTTTAATTTTTAAAAGCTTTTTCTCACAACTTTCTCTCTGGCTAGAGTTCTCTTTCATATTTGATCATAAGATTGAAACATTGTATTCATTTATGTTTATTGTTGACATAAAATGTGTCATAATCCGATGGAGACTGAAAAAGCATTCTTTTTCTATTCAATCAATTCTGGGGTGTCTATTCACTGATTGATTCAGTTGAAACACTAGAAACTTTTCTCTTAATACATCTAGCTACAATTGAGGAAATGTGGGTGCACTGCGGTCACTTGACTACTGGCCATGGTACAAAGATATATCAGTCAGCATACAAGACTGTACAGTGTCAAATTTGAAGTATTTGCGGTACTCTAGAAATCTAATGAAAGTGGATAAAAAAAAACTGAAGATCATAGATCTTTTTTGATAGTTTATACAGTTTATCTCCCTTGATTTTAGCTCTTAAGAATTTTCTAAATTCAGAAATAAAATATCTAAATTGGCTAAACTGAAGAGAAGTGACCAGAATACTTCAAAGCCATCGTTTCATATGACTTGAAAAGAATATTATTTTACAAGTCAATGATAGTGCTCCTCAGAGCATTAAATCCCTCTAAACTTGAACCATTGAAACGGTTACTATTTTAGTTATTTATAAACATGATGGTTTTTGAACAGATTGGATACTTACCGACGCTGTTGTAATCTTCCATTGGTCTGAGATAACCAACAATAATGACCTTCAGTTGAGAACCATAAAAATCTTCTTTGTATTTATTAAGAATGTGGGTTTCCTACAAAGAAAGAAGAGAAAAACAACTCTAGAGCAAAGGTTTTGAGACTGGTTCATGGACTCGCGCTGCCAATCAGATAATGGTTGGGGGCCCACAGTTAATGCACTTGTAAGAGTGGGGTCCAGGGCATAATATACTTAAAAAACTAAAAGTTATTCCCCAATTGATTAACTTTGTATAAAATTGTTTTTAGTTTTTTTGTATTATTTTTTATTTTTGTAGTTTAAAAAAGAGATTATCATGTTCTATAAAGAATCTTTTCATGAATGTCTGAAAAAAAACAATTTATTCTAAGTTCACTTCAATAAAATGCAAACTAGTTTTTTAATGCATATTACACCCTTGACCACACTATTACAAAAGTACTGAAAATTTAAATTAATACCAGAAATTCAAATGGGAATACTTGAGAGCTATCAGGGGATGTTTCCCTGGGGAGGAGGGGGGGGGGCTGTGAATTCATTAAGCAGGGGTGTGTGAAAAATCTGTCACAATTCAATAAAAGTAGGGTGCTGGAATAAGCAGGGGAGTCGGAAAATCTTTCGCAATTTATCAAGTTGAGGTCCGAATGAGTAGGGAGGTTGGAAAACCTGTCAAAATTTAATAAGTATGGTAGGTGGGTGGGTGGATGTTGGAATAAGCTGGAGGAGAGGAAACTAAGGCCACTGACAGAATGTTGCTTGAAAAAGGATTTATAGTAAGGATGGGCTAAGCGCATGGGAAGTCAAAATGTACAGTATTGATGGGAACAAGAAAATTCTATTGTTTTTGAAAAAATTGAACTGACAAGTCTTTTGGCAGAACAAAATTTTAATAATTGCTTTTTGAATTATGACAAAACTGAAGTTGTTCTCCAACTCTTAGGGAAGTGAGTGGACTCAGCAGAATTAGATTGATAAGCTAAGAGTAAGCACTTACCATAGATTTCTTTTCATTTTTGTAATAAGGATTCCATCCAATGCTGAGAATCATTTTATACACAGGACCCTTGTCCACGTTGGCCCAACCAAAATAGACACCATTGTCCATGGTTGAAGGCATCTTGGACACAACATCTTCATCAAAATTGGCTGAAATGGAAAATTGAAGACATTTAAAGGATCTATATAATCGATGTTGCAAACTCAAAAAATATTTTTTTACATGAGTTTGATAGCTAAAAAGCGCTCAAATTAAAAAGTAAATAGCTAAACACAATTTATCACGTATCAGCTCCTGAAATTTGTGAACATAGAAATAAATTGGCAAGTTCAAGTAAATATCTCATCCTTGCTACTTTCAACAGAAAATATTTGCAGAACCTGTTATTCAAAGGTAAACAGATGTACCCCCACCCAAAAAATAGTTCTATCTTTATATCTTCTGTGGTATGCAGAAAACTTGTCTTTAAAAGATAAGTTTTTGTGCAGTACATATATATATATATATATATATATATATATATATATATATATATATATATATATATATATATAGAGAGAGAGAGAGAGAGAGAGAGAGAGAGAGAGCAAAGATTTTTTGCAAATATTTGTTCTTGTAACTTGCTTTCTATTGAAGAGTTTAGTTTTTTTTTGTTTTTTTTTTTCAAAATCTTTTGTTATTTTTTTGTAGGTTGTATGATAGTCTTATTTTTTTTCTTAAAGCTGTTTTAGATTCTGTCATTTGTTCAGTATAAGTTTGCTTTGAACAACTGTAGCCACCAAAGACGGTAAAGGGTTCTATCCTTTTTTATGTGTGCATATGTTTGTTTGTTTGCATGTTCCAGTGCTCCTGATCATACCATTTTGTCTACAAACTTGAAAATAGACATTAGTGCTCCACTAGACCCATTCTTTTTGTAGACCTTATTCTGATGGGTTTATCAATAACATTTAGATTCTCCAGAATCTGGATGTTTCTTTACTCTATTTTAGACATTTTCCAGTGGAAAATGCCAGTGATATAAATAAAATTTATCCTGACCATATTTCTTCTTTTTTTTTTAACATGATGGCAAATTCTGACACTATCTGTGATGAGTTTCAATAGTGAGACAATTTAGTGCAATGAAGAGGAGAAAAAATGTCCAAAGGGAGAATGAGAATATTGAATAAAAAAAAATTGTGATGAATGTTTATGGCTAAAGTGTATCGGATTAGCAAAAAAAAACAAACCAAAAACAGATTACATCAACGTGTATGTTAGTCATGATATGATTCTTATTTTTTAAAATAAATTGGAATTTCAAATGATGTGTTCCTAATTATCTTTGCTTATTTTCTTCCCAGTCACAAATACACTGCAGCAGCTTTACATTTATAAAGTTAGATCACTTCTCATCATAAAACTGTTTAATTATACAAAAAATAAAACAATTGTTTGAAATTATTCTTTGTTGCAACTTAATTTAATGGAACGAGGGAAAAATAGTAATCGTATTGACAAAAATTAGGAATGACCTTGAAAAAGTTGAGAATCACTGTTATAAGTCCATTTAGCATGCATACCAAATTCATTTGGATGAATCAGACTCTTAGCATTATATAGAAATAGATGGAACCTTTAGGTACTGAGTAAAGTTAAAAGACCCCACAATTTTTTTTTTATTGTGAATTGAGAAACCCTGTTTGAATCTTGCCCACATATATAGCCTATTTGAGGTCTATCAAGACCAGTTTTAGGCATTGTGTAAAGTGAAGAGTTCAAAAAAGGAATGGTTCTCACAAATTGACCTTTGTAAAATGATATAATAGATCAGATCATGTGACAAAAAAAAATAAATAAATAAAGAGAAGGAGGAAAAATATTTGTCTTTTGTTTATTTGTGTCTTTTTGCTTTCTGCTTCCTAAAAACTGAATTCAATGTTTTCTCTTTCATTCAACACTTGGAGTGTTGAAAGAATGAGATTTATTATTAATGCAGTATATTAGTTGATATTAATTGACCCAAACAAATCTTTGTTCACACGGATCATAAGTTTGTGGATTTGGCAATGCAGGATCAAACAAGAACCACAAGTTCAACAATGTGTCCACCATGGTAGTAGCAGCAGGAGGAAGAGCGAGTAGTCTTTCTTTGAGTCAATTGATTCTCATACTCATTAAAAATTGTGATATGGAAATATTCTGCTAGTATCATTTTCAATAAAAATTGTAAATGGCGTTTCTTGGCTTATTCAAAAGCACAAATGCAGACCTCATACATTCTATTCTGACATTAAAGTAGCTAATAAAAAGAATTGATCGTAATAGATGTTTTCTCAATGACATGGTACCTCTTCCTTCCTTCCTTCCATTTTTTTATTAATTTAGTTGGAACTGACCGAAAAGCACTCTGTGTGGACACATCAGCAACAAAAAAAAAAAAACAACAAAAAAACAAAATAGGTTCACACGCAAGCATTTCATAGTGGAAAAATGTATGATGAAAATGAGATTATTCTGTAACAGTTCAAGGACCTCATTGTGATGCTGTTATGACTCAACATTTACGTCATTTAATATTATCTTACATAACCGTCAAGTTTCAGTGTTAAGAATAAGAGAGAATTAATTGAATTGTTCACATGATGAATGCAGATGTGATGCTATGGATGGTTGGAGTTTTGCCCCATGAGGCCTGATACTGCTCTATGTAGTCAAGTCCAAGAGGCTTGGGATTCGTCCTAAGACTTTGAGACCTCAAGACCAGTGCTCTCATGTCCTTGTGGCAATAGCTGCGAGAACTTGAGTGAATTTTTGTTTCATTCTACTTACATGTTCTCATGTGCGGTAAGCCCACGGTAAACCAACCTTGTACCACACTCTTGTGAGGGTTGGGTCAAATAGGAAGAATCAGTGAGAATTGTGCCCTCCAACTCACAGGAAATTTCAAAAATTCTGTATATCCAAGTTTGGCTTAAATTGCATTTCAGGACATTTCAGCTACTGGAATTAACTTTTTATAAAATGCATGAGAGTTTCTCTTCCATGTGCATGAACATGAATATGTATCAGAATACTATGAGTTAAATAGGACTCTTTTCCTTAATCAAAAGTAAAAGGTGTGACCCCCCCCCCAACATGACTCATTCGTTTCCATCCAGTCAACAATCATGAGAAAAATCAACAAACGTGAATGAGCAGGCTTTTCACACCCCCGTCCCCCTCTTACTTAGAGCAAATAATTATTCAGGCTGGAATTTACTAGTTGGGGGATTTTTGCAGCCGTTATGTTGAGGAGTGCCTTAGTTGAACAAGTTTCAAAATAATTGTTTATGGTAGAATTGTATCATAAGAAAATAGTTAAAAAGAAGAAGTTGCTGCTAAGCCACCCACAAAACATCTTGGTGAAGTTGGTGAAAGTCTTGAGATCTTGATTTTTTTTTTTCCCTTCAAAATCTTACAAGTCAAAATTAGTCATTCTTGGGGTCAAAGTGTTCTGAGCACCAGAGAAAATACGGTAATTTCAATGAGTTAGTTTTATTGTTGCATTTTTATCACAACATTCAAGTAGTTAGAATCTACAACCATTAAACTGAGCAGTGTGAAATTTCTTTGAACTCTTTAATGGATAGTTTTGTACTCGTAATTCTTTGCCAACAGGTCTCATATTGTAAATATACATCAAAGTATTGGACTGGTCAATATTTAGAGGAACCAGATTTCACTTCTGAATGAAGATCCAGAGTTATGTTAGCATTGGATACTGGGGATCTTAACAGTTAAGTGCACTAAAACGAAAGAATCACAACTGGTTGCCTCAGGGTCAAACTCCAATCTGACAGAAGTTTTTAAGTTTTAAAGATATATTTTGACTTTAGAAAAAGCAGTTTTCCTTCAACTGAAGATCATTAAGTTTGGACGAAGAAGGAGACTTAATAAAATAGTATCCCCACAAATGGCCCATTCAGTTCTAGTATATTTGGTAGCTAAGGTGATTCACTTATACAGATATCTATAAATCTGGATAAATTGCATGAAAAATATAACTAAAAAAATTGACTAAATCTTTTCAACTTTTGGTTAACTTTGTGGCTAAATACGTCTAACTCATTTAAAAATTGTATATTTACTTCTACTAATCTTACCACAAGATTTGCAATATAGTTTTCCTCGTATTTGACTCCAAAAATATTCTCAAAGCAGAAGTTTTGGCTGAAATTCAGTTTATCAATTGAGTAGAAAAAAAAAAAAAATTTGAAGAAATATTTCAGTTGATTTGCATTCACCTTTGAAAATAGCTAAAATCGGCAATTTTTTTCTCATTTTCCGCTAACTTTGAAACTAAAAATGCTAAAAAGTTTTGTCTTCAAGTTGGCTATGAAATAAAATTAAATAAGCTAATTCTTTTTTTTTTTTTGATGGCCAAATTTTCGGGTATTTGCTATGGCAGATTTTCATCGGCTAAATGGGCGGGAATCAGCTAGATCTACCGGAATATGGCTGATTTGGCATCCCTCAATATAATACTAATTGCAATTAAGGAAAAGTTTTGAAAAAAATGAGTGAAAAGTAAAAAAAAATGCTGCTTGGTTAAAAAAAGTAACTTTTACTTTTGGACCGTCAGTTAAAAAAAAATGATGCTAATGTGAAAATAAGTGACACTGAAAAAAAAAACTGGGACGATTTACGTAATGTTTTGACCAAAACATTACGTAAGTCATCCTAGTTTAGTCACGCAGGTATTATAACCTTTTTGTTAAAAACGATTGACTTTTTACAATAACAATTAAGATACAGTCATAATAACGTTTAAAATTGAAAACAGGAAGTTAATGCTATTATGTTTATTTGACGCGAGAAGAACAGATACTATATGTTCATCTTGGAAGGCCGAAAAAGGCGCATTCCGATCTGAAGTGCCCATAAGGCTATCTTCGTAAAGATGCATCATGTAGCCATTGGTCATTTTGGGGGTCAAAAGTGGTTAGCTTTTTAAAAATCGCCATTGGGTAGATTTTATTGTCAGGTATTTGTGTATATTTCATCTCCTCTGTATAAACGTTTATTTTTTTTATTTTAAAAGTTACCGATAAAATTATGTAAGGGTCACGTATTCATAATGCGCACGTCAGAAATTTTTCCATTTAATTTAAACAACGGTAGCCACATTTCACGATTTAGAATTGCCGATATAAAAATGGCTCATACCAAAATGGCTAACTGATGCGTCTTTGCAAAGATAGCCCCGATAAAAGTTGAATTTTAAAAAAATCAAACCTCCAACCTGCAATCTGTGTATATAATTATCAAAATTATTGTTTCGGGTTTATTAAAAGTATCGTATTTGGGGGGGGGGGGAGCTTTATTGTTTACAGAACATTATTAAAATATTTAATTAAAAACTAAGAGATGTTCGTAGGGTTTCATCTTGTGTGGAAGTGGGTTAATGAAGCAGTCGAAAATGAACATGACGAAAATCACTCAAGTCTACTATGTAGGTTTGTTCAGGTTTATGAAATCAAAGGTTGAAAAACTGAACCTAACTAGAAAGCACCCGGAGAGCGCATACCTCTGCCAACGCCATTGACAGGGAAAGTAATTGTGCATGGATCCGCCCCAAAATTGAATCAGTTCTTCTATAACATATTGTCCATCCTTTCACTAAATATCATTGAAATTCATTGATAACTTCTGGAGAAATCATGTGGACAAACATAAAATTTTTTGGCGATCATGTGCTATGGACATATAACAACGATGCTGGGGAAGTAATTGTGGATAGATCAGCTCCAGAATTCAACCAGTTTTTCCGTTGCTCATTGTTCGTTCCTTGACGGAATTTCATTGTAATTCATCGAGAACTTCAGAAGATATCGTGTTGATACTCAATGTATTACATGAATGTATGGGAAAAAAAACTGAAAAATATCTCTCTAGCAATAAAAAAAGAAATCCTGGATCCGCCCCAAATTTGACCACCTCTCTCTTACCCCGTTTCCCAACCTTCCACAAAATTTCATGGGAATTTTTTCGTTACTTTAGGAGATATCGTCTGGACAGACAGGGGGGCGAGACAAAATACCCATTTTCAACTTCGTTGACCAAGGGAAAAAAATAATGGCAAAGTATTCTCCCCTCCACTGTATATCAAGTATTTGGATTTGATAGAAAGATGAAGAGAATTAACTTGAATGAATACTTGAGGGAACAGGAATATAAATACAACAATAATGATATTTTAATAGCAATACTAAAAGAAACCAACATATTTTAGCTATATAGGTGTCTATATGTCCTAAATTTCTTTCAATGAAAACATTTCTTAGCTTTCTTCAGCACGAGAAAACTTAGGATTTTCCCCAAACGTTTTTCTAGATATAAGGGAATTGAACTTTGAAATAGTTCAATTCGTTGAATTAATTGGTTTATTCATGTATTAACAATTTATTTAGAAAAAAGACCCAAGAAAAGAGTGGAGGTCTCAAGTGTTTGCAGAAGCAACTTAATGTGAAGAGAATTCTTTTTACTGAATCTTTTTATGAAATAAAAGTTAAAATTCGGTTTGAGTGTTTTTTTTATTATGTGATTCAAAACTGGGCCCTTATTTTGCGCCAGCTTCCTGACGTCGGATGTTAGATTTATAACGAAAATTCTAGTCAGTTTTCAGCAGTATTGTTGCACTTCGAACCGAACATTCGCTGTCAGGCAAGCGGGCACAAATTAAAGGTTCAGTTTTGGATTTACTCATATTGTAAATCGATCACCCATTCTAGAACCAACCACTCGCTTCCAGTTAATAAGTTGAATTTTTTTCAAAAGTGGAAAAAAAATCTGTAAGAGTTTAAGGTTAGATTCAGTAAAAGCTCATCAAACAACAAAGAAAAAATACATTTTCCTAAAAAATTACCCAGATTAGTTGACCGAATCCCAACTTGAAACTAAGATAAAAGAAAAAATATATAAAAGTAAGATGTAAGCTTCTATATTTACTTACCAGTGGGGAATCCTAAATGTTTACTTCCTCTACCAAATCCTTTCACAACTTTTCCTTCAGCATAAAAAGGCAAACCAGTCTCAGCTTCGTTGGCCATGACCGTCAGATTTCTTCTTCTTCTGTTCACAGATGAGGGACGAATGAATGAATGAATGAACAACACTGTTACTAGATATTGTTTATATATGTACAAAGCAGCTGACCCACACACTAGATAAAAGAGACCAAACCCACTTTCGGAGACCCTCAAATTAACGAGCAGAAAACGCGTAAACTTTAGATAAATACAAACACTTAGAAACTAGATTGTATGAAATGAACACACACACACACTATATGATCATAGCTGACATACACATAACTAAACAATGAACCGTGTTGTTTTCTCCTCAAATGATTCACAAAATTGATCATAAGAAATTACTGACACAAATAAGATATAAACAAAAGCAGGAAACGGATATATACTGGACGTTTTACGACATGAATTTTGACCAAATAGCATTTAACTGAATTTGTAGGCGGAGTTTAGTTGGGGTTTCGGGTTTTTCCCTCTATTTTAATAGTAGGAGGATCTTCGGCCAAATAACAACCAATAAGGTAATTTAGCTAATCTAAAGAATCTAGCCTACCAAACTGGTTTTGTCAATTTAGCGCCTCTTGTGCTAAATTTAGCGTGTTTCTTGTTTTTGCAGCGCAAAAATTCAACATTAAATGCTACTTTTTAACGCTATTTTCCAACAATTCTAGCCAACTTCAAGCTATTTTCTTGCAATTTTAGCTATTAAAAGTAGCCATTAAAGGTTAGCTATCTCATTTTTATTGAATTTTAGCGATTTTTCGACGCCTTTTGAAGTTCGATTTAGCTATAAATCTAAAAATTAAGTAGGCAATACCGAACCAAATGTTTATTACTTTATCGCCATTACGCTGGGTAGAGCAAATGCAGTTCCTGCTTACCACACAAGGGGTTCACAATTTCTAAAACTTTTCACTCGAGAAAGAAACAAAACAGGTTAATAGGGTGATACATAAAAGACAACAGTACAGTTTTAATAAGAGCAGGTTTTGATGTATTACGACCAAGATATTGCTGTACAAATTAATGTAATTAAATATAAGCTGAGAAATGCATATTTGAGTATAAGACCTTGAACAGTACGGTTTTGGATTGAATGGAAAATTTTGGGACGAATTAACCGACACTAACGATCAATGTATACCTATGAAATCATACGCAATAATTTAACTTATCTAAAGGGAAAAAATCTGTCTTACCACAAGGATCGAAATTCTTAAAACTTTTACACTGATGAAACTAAAGAAAGAAACACTAAACGGGATGATGAATGGCTTGGTTTCGCGAACGAAGATTTAGGAAGGTTTTTTTTTAAAAACTTTTCCCCGACTATAGGACCTCTCTCACTTTAAATGCCAACCCCTACTATTATGTCTTCGGTTGGTCATTCTATGATACGATTTAGATTACAAAGATAAGATGAAAGAATCTTTGAAGCCCCTTCCTTCTTGATTAAATGAATGACCAGCAAAAAAATAAAAAAACGCTCAACTCACTCTGATTTTGATGATAAGGCACGTCTGTAATACAATTGTTTTAAAGACTGAAAAGTCAAGGTGAAGTTTGCTTCGTCATTAGATAAAAATGGCAAGATAACCCTGACCCCAAGTAAGTAAACTAATCCAGGGTGGAGATAACTTAACTGAAGGGTGGGTTTGAATTTCGGCAAAACGTTATTGAAATGAACGTTCTGAATTACGTAACAGTAGCGCCTGGTAGTTTTTCGCCGGGTTAAGTAATTTGCCCTAACACCGCTAGGGTCGCACCGTACTATTCGGAAATAAGTTAATCTTTTATTCCAGAATGAAAATCGATAAATATTGATAATTGGGCTGAATTGGAATGTTTTTGATTTGGGCCAACAACCTCCAGTTATAATAAATAGGGAACAGTACACAATGTATGCATGTATACTATACATACACGTTATCCGAAAGTAGAGCCTCTTTATCATTTCGTAAGCCGAAAAATGGTGTAAAACGAAAACGCAACTATCATCAATTTTTATAGGAGACAATTTTTGAGCTTTCCCAACCCTCCAAAATAACCCCTCTTCTTTGTTTGACAGTTTTATGTTTTCAGTTCTTTCATCATAGTCAAAAATAAATCAACTTACTATCGAACAGGCGCACTGAATAAATCAAGATGAAGGACAGATGCTCACAGACACAGTCCAAAGCGATGACGGCACCAAGGCTCTTTTCGTAAAATGAACCTTCGTGGACCAGGGGATACATGTATTATATAAGTTGTATTTTATTGCTGCTTCAGGTTGTTTTACGTTTGTTTTGTGGTGTATAGAGAGCTTAAGATCTAACGATGAGGCAGAGAGGTCAGTAGGAGGATTGTGTAACGCTAATCTTCCAAGCGGGGAGGGCCAACTTACCTGTTTAGAAAATATCAGCATTCAGAATCCTGACCTTAACTTGGGATCGAACTTGGATCACTGGCAAAATACGCAACTACTAAACTAGCGGCAGAGAACTAGTGCTGCTAATTCAAATTCAATTTTCCGGCTAAAACTGCTTCAGATTTGGCTAAAATCGGCTAAATCTGTTCCACTTTCGGCCAAATAAGTAATAAAAATTATATGTTTACTTTTATTAAACTGATCTAATTTCTTGAGATGTGTTAAAAATGTATTATCTGTTTTCATAAGTATAATCAAAGCCCAAGTTTCAGTTGAAATTCAGTTTATTGATCTGTGTAGTTTGATTTGCGTTTATTAACCTTCAAAAATGGGTAAAATGGGCTAAAATTTTCCCATTTTCAATTATCTTTAAAGCTAAAAATGTTCTGAGTTGGCTATGAAATAAAATTAGATCGGTTGATTATCATTTTTTTCAAATTTTCGACTATCTGCTATTGGAGAGTTTTATCAGAAAACTCGGCTAGATCTAAATGAAAAACAGCCAATTTGGCAACCCTGTAAAGCAGGCGTGTATCATGTGTGTGAGTGAAAGAGAAAAAGAGGCAGATGATGACATAGAGAGAAATAAAGAAAAAAAGAGAGAGAGAGAGAAATCAGCAGAGGAGGGGAATATAAAGGGAGCATAAGAGAGAAAATGAGGTGACCCACCTTGAACTCGAGGAATATAATTCGAAAATTTTTTTGATTCGAGTCAGCGACCGGTTATTTACTAGCAAGTTCATTTTTATGACATTTGATAGCATCTCTGGGAAATTTTACACGACATTCACATTGAATCTAATTCTATGAAAATGAAAGGAAGAAAAAAGAATGAAGAAGTGCTCAAAACGGGTTTCTATCTGCCACTGCTTTTTTTTTTGTACCTTTCCTGTTAGTGTTATGTAGTTTTTTTTAATTACACATGTGACCTAACAAAGTAAAGGTAGATACAAAGGTCACACGGGAAACTAAAACAGTAACACTATCAATCGCTTGTGAGACAAACATTGTTATTTGAGTCATAGGATAATAAGTTACAGAGTTGTATCCAAACAGATTTTTTTGAATATTTTTTTCAAATATAAACAATTTTTTTCTTTCATGAACGACAATCACGTGACCAAAGCTGCTTCTCATTAAAAGGAAAGAAGTTGTGTTGTTTCTAGCTTTCAAGACTTGAGCTTTAATTAATAAATCGTCATTCTTTAAGCATTTTTTTTTCGAGAGGGTGTTCTGATTTGAATTTAAAGTAAGTAATATTACACCCAGATGCTTGTTAGAAGTGTTTGGAGGGGCGACACTTGAGGTTTTAAACAGAATGCACAGATACTACTATAGGCGTTCACTGGGTGTGTATGCAAACGAGGCCTTTGCCCTCCCCTGGATCAGACCTTTTGACCGAGGACGAAGTTTGGAAGTTATAGAAGCCAGGGATCAAGGGTTGACAGTTAACAGTGACAGCTTAGGACGAATCACAGCTTAGGAACTCCCTTGTCCCTTACCTGACAACCAACACCCAGATATATCTCTCCCCACTGGATATATGCTTCTGCCCCTCCTCCTTGAATATTTCCTTTTGCCCCTCTCAGGAAAAATGGCAGCAGATACTACACTTGGATCATAGGCAAAAATGCAATGTGGGATACTCTGATTTGTGGCAGTGGGCAGGGAAGTGATACTTTGATCATTTTTTTATCATTATGGGAGAGGAACTTGTTGAATTTGTATCAAGTTGTCTTGAACCTAATTCACCGATTTTATAGTAAACTAGTTTCCCATAAAATAGTAAGTAAAGTTGATATAAACACTCGCCATATAGAATAGAAGGGGTCTAGTGGAGTACTGATGCCAAGTTTCAAGTCAGCGAGGAGTGCTGGAACATACAAACACATAAACAAATGCATGAACACATCTCCAAGCATATGCACCCTTTGCCATCTTTGGTGGCCAAGGTTGTTCAATTACCAAAAGATGATAGCCATTAAGAAAACAATAACAAAAAAGAAAAGAAAAGAAAAAATACTGATGTCCCCTGTTATAACACGGATATTGGGGTTGAAGAAAACCAACCACTTTACAACCAAACCGCAATAAAGATTTTGCCATTTTGAAGCTAGGTTGATATTTTGAGGTCCATCATCCACCCCTGTTATAATGTGAACAGCGCTAAAGCAAACTGCCTTATAATGTATAATGGGTGAGGCCTGTACTATCCTCTATGAATATAAATCTCAATCCTCATTTGAAAACACTGAATTTTTTTAGAGGTGTTGAAGGCGATTCCAGGATTATGAACAAGGAGCAAGGGGGAAGGGGCAAAAGGATTTGAGCTGGTATGGGGAGTCCAAATGGAATATTATGCGGTTACAAAAAAAAACAAACAAACAAACAAATGAGTCATAGCTTTTCAAGCCCTAGAATTGACAAGGAGTTCAGTTGAAAAAAATGAATAAAAGGAATTTACCACAGGACCAATGAATAGAACATTTATGAGGAAAGGTCTAGTTAGTCACTAAACAGAAACTGTCATGTGACCAACATCTTTCGACAGCATGCTGTGTTGAGGGTGATCAATTGAAAAATTAGAAAAAGTGGTGATCAATGGATAAGTTAATTCTCTTGCAAATGCAAAGTAATCACTAAAAAAGTCCAAATTTCAAAACCTCCCCCCCAAATAAATGAGTATGCTTCTGGGCATAATCTGAGGAGTCAATTTGGCATGAATTCTCATTGCAAATTGAACCCGTCACTAAAAACCTACTCAAGAGATGAATTTTTAAGAAGCAAAAATCATTTCATCTAGACATAATAGGAGGTAATTATTCAAATTTTCAGCCCTCTAGCTACATTAATGCAGCCTGCAAATGTGATACATACATACATACATACTAACATACAGGTGGCCAGCCAGCTAGACTGACTTGAAAACTAAAGAAACCTACATTCAGTTTTGATGACAGTTTTGGTCTCTGATAAGATAGAAAATACGTATATATCACATGAATATTCTCATATTAGATGAAAAACAAATAATTGTTTGCTTTTAGATGCAGTAGCATCTCTAGCATCAATTGTCGTCACTGACTGACAAATTGAAATGTGAGTTACGTACCTTGCTCAGTGTAGCCAAGATATCTAAATGTATTCATATTAATCTAGACATTTTTGCGTCAAAAATTGCTATTTCGATGATTCTTAATGAATTAAGCGATATTTTTATGTAATTTATACGAACAAAATGAGTAATATTTTTTACTTAATTCATACTAATAAAATAGCTAATGTTTTAAAAAATCAAATAATATTTTGATGAATTAAATGTTGAAGATTGAAGTCACATTTAATTAGATTTTAGATACATATATCTGGAGAATCTAGGTGGTTGTAGGTATTTTGTGATGTGTTTCGACTCCATTTTAGTTGTAAAATTGAAAATAACTTTGACAGCACTGTCCTTGCTAGAACCGCACACAAGAAATGAACTAGTGCCTCTGTGGTCTGACATTCAAGCTTCATTATGATTACTTGGGATTATTTTGTTGTTTTCTATTTACAAAACTCCTTTATCTATCAGGGATGGGGTCAGGATCCCCCAGGACCCCACCTCAGGAATCACACCTGCAAACCCTAATCTTTGTCCTAGAATTACAGTAATCCCTTGTCATTCACGGTTTCAGTCCGGAATAATTTAATGAGAACATTTTGGGGAGTTTTACAGCATACAATAAAAAATCGCATCATATAAACAAAACATAGAAAGTTTGGTAAACCATTATATATTTATAATATAGCGACTACAACAAACTTTTGATAAAAAATGACATGCATCAGTAAAAACGCCTGGAACTTGTAATCAGTTTGGTTTCTGATCATCATAATAATCTCTGCATTAATAAGAAAGATGTAGATAATATACACCCAGAAATAATCATGACTGAATAGTTGTTCACTCTCATGAACAGGTTAATGAAAACTATAAATTTTATTTAACTACAGAATAGTAAAGAAATTCAATGTCTAAAATATTTTAGACATTAATTTTCTTTTTACTTTACTGTAGTTCAATGAAACTTGGAATTTTCGTTAATTAACTGTATATCTTTCACAGTATGTTTTTCTGTGATCATTCATTTATTTGACATTTACAATTAAGGAAAGGTGAAATGTGTGTTTTCAAAATGTTTATGGTAAAAGACGTTTTTTTTTTGTGAACTGTAAAGAGGAGGTTTGGCTAAAATTATTTGTGGATTTAGTGCATTCTCACTCCTAACCCTCATGAATGATAAAGGATAATGGTAAATGGATTTTTTCTGATGATATTTCAGGGATGGACAGCGGAAAATAACCTGAAGAAAAAAAGGATGGTACTAAACTGGAAATCCCTGATTATTTTGAAGTAAATTATATCTATTTGAACTCAACAGTCAGGCAAGTTTCCAAGGAGTGCCTGTCGGAGTGGTTTTATTCTAAGAGATTATTTAGACTGGAAATTCCCAGTTTAGGGGGTTAGGAGGACATTTTGTATTTATTTATCTATTTCCCCCACTTCATGTAGCAGAAATAAGAAAAAAGACAAAAATTAAATTGAGCTTTTCAAGGTTGCAAAACAGAAAAAAAAAACACCTCCCTTGTCTGGTTAGACACTCAGTAGAAACCATTATATGATCAAGTCTTTTGGCAATGATCACTAAAAAAGTTTGAATTTTCAAAACCAAACATTGACACAAACAATTTAGTATAAACTTACATTGCAAACTGAGCCCCCTCTGATTTTATGAAATATAACTTGAACAAATTCGATTAAGATATCTAAATCACTAGGGTAAATATCCACCTTTGTGGGTGGAGTAAATTGGTGTCCAAGAAGTAATTTATTAAATAGATAGATAGATACATGGAAATCAGATGACAATTTATGTTGCCTGTTAGGGTGGGTATTTACTCGAGTAAATGAAATTGTTTGGTTTATTAAAATTTGATTGGGCAAGGTTGTGAAACTTTACAATCAGGAAAGTCGGTTATTTCTAAAACTATTATCGAAAAGTAAATAAATCAAACTTTTTGGTGATAAGATACATCAAATATCTAATTTGTTTGAACATAAATTACAATCTTGCATAGCTTATCTTGGATTACATTTTTTTACAGCTAGTTTGTAAAAATCAAGTATTTCATTTATCAGAAATGAATAAGTTCTTAAAAAAATTCCACTTATGCATGTTCATAAAAATGTGACCATTAAATAATTTTGTGAGTCATTTTTAAATTTGAAAGTAAGGTTATTATTATTATATATATAAAAAAAGTAATGAGATTTGTTTCGTTCTGATTTATTCACTTGATACATCTTTTTATTTTCTAAATCATATGATTTGCTTTGTTTCAGCATTAGAAAATAAACAAAACAGCGAACATAAAATCGTTATTCCCACCAAAAATCATAATTTGAGAATGGTGATTTTCAAAAACTTTGCTGAAAATTTTTCCCTCGTTCACATTTGTACTCACAAGAATTTTCATGGTGTTGTGTCTTGCAATTTTCATAAAATAAAATGTAAAAAACAGTTCCGAAATATGTTGATTATTTTCAGTCCTTTTCTTAACTAACCACTCATCTCCCTCTCACTCTCACAGCTCTTACTCTATAAACTTCTACTCTCTCTTTGACTGTGACTGATATATACAACATCCGAGACTGTTAACAGAAGCCTAGCACTAAAATGTCTGATCAATTTGCAATAATAATTTATTTTGAGATAAATGAGAGTACTTGCAGACACTAATGGGGGGTAACTGAGAAGCCAGCTAGTACATATTTGTGTATGTAGGAAAGTAAGTGTTCAGTTTGGAATTATAGTTACATTGTAGATAGAATCCTTCGTCTAGAAACATTTTTGAGGCAAGCTAAATAGTTTAAGTTCTTACCTCTGGTCCACTAAGTATGCATACAAAATTTGGTTGAAGTACACCAATGAACAAAAAGTAAGGGTTCAGTTTCACATTATAGTTATATATAAATATAACGCTGTCTAAAAACCTGTCTAAAATTCTTCCCCTATGTCCAGTAAGTATATACACTTAATTTGGTTGAACTGCATCAATGTTTAAGGGAGTAAACTGAAAAACAGACTGACAGAGGGAAACAGTTTTTTTATATGAAAAAAATTTGGATTCACCCAATGTCTGTCTGTCTGTCTATGCTAACCAAATTTTCTGTGGTTACTACAGTTTTCACATCAACAATCCTAATTATTCAGATCTCCTCTCCTGAATATGAGATAATTATTTTGAGGGCAGTATTCGAAAAAGACTGCAAAGCTCTCAAATCTCAAGATTTTCAGATTACGAATAAAAAATCCAGAAAGAAAATCTTGATTTCTAAAATATGTGGTCACTTGAAATCTTTCAAGAAATCCTTCCGAATATTTAAGTTGAATGTGATGATGTTTATGATGATGATGATTTTCAAATGAGGAATGATTCAAAAAATACATAATTCAAATCCAATTTGCAAAATAAGTTTATGCTAAATTGATACCTCAGATTATATCTGCCTGTTTTTTTTTTAAATTGAGACTTTTCTAGTGATCACTTTCCCAAAAAGGCGAGAGGAGTTACTTATCCTTTGATCACTCTTTTTTTCCAATTTTTTAATGGACCAAAAAGCAATGATTGCCTGATGGTTTTTACTGAGACCTGTTTCTTTTAAAACTTTCTTTTGTTATCTAGTCATGAACAGTAATAAAAACCTAAACATATTTTCACAAATTGAAACTTTGACGTATAACAACTTGGAATTCCAAATATCTATTTGTCTTTCAGCTTTTCTCATTTGAAAGTGAAAATGAACATCAAGGCAAAACTTTTGTAAAGGAGTTACTATCTGGGATTTGCAAAACAAAACAAAAAACGGAGCTTATTGTCTATGTGCAGATAAGTTAGTTTGCAAAACTGAATCACTTTACCCCCACCCCGCCTTGTTTTGGGGGTAGGATGTTTAATTATCAAAACTAAGAGGGCTGGGGAGGGGCATTGCTGACAACACATTCTAAGCTATAATTCTTCCCCTGAGTTCAGAAGACCCATTGTCAGTTATTTGCTGGTTTCAACATAACAGCCTTTTGAACATTAAAACTTTTATTTAAGAGCGAAAAAAGTATACAATTTTTATGTACAAACACACATCATATTAACACAATATCTAAGGCTTTAAAATACATTTGTTGATAGCACAATCTGTTTTGCATTGTCCTACAACTCTATTATTAATAAAAAAATTTCTGACATTCAGTCTATTTCTATTTGCTTCTACCATAAGTGTAGAATCTCTCAATCCTTTGTACTCCCTTCTATTAAAAAAATACCTCAGGGTCTACTAATTCTGAACCACGTATAATCTTGAACATTTGTATTAATTCTCCTTGATCTCTCCTATTTTCTAATGATGATAATCCTCACTCTTAATCTATTCTCACAACTCATTCTTTTTAATTCTGGAACCAACTAAAATAGGAAGCCAGTCGGAATGAGTGTGATGAAACATGGAAAAGGATCTGGTACACAAATCCATCTATTCACGTTGTTTGAATCAATCGTTTGGTTTTCCGGAAGAAGCTCTTAATAGAGTATTCACTTCCAATCCCACCGTGTATGAATGACCATGCAACCTCCCCCCCCAAAAAAACTGAGCATTGATAGTTTGTGGTCCTTCATTCAGCTGACCCCACAATCTCTTGTATTCAATATTGTAGTCAAGTATCAGGTTTTGTTGCCCTTCACAATTAAAAAAAAAGCAGAACATTTTCATTAGGTACCAACTTTGTTTTGGAAATTCCAAACTCTCCTTTTCATCTATGATACTGTTATGACGTTTTAGATGATTCATTTCTATGGCCCTCTTCGGATGTTAATTGTTGTATCCACAAGGAAATAGAGTCTCTCCTATCAGTCTCTTCCTCCGATGGTTTAAAGCACCCCCCCCCAAACTTACAGATATTACAATTTACACCTGAAGAGGGCTAAAGAAATGAATTGAACTTTGTGACTAGAGTTCACATTGTTCGAAACAGAGTTCGTATGTTAAAGACTCTTAAAGTTATATACAGTATCTTCATTACATTTAAGTAGCAAATCTCACGCAGAAATCTGGTCCAGAAATATTTTTTGCTTATTTCATGTGGAAGCTACACATCAAAGTGACTAATATAACCAATCTGTTGAAAATTACTTTCAATGTTTGATTTGAATATTTCGTGTATGTTTGCCATTTTTCATGACATATAATGTTAATTGTTTTAACACTAAATCTTGTTTTGATGTGGAAAATCACTGTTCGGTGATAAATCTCCAGCACAAAACTTTGTAAACCACTTTTGACACATTTGATCATTCACAGCATCTTCTCCATATTCAGTACAAAGCAGCAACTGTCTATTAAAACTATCATTAAAACTGTCAACATAGATTTCTTCAGTTTTCGAATGGGTTTGTCTGTCTGGCTAGTCAAGTATGTATGTATCATGCATACTGGCCACATCAATCACCCTTTTATCCAATTATTTAATTGATCACCTCAATACGACATACTACCAAAAGATGGCCACATAATGATTAATCTTTTTTGCATTTGAGTCATGTTTTTACCCTTAAAGTAAAGAAGTGTAACATTCAAAAAATGTTACGGTCTCAAACCCTCAAAAAGTGAGAAAAATTCTTCTAAATTTGACTAAAAGATATGTGCTGTGGGCCAGATTAAAGCCATTCAATGCCCTAAGCACAGTTGTTGCCCCCCTCCTTGATCCTGCCATTGTTTAACTGACAAATTCTGGATGAAAAATTCCTTGACAAATGAAGGTCACATTCATTCAACTACATAAGAATCATACTTTTCCTACTAAACTGCACAACTTCATTAAACCAAAACTTTATGCATGAAACTTGCACAAAGACCATTTCCCTACAATATAAAAACTATTTATTTGGTTGGTTGAATCATCTGGATATTTGAAATAACTTAAATAAAATTTAGAAATTAAAATTTAATTTTTTAAATTTGTATTCATTCTAGTTGATGAGGTAATATAAATCATTATTATTAATTTTTGGTACTATTTACCTTCATCTTAATTGTTGTTGCTTTTTATTGCATCTCAACTCAGGCTGGGTACTCTTTACCTGTGGGTTAATAAATCAACAGATCAGAATAAAGAATAAGTTTCAGGTGAGAATCAAACTCACGACCCACTATAGTTGTGATAAAAAGCAAGAACATTAAAGATGAAAGCAAATAGAAACAAAAATTGATAATAATGATATATATCACTTCCTCTACAGAAATGGAAAAAATTAAATTGGATCAAACTGAACAATCAGCTAATAACAAAGATGGCACAAGGAGATTGTTGATAGAGATTGAGTTTAAGGGTTTGTTTTAGATTGACGCTTGCCACTATGTTCCAGTAGTTTAGTGGTGAGAACGGTCATGCGTCAAGTGAGCCATCCTCCGGTATGATCTAAACTTTCATGTTGAGCCATTTAAACCACTATTAATGATTCAATGCGGAAACTCCAAGATATCTGTAGTGACTCTCTTCTCTTTTGATGCCCAGAGCACGTACGTATTTTGTTAAATGGTTAATCTGGCCTTGGCTGGTGGCAGATTGAGACAAGCTGAATTTGTTCATAGTTTTATTTTTATCTTTTTAGTCAACCAAGAACACCTGACACACTGCATATCAAATTATATGTGATAGCAATGGTGTAATGCTAAAAATAAAGATGAGGGCACACAGGGCTGCCTGCTCTAACAGACATACCAATCTGATGAGAAAAGCAAGTCTTTCCACCAAGATGATTCAGGGAGGAGGGATGTTGTGCTGGTATATTTAAGTACTTTGACTCAATACATATGGTATACCAAATTGATGGAATTGCTTAATTAGTCGAATTTACTCATTTTTTTTTCTAAAGTTTGATTACACTTTATGGTTGAAGATTTTATTAACTTATTGAAAGTATAAAATATTCAAATAAAATAATTATGTAATACGACTCCAGAAAAATTTTTTGATAAAAATAAACATTTACTTTTATTGAATTTACCAAATTTTGAACCTTCTCACCTTACTCAACAGCACTATTGAGATGAACTAATATTGTTACTTATGATATAGTATTGGTCTGGTTAGTCATCAAATGGAAACTGTCATGTGACCATTTTTTTGCAGAATGCCACGTTGGGGTGATTAATTAAAACATTTGACGAAGTGTTGACTAACGAATAACTTACTTCTCTCACCTTTTGCTGGGCAGTGATCAGTGTTTGAAGTCTAAATTTCCAAAAAACAACCACAAATGCTGCAAGACACAAACTAAGAGACCGATCTAACATAAACCTTGATTGCCAATAGAACTTCCTACTAAAAATCTATTGGGGGGAGGTAATTTTAACATCCTTTTGTAGACATGATAAGATGTAAAGGTTTGAATCCCTCCCCCTGGCTCCACTGATGTGGCCTGTACACAGTACATAGCCAGCCACACCAACGTGAGAACGGAAGAAACCTATGTTGACAATATTGGTGACAGTTTCAGTTAAAAGTTTCTTCTTTTCCGCTATACAATCAACAAACTACTACTACTACTACTACTACAAACCTTATTATAATGGATCCAATGTAAGTCTATGTAACCATAACTATGGGCAAATAATGGAGCTAATTTAAGTATATGAAACTAAAACTAGCTGACAACTTATGTCTCTCTCATTATTATTGAGTTAATGTATGCACATATATATATATATATATATATATATAAGCAAAACTATGGGCATATAACTTGTGGTTTAGTTTTAGCAAGCTGGATAACTTGGTATCCAGCTAGTATTATCAATGAACCAATCTTTTTCACAACAACCAATTAGCTAGTACTACTACTTAGCCACACTTATAATAATTAACAATGTTTTCTGCATTCTGTCACTCAATGGGGTGTAACTGACGTAGTGGAATTATTTTTTTTATCTGATGACGAATTGAGATTGCTGAATTTAAAGAATAATGAAAATAGGTCTGATTAGTCACTTAATAGTAACTGTCACATGACTGATGTCTTTTGATAGCATGCCATGTTTGGGGTGCTCAATCAAAATAATTGGAAAAAGGGGTGATAGATGAATGAGTTGCTTTTCTTGCCTATTGTTGGGTGGGGATTGCTGAGAAAGTCTGAATTAAAAAACAAAAATAAACAAGTGTGAACACTGCCAGACTTAAACTAAGGACAAATTCAGCAAAAATTGAACCCTTCCACTAAAATATTTTGAGGACGAATTTAAAAATAAGCAAAAACAAGAAATGCATAATAAGGAGTAAATGTTGGAATTTTAGGCTCTCTAGCACCATTAAGTATGGCTTGTATGCATGGTGCATACTTAGCCAACCAGCTTGACCAACTGAAATACTGGAGAAACTTATGTTAACAGTTTTGGTGGCAGTTTTAGTTGACGGTTTCTAATATAAAAAAGTTTTTTAAAAAAGGATAAAAACCAGTTTGTGGTCCACAAAATGCTATTCTACAAGCTCACTGTAATGCAAATCTCTATTATCCACGTCTATAAAATGCAATGTGTATAGAAGGTTATTCTCCATTGCAAATCTCAATCATGCATAAACTAGAGTAGAGGTTGTTGAAAACTTTCTTGTGTCTTACAGACTAAACCAAATAAAAAATGAAACAGAGATCAAACAAGGCTATGGAAACAGTTTTAAAAAGATTACTTCAATATATATAAACTTCAATGTTTATCCATCAATGAGAACTGTGATAATTTTTTGGGTACAAATATTGTCTAAGTGAGATTAAAATTTATCTGAGTATATAAATAGAACAGAAAGGATGTCAAAACATGTTATGTTGAAACATTTCTTGCTGTAAGACATTGATCCAATTGAGGCCTGCAACAAAAATAAGAATTTTGACCTAGTTTTTGACACATTTTATTGTTCACTAACCAGAGATAGATAGATGATAATGATATTGATAAAAATAATGAAACCAAAAACAAAACAAAAAATCCTGAATAAACAAAGAATTGGCTATATATGTATGTATCGTGCATACATGTTGCACTGATGGTACTAGAGGGCTGAAAATTTAAATATTATCCGGGCCTCAAAAATATAGAGCTGTAGGGAGTTCAATTTTCAGGGTATATTACGATAAATTGATTACCATTTTGAGCCTATCTATTTTTTGAAGACTCAGATTTTTAGTGATCATTGCTAAAACAAAGGGCAAAAGAAATAACTAATTCATTGATCACCCCTTTTAAAATATTTTTAATTCATCACGCCCAACATGGCATTCTGCTAAAAGATGTTGGTCACTGTTGTGTCTTGGTTAGTTTGTCATTGCTGGTTAGAAACACATTTGGTGTTAATAACTTGAGGAGAAAATAAAAGACCTGTGTGTTCAGGCCAATGGTTTCTTGCTAAAGAGGCTGACTCTGGATACTGAAAAAGAGGTTCCTCCTACTTACCTCTGTTTTGCAAATGAGGCTTGTAGTCCTGTCTCTGGCATACCACAGTTGGCAGTTATTTCCCCTTCATTTAGATTGAAGAAAAAGTTCACATGAACATTACAGTCACGTGACAGTATCTATTAAGCAACTAACCTGATCTCTCCTTTTGGAAAAAAACAAAATCTTGTATCGGATATCTTCATGGTTCTAAAAGAGGAATGGGTAGCGCGATGATGTAGGGGGATGAAAATAAAGTGGAAAGGAAAATGTACAATTTTTTGGATGGACAAATGAGACGTACATTTAATACAAGGACATTAATGACAAATGGCGAATGAAAAAAGAGTACATATAATGAAAACATAAATATGATCGATTGTGTAAAGAGATGAGAAGAAAGAGCAAAAGGTGGGAGCTTTCTTGTTGTTGATAGTACTGGTGTCGGAGTTGAAGCGGAGTTGTCTGAACTGCTTGTGAGTCTGTATGGCTTAGATCGTACCAAGGAATACGTGAAAACTGGGTTCAGTGTGCGAGCCAGACTGCCAGGTTGTGCTTGATCTTAGGGGCTATTCTCCGATGCTGATAGACTCCCAACAGACGGACTATGAAAGACAGAGAACACAGTGCTTATTCATGCATGTTTCCCGAAGTAAAGAGACTTAAGAAAGATTATCATGACTATTGGATAGTAAAAAGCATTGCCACTTGACATCGGTGAAGTGAAATGGGCAAAGGTAATATAAAGATGGGTCACGGTGGAAGAATGGTTAAGATCGAACTGGCTGGGGGATCGGCGAAATGATAACGATCATAGGGAGAAAGAAAGAGAGAGAAAGAGTGGCCAGCAACAAGTGCCGGGGCCAGAAGTGTAACCAGCTAAGAGTGCTGGTGCTAATGAGCATTGGACTATTTGTGGCCAGGGCTTTTATAGGGGTCATCAGAGGAAGTGATGTTTTTGATATCTAGCTAAAACAAGGGTTTCGTATTTAGTTCCTACGTAAAAGTAAAAAATTACTTGAATGATCTGAAATCACTACAAGTCTCCACCAGACACAAATTTTTAGAACCAGTGAGTATTACTTTATTTAAGACCCAGCACTTGGGGTCTTTTTTCATGGAAAAAAACACAACCTTTTCTTTTTAAGCTAGCATACTTTAAAATTATGGACATTAGCTATTGTTGAGGACTAAAAAAAGACCTTAATTATGTACATACATTTATATGAAATATGCTAATACCTATAAAACAGATATATTGTACAAAATCAGTGGTTTTGAAACTTAGAAAACTCAAAGACCTCTTCTTTAGAGGAAAATATTCTGGTGGTTTTTAACATTTATATTTCAGACTGTAATTTATGGACTACAATAATACACAATTTTTGATTTTCAAAAATCATATTTATTCTACACTTATTCAAATCCTATGGGACTGGCCTGTGTACAGTAATTATATTTTTTGATAGCTGTGTGATGGAAGATGTTTTTTCTCTAACATGAGATTCATAGTGTAAGGACTAGAGAGAACACTACTGTGGATCCCCAGGCATTATTTATCGGACTTCAGTTTTGAAACCATTGTATTAGATTAATCATTGAAGTCTTGGGGCTTTTGCTGTGGTTGTACATTTTTTTCACTCAAGTGACAATGAATTTGATGTGGAACCTCACAGTTTTTATTCTCTCCACTATCACTAGGGCTATACCCACAAGTGCAGAAAATTTAAGATATGCGAACACACACAAAAATCTAAGATTGGATTTCAGAGTGAGGCAGAAAGATATGTCCTTTTGACCGACATTATGACCTCTTGAGTGACATTTTAGGTTTCAAAATTAACTTACTTCTGTCAACTAAGTTGGAGAGTTATATGTATTCACTTAAAGTTCTCATGGATTTTGTGGAAGAGTGGGAAATAGGATGAGAAAAAAATCAAATATTCCTTAATTGTTCATTCAATTCATGTATATCTATGTATCTCCCAGCCTTCACTGTTCATAGTGAAAACTTGAAATTTTGCTCACTCATTCTTTCCAATGAGTAGAGAAAAGATCTTTTTTGCTTTTTGTAATTCCCCCTCCCCAAATAGGTTTTTATTTTGGGGTTCAATATGCAATGTAAGTCTATGCTAGATTAGTCACTGGTTTGTGCCTGCTTGATTTTTGAAAATCCAGATGTCTTTTAGTGATTACAGCCCAACAAAGTAAGTTATTCATTGATCACCCTTTTTTGCAACTTTTTAATTGATCAGTCCCCCAACACAGTATATATGGGTGGTGGTGATTCATAATTTCCTTTGGAATGCTAGTTTTCATTATTTTATTTTATTTTATTTTATTTATTTATTTTTTTTTTACTTACGATCGATAAATCAAATTTCAACTGAAATTTTTGCTTTGATAATATTTTCAGAATTAGATACTGAATTCATTTTTGCAATCCATTACAAATCAAGTAAGTCAAATGAAAGTAAATGTACAACTTTATATCAATCGTATGTTCTGGAGTCTTAGGATATAGGTATTGTACTTGATAAATAAGCTTTAAATGGGTACAGTATTTTTAGCCATAGTTTCAATCTAAAGTGAGAAGGATTTAGCCGATTTTAGCCATTTTTCAAGCCGAAAAACAAATCAAATTTGAGTTGGCAACACTGCCTGAAATTAAGTCTATGTATTATCTCCCTTGAAATACAATAATAATCTTATCAAACAATAAAATCTGAAAAATTGAAAGAAATGAATTATTCGAGAATTTTCTTTTTTTTTTTTATAGACAACTTCCTCTGTTATTCCGTAATCCTACGGTGTAAATAAACGAACTCATCGAATACGATTGTGTATCAGAGAAATAACGACATGGTTTTATTCCGGCACAACAGTTCAATTAAACGAACACAACGAATCCCCCTTTGAAATAATTTTGAAAACTATTTTCCTACATCTTGATATTAAATAATAGTCGAAATTAATACAATGAGTTGCAATATTTCATTTAATAATAAAAATAAAGTAGAAAATAACGTTGGATCATATTTTGTTAAAGGGAAATTAACTCATCCTTTAATACCGGTGCAACAGTTCTGATAAACGAACACGTTGAATTGAATTTTGCGATATAGAAATCCGTTATTCCGGTGCAACAGTTCCAATAAACGAACACACGCGGCCTGTGTACGAGCAGTGAAAATGGCGCCCCTTGAAGACGTAGCCACTTCGGAAGATTTCAACAAGATTTTATCTGAGGCCAGATCGAACCTGGTTGTCGTTCATTTTTCAGCTAAATGGTCCGAACAATGTCAACAAATGAACGATGTCCTATCAGAACTGGCCAAAACACCCCAACTTGTCAACGTTCGATTCCTGCAGATTGAGTCTGAAGATCTTCCTGAATTAACAACAAAATATCAAGTGGCTGCAGTACCTATGTTTATTTTCTTTAAAAACAAAACCCAAATCGACCAACTTGAAGGAGCAAACCCTGCCGAACTGAGCAAGAAAGTGAATAGTTTGGTTTCAGCTACTGTTCCTTCTGTGACCCAAGATTCTACAGAAGATTTGAATACCCGGCTTAAAAAACTAATTCACATGGCACCCGTTATGCTCTTCATGAAAGGATCTCCTGATGAACCCAAATGTGGATTTAGCAGAACCATTACAGGAATTCTCAAGGAACATAATGTAGATTATTCTTACTTTAATATCCTGAGTGATGAGAATGTCCGACAGGGATTGAAAACCTTCTCGAATTGGCCAACCTATCCACAACTGTACCACAATGGAGAACTTGTTGGTGGTTTGGATATTGTGAAAGAACTCGCCGAAAACGATGAGTTGAAAGAAATGTTACCCCAAAAACAGGACCTCAACACCCGACTGAAATCCCTTGTCAACAAGGCCCCAGTCATGCTTTTTATGAAGGGGTCGCCTGACACCCCCAGGTGTGGATTTAGCAAGACGACCATTGGAATCATGAACGAAACTGGGGTTTCTTATGAGACCTTTGACATTTTAGGAGACGAAGAAGTGAGACAGGGTCTGAAAACCTTTTCACAGTGGCCGACCTACCCCCAACTCTATGTGAATGGAGAATTGATTGGTGGTCTGGATATAATCAAGGAACTTCAAGAATCCAATGATTTGGTTAATACCTTGAAAGGATCTTAGTTTGTCGTTTTCAAAAATACAACTCCCCCCCCCCAAAAAAAAAACAAGACTGTCTTTTTGTTGACAATTATAGTCACTAAGGAATTCTTGATGGAGTGATTAATGTTTTTGTTTCAAGGTGTAAAAATCAATCCCTTGTACCTTGTGTGTGACACAATAATTTTTGGAACTATTGACACAAGAAGACGGGAATCATTTTGAATGCTGATGACTGTAAAGGAATTTTTATGTAATGTTTTTCTTTCAATGATGTAAAAAATCGACAATATTTTGTTTTATAGGAGTACGAAATTGACTACGGATGCACAAAATCGACAAGATTTGATTACAAAATCAGAGGGAGATAACTTAATTCGTCTATTTTTCTTCGAGGTTTTCTGGTAATACGTAATAAATGATATATTAGTAATGAATTAACATAGATAACTGACTAATAATACGAATGAATGGAAAAAAAACTACGGAAATTTCTTTTTTTTCTTACTATTCATATGCGCATGTATTTTCACGCCGAAGGAATTGTGGGACACATTTGAGTGTTTTTCGTAGATTAAGAAAATTTAAATATATCCATAAATAGACAATATATGAATAAGTGCAAATAACTAGATAATGATAAAAAAGCATATTGAATTGAATGCTTTGTTTTGACGTTTGATCAATTGCAATCAACCGTTTTTGTCCATTTTGCGCATCCATAGTCTACTTCGTCATTTGGTCAAATTCACACTCGCCTATTGCCTAAAATTCAATTCTTTCAGTTGATTATTTCAGTATTTCAAACAACCCCCTGAAATAATTTCATGTATACCACCCAATAAAAACAAACTATTAATTGCTCTTATTTAACCAAAAACCAGATTTTGTTATACATTGAAAAAAAAAAAACAAACTTTTTTTTGTCGAAATGAATGTTATACTTGCAGTTTCCTACGTCAAGTCATTAAAAATGTCTTTATAAAACACATTTGACACAGATATCAACAAAATCAATTGAAATAGTTGATATATCTATCACTGGATGAAAAACTTTCAAATGGATTTTATTTCGAGAAATCACTTGAATTAGGACAATATTAAAAAAAAACAAAACCTTAAAACTTTTTATTTAAATTTGCATGTTGAAAAAGTTGAACGACATGATTTAACGTGAGAAACTGCAATGTAATGCTTGTGTAAAATGTTACCTTTTTTGAGAAATTCTAAATTTTCTAACCGCTTTCATTTTCTTCATGTTTAATAAGCGACTCGTTTCTTCCACTTTTTCGGAAATCCCTGTTTTGATCAGTACGAACTACGGTAGCAAAAGGCTGGCTTTTAAAATGACTTGAATAGGTTTGATTTGTCAGTAACTGACGTTAAAATTGGCTAGATTCTTTAATGATTAGCCCCAAAATTGGCCCGATTGTTCAATAACTGGCTTTAAAAATGGTCAAAATTGGCTAGATTCGTCAATGAATCGCTTTAAAATTGGTTCAAATTGCTTAGATTCTTTGATGACTCGCTTTAAAATTGGCTAGATTGGCCAATAACTGGCTTTAAAATGGTTAAAATTGTATAGATTCTTCAAAGACTGGCTTTAAAAATGGCTAAAATGATCTAGAATTCTTTTCCAGATGCATTGCTAAAAATGTTATTGCTTCAAAAATTCATACAGAGGATAATTATTTACAACATATCGATAAGATATTAAAACATGAAAATGTACATGCATACATATATACACATATATATATGAAATGAGAGATAATTAAGGATCTTTTCCAGTCTGGCTCCTGATGGATCCTCTCCATTTCTAGGTTTAAAAACTCCTAACTATGTTTGATTTCTGGTAGTTAGTTTAATTTCTGCCTTATAATTGTCATTTATGAAATCTCCCAATACTACTATAATTTATCCAGACGTTTTTTTTTTTTTTTTTTTTTTTTTTTTTTTCCGATGTGTTCATTGTCTTTGCTGTTATAACATGTTCCAACAGAGATCGGACTGAAAAAGCGTTTAGTTTTATTGCAGTCATCACAAATACTGGGAAGATTTTCATATTATGTGTCGTAGAATTTGAGTAGTCTGTTGATTCCTTCCATAAATGAAGTCGTCTGCTGATCTGTCATGTAACCTTGAACATTGTCACCTTTGATACAACAATAGGTTAGTGTTGATAGCTTCAATGCTTGTAGCCTTTCTGGGTATGTTAAATTCTTCATGCTTAGTTGTTGCCTATTACTCCTTTGACTAGATTCTATGTTCATAGTACATGTTTCATCTTATGAGAAAAATACACTGAACTGACATAGTCGCAGTATGTTCTAACTAGAAACTCGTATAGTGTTAGAAATGTCCTTGCATCCATAAATTGAAATAAATGTTATAGAATGGCTGAGATGGAATTCGCTTTTTTGACTGTGTCACTAGGGTGGCAATCAAAGTTAAGCTCGTCAACAGTAACGTCTATGTACTTTTCCTGATCACATATTTGGAGTTCTTTGGAGCAGATTGTTATGTATATCTGTATTACATGGCATACTGCCAAAAGACATTGGTTACATGACTGTTTCTATTGAGTGACTAACCAGACCTGTTTATTATATTTAAGTAAATCGATGATATTGAACAAAATCTTCAGAAGAAATTACATCCTGAAAAATAATACATACAGGACACAATAAGAAGATGGCTAATTAAACTGTAATGACAATCTGAAGAAGTCAGTAGATATTTATCCACCCTACCATGAGACACAAGGTCAAGTTAAAAGTGGGGACCCACATACATATAGGCAAGAACTAAAATAGCCCTGTCCCCACAAACAGTGTCAGGGAGACCCATGGCTCACCCCTTTCATTGCAATGGGGAGGTGCTGTGCAGGGAAACCTACTGAGACCGGGCATAGTTTACTTCTTGTGGTAGCAGGATGAATCCCAGGCCATGTAAAGAGTCAAATGTGCTTCATTTTATCAAATCATTGCATTTTGGCTCTTAATTACAAAGGTTGGTCATGCTTATTGGAGGGGTAAACATGTGGAAGAAAATCCATCAAACTTAATGTTTCTTCAGTATTTGATTATTTTTATGCAGTTAAAGGGTGGCTTTACATTTACCTCAATGGAATTGGATCAGCTACTTATATTGCTCCTCTGTTAATGTATCTCAGTCTCTCTGAAAGGTTGCAATATCTGTCTGGTCCTTCGGAATTTAGAAAACCTTTGTGTCGTCTGCAAACAAGTTGACTTTGGACCCTACTGTCAGGTGAATCATTTCTGTCTTATATAAATAAGATTGGACTGATTATATTGAAATTCCAGAAGTAACTGGCATCCAGTGAGATTTTTGGCTGTACAGTTATCTAGAAATGAAATCTAGCCATTTTTAAGCCAGGTTTATGGTACCTTTTTTTTTGATCGGTTGAACCAGGGATTACTTTGTCCTGACATTTTTCCTTGTTTTTTTGTGCCTCAAAAACAAGTAACAAATTAACCCGATATAAATTTGTTGTAAATGCTTTTTTCCCCTCACCTGCTTATGTTTTATTAAGAAAAAGATACAAAACAATAAACATAAAATGAAGTACTTATAAGAAGTCTGAAGTATGAGAATTAGTTTTGTGACCAATCACAATTTTAAGATCTCTCTAGTTTGAACGAACAAATAACAAAGGAAAAAAAAACAATGTAGTCTTACATTGGCACTCGATCGTCCTTCTCCAAGTATTCCAAAAATGCACGTGAAGAGAAAATCTGCTTACTGAGTTATACAATTCTGACGGCCAAAAGAAGTTGGTAATAGACTCGAAAATGATGGCGAAAGGCAACTAAATACTTCACAACGTAAAACCATCAAATTAGGCTCCAAGTTACTTCCAAATGCAGCAATGGAATTCACACGTGAAGATCAAGTCCTGTCAAATGAAAAAAAAAACAGTGTGCCTCCCTTCAAAGAGTTAACTTTCAACCCCAATAGAAGCAGTGTCCTCTATTCATATGCAAATCCTCATAGCTTTAGAATGCGATTTGTTTCAATTGGCACATGACTACCAATGCTACAGAAAAGAACTCAAACTATGTTCTCATATAAAGAGTGACTTCAAAAACAACACTTGAAAACATTTGAAGAAAGAAGACTACAATTGACATTTTTGTGACCATGCACTGCGATTTCTCAACAACTAGAATTCACCAGGTATGTTAACACACAAGGTGGAGCCTTGTTGAGTTGGAAGTTTTTTGGAACAGCAATTCTCGAGAAGACAAGTGAAAAAAAATATAAGGAATTATCTAGATTTAGATAGCAGATATCTAAATTGGCAACTCTGAAGAGAAGTAACTGAACATACAATGGACTGAAAATTATTCTATATGACAATTATGGCTGGCTGCTCCACACACTATAGAGTCTGGCCCCTTCCAAACATGCACCTTTAGAATGGGTATCGCTTCAGTTTAAAATAGTCAAAGGTATAGGAAATACATTTCTGAAAGGAGACAAGATAACTCACTAAGAACTACCAATTATTGGAACAATGGTATTGAAATTTTGGACCCCTTCTATAATGGAAATATTTTAGTGGACTCTATTTTTAGTTTCAAGACGTAGTCAATGAACTACAATGATACAACTTCAATTTTTGACCTTAAAAAAAATGGATCACATTTATTCAATTTCTAAAATATGGTATAGATCTGTGTCCAATAACTATGCTCTTTGATAACTGTGCAATGAATAATGTTGTTTCTATGGTACTAGATTCAAAATGTCAGGTTTAGAGAGAACAGAGCTGTGGACCCTTGAGCATTATTTTGTTGACCCCCTCCCCGAGGTCCATGGACTCCGGTTTCAAAACTATTGATTTAAAGAAAACAACTCTAAACATAATTGAAGAGGCAAGATATATGCACCATTCACTCACTAGAATTTCATTTGGTTTCATGTGATTTTTGCTTATCAAAAGCAAATTAACTACAAATACATTGTAAATGCCTTTTCCCCCTGCCTACTTACAAAACATGAAATGAAATACTGTTTATAGTTTTGAGAAAGATGATTAACATTCAAAAAGTTTCTCGGATGATTGAATCCCTTGTTGTTTGTGTTGTTAACACAAAGTTTCGACCAATCAATCTTATGTTATTCCTCGGGTGCACTATCCGAATGTAATGGTGGTAAACAATCTTTTTTCAATGGTAGAAACATTTATAACGTTGGATTTGGGTGATATCTTTTTCTTTTCTTGTTAGGCCTGGATATCCATAACTTTTCCTGTTGAGTAGCAAAAGCCACAACAAGGAGTTTAATTTTAACTTTTCATTAATCTTATGAATTCTTCCAGTCCAGGAAAAAAAATCACGCTGCCCATTATATAAGTGAATTAGGTAATTGTTACCCTTCCTGTTTTAAAATGGCTGTTATTCTAGCTGCAGATGAACAGATACTAATGACAAACCCAAGTCTAACCCTAAAAATACTAATCCTAACCCTGACCCTCTTGAAAAGCAGCCATTTTACAATTGATATTTAGAAAAAATAAATGACAAGAATATGAAGCTTGGTAAAGAAATACAAGGGAAGGAATCCAGTATTTTGAATGCAAAATTTTTCTTGGATTTTAAATAGGCAATGCTCAGTAACCTTTCTTTTGTTTTTGACTTGAAAATAACTAACAAGAAATTTGAATTTTCAGTCAATAATATACATGCATTACAATTAGCAAAATGCCGATGTCTTCTGTCATACTAAGGGATGTAACTGACATAGTAAAATAGAATTTCATTAGTGTTCTAATGATATAATAAAGATGCTTAATTGAAGAATGATTGAAACATAAAAAGTAATAAAAACCAAAACAAAAAATAAAATCTGTTAGTAGTCAACAGAACACTATCCTCTAAGCTCACTGCAATGCATATCTCTATTACCTATGTATATGAATGGTAATGTGTATCTATGTAACTTATGTATACTGTCATTTTTGATGCCGTGGTTAAACTAGTCTCTCAAGATTTGACTCGGATGAATATATTTTAAGTGCTTTTTTGTTTACCAAATACTTCATTAAAAGAAAAGGTTATTGAACAAGAAGAAAAGAACCATAAGTTCAAGAAGGGATCCACCATCCTATTCTCCAAATCTGATTTCAAAGAGATTCTAAACCAAATAGTTATAGTAGCTGGAGACAGAGGAGGAAGAAGAAATGAGGATGGTTCACCTGAGAGTCTGTTTATAAAAAAAAAAAAGAAAGTAGAATTTTTGATATTGATTTGCTAAGGGGTCATAGTGTATGGTTATCTTATTTGATAAATGGGCTCTAAATGAGTATACAGAACATTTTTAGCTATAAAGTTTGCTTGATATTGGAAAGTTTAGCTACCTTTAGCCATTTTTGTAGACAGTTTCAGCAGTAATAACTAAGGATACTTGGCAACAGTGTAAAAAATAAATGCAAAATACAACAGATGTTTAAAAACTCAAATTTTGTTAATGAGGTTATAAGAATAATTCAAAGTTGGTAGATTCCTATATTCGGTTTGTAAAATTGAGATAATTCCTGTTACCCTTAAAATGAACTAAGGATTATCTCCACCTTGAAAGAGAGACAAGGAAAGAGATGAATTACATTGTTATTGTCATGAATAGATGAAAAACAATTGAAGCGTAAGAACTCAAATTTGGTGAAAAGGTTTTAGCACATCTATTGTTCCTACTGTTCAAGTTTCAGTGTAAAATCTCAATGCAATGAAAAGTTATTCTCAATTTTTATTGTTTATATTTTTGAAACAGCAAATATAAAATTGTAAACTGTAATTGAATTTAGGGGAGTAAACTCTTCACTGTTTGTCTGTACCATGACATTAAACCAAACTGATGTATAAAATTGGAATTTCTCTGTTGTGCCTTGAAATCACAGCTAAGTAATCGCGATTGGTGGCTCTCTTACTGATTGAGTCAAACTGACTATTCTTGCATATCTATGAAAATCTATGTTATAATTTTTAAAATTTTTTATATATTTAATACAAAAGTTGAAGTAACCACCTTCAGTCGGAATTAAAGTAAGAGTAGAGTTTAACTCTGTACAAGCCTGGCTGGTTTGAAATCATATCCTCATTGTTGCTCAGAGCATGTCTTAACCGACCCTGTTTCTGGCCTCTCTAGTGTTGTCTGAGGTTCTTAAATTGTCATTTTTTAGTATTTTCATCCTAGTTGTTATTGTCATGTCTTGGCCATTATTTTCTCCAGCCTTCCTAAAATCGTCCGAAGACAGACTGCTGTCATTAGTCAATGAATAATTCAGACTCGTACCCTCATCTTTATTGCTTTGATAACATTTTGGGTTGATTTCTTGTTTCTGTGTGTAGAAGGGAAATAACTCCTGTTAACCTTGAAATGAACTAAGAATTACCTCCCCTATCTAAGACCACCAGAAGAACTGGATGTTAGAAATGGCATACACATTAAATGAATAAAAACAACTTTATTTCCATACAAACCTTCAACTTTTCACACACTCATCCAATTGATGTTGAATATGGCATAAAACAATTAAAGAATTCATGTTTTTCAAATCAATAACAATACAATTCATGCTTTTCCTTGTCTCTTTTTCAAGATTGCAATAATCCCTAGTTCATTTTAAGGATAACAGGAGTTATCTCAATTTTACACACGGAATATAGGAATCCACCTTCTATGAAAAATTTTTGTATTTTCATCAACAAAATTTGAGTTTTTACACTTCTGTTGTCTTTTACAGTGTTGTCAAATATTGTTTATTATGAGTAGCTGAAACTCTCTTCTGAAATGGCTAAAACCAGCTAAACTTTTCAATTTTCTTCTAACTTTATAATTAAAAGCAGCAAATGCTTTGATAACATTCTAATTAGTAAGTTCTCTGGACTTCTTGATCGCTCAGATCTTTTTTGAATTCTTTTTAAAAAAATACAATTGTATGATTCTTGAGAATTTTTAATTCTTAGTTGACGTAGAGGGTGGTGTAAAGTCACTTTCCATTTTAAGACTTGGATAACTCTTTTAATGAAAAGGTGCAGAAATTTTCCCTTCAGATATATTCAATTTGGACCTTGAAAATTACTTTGAATTGATATTAGAATATAACATTCTGCAATTTCCTCCTATTTTCAGCTTCACAAATCAATTTCATATGAATTAAGAATCAAGTTAATGCCATGTTCGTCTTATTTGACTGCTCTATATTCTTTCCTTTGGAATTTTTTTTATAGAAAGAGTCAATGTGAACAAACTCCCTCAAACCCTCCTGGAAGTGAAGACTGATATTTGATAGAAAGAGAACATTGAAGCTAGATACATTTTGAGCTGTTTATTATTGATAGCTAAAACTGTCAGCAAAAATCAGCCAAATTTTTCAATTTCAAGCTAACTTTATAGCTAAAAATATTATATATACTCATTTAAAGACCACTTATTGAAAAAATAATTATATACTAAAACTCAAGAGCAAATTATTGATAAAGATTGTACACTTACTTTAATTTAAACTTACTGTTTTTTAATAGCCAGATTTTCAGGTGAACCATCTTCCTCCACTCCTGCTACTACTATGATAACTAGTAATGATACCACCACCCAGTTTAGAATCCCTTTGAAATCAGAATTCATAGATATGGACAAAAGGATGATGGATGCTTTCTTGAACTTATGGTTCTTGTTTTTTAAAAAATCTCCTTGTTGCTTCAATGGTCAGAAAGTATTCTACTGAGAACATTATGATGAAAAGCAACAATTAGAAAAGATTAACCAAAAATTAGAAGATTTCATTCTTGAGGAAGATTTCTGACCTTAAGCCAGTTGAGTAACTCAGCAAACATGGATTGAAATATAATAGGTTTTCAAAAGCAATAGATGCACTTTACTGAATCATTTTGATCCAGGGGACATAACTCTTGAGTCAAGAATCATCTCAATTTTCCCTCAATCGAGTCTAAATCCTAAAATACATTGTGCATTTGGGGCCAAAAATCAAAAATTTCAGAAATCCTCCCAAATGCCAAAGCACAGCCCCTGTAACATAACAGGACGATGACAGGGAAGGGTGCAGAATTATTGATTAAAAGTTATTAGGTTTTTTTTTGCCACTTTTGATTATTACTGGACTGAATGCAGACACGGCTTTCCCATACAAAGTTATCAGCCAGAATCTGAAAAGGTTGAGTGTTGGCCCTGACAGAGAGGTCAAGTGTCATTATCCTTGTTCTGATTTTTATGTTCTGACTTTTTCAAGGACCCAATAATTGAGGGATAGATTTTTCTCGTGTGAGAAAGTCGGAATATTAATACGTTCCGGAGGAGTATATCACCTGACCTTGGCTAACCAATAGAAGTGTAGACTTTAAAATACATTTAAGAAGTAAGTCATGTTTTTTGACTCAAAAAGAGTAAGACGTCTGCTTGTAGCCCCCTCCTCTCAGCGGGGCTTTTTGGGGCCTGAAATGGCAATTGGATTAAAATGTTTGCCTCTTCCCTCTTCCCTCCCTTTGATGCCCAAAGTGTATAACTCTCTGCCTTCCTTTCTCTTTCTCTCGGAGCTTTTTTCCCTATTGTCTGAAAAGGTCACTGCTGCTATGTTTCAACTACTGTTTGCAGTTTTAGAAATAAACTTAAAACTAAGATCAACCAAGATTTTTGATTCTTTATTTGACGTGCCTGTCTTTAGCAAACAGCATGTACACAAACCAATAACAAGAGATCCCATTGAGCAACTACATTCCAAATTTGGTATGCTTCAGCAAAAAATTGTAATCAGTAGTTTCCTGACAAATATGGAGGACAATTTCTTCATACCGTATTTTAGTTTAGGGCTTAGTTTTTAATATGATTGAATCCACCAGTTGGACCTTGAAGATTAAAATTTTCGAAAATCTGAGAAACTACCACTGCGCACTAACAGAGAAGGTCTACACTCAAAAAAAGAAACTTCTGGCTCTAAAACTGTGGTCTGTAGCCTCTTGAAACAAATTTTTTAGCTTGACTGATTTCATCTGTAAATTATGACATCATTCAGGCATGAAGGTGCAGGGAACATATCCCTTGGGGCAGATTCTTCATCCGAAAATACATAGAAGAACCAAAAATTCTGGTTGATCAATATGAATTTCATTGAGTTTTGGATTTATGTACATTTGGGGCATTAAAATCAAAATTTAAGAGAATAAAAAAAATGCCACTGCCCATAGATCATACAGATTTTCAAAAGCAGAAGAGTAACTCTAATCTAAGGGATATAACTCTTGAGCGTTTTTTTTCTTTCTCACACATACCTTTCACCTATATTCAACGTCTTGTCTTTATAATAACATTCAATTTTTTCATATGAATTTGAGAGTTAAGCTGAGCCTGGTAAATATTTACCCGAGAAAAACTTTTGTAGTGTGATTGTAGCTGATCTTGGGACATACGGTGAGGTGAACCATCACCCTTGATGAAGTATGACGGCTGGTGATGAAATCCAGATTTCACTTGCACACATCGGTTTAGTGATACTTGCAAGTCTCAAGTCTGGTTGAAATCAGGACTTTATACCTTCAAGTTTTTATGACAACCTCTTTAGCAGGATGCAAGTCTAACAATGGGATACCTCCACCTAAGAGTGTACTCATTTAGCAGCTGAGTGCACACAGAAATTTGTCCTAATGAAGAGTTTTCCACACTCTTTGCTCATATTGGGAATCAAACCCAAAATCATCTGCATGTGAGGCCGACATGCTTGCCATTACACTATCTGAGCGAACACAAGGTACAGTAAAATTCCTTAAATCCAAATGCCAGAAATCGGAACAACCTGGGATTCCAAACTTTTTGTCAACTTTCAAAATTTAATAGAGATTTTGTTGAAATGAACAGATAAATATTTATTTGTTATTTTGTACTTTCTCCTCTGAAAATGTTTGGATAAACTTTTTAAGCATAAATGATCAATTTGTATAGAATAACTTTGCAAAAGAGAAATATAGTAAACAAATGAATGTTAATTTTCAGACTGGTTTTCAAGCATTACATGTCTTTTTTCTTGTAGTGAGAAATGTTTGTTTCTATTTTTGTCAAGTGTTGATTTTATTTTCCTTTAAAACTGCTTAAAATCAAAGAATTCTGTTTTTGCTAATTAATAAACTTTTAAAATTTACCTGTTGATTGTTCCTTTATTTCTCTTTGAATTTTAAAAGTACTGCTATTGTTTACTACTTCCAGGCAGCCCACTATTGTGGCCTAGTGCCAGACTTATTTAAGCTTAGTTGATAAATACTAGCTGGATGTCTGCCATAGCTATGGTTGAGAAGCTAGTGAATCCAATCCTCTTTGGATTCTCCATTATTGTGACCTTATGCCAGACTGAACAGAGAGAATATTACTCTTAAAAGAAACTTTTGGACTTCTTTGTGAAACCAGATTCTTATTAAGTTCAGTTGGGTAGCTTTTCTAATATTCTCATTTTGCTGAAAAAAAATTATCAAATCACTGTAACCCCACAAATGACCAGTCCAACCAACCAGCCAGCCAAGTGGACCACAGATTCTCTTTTTTTCTCATGTATGTGTGTCCCTTGGCACTCTTGGTTACATTTTAGAGGCTGCAATCTTAAAATTTTGCAGTATACCACTAGACACCATCTGAAAACATTTTTGTTCTCTCTTCAAAATGGTGTTTTTTTTTTTTTAATCTCTATGGTCATTTTGGGACCAAAAATGCAGGTATTTTTTTTATAGATAATTTCAGACAAAAGGTCAATTTTTTTTATTTTTTATTATTGGTTCTGGCATATGCATGAGCTACAGCGATTCATTTATAATTCGTATTTCATTAACCACTCTATTTCCTGATATTGGAGATGCTATTTTTTTCTCCTAAAATGAGTTATAAAATAAATATTTTATCATGAGAAAACAAGAACACTACACTGTTATCTCTACAAGGAAAATCATTGAATGAATAGCACTAAATTTTACATGAAACCCAGTTCTTACCATAGTGAGCGATAGAAGAGGTATACGTTGCATCATACCAACACATAAAAACAAAAATATAGTATAAAAGTGAAAAAAAACTTAATGAAAATAGTCTAGCCATCAGAGAATGTAAACTTTTTAATAGTTGCACTGGACACTTGAGCTACTTGGATAATTCTTGTCTGAATTTTGTTAGATGGAGCGTATCAACTATTATCTATATGGTCAAACTATTTTCCTTGTCTATGTGTTCATTTGCTCACAACGTTTCGCCTATGTACTTTCGAGACTTCGAACAAAATTATTTCACAGAGGGCATGCTCAATTTAACTGGACATGTTACATCCATTTTTTTGTATACCCAGGTTGTGTTTAAGGTGTCAACCTTTGAGTTACTCCCCTTGCATTGGATAATCGGTTTTGCTTCTCCTAAGTACCTCATGATGAGAGTTTCCCCAGATACTACTGAGATCGATGCCCAGTAGGCTGAATGGTTTGACTGAAGGAAATATGTATACAGCTTTTGTCAAGTATCCTATTCGCTTATTGTTATCTGTGTCAATGACAAGTTTCTTAGTTTGCTTTGTGCCAAACCAACACTTCCTTGTTATGTTGCAGGGTGACATAGCAATAGTGGTGGTGGCATCCCATCATCAACCAACAAAACTTTAACTATGAAGTCTTGAAAAGTTACAGTGTCCAACAGGCTGGAGTTCACTTTTTTTCATAGATTATTATTCTATCGTTTAAATGACAATACTTCAAAATCCGGTATGTGATCTCTGAATAAAGTGTATGATTAGACTTAGTATAAAATAGTAGGTAAACAAAAGTACCATGAACGATAGAAAAAAATATGCATTGAGATGATGGCTTTATTTTGGTGTGCATTTTGCACCGCGTTGTGGTAATGGTGTCACCAGCATAACTCATCTGTCTAAATATTGTGCTTTTCTAATCCAAATATGGATGTTATTACATTTTGCCGTTTTCTTCATTTTTTTTTTCTATCAGTACAAATCACCATTTTTTCAATGACTCCTTACCTTCATCTTAATTTTAATTGTTGCTTTTCATCTCAACTTAAAATCAAAATAAAGGGAAAGTATTTATAAAAAATTTTAAAAAACCCAAGTGATTTATGATAGATCTGATGAAAAACAAAACAACCCAGGAAAAATGTATGAAATACTGCAACTACCAGAATGTAAACAATCGGAAAGAAGGATGGCCCTAAGAGTATCAATTGTGCTTCTTCTCTCAGTTGAGGTCTTGGTGACCTAATTGGTAATGAGAGCTGGACTAAATGGTGGTTCGAATCCAGAGGCTCATTCTTTTTTTTCTGATCAAATGCTATTTGTTCACTGCCGAAGGGTGATTGGCCTAAATGAGAGATGTGATAAAAAGCATGTAATAAAATTAAGATGAAATTAAAAAGTATTCAACTAATTGAAATAAAAAATCAAAAAATCTTGACTTATTGGTCATGGTACAGTGAAGATGAAAAAAAAACAAACAAAAAAAAACAAAAAAAAAAATACTTCTTAGTAACTGACTGGATTTTGAAACTGGTGCAGGAGCAAGAGCAGTCCTACTGTGGGTACTCCCCTGTAGAATAGATGTAAACTTACTGCGTTTCCATATGGCAAGAGAAAGAGGACTGTACGTAATCAAGAAAATCTACATGTCGTTAAGTCACCCACAGAACATTTTGGTAAGGTAGGTAAAAACAAACCTGTCAAGTTTCAATGTAAAAAGTAAGTGAGAGTTGTATGGGTGGCATCACCTGCATAAGGAGGAAAATTTGGGGGAGCTGTCTTGGGGGACTCTGGAGGCATACTCCCTAACAAAATTATGTATCAAAGATTGGCTAAAATTGTGTTACAGGGCATATCACCCACTGAAATTAAGTGTTGTCTCGGAGTCTATAGAATAAAGGTTTCAAGAGTTTTGTATTTGATCTTTTAAAATCAAGTGAGTTCTGAAATTCTACAAAAAACCCCCCAAAAACACTGGATACATAGAAATATACAACCAACAATTCTTAATAAGTTTTTTCATTTCAGGAGTTATCAAATAAAAATTTCTATCAAAAATCTAAACCCATTTTATAAAATGAGTGAGAATTTTCCTTTCATGGGTTCGCGTGTGAGAATTCTTCAAAATGCATGAGTCTCATGCAGAAAGTTTGAGACTTGAACAGTAGGTGGAAGTGCTGAGACTGATTTTTTTTTGTTTATTCTTTTTGTTTCAAAATTTTGAAATTGGAGCGTGTTCTTGAGGGAAATATGATAATCAATTATTCAACTAAAATCATAGCTTTGATTGAAAGTAGAACTCTTCAATGAATCCGCATAAAAGTGGAACACTTCTGTGAATTGGCAAAAAAATTTCACCGAATGATTAAAAGGGAGATAAATTTAATATGAAGTTATTTCTCTTGAAATAGAAACTATTTTATTTGCTTGAATATAATAGGATAATTTTTGTACTTTTCCATGTTGAGAGAAAAAAAAAAAAGAAAAAAGATGATGTCTGCCTTTCAATCCAAATCTCTCAACTTCATGTGGCAAAATTCTCTGGAATGATATTTGAAATTCAAATTATTAGAAACTGTCGACATAGGTTTCTTCAGTTTTCAAGTTGGTCCAGCTGCCTATGTATGTATGACAATCAAGCTGTTCCAATAAAGCTGGAGGGCTGCAAATTTAAACATTTACTTATGTCTACAAAACCCTTTTTTTTTTTAAATTCTACCTCTAGATAAGTCTTTAGTAGATGTTCAATTTGCACTGTAAGTCTATGCCAAATTGGTCCCTAATTTGTGCCTGGCTGTCTTCATGCTTGTTTTTCGAAAAAGATGTGAGAAGTAACTTATTCATTGATTGCTCCCAACACCAACTGCTGTTGGTCATGTGACGGTTTCTTTTGAGAGACTGCAACCACTCTGCAGAAGTTTCTGTAGCAAGTAAGTCTTGTGGAATGGAGTTGCTAGCCTAACACCTAACCGTCCTTCTTGGACCAGCTATTGCAACTGCCAAGCCGTAGTTTTTTTTTTCTGTTATCTTCTCTTAGATGGACTTTTTAGTTTGTTTATACGCATAGACTCCAATGCAAGTTGATTTTCAACAGATTAGGGGTTGCTAACCCCAAGCCTAAATTTGAAAAAATTCATAAATCAAAGATGAATAAATAAAAAGATATATTTCAAGAAAATCCAACTAAAATTGCATCATATAAAGAAGAAGCATATATCCTCCCTGCCTTTCAAGAAAAAAAATCACAATTTGTTTGCAACACCACAGTTGTAAAATAATCAAAACTACTTAGAAAAACCACTCAATTTTTTCAATTCTCAATATAGAACAGTAAATATAGTGCATGTATTTATATTATTCAGAAATGAATATATAATCCAACAGAAATAATTACAGTGTGCATTTATAATTATTTCTATTGAATTATTTATCCATTTCTTAATGATATAATTATCTGTGTTGAGAAACAAATAGTATTTTAAAATACAACTTTGAACACAAACCTTTTACTTTTAGATATCCAAGTTATTAAATACAAATCTATTTCCAACCTGTGTGGCTATTACTTTTCTTACATTTATTAGACCTCTCTTGTGGAATACAAGTATTTTTATACATAAATATGTACATATAAAAAAAATTATAAACTGCCTTATATTATAATGAGACATTTATTTGATATTGTTAGACAATAAATGTATCACTTAGCTGAGACAATGTAAATAGAATAAACAATTGAAGAAAATGGGGCTGCTGCAGGAATTGAACCTGCAATCGATCTTTGTTTATTCTATTTACATTGTCTAGGCTAAGTGATACATTTACTGTCTAATGATGGGGGATCATTTCAAATAAATGTTTCTATGTAATAGAACGCAATTCATAATCATTCTATCGGATCATATATATATATATATATATATAATTGGAATGATTAACTGTCAATCCTATGGGTTCTACGGTAGTGATAATTTTCCCCTAAATCATGACTTTTTAGTATGAAGTGAGTTTTAAGATTTTGTCAGAACAAATACAGAAAAAGACAAAAAACTAATAAAAAAAACCCTGATAAAGTATTTCGATGCATGTCTAACACACCTCTTCAGGCTAATGGATTGATCTGTCTCTGCTTTTGGTTCTTTGCCTGAAAGGAATAGATCATTGAGTGGTTGGAGTGGTTTGTAAGCATATTTTGTTGTGTGGGTCATAAGGGTTATGTTACTCTAGTGTAAGATATATGGTACACGGGTGTTTCATTTGATCATTTCCTGATTTAGATTAGAATCATTTTTTATTTATTTTTTGTAGCTTAGTATTTAGTGTATACCAGTATTGGTGTATACCGATACTGTGATCATTGTGGTTTAAAATTTTAAATCTAGTTTTGGAGATTCCATTATTATTGTATTGTTTTAAAGTAAGTTTTGGTATCAAATTAATCATAGATACTCAAGGTAGATTGTGGATTTGTATTAAGTTGGTGCCCAGGTAGTAATAAGTCAAGTTTGGGCCTAATTAAACCATTAGGAGTTGCATTTACTTGGATAATTTCAAACGACCCAAATAAAAGAAGTTGGTAGAAGCCTTTAGGGTTAAGATTTGTGTAGCCTATTTTGACTCTTAGATTTATGGTGCGACTTGAGTGGGTTTTAGTAGGTGTGATTATTTATAACAATTATGAGTTATGCATGGTTAGTCAGCTTCCAGTTCAAATTTTCTTTTGTGTCTGCACTTTGACATCATTTTGTTTCTCTTGTTCAGAAGGTTCTTTCAGTCTTTAAATTTTAAGATTCTTGGTTTCTCTTTTATGCATAAGTAGCATTTTCCTGTATAATCATTTGGAGGTCTAGAGTTACTAATGATAGCTCATTCCACAGATGGTTTTTACCTTAAGTTGCCAGCAATATTGGAGTGGATTGTTAGACAGATTCTTGCTTCATATGGGTCATATTTTGATTGAATATTCACCTTTTTTTTCATTGCTGTTTATATAATCTTTTATCTAACTACTGAAAAAAAATGATATTCCATATGTAACAACCTTACGTATATTTGTTTTTCCAGATTGCAATTTTTTTTTGTTATTGACAATTTATTGTACAATAAGATTTTCAGATAACAAAAAAATTAATTTTTTGATAAAATAAAATTAAAAAAAAAGGAAAAAAATGGCCCCATTTTGCATGTCCTTTTAATTTGGTTGTTTTTCCATTAAACTCATCTTTTCTTTCAAATTAAAAGACTTTTTTGATTTTTTTGACAACGTTTTATGACAGTTTTCATTTTTTAAAATTCTTCAAGTGTTGACAGTCACTGAAAACATCGACGACTCAAGCCATTAAGAGAGACACTAGAATGAAGAAATCCTCATAAAGGAGAAACATTCACATTATTACGAAAGTAGAACAGTGACTGTCTTTTTTTTACTTTTTTTTTCTTTTAGCTTTGTTTTATTTCTTGTGATCATGAAGCGTTCCGAGGGGCTTCGATTCCCTGGAAATGAAGTGAGGAACTGAAGTCTTTTTTCAAAAGTCAATTTGCCTTTCTTATTTGTGCCACATGACCCCCCAAGGTTTGGGGGAGGGGGAGGGGGGACTGATACATTTTTTTTTCTTTTTTTCTTAAATTTTATTCAATATTTTATAATATTTGTTAGTGACAGATTTTTGAAAGCACATACTCCACTTGGCGGGGTGGGGGTCAGGGACAAGGCGGGGTTTAGAGTCAAAGTAAGGGTGTAAGTGTTAAGGGAGGTGGCATTGGAGGTTTGGGTGTGGAGGTGGTGGGGTTAAAAGGTTGAGGATGTGGCGTGGGTATCAAGGGTGTGGATATGGTGATGGGTTGTTGTGGGGGTTGTGGAGGGTGGCGATGGGTGGTTGTGGGGTTAAAGGAGGTGGAAATGGGGGTTGTGGGGTTGAGTTTGTGGCAGTGGGTGGTCGGGGGTGGGATGGCAGTTGGGGTGGAGCGAGTGCACCCACCTAAGAGAATTTGATGCATATCGATAGGTACAGCCGCTGAGCAGAAGACTCGGATACTTCTGAAATTCCACAATAACATCGACAATACAGCAGAGTAGTAGTAGGAGTAGTAGTAGTAGTAGTGTTAGGTCCCGGGCAAGGGTTGTGCCAAGGTTGTTCGATTGTTCGAAGTGGTCAGGGCCAGTCCACTTATGCAGTCGGGGTGGGTAGGTGGGTGGTCAGAGATAGACACAGATGTCCCGATTTCCTTCCCAAGGTTGGGGGTCACCTCAGCAGTTGCTTTCCTCCCCAGTTGTGCTGCCTTCTCCGGTGATTCGATGCTGCCTCAAGGAGCTGACCTCCTCCTCTAATTGGCGAATCCTTTTATCTTTCACCGACACCTGCTCCTTCAGACTCTTGATCTCTTCCACTTGTTGGAAATATGCTTTGCGTAACTAAAAACAGATGAAGGGAATAAAAGTGAGATTTAATTTCAACAACAAAATCTTTAAGAAATTTGGCAAAGTTCAGAACGAGTTGGCCATCAAAAATTGATCTGATGATTGGGACTTTTTTCACCGATCACCGCTATTAATTGATTTTTCTAAAAACTGAATGCACCTGGAAAAATTTTGTTTTAAACATTCACAATAATATAAGAAACCAAAATATATCCATTTTTGAAAATCCTTGAAAGAACATAGATCTTGAACAGCCATTTTGAGTTGGATATTTTGAATAGCTAAAAGTGGCTAGATTTTTTTCAGAATATGGCTGAAATTAGACATTTCATTTCCAGGTAATTTTATACACACTAAAAACTCATACAAAGGCTCCAAAAATTACAGATATACAAACTATTGATAAGATATCAATGTCGGCAAATAATGTTATAATCAACCTAAAGATCTAAACTTTAAATAACATAAAAGTGTATTCATCTGAAGGATTGAAATGAATAAAGTTTTAGAAAATTAAGTTAAAAAACAAATTAAAGGGTTTTATTTTCACAAATGTGTTATCATCTGATCAATACATTGTATAATTATACTTTTTGGAGCCTTTGTATGCTATATACCATACAATTGCCTGGAAATGTAATCTAGCCACTATTAGCGATCTAAAATTGCCAATCTCTTTCAATCTAGACTATTCTAGCCAATTCAAAATGTCTGTTCAAGACCTTCATTTCTTGCAAGGATTGCCTTGTTTTCTCTAAAATGCATGCTAAGGAGAATCATTAATATTTATTAAATTGAACTGAATGTTGCTAACCAAGTTTTTGATGATTTTATTTTATTTAATTCACTTTTAAACAAGCTAACATTTATCATTTTCGTACTTAACCTATCTGATCAAATGAATTTCAATCTTGATTATAATTTTTGTAGCTAAAATTCAGTCATATATTGTTTTTGTTTTTTTTTTACACTCATATGTTGCCCACAAATTTTAATCACAGATTTCATATCAAATTTCTGACATTGTATACTAATATGGTCATTTTTGGTTGAAAAACGATTTTCTAAACTTTAATAAGATTAATAAGAAAAATATCTTCAATTAAATGAATGAATCATAATTTTTCATATCGTTAGGGATCATATATCTTTATAATATTGTAAATGAATAATTGAATGAATGAATAATACTCTGACAATTCATATTGTTATGGTTCACTTATTTTTTATTGTTGATATCACTATTTAATATGTAACAACCTAATATTATAAGGGTATTGTTAGAAAAAGGTTATTACTTCAAATGGCTCATATTTTGATTAGCTATTTACTGATTTTGGTTGTTTATATCATCATTCATTCTACTAAAGAAAAGAAAGCATCTCATATTCAACCTGATAATCAATGAATTAAAAGTTTGCTTTAGTAAAGCCATGTCATAAATTTAAAAAATTGCTCAATTATAAAATAAGTGCTTGAATGTCTTTCTGAAATCCCGCTGGATAAATAAGGGGACTAATTTGGAAGCTGGCAGAGATTTGATGTTGAGAAATAACAGTACACTCAAGTCCCAAAAATGCAAAATTGTATACAACACATTTTGAGCATGGAGCCTGATTTTAAAAACGTTAAATTTTGTTCTTAAAATAATAACTAAATTACAAAAATAGAGAGACCCCCTACTTAATCAGGTTACACCAACTGTAAAAAGAAATTGAAATAAACAAAAACAATAGTTTGACAGTAGTCAATAAATGAAACTGATCACCCCTTTCCCTTTCACCTACTGCCAGAATGATTACTAATGTATTTCAAACTCCGACACTTGCTATATATGTATCTAAGTTTTGTCAAAATGTAACCTTCTGATGAGTTGTCTTGACTTGAAAATTTTAAACATTCATTTCTTTCTTCCAGGACTAGTCTCACTCTGGGAAGGGTCTAGATTAAGTTTTGTAAAAATGGAAAATTTGTTACAACATGGAATCACTCAATATTATGGACCCCAGACTTCTGCAGTATAATGGGTCAACAGGGTACTATGTATCACAAAAAATAAGGGGCGGTGATTTAAGCCTATCAAAACTAACCTATCAAGATACTTAATGCTTAAATTCAATTGTTTGAGGCAATATAGCTATGGAGCATATATATCCAAGCAGTCATAGAAACCTTGGGATACAAATGTTCCAGCAGTCTGAAAAGGGTTAATCTAAAGATGTACTTTTTCAGGGATCCCCTCCTATAATTGGAACAAAACAAAATACAGTGGACTTTGATGGGACCAATGGTTTTTAGGACTAGTGGCACAATAGAACCAATTTTGTAAGAATTAATTCAAATACACTCTTAGGTGCCTATTTAATTCATTTTTGAGAATCAATTTCCTCTCTTGCACCTCCCTGATAGTAGGGGTTGGGCAACTACAGATTTGTCAAAATTTTCCAATTTTTGAACAATACAAGGGAGAGAACTTGGTTAAACTCAATGAGCTCATTTTGAGTAATACTGTACATTTTTACTTCCCATGCACTCATCCATCCCAGACTAAATCTTTTTCTATTACTGTTTTGATCAGATTCTACTAAATTGTATTGGTGGCAACTCCCAAGCTTATTAAATTGTGACAGATTTTCCAACACTGACCTGCTTAATCCAACCAACCCAGCAATTACGAACCTAAGAGTATGTAATCTTCACTAATTTTATTATGACTAACGCAACATTTACTTTAACCAAGTAGCAATGATCCTGAATAAACATCTTTTGAAATGAAATAGTCATTAGTTCTCGAAACAACTGTTTTTCAATTATTTTTAGCTTGTGACTCAAGTTGAGCGTGAAATAACCAATCTCTCAAAAATATACTGTTATGTTGTAGTTGACTAAGTTACCTCTCTTGCAATAATTACTACTTCAAATAAATGTCTCCATAAATATCTTTACATAGCAAACTATTTGTCTTGTTTGATTAATTGAAACAGTCAGTTATTGTGTACCAAATCATTGGTCCCAATTTAGTCCTATTGACCAGAATCCATTGTATTTCCTCTGTCATCAGAAGTTTTACACCAAGAAAAACATTTACGTTTTCACATTAAAAAAAAATGGCATTCAACAAACAAACAAATAAAAACAACAATTATAAAAACAAAGATTGACTAAGAAATACAAAAAAATGCAAACAAAAAATACATAAAGTTTTTTTAAATTTTCCCTGAGGATTAGATTATGAAAAGTAATTTTTAAAAAGTTTCAATTTCTAATTTCTTAGAGGAAGAATTTTTGTGACTAATTTTGACTAGTTTATCTTTCATCAACAATATGATGTGTGGAAAATTGTGATGTAAAGACTTCCATCTAAATCCCTTCTAGTCTTCTAGCCTAAAAGTCATTCAGTCTAAAACCCCCATGTTGCAAGACACAATAGTCTACACACTTACGCACGTATATATGGTATGTACGCATGTACTATTTGAGTATATGTGTGTGTTTTAGACTAAAGTGTAAGTAGACTGAAATGATTTAGACCAAAGTGCTGTACCCTAGGAAATTGGATGAGGAAGAATCATGATATATGACTAGATTTGAATTTTGATCAAGTCTTGCTTGTATTTTTCTAGCAAAAATTTACAAACCAAGAATTTATTACCTTTTCTCCTTATCAGAACAAATTTCAAGAAATTCTAGAAAACTTGTCTTCAACAATACAAAGGAAGCTATTTATTATAAACATGGATAATGTTATCAAACGGTTATTGATATCAAAATCAGTAAGTCACAGATTTTAATTAGAATAAATTATAAATTATCCCCTTTTTTTCCTTCTGTATAGTATTGGGCTATATTGCAGTTCCAGTAAGAAGAAAGTTTTAGTGCCAAAATAGCAACCCTTTTTTATTGTGTTCGGCTTTCTTAGATTCCAACACCTGTGTTATGATGAGGGATGTCTGCAGTAACTTTCGTTACCAACTTGAAAATATTTTTGCGCTACTTTGACAGCCAAAAAATGGTTAAAAAATGGCCAAAATGTTTAAGCAAGTCCATGCTAATTTAGCAATTTTTGCACTGGCAAAACAAGAGATGCGTTAAATTTATCATGAAAAATGCTCAATTGGCAACACTGGTAGTAAGATTGCATTGGAAATCTAATCATCTTCAGTTTTAACACTTTCCACACCAAAATCTTTTTGTGGTGCTTAACAGATAAAGTGATGTTGGTCCTTTGTTTGAGAAAACAAAGCCTGAAGTCATTACTTGCCATTGATTTGGATTAAAGTGAGGGAGAGTTGTACAATGTTGTCAGCTTCAATCTCTCAGCCTTGTCTACCTGAGTCCAGGGGACATACGTAGTCAGGCTGGCTGAAGACTGACTGCATCCCAATTGTAAATTTAGTATTTTTGTGCTAAATTCAACACACTTCTTGTTTAGGCCATGCTATTTTAGCACTATTTTGCTCCATTTCAGGTAAATCCAGACATTTCTAGCAATAAAAAATGGCCGTAAAATGTCTTGTTTTTTTCACGTTTTTTGAAGTCTATTTAGCACAAAAAAAGTTTTGGAGTTGGCAACACTTGTCACATCATTGCTTTTCGTACTCCACAATGCATAACAGGCAAAGTGGGAAAAATTTTGATTATTGTCCTTTTGTATGTTTTATGAGTTGATGTTACTTTAAGCTTTGTAATTTAGTGATGATGGTAATCCTTGGTCCTATGGATGTAAAATATGGTAGTTAAAAAGAGAAGACAAAGGCTCCAGAAAGTATAACTATATAATACATTGATCAGATATTAGCAAAATGATGAAGCTAAAATCCATTATTTAATAATGAAGTTAAAAGCCGTTATCAATTAATAAAAAACAAATTAATGACAAACTTCATTTTTGCATTAATATCTGATCAATATGTTGTACAGCTACACTTTTTGGAACCATGTTTAACATCTTTGGGACCAAGGATCACCATTACCTTCCATTTACAATGCTTAGAATAACAACAATTGTTTAAGAAACATTTTAACATATCAAACTTTTGCAAGAAGGAAAGAAAATTCCTTGCACATGTTTTTTTTCTTCATTTCCTAAAGTTAAAGTGGCTCTTATTATGGACACATGCAAACATCACTGGTCATTTGGGTTGACCACTGGAGAAGGATAGAAAGGGTTCTGGTCAGAGGGGAGGGAAAGAAATTTCGGAAAAAGTTGGGGTTTATTATGGGACCTTTCACATCGGGGTTCTGTACATTCTTCTCCAATACCATTTAGAAGACTGGAGTTGGATTAAACAAGTGATTTTGAAACTTTTTAGTTCAGCGTGTTGAAATTAAAATTTTTTTCATCAAACCCGTTACTGGACTTACATTTATTTTAGATTTAGGTAAAAGCTTATAGACAAGCTGTCTATTTTTCTGATACATATATGAATAAATAAAACTGAGAGTTTAATAAAATATGATTTGAAATTTCAAAATATACTTTTAAAATTAGGATAATGAAACAAAATTAAAAAAAGTCACCTTAACTTTAAAGACTCTTTTGTGGCAGAAGTTCCAGAAGATAGTTACTTCGTGGGAGGGATATAGAGTACACATTTAAAAGCTACGTAGACAACATTCGAGTCATTACCCATTTTTTAAATCCAAAGTAATTATCTATTCTACACACAAAAACTAATGAAAACATGTAAAGTAAAAACAGTTTTTAAAATGGAAAAAAAAAGTGCGTCTGCGATGTGTTAAAATTGGCTGTGAAGTGTTTTTATGACCTGCACTTGTGAGTTTTAGTCTACTTTGTGTCGGCTACACAGGAAAGGCTCAAGTAGTGCAATGGTCACTGAAAAGCAGAGTTCAATCATTCCAAGACTAAAGTGTTTGATATTTGAATTAAAATCTCCCAGTAGACTCAGTCACAGAAACCATGGGATATATATATATATATATATATATATATATATATATATATATATATATATATCTCTCCAAGGAACACTGTCTCTTCTAATTTTTAGAAGTTATTGTTGTGCAAATATTTTTCCTGTGACAAGAGTATCAGTGGATTGTAGCAGTTTCTACAGTGTTAAGACGTACTACTTTAGACAAACTTGCAGGTTTTTGAGCTTCACACCCTTCACTTCTAGTGAATTCAACATAGTGCATTAGAAACTGTCAACATAGGTTTCTTCAGTTTTCCATTTGGGCGGGTTGGCTGGCTATGTATGTATTTATCATACATACAGGCCATACCAATGGAGATAAATGGCTAAAAATTTAAACATTTACTCCACTTTATATTCACAAAAAACAATTTTCTGTTTTTTTAAAAATTCCTCCCCTAAATTGATTTTTAGTGGGTGGTCCAATTTACAACATGAGTTTATGCTAAATTGATCCTTTAGTTTGTGACCAACAGCATTCACACATGCTTTTTGTTTTTTTTGAAAATTCAAACTTTTTCAATTATCACTGCCCAACAAAAGATGAGAGGAGTGACTTATCAACTGATCTCCCCTTTTTCCAATTTTTTAATTGATCATCCGGTGGTGCTGCCAAAAGTCGTTGGTCATGTGACAATTTCTGTCAAGTAACTAACCAGACTTGTCAGTATTATTTTCAATAAAAACTGGGAGAGGATTTTAGTGACTTACAAATTGGTGTTTAGGAAAACCAACCAAGTAGTTAATGGAAAAAGTTAACGAAGACATTATTTTCCATGAATATAATTACAATCTATTATGATTACTACATAATTCTTTAATTAAGCTTTTGTGTACACAACTATTTCCTTTGTGCACTGGTTGCAAAACGTGTGAGCGCTCACACACGCACACAGCCTAGAGGGAAACATGCGTGTGTATATTCAAAACCTGGGGTTGGATGGGGATGGAACCGTTAACGGTTTGGTTCCTTGAGAGAGTGCTAATCACGTGTCTGGAGAGTATGTGGCCAAAAGAGATAGCCCCACCCTGCCCACACACTTGCACAGGTCGGATTACTCACCTCAGCATCTGATTGGTGGGTGCCATTCTCCAAGGTTGGAGAGGAATTGGGATTTGGGGACCATACCTTCCTCACATGGATTTTCTACAAACAGGAGATAGCAATGCAAGAGCGTATTAGCAATTTGGTGGGGGTGGAGCAGACAGAAACATGGGGGGGTCAAGACAGACAGAAAGTGAAGGTGGTGGTGGTAGTAGTAGCAGTGATGGTGGTGGTGCGAGTAATCAAAGAGGTGGGAATAAAGAAGTGACAAAAGGAAGAGCCTTGGTTGTTAGTAAAAATTGATGGTTTCCATTCTTGAATAAACGCTCTTTGACTAAGGATAAGAAGCATCATCTGATAACCAATCAATGTAGGACTGGTCCCTTCATGTTGAGTTGTTCTTTAAAAGGTAGAATATTTATTGGTGTTTGTTTGGAAAAAGATTTATTTCACAACTTTTCTTGCTTACTGAAGTGTAGTTTATCATTTTTAATAATGGGTTCTATCTTTTTTAATATGATTGTTTATTATCATTGTATACTAATCAATTTTTGATTTTAATTGATTTCTTTGATAAATTTTAGGATTAATTGAACACATCTACATGGTTTTCTATTGAAACTTTTAGGCCCAGTCTGTCACTGCAACCAATATGCAGGATACCTGGGCTTCTCAAAATAGGGTTCCAGACCCCTACAGGAGTCACCTTATTAGGAGTTGCGGAAATATTTGAGAATCTTTTTTTTTTTTTTAAAGAATAATTATGTAATGAGAGTTTCCTTTTAAATTCATCTCTACACAAGAATGTATCCCTTTTGGTGCTTTTTGTAAAATGGTTTAAAGCTATTCAATAAATTTTGAAAACTCAATTAGATTTTTGTTGCTTATTAGTATTAAAAAAAAACAACTATTTTTTTATAATATATACTCTAAAACTTATAGATTAAAAATATGTTGCAATTTTTTGGTCTTTATTTCTATGAGTAGTTACTGCAAGATTATGACTAAATACTAATATATACAGAATTGCCCATGAAGGAGTACATCTCTATCACTTTTTTAATAGAAATTTAATTTTCTTCTCAGTCAAACAAAGAAGGATTTTATCATTTCTAGTGGAATATTACTATATGGATAACACCAGGTTTTATTTATGACTAAACTCTACAGCATTGAAAAATATTCTTTGTAAGGGCGTACTCATTTTTAGATGGCAACTTATTCATATTTTTGGCAACAGAATTTCAATGCTGTAGAGTTTGATCATAAATAAGATCTGATGATATCCATTTGATTGTGTAATATTCAACTAGAAATAATAAAATTCAGCTATGTTCAGTTTAGAAGAAAATTAACTTTCTATTAAAAAAAGTGGTAGATGTGTACTTATTTATGGATGACACAGTAGACTTGGGACCTCCTGCTCTAATAACGGTGAGTTGGGAGGGTTGCAAAAACTTCTGTCTCAAATCATGAATATAAAAAGATTGAGAAGACCTGCAATATACGATAACATATTTTAATAAGAAATAGACATGTTTGGTCTGACAGAATGAATTAAAAATTGTGTTATATTTCATAGCAACTTATTTGAGATGATCTCCCATTGTTACAGTTTATATATCACTCAAATTCAGACAACTTATTTTCTTCAATTGTTTATTCTACTTATGTTGTCTAAATTCGAGTGATACATTAACCTTGAAACAAGGGGAGATCATTTCATTTTTTATATAAAATGACTTAATTCATAATTAAATATAACATATTTAGGATTCCTTCTGAAATTAAATTTGAAAGTTTTTGTTCATTTATTCCAGCCTACATTTCATGGCTTCAGTACCAAAGATATCATGTAACTTTGAATAAAGGATTTTCTAAGGATAAGTATTGTATCTTTTTTTTTTAGAAACTGTCAGCATCAACATCAGAATAGAGTCAACATAGGTTTCTCCAGTTTTCAAATGGATCTGGCTGGCTATGTATGCATCACATGTACAGGCTGCTCCAAAGCAGCTAGAGTGTTGACACTTGAAACATTTTTTCCTTGTTAGGTCTAGAAAAAACAGCTTCTTTAAAATTATCCCCCTCAAATTAGTTTAGGGAGGTGTGTTCATTTCACAATGTAAGTTTATGCTAAATTGGTCCCAAGTTCGTGTCCAGGAGTGTTCAAGTTTTTTTAAATTTTTCTTTTCATTCAGACCTTTTTTTTTGTTATCACCATCGAACAAGAGGCAAGAGAAGTAATTTATTCTTTGATTACACCTTTTAAAAATGCTGCTGAAAGATGTTGGTCATGTGACGGTTCTTATTGAGTGACTATCCAGAACTCTCTTCCTAAATTGATTGGATTTTATCTTCCAGAGCTCAGTGGACTACATTAGGTTCGGGATTAATTGCAGGAAAGCTTAGTTTAAAGAAAAAAAAAACAAACAAAAGTGCTGCCAAAAAGTTCTGTAAATTTGGCAGGCAGCATAAACAAAACAAGCAGTTTCGTTCCCATAACCAAAATGATCCGTGGAGGTGTTGGATTATGGATTGGGTTCACTTACCTGATGATCTGAGGTGGATTTTTTCTATGAGGAAACATTTTGCATTTGTAAAGTCAAAATAATATTTAGCCGTGCAAAACGGAAGGAAAGAGGCAAGTGATAAATCATGAATGAACAGAAAATGTTATTTGATAAAACTAGCAGACAACCCATCAAAAATGACAGGTCCCATCATTAGATATTATGATTGAAATTAAATATCAAATAAATGAAATTAAATATTGAATTAGACCATCGTATGCTTTTAATCCATCCATATCTTGTTTCAGAATGATTACCTTTCAATTTAGATTTTCAAATGAATCAAGCAATAAGAAATACTTTTACTTTGCTTGTCCTCTTTTCATAATGGGTAGGTTGGAGATTGCAGTGATAGTGGAGGGTGGGGAGGCATAAAACAAAACGCCTCCTTTCTATTTAGATTTTTAAAAAAATTTTTTAATCAAATTGAGTGATAGCAAATGGTTTTACATTGTCTGTCTTCTCATTTTTCACATTGGGTTGGTTGGGATTGCCATGCTGGAGGAGGATTTGGGGGGGGAGCAAGTCAGCTTTCTTGGTTAGATCTCTCTGTTTCCACTATCTCTTGCAGAGTCATCTTTAGCATTACATCATACATAGAGAAGGAAGTAGTTACCCTTATTAGAAACCGTCAATCAAAACTGTCATCAGAGATTTCTATCAGTTTTTAAGTCAGTCTGGCTGGCAATGTATGTATGTATATATCACGTGTACAGGCCACACCAATGTTGCGAGAGGGCTGAAAATTTGGATATTCACTCTATATTATGTTTACAAAAAAGCTTTTTGTTATTTGAGAATTCCCCCCCTAAATAGGATTTTAGTGTGGGGTTCAATATGCAATCCAACTTTACGCTAATTGATTCCTTAGTTTGTGCCTAAGGCAGGAGAAGTTGCTCATTCATTGATTGTCCCTTATTCCAATTTTGTAATAGATCAACCCCAATATGGCATACTGCCAAAAGATGTTGTGACATAACTGTTTCAATTGAGTGTCTAACAAGACTTGTTGGTAATATAGATTGATTAGTGAGGGGGGAAGGTTTAGATTCCAAGTTTGAAAATCATTGTCTTCAACCCGAATCCTTTCAAGAATAGAAACAGAATTTGAATCCGTCTGATTGTTAGATATTAACACAGTCTAGGTACCAGACCATTTATCTGGCTTCTAGAAAGCCAGAGTTACCAGAAAATTATTCTTTAATCTGGCAGGCTTCATAGTAGTTTATATGTATATGTTAAAAGCAGTTTTCTTCTTTGCTCACTTTTCATTGTATATTTTATATTTCTGAACATTCCTAGTTCCCCAAATTGGTGATGATGGTATGTAAGGCTGAGTAGTTGGAAGTACAGGAGATTGCTCAAGGTTTTCATTTCCTTCAAAGCAGCGCATGATAAATCAATTTTCTCTTTTAAATAAATATTTAATTTTGCTTAATTGAAATGCAAGGCTTCAGCAAAGGCAAAGCATTGCGAATTGCTTTGGTAGGATAAACATTTCAAATCAAATTTTATAATAATAAAATTTATTGATCAAAACTATTTTTGATGACATTTCAAACAATGACCATGCAATGACGTAGTTTTCTTTCCAATTAATGGTGAAATATTTACAAAACTCAAAAAACTTGAAATAAAAATCTAAACATTTACACAACCAGGCAAATATAAGTGGAACATGTAACAAACAAGATGGTTGGTTAAAACAGGATGGATGCAACCAATCAACATGTACAAAACATATTCATAAGAAAAAAAACAAGGCAAAAAAAGGTAAAAACATTGAACAATAGTCGTAAACAGATAAAAATGAAATAACAAAAACATGGAAACTTAAAAGACATTAGGATGACAAGATTTACGAAATAATAAACTTTAACATTAAAACAATAGTTTCATTTGAGGGAAAAGAACTTTGGCAACTAAGAAAAAAGAAGAATAGAAAACGGTTTTGAAATACTAAGTTTGTTTGAAAATACATGATAATTTCTTCCCTTCACTGAACTTTAAACACACACGCATTCTTCACTTTCCAAGGACAGAATTATCAAAAATTAATCTTTTTTCCAGTAAATGTTCTACTTGAGTGATAATAAACTATTTCTATTTATAAATTTACCCTTAAATCATAAGCAAATTAAAGTTTCAATATTAAGGGAATAACTACTGATCAAAGTTACCTCCCATCCAGCTTTGGGTGAATTCTTAAAATCTATTTTTCTTTCCATCTGGTATTATAAATCTAACAAAATTTATCTTCATCACTGAAGAGCTTGGCAGTCACTTGAGAGCAGTAAAGCAGAGCAGAGGTTCAAATGTTTCTATGAATTTGAAAGTTATAGAATAATAAGTAAAGACTTTGGGCTTCCAAATTAAAAAAAACATTGTTTTAGTTTTTGATAAATCAATTTTTCTCTGTTGTCTGAAGAAAAGTATTATTATTCTACACACTAGTTTACTGGTGTCGTCAAAAATGACAGCATATATGAAATATATGGATCCACATTGCATTTTATGTACATAGATAGAAATTTGCATTGCAGTAAGCTTAGAGAATAGTGTTATGTTGATCAGAAATTTTTTTTTTATTATCTTCTGTTCTTTTAAATATTTTTCTATCATCCTTTAAATTCAGCATTTTTATTACGTCATTAGAACATGAATGAAATTTTATTTTGCATCAGTTGCACGAATGAAATACTACTAGATGCCAGTTATGTCCCTTGGCATGACAGAAGACATTTGCACATTGGTAATTATCATATGTGCCAATTATATGAAATAGTTTCTCCATTTTTGTTTATCTGGATGTTATAAAGATCGTCACAGTGACATGCAAACAAAATTGTATGCACAAACTGCAAGTTTAAAGGATTCAAAAAAATTTCAAAAACAAATAAGTTCTACAGTTATTCTCTGATCTTGTAGAAGACCAGAAAATATGCATGAAAGAGCTTGATTGCAAAGATTTGGACAAAATATACATTCATTGGGAACAGACTCGTGTCCCCAAGTGTATAAAAAAAAAAGTTATTAAAGTTGAGAAAATAGAATTCATTGCCTATTTCAAAAAAATCAAACATGTATCAATAAAAGACTGCTGCCTAGATATAAATCATTTATATAATCATAAGTAGATGTTTATCCAAGACCAAAAATAAATCATTATCAATTTATAAAAACCTGAAAAGAATTACTTTCAATAAATGGTAAACCTGAAAAAGAATAATCTTAAATAAATGGTAAGGCATCAAAAAATATTTCTGATACCATCCAAATGGTAAGAAAATAACAAACAAATCATTAAATTGATTGTTTTCATCTATTTTAAGTATTGAATTCAAGACATAGCAGTGCCGGATCTAGACCTGATGAGGCCCTAAAGCCTGAAGGCCCCTTGTTGAAAAATTACACCAAAACATCTCATAAAACTAGACAACATGTATGCCTTATACGTTTTTTGAAGCCCCAACAGATTGTTAGGACTGTAGCTCATTCAGCTCATGCCTATATCCGGCACTGAAGACATGCGCATCACAGCAGGGTTGCCAGATTGGGCTACAAGTACTATTAAAAGGCCAAAGGCCACTAACCTCTGAATTTCACTAATAGCAATTTTTTGGGTTACTTTTAAAATAAATTGGGCAAACTTTGGCTAATAATGAGAAGAAAGTCAGAGATTAATTGAACAACCATATCCATCAAAGATGGCAAAGGGTTCTATCCTTTTTTTCTTAACGTGTGAGTATGTTTGTCTATGAGTTCCACTGCTCCTGGCCATAACTTTTTGTCTACAGATGCAAAGATTGGCATCAATACACCACCAGTTCCCATCTGAAAAAAAGTTTTTAAAAACTTTTTTTGAGCCTTATTCTGATTGGTTAATCAATAACATCTAGATTCTCCGGAATCTAGATGTTTTTAAAATTTTTCTTTTCTCTAATTTAGATTTTTTCCAGTTGAAAATGCCAGCAATGACATAAATAGAATTCATTCCTCCCATATTTATTCTTCGATGAAATGTTTTTTTACATAGCTTCGAATTTTGATGCGACAGTTGTTCAATTATTAACCATGATGGAGAGTTATTTCTGCATTTACAATGTAATTACTTTTCTGAGTCCACTTGATATAAGTGTTTCTAATTTATCATTCAATTCTGTTTTTAACCTTTTTCCTTATTAATCCCAGATTTGATACATAGTGGAAACTTGATCATTTTCAACCTTGAAAATATGGAGGGACTACACAAACATAATTATGCTCTATGCAGCAAATATCGTTTTTCTAGCATTGCATTTAAAATTTAATACATTGTAGAGCTAATATAATGTGGAATCACTTATGTGGTTTGAGCATGGAGCCCAATTTTGAAAACATTGAATTTAGCTTTCAAAATAATAGCTAAATACAAAAATCAAAAGCCCCCACCCCCACTGAATCAAGTTACACCAACTGTAAAAAGGAAATAAATTAGACAAAAACATTTCAGCAGTTAATAAAGGAAACTCATCATCCCTTTCCCTTTCATCTGTCATTAAAAAGATTACTAACTTATTTTCAAACGCCTTTTCTACATGCCTGCTACATATATATATCTAAGTTTTGTCAAAAAGAAATCTTCTGGTGGGGTGTCATGATTTAAATCTTTTTTCAAATATTTATGTCCGTCTTTCGGCCAGACTAGCCTCACCCTACCCCGATGGTTTTTCTCTTCACTTCCGCATAAATTAAAAGTGTCGGTCTTGAAGAAGTTAGGTGGGTCTGGAGCTGGATTAAAGTTTGTGAAAATGGAAAAATCATTATGTGGTAGAAAGTTATGGACCTCAAATACCGCGTTATAATGGGTCTACAGTATAAATGTAGTGATAACGGTGATAAAACCATTAAAATCGTGCACCCATTGTATCAAAATGTATTACACAGAAATGCATATCAATTGGTAAGAAATATTGGGCTACTCTCGTTACAAATTTGCTACTTTTAGTCTCTCAGACTTGCGACTTTCAGTAATTCAGATCTGGCAACCCTGCATCATTGAAATTGAAAGACTTCTCAATTTTTGATTAGTGGTGACCAAAAATAGCAGTTGAAGAATTTGTCAAGAATTAGAGTGAACAATGCCAGAACTTCATGCACAACGTCACAGACATATCACATACGCACAAGTCTTCAAAGACAGACAATTAAGGAACAGAGAGACAAACGGCTACATTCAGTCTACATTCTGTACAACAAAGAATTTAAACACATTTTCAGGCTGTCACACTTCCCAACCTCTTATTAAACTACCTAACTTATCTTCCCTCGTCCTTTCTACCCTCTTATTGAGTGAATGGAGTGATGTAACAGTTAGTGGCCGTTAATATCCGATTCGCATAAATGCCCTTGGGAAAGGCATGGATCTATCTCTCCTCTCTTCCAGCTTTGGGTGAAACAGCAGGGCAGACTGGGCTTTCTAGCCTTGAGAGGCAACCAGTTTAGGAGAAGGACAACTCTGAATCCAAAAAACATACCCACCAGAAAGTAGAAGCAACTGGTCAGCTCATTTTTTCAATGATGGAAATGGGTTTTGGGAGTTAAGTATACACTAATGTCTATCAATGGGCATTGAATATACAAAAAACCTGGTAATTGAGAAATAGGTGTATGCCGTACCTACCCTTATTTCCATCACTGCAACCATTCCAAAAAAAACAATATGACCATAAAGTCATCATGGGGGGAGTTGGAAAGGCCCTGGTCCAGCAGTGGACCTGAAATGGCTGCTGCTGCTGATATATATATATATAATAAGACAAAAAGCTTGGAAAGAATTCCCAATATAGTATTGAAAATTTTCTCCAAGTTTGTCTTCTTAATATTTGCTCTGACAAAATGCATCTTGAAAACATTTGTTTATGATATTCATTGAGCATTCCTATCAGTGATTTTCAAAAAAATTATTATTACCAAAAACTATATAACCAACTCTTCCATAGAAATACTCCTCCTTCCCAGAATGAACTCATTTCTTTTTTTTGTGCAAATAGTAATTATGCAATGCACTTCTAACTCTTGAATATAACACTCTGGTAAATGGTGAATTATGTGTAAAAAAACATATCACTTGATTTGGTTATTCTAACCATCCAGTTTTGCATAGGGCAGGGGTTAAATACAGGACTCCAGGTCTGGAGCAAAGGTTTCAGTTGGGACTGGAGTGAATATTGAGTCTATAGACACACTGAAGAGTTGTAATACAACAAAACAGCTGTCTGTGAATGACACTATTAGTAATGAATAAATAAATAGATAAACATTATATGCATATATGTGGATGGAGAATTTAAGCTAAATAAATATATCGCTTGAATTCAGCCTTACTTGCTGTCCAGTTCCCTAACACAGAGGTAGGATATCAGCCTCCGGGTCTGACGCGAAGGTTTCAATCCTCCCTCGTGATAATGGATGGGATAACGGATAGTCTATAGCCACACTGAAGAGTTGTGATATAACAAAACAGCTGTCTGTGGATGAAACAATATATATATATATATATATATATATATATATATATATAGTAGCTGCTCCAACGTAGTATTGCTCTTACCTTTCAGCTAAACAGTCACCAGTAATGCAAGTCCAAATAAGATCAGAATTTAGAGTTAAAACAATTTTTTGGGCCTTTACATTGGCTGTTTAGCTCTCTCTATATAATTTAGATATACAATTACATGATAAACAAGTGATGATCCCCAAAAGAAAAATTCACGCATAATACCATAATATCCACTGAAAAAATTACATGAATCATATCAAAAGATATTAGGAAATGATTAACTGAAATGACAAATTTTTGGAAAAAAACTTTTCTTCAATACATATTTAGAGCTTAAAGCTATATATATATATATATATATACATATATATATATATATATATATATATATATATATATACACACACACACACACACACTTTCTTAAAACTGTGCTTTTTTTTACGAATATTGAAAGGTTTCCCTTTACGTTTGTGAAAGAAAAGATATTAGATAAAAACTACAGAGAGACATGCCACAGAAGGAAACACACAGAATCTACAGATTTCTATTTGATTTCAAGATTAATCCAAGATCGACAAAGTTACTTCATCGACCTATTTTTCAGAAGGAATTCAACAACAGAAATTCAAGAGAAGACAATACGAAAGAAGAATCAACTGACAATATCAATGTTTTCTAAAACATTTAGTTGAAGTATTTTAGAGGAAAATCAGAAGATACAAAAGAAAAGGTTCCAAACAGACTTGCTAAAAAAAAAAAAAATTGGATCAAATGTAGAATCTGGACCCCAAACTTGATTTAAGACAAAAGCAAAAAATTTCAGATTATTCTGTGATAAAATTTTAATGATATCATTTCTTCACAATATTCTGTCATGTAGGTAAAAGAGTCTGGATTCTAGATTTCATCCTTGTTTTGGTTAAATCAAATCACTGTAGCCCCACAAATGGTCCAAACCGGGCAGCAAAATAGGTTACGGATTCTTCTTCCTTTGAGTGTGTGTGTGTGTATGTGTCTCTGTGCACTCATAGTCATATTTTTGGGGCTACAACCTTGAAAATTTGCATGAGTATACCACTAAGCTCCCTCTATGAAATGTTTTATTTTTTGTGTTTTTAAAAAAGGGCTTTCTTGGGTTTCTATAGTCATTTTGGACCAACAATGCCCAAATCTTGTTCAGGTATTTTTTAGATAATTTTAGATAAGAGATCTATTTTTCAAAGACAATTTTGGATAAGAGATATATTTTTTTATGATGATTTTTAGATAATTAGTTTTGGTACATGTGCTGACTAGATTCATTTATGCAAGGTATGGATATTAAAATAAATTTTGATTACAGTGTAAACTGAAAATTTGTGCTTCTGACTTTAATCAATTTTGATTTTTTTGTACACTGGACCTTAAGAAGTTACAATATCCTGAATATAAAAAAGGCATCTAGAATTACTGATGCAAAAGCCTTTTTTTTGTTAACGTCTGGATCCTTCCCAGTTTATAAAAGCAGGAAATTTCCCCTTAGAACCAAATTGAGGTTCTATAATAAGAACATGATGCTCTACAGCTGCAAAATGGTGACTTGAGATCCCTCCCCAGGGAAAGATATTTGTCACCTTTGACACTGAATCTCTATGTGAAATCCTGGCCATCAAATGGTATGACTATAGATCAAATAAAAAGATAAAGTTCAAATCACAAGAACTCTGTGTGTCAATCATCATTAACAAATGGCTCCTCTGCAGGTTGGGGCATGTCTTGAGACCCCTTTGCCAACAAAACACCTGTGAATCAATCAGTTGATTGGATGCCAACAGGCCAGAGAAAGAGAGCATGGCTCAAGATGAGCTGGGGACACACAGTGGAGAGGGACCTTTGATTGGTCAACAGGCAGTGGCTGGGGACCATACAAGCTGTAGCGCCTTGACTGCTTTGGAATGGGACTATCTGGCGTAAGCGATTCAACATGGGCATTTTGGTATGAGCATTTAGGCGATATCTGATTTGGCGTAAGCCTATATGGCAACGGACATTTTGGCAATTGGAAAAAAAAGGTTGATTGATTCACCATCATTCAAAAGGTGAAACTTTAAAAAGCCTTAAAGCTATGAATGTAATTCTATTGAAGAAATAAAAACATTAAATCCTTTTAATTTTTTCATTTTAGTATTTACCTTCATCTTGATATTTTTGTTGTTTTTTATCGCATCATAATTTACCAATGAAAATATCAAGATGACGGCAAATTATAGCTTGAAGAATGAAAAAAATTGTTGATAATTAATAATGAAATCTGTTAATGACAAAAAATGTAGTTTTGTTTAGATCAGGGCTTCTCAGACATTTTCCATCTACGACCCTTTTTTCTTTCTTGATAAAAACAAACAATAAGAGATTTGACTGAAAAGCCAATGGAATAATGGTTATGTAAGCTGTCCAAATGGTTTTGGGTTTTTCTCTTCTATTGTCTACTGTCTTGTAAAAGATGAGAAAGAGTGATTAAATGATACATTGAATTTGGCTTCAATTCCGAAAATGATTTTTCTCACAGATATTTCACCCTATTTTAACATTGGATCTTATCAGAGCAAACATGTTTTTGTATCTTCATAAATCTCTTTATGTTGTCTTTCTGGAGTGATTTGGGTTTACAGTGAATATCCCTGCCATAAGAATGAATTGAATAGAGAGTTTTGAAGATATAAAAAAAAAAACTTTGTTCTGATGAGGCCCAGCATTAAATGAGGGTGAAATATCAATGAGAAATTTTTGTAAAGAAAGATGATTGGAATCAAATTCAATGTTTTTATAACTTTTTCATTTTGTCACCTAAAAAGATGTCAGTAGAAGAATAATAGAGAGTGATAAGGAAGAAATATGTACATTCAAATTTTGTATAGCATGCACTGATTGGTCAATTCAAACATCAAATCTACCTCCAAAAGGATCGATACTCACCTTCACTTTCATGTGTTTCTAAAACAAATAATTTGGTTATGTATGAGTCTAGCTTGATTTATCGTTGAAGCTTAACTCTTAAACTCATTTTTGTAAAAAAAAGTATTCATGGGGAGTAACCTGATTAAAGTTACCTCCCTTGCAGTTTTTAGTAATTTTTTCCTACTCTCCTTGATTCAATTCAGTAAAGAGTTTGATTCTTGAAAATCCTATTCATTGAAGAGTTCCAGTGCAGTTACAAGCAGTCTATGAATCTAAGAGTTAAGTAGTCACATGACTGAATGTGAGACAAGGTTGAGTTTAATGCAGGGAGACCCACACATATACAAGAACGAAAATTGCTCTGTCCCCGTGAACATTTTCACAAAAGTATCAGGGCAAGCCCAACCTTCCCTTTTTAGTGCACTGGAGGGGTGCTGTCCTTGGACAACTGGACCCCTGAGACTGGGCACGGTATACTTTTTGGAGGCCAGAAGATGACCCATGGACCAAGTAAGAATGTGCCGATGTATATAAGTTTCTACAAAAATGCCTTTTTAGTTATCATTCTGTCAGATGAAAATTCTTCATTTTCTGATATGTACACATGATCATACACACAGGAAGCCGTTCATCATAATCACAGATAATGTTATCATGTGGGTATCAAAAGAATTGAAAATTTGAAAAATTTCATATGAATTTTCTTTATAATGTGAAGTTGTTAATAAATTTGATAACATATCAATAGATTTATTATAATGAATGTAAATTGTTCTAATTTTTATATCCTTTGCTTAATGTTATCAGCCAGTTATCATCTTAGAGACTTTGTCCCAAAGTAATCACAATAAGCGGCTCCCTATTTATATATAATTCCTATATACAATTTTTTTTACAGTGTAAGAAGCACATGTTTAACCAGATTTCAGGGTGTTTCATGATCTTTCATCATATCAACAAAATACCTTGCCAGTCACTTCAGGACAATAAAATTTCTGGTGAGATATCTTCTCAGATGGTTGAAGAAGATTTCAGGGTGTTCATAATTTTACACTTTGAGCCCTAATAGTGAGTTAGACTTTGTAACTTGAAACTGATATCAACTGCAAGAAGTAACTATTTCCTAATGATTGAAAGGACAGGGGAAAAAAGGGTCAAAATTTGATTTAGTTTACATTGCCGTTTTACAATAAGAAAAAAAAAAGAAAAAAAAAATGTTTTTCTTTTAATTTTATGTGCTTTCAGCCTATCAGACCTCTATATCTTCCGGAAATTCATAAGCAGCTCACATTCTCAGTTTTGAACAGATGAAGGGAAAATAAGGGTCCAGTTTAGCATTTTAGTAACATTGTAAATAGAACATCTTACCGAAAAATCAACTTTTCTCAAAACTGACAAAATTCTGAAAGATATGAGTGTCTTACCAATGGAAAGCATAAAAATTACTTGCTAAACTTTTTTTTAGAGGATTGGCAAGCTGAACTGAAAGCAACCGTATGCTAATTTTGAAGATTCCAAGATTTTGAAAGCAAACAAAAACAAAACAAAAAAAAATCAAACAAACTGCAAATGGATAACAGAATTTTTTTATCAATTCATCACTCAAAATATAAAGCAAAAAGTTCTGTGACATCTGCAAAGTGGGTTTAGGTACTTCCGTCAAAAAATCATTATAGTCTACAGATCACAAAAAAATTAAAGACAAGGAAAAGTCTGCATCAACATCATAAGTATGTACTTTTAGACTAAAGTGCCTGTAGTCCGAATTGATTTTAGACAAAAGTGCTGTACCCCTTGCAAATTCATGTGATATTTTCAGTTTTAAAACTTAAAATTCAAATAGCAAAAAGAAAAAATAAATTACTAAAAGAAAAAATTCATAAAATGGTAAAAAAGAAGAAAAGAAAAAAGAAAAAGAAGCTAAACTTGAAAGACAAAAGAAAATATGAAATAGAGCAGTAAAAACAAAAGTTTTAATGTATGTAAATGAGTGGTTATGTTATGTTTTATATGTAATAAAGCAGAGTTTGGTAATGCTTGCAAAAGAGAAAGTCAATCCTGATAAAAGTGGTCCTAGGGTTCCCGTTGCCTCTGGAAAAGTAAACTTTGGCACCCTGTAAATCAGGTTTTCTCAACTTTTTTTTTTCTATTGCCCACCTTTGATTATTGGGGCAATATTGCTCCAGTTGAGAACACCTATTTTAAAGTATATTATTATCTTATTTATGTTTCACAGTAAGAAAAATAAATATATGAGAATAAAATTGAGCACTCCATCTCAAAAACTAGCTAAGCCAGACTAAGTTTGTTGTCAATCATGAGGATTCCCTTGTCAGATATTCTAGAAAAATTAAATTTCACATCAGGGAATTTTCTTATTTTGACTGTTTTCATTTTCTTCAAAAGTTCTGAATGAATTTCAATGATATTTTGCAGAAGGGTGGGCCATGGACTTTGGAAGAATTGATTAAATTTTGGAGTGGATACATTATTTTTCTGATTAAGAGATATTTTTTTCATATATTGAGACAATAGTCCAAAATATAGAAATTCCAAAGTTACCTCTCTTGCATTGTAGCTATATATGAATTCATTTTCACTCACTTTTTGGTGGCAATAGCATTGACAGAAGTTTGTGCTCTCTGATTGCTTTTTAGTCTAGGGAGAAAGGGAGAACCCTGAAGGAATTTAGATGAAAACAAAACTGACTGCTTCAGGGTCCAACTCCACTCTGATCGAAGCTTTTAAACTTCTAAAATATTTCATCTTCTGTAAAAACATTTTTCCTTTAAACGGAAAAGATCTTTAAATTTGGCTATGGAAGGGGACCTGATAAAATAGTATCTAGATACTTTTCAAGATAAATGGCATGAAAATCTAGATAATTTTAGATATAATCTGAGGCAATTCCAGTTATTAGCTAAAAGAAAGAAAGAAAGAAAAAAGGTGGCTAAGATTACCCAAGCTCAATTTTTCTTCATAAATCTTCCCATGGGGTTGAAATTGCAAGGCAATTTCAGCCTCCTCAGTTGCTTGTTAGAGTTCTAATTTTGGTGAGGATTGTTGCTGTCATTGTTGTTACCAGTAGGAGCTTGACAGATAGTTAAATAGAGTTTTTAATGGCATAACTAAAATGAGTTATACAGGTTGTAACTCTCTAATCTGACATACAATATTCCGGCAACTCCCATGGACTGACACTTTTTGAATCTAATGCTATCAGCTTGTGGATCTGGCGATCTTGATAACTGTTTGGATGAAATTTACAAAGAAGAACTAACAATTATTTAAGGTGTTGCCACTAACTTATGGAATAACTTGACCATTCAAAATTGTATTTTATAAAATTTAACTGCTGAAAATATGGGTTAGGGTTTGTGCTTAGGGTTGAGGTTGCAATTAACAAAAAAAAAAAAAATCTAAATTAAACATTTCTCTTGTATTTGTAACTTTAAAGTAATTACATAGTTTAAATAAATATCATAAAATGATTAAATAAATCTTCTTTGTCATTTCTAACAGTATTTCTCTGTACAAACTCATGTAAATAAGAAACAGTCTCCTATTTGTTCCAAATGGTCTGCATTATTTTTCACTTTTATTATGTACAGTGTCTACAGTAATTACCTCCTTTTTCTTTGAGAACTTCATTCAAACAATTACCCTATCATTAAGTCACCTTTAAGCCGCTGTGTAATTTGTAAATTAGTGGTTTATAAACCAACATTTTGTACCAAATGTTTGAAAACCTAATCATGATTTGAAAGCAAATTGAAGGACCAAATCCAACAAGTTTGGAAGTTAATTTTAGCACAAAATTATACATGTATTTATTAATTTTTCTCAAAGTCATATAAATCATCTTTAATACAACCAATTAAAAAGCATTATTAAACACAAATAATTTTCATATATAATATAAATTATATTTGAAACATGTAATTCTATTTTTGGCACCACCAGAAACATTGTTAGAAATTAATCAACTGCTGAATTATACTACGTAATAGTATGAATGAAAAACGTCTGTTTTCCAGCTTTTTTTATGGTTCAATAAAAGGTCAGGTCAGGTCACGTGTTTGCCAGATTAAAGAGGTACAACTGCATTAGTAATACTAATATTCTAAAAAGTAATTCTAACGCAAAATATTAGGTACTGTTGCAGCTGCTGACTTAGTAATGTTTGTAGTTTTTTTTAAACCTAAAGTTTATTAGTCTTCATCAAGTAAATTATGGACAATCTCGAATCATTATGTCTTCTGTATCACCATCTTTATCAACAGGGTTTGCTATAAGCTGATTGGATCAATAGCTCGTAATTGGGCCCTGTGCCTGAGGGGAGAATTCATTTGGATACATTCCAGTTTTGTCAAATACACACAACACCACATTACAGATGAATAACATGATTTACACAGAACAGCAAGGATAATAATTTTCTTCTGAATTCCCTAAGATTCAACAATGTTTGTTTACACTGTTTATATTTTGAATCTTTTTTCATTGTACTTCAATTAAATAATATTAATCAATCACAGAAGAGCATAAAAAATAATTTCTGTGAAGTTTTCAGGCGTACATTGATTGCTTTTCATTGTACGATAAAGTTTATTCATATTTCTAAGATCCTACTGACCTTGACTGTCAACCAGGAGCCCAACAGCTCTTAAGGCCGGCACTGTTTATCATTATGTACTTTATGTATGATTGCTTCAATACAAATTGAAATGATGAAAACTACTATGATGCTAATCTAAGTGAATCCTTACTGCGATCTCTGAACACAGAACCTTATCAAATCTACTTTTATGGTATGCCACTTGTGTGTCTATATTCTTTTTTTGTAACATTTGTCAAGGGAGATAATAATTCTAATTATAGAGTAGTCTCTTTTATTTATTTTTTTGCAAATGTGTAAAAAATCCACATTCATTTTAGTTGAACATGAACAAGAAAATGCAGAGCAACGTAATGTTTTTGATACTTTTAAAGTACGATCTGATTGCAAAATTATGTCAATAATACCATCATTTTTTGATGTCATGAGTAAACTAGCATTTAATAAGATGTGGGTCAGTATAGTTATGCGAATGAAACACACAAAATGATTCTAGGAAGCTAAGCATGTACAGAAGACTGCAGAACACTTACACGTAACGGTGAAGACACACTTAGTGACCCAAAAGTCAGATTCACCATAGAACAAGACTTGTATAATATGTTTTTGAAATGAGGAGTTTCCATAGAATCACCATTAACAGAAGAGCCAGATTCCGATTTTTGGACAACTGTTGAAGTTTCCTGAGAATTTGCCAGGACTGAAGAATGTTCAGTCTTTGTGGATTCTGTGGGTTGAATGAAGTGGGCCTGAAGTGTAACGGGATGAATTGACTGGAAGAGCAGAGATGAGCTCATTTGTTTTTTACGATTGAAAAAAAAAAAAAAAAACAACTGAAAAAAGTTTTAAAAAAATATTGGTATCTTGTTAGTAAAAAGAAATTGAAACTTTTATCCCTGGTCCACAGATGTCGATGAAGAGACATCATGAATGGAGGCGTCCAGATAGACATCAACATACTATTCTCTCCCGGTAAAATTTCTCATACTCGAGGAGATTCTCAGAAGTTATTTCAGAATCATGTAGTTGAACTTCCAAGAGCTAATTTCTTTACACAACGTGCTGTAAATTATTGAAATAATCTATCTGCCATTATCATTGCTGTACCATCGCTCAACATCTTCAAACATTGTTTACAGAAAATTTGGAAAGACATCTTTTATCACTCAGTGAATTAACTGAATATAAATTTTTATAAGTATTGTACACTTAAGTTCACACCTACAGGCATCTGCTTTTTTGTTGGAAATTATTATATTGTTATCTTAAGAATGACTTCATTTGGAAAGATATTGACTTGCAAACAAAAGGAGAGCAGATTTATTGACTGTCAAAGCTAATTGACTCTGTAACAAAACTCAAGTTAACTATCTAACTTTGAGGGCATAATGTGATACAAGGTCAGTTTAATGTATGAGCTCACATGTATACATGTGAGCAGCAAGTAACTGATTCTTGTCTGAAGAAAGGGATCATCTGTTTACCAGACCAATCAAAACTAGTCCATGAGATAAGGGTTGTAATGGTACCAAATTGCTAACCTGACAAAGTGAAATCTCCATTGGAAGAAAACATGACCAATGACTTCATATACAACATTCCTTGAAGTTGTAGCAGTGAATACAAAGGCAAGACTAGCTGCCCTTTAAAAATAAGAATTGAAGAATGCCGGGTGCTGTGAATACACAGTAACTTTAAAATCATGTATGGATACGCTCTAGCCTCTATGAAATGAAGTTAAAATAACAAAGAGAACAGCGTTGAATGATAAATCTGATCAGCAGACAACTAATAGAAAAACAAACAGTGAATCAGAGTTTCCAAAAACATACTACTGAAATTCAACATGTTCATGAGAAGGTCAGGGGTTCAAAGTGCGGGTAGGGTGAAGATGATTCCAAGGGCTTGTTGTAACATGTTATATGCATGGGAATCATTGCACAATCCCTCAGAACAAGGTTTGACATTCCAAATTACAACAGACACTGAAAGAATAGCCAGGGGGGGTGCATGTTGTGATAAAAATTAACAAAGACGAAGAAATCAAGCTAATGAACTGGAATGTAGTCCAACCTATTAACTGTGGCAGGTGACAAGAGTAATAGTTAACCATTGTGAGATAAAAGCCCTTGTCCATTGCAAGATGAAAGCTCCTGCCCACTGCAAGTTATCTATTGCAATATAAAACCCCTGACTGACAGAACTGAGTTGCCATCAATCACAATAAAAAGGTAATTTTTTCTTCATTACCCATAAAAACTGCTATGACAGAAGTTTTTGTCCTTTGCAGATCATGGTTAAGCAAGTCATTTGAAAACAGACCAACACAAAGGAAAGTTAGATATGTTGAGAGATAGAAGATATTTAGCAAGATACAGGTGGAATTAAAATCAAAAATGATTTTTTTATTTTAAGAAATTAAATAAGAAAAGTCAAAATAAAAACTGAAAATAGAAACAAACAAACAAACAAACAAAAGAAAAAAAAGCAAAAATTGTAAACAAAAAAAAAATGCTAATGTCTTATACCTGGGCAATCATAAAACAAAATAACCTCATCTACATATTATCCCCAACCCCACAAAAAATTGTGCCAAAACTTGTAGATTTAAAAGATAGCAGTCATAAAGTCAGGGTCCACTTTAGTGAAGATCTACATTGAAAATTGAGCAGCGGGTGTTTCAAAGATGGACACAAAGTCAGGGTTTAGTTTTACTAATGCGTAGATTGTAAACCGATCTCTTATTCTAGAGCCAATTCACACACTTCCACAAAAAAAGTTACTTTTTCTCAAAGGCAAAAAAGTCTCCCTGAAACTAAGGTCAGATACAGTTAAAGCAGTTCATTCTGCCAGGAAAAAATATGTTTTTATGTGGATTTTGCTAATTTTGATTTAACAAATCTTGACCCCAAATGTCCTTGTGCTAGATTAAATTAAGCTTAGTAAATCTCTAAATAACATAAGGAGAGGAATTCAATTCTTTTCATCTCATCTGTTGATCTGGAAACTAAAGAATATAAATTTTTGTGCAACTGGATATTTACAAATAGGTGGTATTAAAAATGACCCACCAAGTAGATATGAACACTTCAGTAGTTTGGTGAAATTTAACTCCTGATGCTTCCAGCGTTGCCAATACAAAAATTCCTAATGCTCTAGTTTGAGTGCCAAAAAGCACTAAATTGGAAAAAAAGACAGCCGGAAATGGTTAACAAACATCAAAAAGTTTTTTCAGTCTTAGGCATTGCCAAAACGTGAAAAGTACTTCATTGGCCACACTGGATGCTTCAATGAGTTGAAAGATGCAAGGGAGGTAAATCAAAATAACATCAGCTTTGTTGACGGCACCTGACATTCACAAAAGTGTCAATCAATCAGTTTGATCGAATAGCACATTCAAGTACAGATCAGATGTAATGGATCAAAAGAAATCAAAAATGTAAAATAAGATAAAATAATAAAAATTGAACAGAAAAGAAATTGTTGTAGTACTTACATCGACGGGAGCCGAAGAGAGGTGTCCATTCGAAGGGATCTCATCAGACGTGGTGGAATTTGGAGAAGGGTTCCAGGATTTCCGCATAACCTTCTCTGTGGGCTTGTTGACGTTTTCACTGGTTGTGAAGACATCCCCTTCTGTTGAGGCATCGTTACACATGTTATTCACAGGATCACTGAAAGAAAGGATCCACAATTTAATGTCTGTATTAATTGCAAATAAAGAGAAGCAACTGCCCCAATTCAATAACCATAATGGAAGTTACAAGGCAACAGCCCCAGGCTTGATAACAAAAGTTACCACTTGATTATCAGGTAGCTACTATAATGCATGTGCAGGGCCGGATTAAAGTCAATTGACCCAAGCACAGACCAACAATGGTGTCCTCCTCAGTACATGGATTGCTAAACAACATCTATATCAAGAGTTTGAACAAGGGCTGAGAGATGAAGGAATGAACAATTTTCAAACTTTCAGGAACGTTTTTGTACTTTTATAAAGGAGTGGGGATTTCTTGGTTTGAGACCACTAAAAAATTAGTTAATGAATAAAATGGGGGTTGATTTTTTCCTTTGATTTTTGTAAGTTGGTTTAGGAGAAGCCCATAATGTTTTATTGCAAAAATGATTGGCTCACGACAAAATTTAAAACCTTCAGAAGATAAAACCTGTAGTGCCTCCTTCTCTTTAGGTACCCTAAACATGGGCTTATGGAATCACTATATTCCCACAAATGGCTCACCCAACCAACCAGGCAAGTGGGCTACAGATTATTCTCTCTTTACTTATCTGTGTATCTGTTGATTCTATTTGTTAAATTTAGTTGAAAGATCTATTTTCCTTTTAAATTATTTTTGACAAAAGACTGATTTTTTTCTAAATAATTTTAAACAAAAGATCAATTTTCCAAGGTAATTGGTTCAGGTATATTTGCGAGCAACAGAGATTCATTTCTGCGAAGTGCGGATATTTTTCCTAATGGATAATTCAGCTCTGCACACATATCTCCCTGTCAATCTACATTAATCATCCCATAAAGCTCAGGGAGGTATTTAAATATAAATTTCAACATTTAAATTTTTCTTCATTGAAATAGATTCGAGTTTTGAAAATTTATTCTCAGAATTAAGTTATTTTCAATTCAAATTTTTGACAAGTTTCTATTTCTGCCAATAAAGTTGGACAGAGGTTACGTATTCACTTGTCTGTTTGTCCACACAATATCACCAAAAGTTCTTCATGAATTTCAATGACATTTTATCTAAGGACTGTTGATGATGATTATGCCAAGGGAACAATTGATTCAATTTGGGGATGGATCCAGGAATTAAAACAAAAAAAATCTCTCATGACATTTTTGCTGGCAGAGTTATTTGTGCTTTCTGGGTACTTTCTAATTTGATAGAAGCATGGATGTTAGCAGAAAAAATGCCAAGACTGGAACTCAGTGTTGCTGACTCAAAAAATGTTTTTGTGCTAGTTTGACTGTTAGAAAGTGATAAATAAAAACAAAATTGCCAAACCCTGTCAAAAATTGCCAAAAACAAGCAAAAAGATGCTAAAAATAGTAAAAAGAAAAAAACAAACTCCAATTTAGTGATTTTCACACTGTCTAATTTTTTTCTCTGAACAACTACGTAAAAATGCAATAACAGAACCACAACAAGTTATCTGAGGAGTATTGTTACCTGGATAAGGTAACAAATTCATCGTTTGAACTGAGACGTTTGATATTTTTGAGGGAAGCTGGTTCCTTATTGATGATCTCTGTATTAACACTTGGGGGAACTTGAGCCATAGGCAGGGTACATGCTCTGGCCAACGGAGGGCGGCTGACTGCTTTGAACGTTGTGATGGTGGGTGCCTGGTTCAGTGTGCCATCCTAAAGAGAGAGAAAGAAAAAAAGTTTCAGACAGAACCCAAATGAACATATGTACAAAATAGCTCATTAAATACACAAGAGAAATGAATGTTACAATCATCATCAACAGTCTTTTAGTGTCTGTAGTTGGACATAGACCTTCTCCATGGGTGTCGCAGAGCCAGTGCTTTTTGAAATTATCTAGTTTATAATACCATCTCATTTTAGCAGGCCACAGTTTTGTATATGATGTCTGGGGATCAACGTTATTGTGATGTCCAGCGGTTGTCTGACATTCTTGCAACATGACCAGCCCATTGCCACTCGAGTTCCCTAATGGATTCTGAGATATCTCTGATTTTGTTTTTTTCTCTAATATACTGTGCTTTTTTGTGATCATACAGTGTGATGTTGAGCATGATTCTCTCCAGTGCATGTTGCATGGTTCTCAGTTTGAGGGCCAGTCTCTTAGGTTCCATGTTTCAGCTCCATAGGGGGTTATCGTGAGGATTCATTAATGGTGAACCCTTTTTTTCAGGACTAATGGGATTTTCTTGTTCTAGAAGGTTGAACTTACTTTACCAAAGCTCAACAACCTAGATTGATTTATCACTAGATTCCTTCTTTTGAGGATTCCATTAAGATCTGTTATCCTACATAGATGTAGTGGTCCAATTGCTTCAATTCTGTATTTTTGATTTTTAACACTCAGTAGATAGTCTTCCATACAATCTGCCAAAACTAAAAAGAAGAAAAAACGCCTCTTTTTAACTCAGTAGTCAATGAAACTATGCTGAAGTGACCTCTCTCTCTCCTGTGCACATATAAAGCATATAAAGATCCTGGGATGCCCAGTTGACAGAATCCCTTTCTCTATTCAGAATAACTCATGGAATAATGGCCATCTAACTACAATATCTATGGACTCAACTGGCCATTGTACAGAGTTAGAATTTGACAGATATGTTAGTCAGCACACCAGGCATTGCAGTGTTGAGTTTGAAGTTGTTTGGATCAGCAGTTCTTGTGAAATCTAATGTGCTGCAATTACTCAGCAACTGGCCATTGTAAGGAGATTCACCATACATATTAGTCAGTACACAAGGCAGTGCAGTGTCAAGTTTGAAGTGTTTTGGATCAGTGGTTCTTGGGAAATCTAATAAAAATGAATAAAAAAAATTACAGATCATAGATCTTTTAGGAATGAATTTAGATATAAAACATCTAAATAGGCAAATAATCTAAATTTAGTTATCTTATATCTAAATTGGCAACAGTGAAGAAAAGTAATAAGTATTTTGAAGCCATAGTTTCACACGATGGATGTGAAATTATTTTACGAGATAATGATAGCAGACTCCTCCACACCATAAAGTCTGATCTCTTCCAAACAAGCACCTTTGAAATGGGCAAATACCTAGTGATAAAAATAAGAACTTCACAATAAAAGACAAGGAAAGCCAGAGAATGTATCAGCCCGAAACATGCTGATTGAAAAAAAAAAAACAAAGAGAATTGTAGTATAAATATTAAATCTGAAAATACATTATTCAAAAATAAACATCAACAGGTCTAGTTAGTCACTCAATAGAAACTGTCACATAACCAACGTCTTTTCAAAGTATGCTGCATTGGGGAAGATCAATTAAAAAATCATAAAAGAGGAGTATTCAGTGGATAAGTTACTTCTCTTGCTTCTTGTTGGGCAGTGATCACTAAAAAAAGCTCAAAATGAGCATGAACACTAACTAAAGGGCTAATTTTGTATAAACTCAGACTGTAAAGTGAACCCTTAAAAAAAACTTACGGGGGGGGGGGGGATTTAAAGAAAAAACAAAAAAGTTCTTCTAGACCTAATGAAGAGTAAATGTTTGAATTTTCAGCCCTACTAGCTCAATTGATGCAGCCTGTGCATACCGTACATACATAGCCAGCTGGACCAACTGAAGAAACTTACGTTGACAGTTTTGGTTGACAGTTTGCAAATACACCCCAGTCTCAGGCGTCAGTTGGACTGGGACAGCATCTCTCCATTGCACTAGAAATTGTGGGTTGCTGTGACACTGTCCACGGGACTGGGTAATTTTTGCTGTCACTACACATGCATGTGTGGGCAGTTTTGCCAACTCAAAAAATATTTTTGTTTGAGTTAGACTGTCTAAAAGTGCTAAATTAGAAAAAGTAGCCAAAAGACGTCAAAACCAAGAAGATGAAAAAAATTTTTTTAAAAATGGGGTGCTTTTTTTTTCCCTGCTAAAACAAGAAACTTGCTTAATTCAGCACAAAAATAATCTATCGATAAAGACTGGGGATGTATCTTGACCATTTCAGTGCTTGGGGTGATCAATTAAAAAACAATGATGCTGCGAGATGAAAAAGGTTGAAAAAAACTGCAATAGAGCCAAGAAGGAGAGAGGGATAAGGTGTTGCACCAATCTTACAAGAGGAGAAGTCCTACCTTCAAAGTTTACATTCCTTTAATCTTACCAAAATTAATATTTCATTCACAGTTAATACCTGTTTGTATTTCCATCAATCAGTTCTCCAGGTACCAGTCCTGTAGTCCAACCCCATTTTTGAAAAAAAATATTTCATTCACATTATTTACTTGTTTCTTTTTATATTGATTCATGATACTTAAAAGATATGGTAGATGTATATTGAGTGGATCAGAAGCATTTACTGATGTATATTGAGTGGGTCAGAAGTTTTTATTGTGTAACCCTTCTCTGATCTATGATCAAGAATAATCTGGCCAAATAATTAAACTGGCCTAGCTCTTGAGGCATGGAGGTTGGACTAGCAGACTAGGAACTGTTTGTTAAAGAAAAAGCACAAATAATTACATTAAAACTCTACAAGCCAAATAGCCAAAGCAAATGTAAAAATTCTCCAAGCTGCAATTACAAGCCCAACAAAATGGTACCCCCCCCCCAAAAAAAAACATGTCATTCCATGAACACAAATTTGAACTCCTGTTCACTCAATTGGAAAACATATACCCATAATTGAACTCCTGTTCACAAAACTGTATTTTGAATATGAAACAAAAAGTGTAAAACACATATAATCAAAATCCATCACGAGGAACCTTGGAATATACATCACCCCAGAAGTCTCATGGACTCCTCATATAAATATAATATGACAAAAGTCAGCATCGGTACTTGGTGTATTTAGAGATTGTAAACAATAGGTTGACATTCGTGGAGATGAAGTTGAGGAGCCCACCTTCACCTAAGTTAAAACCTTGTCTCATACTTGTCTCCTGAAATAATGCAAACACATTTATCCAAACATTGGTAGATTTTCTGCAAGTTCCAACATCTTATCTGGTTTTCTCAGAAACAAACAGCCAAAGAGACATGATAATCAAAGCAATCTGTAAAGCAAAAAGCAAAGTTGCTTCCCGTAAGACGGGAACATGGAGCAATGGTCTTTGCTTCCAATTCTTTAACAATCCATGCAGACCAAATCGTTGTTTGTAGCAATTGTTGTTTTTTCGATACCATTCATTTAGACCTGAACACACACAGTTCTGTGCAAATTATAATGGACACCTAGTAATATGATTTTCATAAGATTATTATTAATATATTTCAAATAAGTTGTGATCTCATGAATATCAATTTCTTCATGCTTTTATTTCAATGTATATGAAGCAAAAATAAATTTGATTGCACCTCCATCTGCTTCTATTTTGATTTTAACAAATAAAAATCCAAAAAATATCCCCAAATTGTAAGTGTACATAATATATTGCACAGGACTCAAGGCGTTCTATCTTTTTTAGTCTCTCAAATCTATGGATTGATTTTCCAAGCGTTTAAAAAAATAAAAACGCAATTTGGATGTAAATCAATCCTTGCAAACTATTATAGAGGCAATTTTTTGATGAAAAATATATTTCTGTGTGATTAAAATCTAATCTGTTTGAAGCAGTATTTCACAAACTTTTTGGCAGTGACCTTGAATACAGAATTCAAATTTTATTGAATTTACAAACATTTCTAGTTGCTTTGTTATTAACAATTATTTCAATGACATTTAGTACTCCAAAATTTTGATGTAAATATATTTGTACAATTTTTTTACTTTTTCTTTAAATGTGAGAAAAAAATTGTTCCTTTTCGAACCATTCTGCAATCATAAGTAACATTCTTGCAACCCTTATTTGGGTCACGACCATGGGTTTGGGAAACACTGGTTTAAAATAATTGTAAAATTGTAAAACCTAGCATAACATATTAGAAATTTTTTTATTGGCAAACTGTAAGAAAATATTAGGATGATATGAGAAATGAGCATAGATATTTTACAAAAACAAAAGGCATGAACATCAAAAGAGCAAAAAGGAGAAGGAACTAGATGCAGTGGCGTAGGCATTCAAAAGACAGTGATACAAACAAGGAGTGATGAGGTGGAAGGAACTATTTACCTGTTTCTGAACAGCTTTGGCAGAAGTGATTGGAGGGCTATTGGTCAGCTGACCATCCTTTCAAAGGGAGAAATAAAATGGAAACACATTTAAATGAGAGAACAAATCTTGGTACTTTATGGGAAGACGGGTCCAGACATACCAACTCCAGTTGGGAAGTAAGTTATCTCTCTTGGATAGGAAGTTTTTAGAAAAAAATTAGTTGTCTGAGATAATGTGTAGAATATGTTTTGCTTCTATTTACTTTCATCTTAATTGTTGTTGCTTTTTATTGCAACTGAGCTCAGGCTGGGTATCCTTCCGCAGTGAGTAAATCAATCAATAGCACATTAAATTCCAGGTGAGAATCAAACTCGTAACCATGTTATTTCAATTTATTTACTCTCTGCTAAAGGAAACCCAGCCTGAGTTTAGTTGTGATAAAAAGAAACATTAAAATGTAGGTAAATTGTAGCAAAAAAATCAATAATAATAATTTTCAATACTCCATCTAATAAAATAAGATCTGTGTTCCTATTTGTAAATTAAAGAAAATAAATCACTGAAGAATATTCAGAAGAAAATAAGGAAAACTGTGATTAAAAAGAAAATGAAGAAAACTGATGTAAAAAATATCATCAATGAAGTACACGATAAAGTACCAATACCAGTAATTTTACATTATGCAGACAAATTTAAATAATGAGTTCATCAAACAACTACTTTTATTTCTAAAATAATGTTTTTACACTGTTTTCTTCAGTTTCTTCTGAACAATCTCCAGTGATTTATTTTTTCAATCTAGAAATAAAGCACATCTTCTCAACATAATCCATCCTACTTACACATTCTCACTAACAACCAAGTTAAAAAAAAAATTCTCATTCAAGGGAGATAACTTCACAACTTGAGTGCATAGCTTAGTACCTGTCTTCTCAAAAAGTACCCAAATCTCAATACAAAACAAGACAAACACATGCGGACCAGGGTTGCCAGATTGGGATACAAGGGGAAATAATCCGAACCTCATTTCGGAGACTTACCTGACACAGGCATTGGAATAATGTCGAATCTGGAGATTGACTGGGGCAGAGGCTCAAAACTAGACTGAAGCTTTGGATCACTTTTAGAGGCTAGTATTGAACCACTGCCTCCAAACTTGCTTGATTTCTAGATTTGACTATTCCATTGTCTGTGTTGGTTGAGTCTTGAAGATGAGGTTTGGATTATATCTGCTTGTAGCTCAATCTGTCAACCCTGATGTGGACACTCACAGGGGTGACGACCACACAGTAACTAAATTCCTGAAAAGTCAGGAAAATGGTAAAAAAGAAAAAGAAAAAAAGCCCTAAAACATTATCAATTCAGACCACTATTTTCTTTCATCTTAATTTTTTACTCTAGACTGCAACTTGACTGAAGCCATCAATCTATGGTAGCGAGAATCAGGAATGTAGGACAAGCTCTCGGTGAGACTCAAACTCGCGTCCCTTTTGCTTACAGGAGCCTGGTAAAAAATGGTTGTCAAAATTAACAATAATCCTTCATTATACTTTGTCAGATGAAAAATGAAAAAAAAAAAGCCTAAAATATCATTAAACTCTTGAATTTGTTAAAAAAATCAATACTAGGTAATTTTTTTTCCTATACAATTCACTGAAGTGGTTCATTATTTTCAAATTTAAGAGTTCCACTGTCGTTATAAACAGCCCATGAACTTAAGATCTAACCAATTATCAAATACTATAAAATTAGTCCAATTACCTATGATGAGACACATTCATTATCAATTTTTGACAAGTCTTTATTTTATCTTTAATACTTTTATTAATAAGCTCAGGTTGTCTTACATTTTACAGCAAATTCATTCTGCTTATTTTAATGCTTATAAAATGACCCAAGTATTGCAATAAAACGTCACCTTGGCCTAATCAGTAAGGTACTACCCCTGTCAGGCTCTAAGAGTAGGGGATAAGATATCAAATCAGATTAAAAGTAAAATTCAAATCTCAAAATTGATTCAAGACAAAAGTACAAATTATCAGATTATTCTGTAACAAAATTTAATTCAATTCAAACAAAACAATTAGAGTTCCCTTCCTTAAATTAACAGTCAGCTGATTGGCTGGTACACTTGGCTGTATTCCCAGCTATGTGTTTCAACTAATCAGCTGACAGTAAATTTATGACAGGGAATTCCAAAGTTTCTCTTGAAGACCTATTCCTATATTAAAAGTCACATTTTTTTTTAAGAACAGCCAGTACATCAACACAACTGGCATGGAGACTAATTTCTTCATATCTATACTTTTTCCTCAGCAAATTAAAATGTAAGGCAAGCAAATTAAAAAAATATAGCAAGCAAATTAAAAAATTCAGTGAGCAAATTATTAAGACAAGTGAAGTGAATGTATATCTACAGTTACTGCTAGAGCTGCTGCAAATGTTTATTTTTCAAGTTAAATTAGTTGAAACTTGTCTCTTGATGTATATTGTACAAATGATAATGATTGCTTGCTGTATTTCTTAATTAGCTTATCAAATTTGTTTAATTTGCTTGGAAAAAAGTACAGTCTTCGATCATTCTACCTTAAATTTTAGATTTATTGAAACTGATGTTCAAAAAACGTTTCTGGAAACAATCTCTTGTTTTCTGGCTGCTAACGTAATTTAACTCCTAAATTCATTCTTGAAAAAAAAAAAAAAAAAATTTAAAGAGAGTAACTTTTGATTGAAATTTACTTCCCTTGTGCTTTTTTGTAATTTTTATTATTTTTCTTTGGTTTAATTCACAGAAGAGTTCCACTTTTTAAAATCCTATTCATTGAAGATTTCCACACTTACAAATGATCTATGAATAAGAGTTAAGTGGTACAAATATTCATCTACTTGAATTTACAATGACATGGGGCTAAACAGGGGTCAAGTAGATTATATTGATCAAATCTTTCTAGGAGTTTCTGCTTGCTTTAAAAAGCAGCAGTCACAATCTTGGTTTTTATCTGTATTTGAATACCAATCACTGGTGTCGATTGGAATCACGAAACTATTACATTTGCTGTTTTTTATTGGTTATATTAGTTTGTTAAGTCATTTGCTCTTATATGGAGTAAGGAGTATAAACCATTGACAATGCTCCACAAGTGCACTTAACTCCAGGCTGTATTCTCTAGATCCCTCTACAAGTAGCAGTTTGTCTGCATTTTAAGTATTGAAAACTTCAACTTTGGAACACACAGGATATGAACGCAAATTGTACCAGGGGCATAGCGAGGGATTTGGGTAGCTGGGGGCTCTATCATCTAGTGAGATCTCCCTCCAACATTTAGTGAGATTTATCAGTAGAAATTCAATGGATGAACAACTATTTATAAAGCTTTTGGAGGCTTCCTCTCCATTGGGGGCTAGGGGTCTGTGTGTGTCCCAAATAGCCCCTGACCAGCTATGTCTCTGAATTGTATGATGTCAGGTCACTTCCTGAGGTTGATGATTCAACATAAACATGAATTGAAACACAAGACGAATCATAAAAAAATTCATGCAAAAATAAACTAAGAGGAATGACAAAAAGATCTTTACGGGACAAATCACCCTACAAAATAGAAAAATAACACCGTCACCTCTTCGATTTTGCTGAAACTGTAGTCATACATATTTTTTACATATATAGTGGCCTATGTACAGACCTCTTAAGGCTAATTATGATAAAGAAATGATATAAAGACATTTTTTATCATCAATGAATTTTTTCGAAATCAAGGAGAGCAAGTTTCGATTGGAGTTACCTCCCTTGAGCTTTTTGGTAATTCTATTATTTTTCTTTAGTTTGATTCATAGTAGTGTCCCATTTTCTGAATCCTATTCATTGAGCTCAAATGGTGATCCCAGATATTTATTTATTAGAGAAACAATGGCATTTTTGGAATCTACAGATCATTTTAATTCCAAATAAATATACTTTTATGTAGCTACGACTTGCAAGACAGAAGATATGGCAATTTGAAAAATCAATGTCAACACTTGACCTCAAACTGAGCTCACTTGTAACTTTAAAACCATTGGTTGGATTTAGCTAAAAACTAGACTTATGTTTCTTTTGTCAAAAGCAAAATCGAAGAGATGATTGTGTTGCCTATTGGGTAATTTGTCCAGGAATCACCCAAAACAAAACATTGTAAATTATGAAAAAGCAATGATGGATGAGATGGAAAATAAAGAGTTTCCAAGTGTTTTAGTTGGTTAAATTTCAAGAGTTTCCTCAACCAGATTTTTACAAGCAAATGGTTCAATTGAAAACAAGACTAAGAAAAGTTGCCATAAAAAAACATGCCCTTTTTAAGGTCATTTTTTCTAGCTAAGCCAAAGGAAGCAGCTTAATCTATGCCTTCATATAAGCGTAAGGCAAGCCAAGCTAAGTAAAAATCTAGAAGAGAAATCATTTACAATAAAATTGAAAGATTCAGCAAAGCACAAACCCTTAAATTTATGAAAAAAAGAATTAGTGTCAGTATCAAAGGAAATAACTATTAAAATTACCTCCCTTTGACCACTTGTTGGATTGAAAAAAAATTCTCACCTAATTCATAGAATAGTTCCAGTGTCATTACAAGCAGTTAAAAGCAGTCTATGAACTTGGAAAGTTAACGAGTGAAAAAAAATGCTTAGGAAAAATCTATTTATATAATGAACAGTGACTTTTGTTTGTTTGCTTCTCTGTTCATAATTATGGACTCACTAATATGCTAGATAACAGCATTAGGGGCTAACACCCCTTTTTATTACCAATAAGACAAGTCACAGAATATAAGTATGGCTCTGATAGATTGGAATAGAACAGATCAAGAAATCATTACAGTTTTCCATTTCCAGAGTGTATTAACAAAGATTTGAAATTATATGAGTTCACACAACTATATATACACACAGGGTATCCCATAGATTTGTCTCCACAAGAGAAGTAACTTTGTATAAACAGGTAGATGAAATGTTTTCATTTCTTTTCTACTCGTACTAGTTGGATAACATGAAAGATTTAGGGGAAACAACTCATTTTCCTAAATCACTCCCTTTACAATGGGGGACAAAATGGAACAAATCTATGGGACACTATATATATATATATATATATATATATATATATATATATACCCAGTGCTCATTTTCTTTATTCACATGGTCAGCTGTTCAATTTACTATTCAGTTAATTCTGGTGCCAGGCAAAATATATTTCTAAATAAATTGTATCTACAGTTATCACACACACACATATATATATAAAATGAGTAGTGTGATCTCTTGTCATTTGTTTCTCTGTCCATAACATCTGCTATTAGTTATAAAAAAAAACTACATTTTAGATAATGTGACTTTTTCTGTTTGTTTCTTTGTGTGTAGTTAAAAGTAAAATTTTTTGAAAATTGGCAGATAATTTTTTTCAAAATCTGCCTGAACCCTCTAGAAGAGCCATAAGTGAAGGGCACTTTTTAATGAAGATCAAAATCAATAACAATGGCTTGTGATATAAACATGCTAATTATTGCTCTTTGGCAGGCATCATATCAATAGGTATTTTCTATGCAAAAGAAGTGAAAATAAGAAAATTATTGTGGGTGTAAGTGCAGTGGACATAAAACCTAATAGCAAGTGAACATTGTCTGAATTTTGATAGATAGACTGGATCCAGTCCTAGTGTGTAAAAGGGGAGATAATCTGTAGTTCATTTCAAGACCAACAGATAGAAAAACAGAAGTAACGCACTCCTAACCCTCACAATCGACAAAGGATACCTATACATAAATTACATTGTCATTGCTTTGAACTGTATACAAAATAAATTTGAAAAAAACTATTTCCATACAAACCTTCAATGTTTGAGATACTTGACCATGATGTTGGAATCAGCATACAAAAAACAATTAAACAACTTAATCTATTCAAAGTTATAAAAATCTAATTCATGTATTTACTTCTGTCTTTTTTTCTCATATGGGAGATAATCCTTTGTTCATTTTCAGGCTAATACAAGTTATCTCCATTTCAAGCATCAAAACTAAGAATCTACCAACTGGGTATTTTAATCATTGGATGTTAATTGGTCAAACCATTTTCCTCATCTATGTTGCTCATTTTTTCACAATGAAATGACCACAAACCATACTCAGACGACCCTATCAGCAGATTAAGTATCAATATGAACAGCATCTGAGAACCTTCAATCAGGAAAACTTTATGGGTATGACGCTGAAAAATAGTGTCATTCTGTCAAAGGGAAGCAACTTGGTTGAAATGTTGTGAAAAAAATGAGCAACATAGATCAGGGAAAAAGTCCGACTAAACCACATACAATGGGCAAGTGAACGTCTGACTTAAATAGCAATTCTCTATACGTTCCTGTTCCATGATCATTCAATGTCAAAAAAACAAAACTGACCTGCAATGAAATGAGAATTGGTTCCCTGTTTTGTCCGCTGACCCATTCATCGGACGACAAAGATGGAACACAACTTGCTGTTGCTGGGAAAATGTCACCTTGGAATTGCTCAGACTGGAAAAAACAGAGAATCAAGTTTAACTCTTGAATTCATGTATAATTTTTAAAAAATCAAAAAAACAAAAATCAATGGGAATGAGTTCTAATCGAAGCTACTTCCTTTCACTTTTAGATAAGTTCTTTTTTTTCTTAGAAATTCAGTTCACAGAAGAATTCTTTTTTAAAAAAAATTCTATTCATTGAAAAGTTCCAAAGACGATTACAAGCAGTCTATAATTTAGGAGTTGTTAACAGATTAAAGGAAAAAGACTAGCAAGGCTACCCAATGTAGTTGTTTTTTTTAAATCTATTTTTTTAGTTTTCATTTTTTTTTCATTAAAGATTAAGATGAAAAATAAATAAAAAAATACAAATATAAATTTTGTATTTATGATTTAAGTTTAATTTTGTGAGTTCAATGCACAAAGCAATTTCAAAGTGATTTACTGATTACATCCAGAATTGGTTTTCTCAGGACAAAGCATGTAAGACTAACTTACCTTTCGAGGGACGATCATCGAAATGGGTTCTACGATGTCTTTGGCAGTATGGAGTTTGTAGAAGCGAACAATTTCACAGCGTTTAGCATCACAGCCTCGTTTTGGCATGAATCCTTTCAACAAAAAAAAAAAAAAAAAGTAAAAACTTATGAGTTTTTATTATCATTATAATCATGTGCATAAATATAGAAGAGTAATGTTTCTCCCAATTTTTCTGCTTCAAATCAAATTTTTATAAATTAAACTCCTCACTTGCAGTGTTGTCAACTCAAAAAAAAAATTATGATCATTCCGTTGTGACTAACCAATTTCACCCATATTTTGGTAGATCTAGCCACTTTTAGCCATTCAAAATAGTTAATTCAAAATGGTTGTTTTGAGAAATCCAAGGAAATGTGTCGATTCAAATATTGCCCTCTGATACAAAACAATTCTGGACTTCAAATCAACAGGCTGTCAAGGGTTGAAAGAGAAGAAGGCAAATAATTACCGAGGCTCCTTTGAGGAGAGGAGGACTGATATTGGTTGAGATAGTGGCAATAGGGAGCTTCCCCAACCAGTTCGTAGTACCGAATATTGCCGTCTCCCTGCGGGTGTGAAAAAGAAAAGAAAATTATAGTAGTCTCTTCAATATTGCAGACTTAGAAATTGCAGATTTTTTTCATCAATAAAAGGAATCTACTCTCATGGACTTTGAAGAAAATTATAAAAATATTTTGTTCATGTTTTTTCTTGTTTTTGGTAGATAAAAATAGTCCAATATTTGTTTAAAAGTCCAATTATTTGTTTAAAAAAAAAGAAAAGAAAAGAAAAACATTTTCCTTAAATAAAAGAAGGCTGTTTTAATTCAGTGTTTTAGGTTTCTAAAATCTTACTGACAAAGCATCAATAATGGTTGTTGACAGTTTATTTGACAAGATTTGAAAAAATGGTGGTTGAAAGTGTAATTAAAGTTTTACTTAAAATCAAATTCAAAGTTCAATTGAAGAAAGTATAACAGTAAAATTTAGAATTGAACAAGAAAAATCAAAAAAAGCTGAGTTGACCTCTCTGGCCTTCCATACTTACAAAAATGCTTCAATTGAAAAAAAACAAAAGGACCAAAAAGAAATATTTTCAGTATTATTCCATTTTCACTGATTATCTTGGATCAATCATATCATTGCATTATAATTAACAGAATCTCAGAGTTGGGCAAAATTAAAATAATAAAACATGAATCTTAAAATATAATTGACTTATTTAAAAAATTTTAAAATAACTAAAAAAGATATCATTTATATAAAAAAAGAATACCTCTATAAAAAAAGAATATCTCTATAAAAAAAAATTTGATTTTAAGATTGTCTTTCTTTTCACAAAAAAATAGGCTGAAAATATAAGTTAGCAAATAAGTGTGTAAAAATTGGAAATTTTTTCAAATGCAAAGTTTTACTGCAAATGTTTTGTGTCTTACAACATTTACAATATCTATATCAAAAAATTTTTCTGGTTCCATAAGTTTTACGCAGAAAGCTTTTATCTTATATTTTTTTCAATCTTTCTTCTTACTAATGATATGAGGATTCCAAAGATAAAATTAAGTTTTATACCCTTTAGATGTTGATTTACTGATAAGGGTGTCAATTCCGTATCACAGTGATAATAAAGTCTGCAGAGATGTTTAAATTCACTTTGCCATAAAATTATGGAACTGCATACAATCAGGCACAAACAACTGACTAATATAATTGAACAGAATGACAATTATTTAATCATTTATTTAGTGGATTGGGAGAATAAAGGAAGAAATAGCAAGGAATTAAGACAAAGTACGTGAGTTGATTGGGGGTGTGTGTAAAATGTTATTCATGGAATTTCAATTTTGCTAGGGGTCTGCACCCTGCACTCCACTGCCCACCAAAATTCAAGGGACCAGAGTACCCCCCCCCCAAAAAAAAGAAAAAGTAAGTGAAGAAAACAGAAGCTCTTTTCTGTTTGAAGAATCTAAATTTACATAAAATACTGGTAGTGCTTCAGTGTAGTTTGTATTTATGGCTAGAAGACTATTTTTGTTTATCACATCAAATAAAACTGTTCATTATATACACTAAATATTATTCAATTATTTATGACATTAGTTAGACAGACTTTGGAGTTGTTGGATGAGCAAAATAATGAAAATTCAAGATATACAAACCTTGCCTGCAAGGAAGATGACTTTGGTGTCGTGATCATAAAACGGAAACAGTATTCCACTTGAAAAGTCTACCACTTCCATCCGCAACGATCTGGACATGTTTCTCTACAAAAGATAATGAAAAGTTCTAGAGAAAACATCCAACCTTTAATCTATAAAAATCAATCAGAAATATTTCATGGGAATTCCTTTGAATCTTCATTTTGTTTCAAATTTCTGAGTTGAGGAATTATCAATATCATACCCTGATTTACTCAGACTAGTATTATCTTTATTGTTATTGTTTTAGCCATTGTACATGCCAGCACTTTTCAGGTGTCAATCATAGTTGATAAACCTTCAGGGAATTTTGAACTGAACTGTTGATTCAAGTCACAGATTCTTCTCATTCCATTGTCTGTATCTCTTTCTAAATCTGTCAAACTAATTTGAGTAAATTAATTCACAGTAATCGAATCTTCAATCCATAGAAATCAAGCATAAATAGTTCATGGCAATTTCATTTTTGATAAAAGTTGTAATAAAATAAAAATCAACTAAAATTTTCTGTATTTAAAATTGATTTGTTAGAAAATAATTCTGACTGCATGCCTTACAGTTGATTGAAAAAAAATAAATGATTTGGAAATATTTAAGAGAGACGAGACGGGTGCAGAGAGACAAGATGGGTATAGAGAGATACAGAGAAACAAATATCGTTATGGTAAGAAAACAAAGTCAACTCCAGACTTTGTACTGGAGTTTGATAATAGATAGAGACATATAATGATATAAATAAAGATATAGATATCAAATATGCTGTGTTGAAATTAAGACTATTTTCAAAGCACGAGAAATCTCAAAATGTTTTAAGAGATGAGGAGTGGAATGAAATGATCATATGAAATGGTAGAAAATCTCTCTCTCTCTATATATATATATATATATATATATATATATATATATATATATATATATATATATATATATATATAAGATTAAGGAAAACTATCTAATTTAATGACTAATTCAAACATTAAATTTTCACATAAAAATAATGAATGATTTTGGAGTATTTTGTTTTTAGTAGAGAGTAATGTTTTTTTCTTGTGACTGACAAAAATCCTTCTTTTTGGAATAATGTTAGAGGTGTAGCAAAAGATTTTTTGAGGGGATTTGGCCCCTTCCAACATCTAGCATTATATGCCAGGAGAAAGGAAATAGGTGAATTAGTATAGTAACATGTCAAAATAACTTATTGTCTGTTATAGACTGTGGCCTCTTCTGAACCCAGCCTCATTTTGATTTCTTAATCGAGGGTTACAGTTGGACCCCATCCCCGCCCACTTTATTCTCGCAGAATTTCCAAAGATATTGGTAGACACATTTCTCCATGTTAGAGCAAGTTATTTTCCTGCAAAATTTTAGCTGTCTGCTGAATTTTCTGTGGAAATTTGCCTCCACAACTATATGTAACATTTTTGTTGGTTAAATATGAATACCCTATTCCTGAAAATTCATCATCTTCTATGATATATCTGCTATCACTATGGCGATTTCCAAGAAAATATCTTGATTTCCAAGCTACTTAATCTATGCATCACTCACCAATGAAAACCATTCTAGTGTAGTTTCAAAAGTAGAAATAGTCAAGAGTGACTTACGCACCATTTGGTCACAAATCAACTGCTTCTCTCTATTGTTTTATACATGTCCGAATTACACTATTCAGTGATATGTAAAATGCAATAACTTTCCAATTACTAATTTCATCAAAGATGTCAGGATTCATTGGAAAGACTTTTCTAGAATAATTTACTTGGAAATTTTTTTGCCACTTTACTAACTAGTATTTATAATGCCTCCAGTGAGGGCCTTGGGGGATGTTTTCAAATAGCTATCCCCCAACCCCAGCTATGCCTCTGATCTCAGCTAGGCTATTTTGCAATCGGTAAAAGAATCATTATTATTGAGTACTCAGGAGCTGCCCCTGCTAGGGATCATATATGTTCACCATTCTTCTCCACATTCCTATTTCTCCAGCAAGTCTCTTTCTTTTTTTTCCTTTCCAATTACAGCATTCATATCTCTGCATATAACGGTGTCATTTTAATATTTTTTTTTCAAGAAGCTGACCCTTGTTGTGTTACAACATTCATATCTTCACATATGATGGTAAAATCTGTTGGAAAGTCCTGTGCCGTTCTAATTTTTTTTAAAGAAGCCAACCTTCATTGTTCAGTTTGCGTTTCGAAAGTAGTTTGTGTTCACTGATATTAGTGTCTCCATTTTAATGTTCAAGTTTCTTGGAGGCTGAAAATATCAATTTATTACAGGTCCACATCTTTGATGTTTTACCATTGTTACCAATCTTCAGACATCAAATGCTGCTGATCCAAAGGAATTCGGAATTATAATGGGTATACGATATGTGAAATTAGCCTCAGAGACTGTAAGAGACAAAGTAGCATCACTCACGTCACCCATAAAGTTAAAGAAGATAATGAAGTGTTACTTACCACATCCCAAATTGCATACTGTCGTTCACTTAGTTTTGAGAATCCAGTTGTGAAGATACGATTGGTGTCTCCAAGAAACACAGACTTGGATGCTTTGACACCTTGATGTCCTGATCCTTCCTGGAATAGAAAAAAAAAAAAAGGACATGAATTCAGATGTGGGGGGAAAAAGTATTGTTAGTAAATGGTTAACAATACAGTACTTTCATCTAATAGAAATAACTCACAATCACAGTCAATGATTGAACAACCAAAGCATTGAAATTTGAAGTCAAGTAAAAAAAATCCCATCGAAGAATAAATATGGTCAGAATGAAGACTATTCATGACATTATTGCCTTTCTCAACTGGAATACATTCAAAATAGAATAAAGAAACATCTAGAATCTAGATATTATAAATAAATCCTTCAGAATAAGGCCCCCAAAAGGTTGAAAGAGCTTTTGTTCCAAAAATGCCAGCTAGCTGGGTTTTCCATTTTGTAGTTTTGGTAATTTGTAGTTCAGTCATGAATTTTTAATCAGACTATTTTGGGGAGTTTTGTTGTATACCACAAAACAAAAAAAAACATGGAAAATATTCTTTACAGTATAAATGGAACGTAAAAAGTTTAGGAAACCACATCAGGAAATAATAATTTAATGATTTTTTTTGTAATGATCTTTGTGGAAGATGATAGAAAATCATCAATTAAAAATTATTTATGTAGACAATATAAAGCAGGAATAATCTTGGTTGAAAACTTGTTTATGCTTGCAATCTGGTTAACCAGGAGAATCAGATAAAAACTTTTGTCCAACTCGCTGTAATTTTATAAAATTCAAGTTTTTTGCTTATTAACTGTATATTTATTTAATGTATGCTTTACTAAATTTATTTATTTATTTGTACATTTATAATAATTCGGGATTGGTGAGGTGTTTGTTCATTAAAAGGTTAAATGGTACAACATTTGTGTTTTGGGGGTGTCAGCAAAAAAGATTCACGGATTTAGTGTATTTGTACCCCTCCCCTTAAACCCACACGAATGGCAAGGGTTAATTGGTTTTTGAGTTTGTATTGTACTCAAGTGAATACAGTAAGTTTGGATTTTTAAAAAAATGGATCAAAGCCATTACTCACCACAGCAATTTTAGCACCTCTTGGATCCACGACTCGGATCTTCTTATCTTTACTGGTAGTGACAAAAAGACTTCCTTCTCGGTTCCAACTAATTGAGAATACAGTGTCATTATGGCAACTGATTATGTTAATTGGTTCAGCACGTTCGATGTTCCACAAGAAACACTGTAAAGAGATAAAACAATTAAACAAGGTTTAATGGCAATAATGAGGACAAATTTGATTAATTATTATATTCTTCAAAATTCTGAAGTCATCAGTGTTGGTTTATACAGTTCATATTTAGAACAAACATTTTTTTTTTCACTGTACTTGAACTAAATTTGTTTACTGATCATAAAACAGTGTAAAAATTCATTTCTCAGAAATTTTAAAGCATATATTTTGATTGCTCACTATTCTTCTGTAGAGATATAAAGTTGATTATAAACTTGAGGCCAAGTCAGAAAAGTTTCCAATTAGAACTCAACAGTACTGGATTAAAGCAATTCAAGGCCCTGGGCTTGGATAGGGCTTTTCAAAATAGGAGTCTGGACCCCTCCAGGGGTTGCATAATGATTATTGGAAGGGGGGCACAGAAATATCTGAAAATCTTTTTTAAAGAATAATCACGTAACTAATCTCATTTTTTCTTTAATATTTCTGGACAAAAATATATTCCTCTTGGCGTTTATTGTGAAAATGGCCCAAAACTACTCACTAATCTTTTTAAAAAACGAAATTTGGTTTTTAACATTTTAGCAATTATTCTGAAAAAATCATTTTTTCTTGTAACTGATAAATAAAATGTGTCTGGTAAATATTTCACTGTACTGAGAAGCTGGTAATTAAGTTTCATACATTTTTACAACTTATTTGTACTCGATATTTATATTTTAAAGTTAAATATGTATTTCCAATGCAAAATGTTAATGGAAATGAACATATCATCGTTATTATTATTGAATAAAAATATCTAAGGAAATGGATATAAGATCCGACAGATATGATTATAAATAGCATTATATCATATTGAAACTGTTTGAAATGATCTTCCATTCATCATCATCAGTCTTTTAACGTCCGTCATTGGACACAGACCTTCCCCAGGATTCGCCACAATTCCCTATCATGTGCATCACGGAGCCAGTATTTCCTGAATCTATCAAGTTCATCTCTCCATCTTGTGTTCTGTCAGCCTCGGTTTCTTATGTGATCTCTGAGGATCCATGTTGTGAGATGTGATGTCCATCGGTTGTCTTTCATTCTTGCAACATGGCCTGCCCATTGCCATTTGAGTTTTTTAATAGTTTCTATGATGTCAGGAACACCTGTTTTCTTCCTCATATACTGTGCTGTCTTGTGATCTCTCCATGTGAGGTTGAGCATGATTTTCTCATGTGTGCGTTGCATACTTCTCAGTTTGCAGTCCTGTCTCTTGGTTAGGTTCCATGTTTCAGCTCCATAGGTGACTATCGGGAGAATGCATTGGTTGTATACTTTTCTTTTTAGGATTATTGGGATAAATGTATCATTTGGCCTAGACAACGTAAATACAATAAACAATTAGAGAGAATTGAACCTGTGACTGATAGGGTAGCTGCTTCAATGTAGTGTTGATCTTACCATTGAGAGCATAAAACTCAATATATGCCCCCGATTTTCAATATTACAATTTTTTTTTTTTTTGAAGCAGGCGGCTACCTTCCCTACCCGATTATTTGGTTCTGGGCTGTAGCCTGCTCAGTCCAAACATGAATCCGGCTATGGGCCTTGAATATTGCTCACCTTGTGGTCCATCCCAGCACTAAGAATGATGTTGGAAGCCGTTGGGTGCCATTCAATATTGGTCACTTTACGTTGGTGACCGTGTAAGTCAACTAGCCATTCAGTTAGGTTACTGTGTAAGCCATGATCAGGAATTCGCCACGTTTTCACCTGGGAGAAAAAAAAAAAAAAAGAGAAAAAAAGTCTGGTTAGTCCCTTATTAGAAACAGTCATGTGACCAATGTCTTTCAGCAGCATGCCGTGTTAGGGCTGAACAATTGAAAAAATTGGAAAAAGGGGTGAACATTGAATAAGTTACTTCCTTGCATTTTGTTGTGCAGTGATCACTAAAGTATGAATTTTCAAAAAACAAGCATGAATGCTAACACAAACTAAGAGACAAATTTAGCATTAATTTACATTACAAATTGAACCTCCTATTAATAACCTATTTGGGGGGAATTTTCAAAAAATAAAAGACATGTTGACATGTGTTGCTTCTTTGATTTTTCTGTTTCCAAAGGCATACACGGCTTATAATCCGGACTTCTTTCCAGATAGGATAGTGTACACTTTCACTCCCCAGATACAGTCAACCATCTCAGACCTTTCCATTTTGTCTTTGATTATAGCTTTTTTACGCTCCTTGATTTGGACTTTGAGAGGTCTACTCATTTCTCCTGAATAAATCCTCCCTTGCCAACAGGGATGACTTTGATCAGTTTTTCCAACAAAATGAGTCCCTATTTCATTTTGCTTTGATGGTACAGAGCTACCCTGACAACACCTTTTCACAGCATTGGATCAGATGACATGACAGCATTGAGTGGCCACCACATTCAGCCACCCAATATCTATGGATATCTATGTGATCAGTGCTGTATATCTACTTTTGGCCCATCCTGTACTTAGATGAATATATAATAATACTTACTGTGTTGTCGTCTGCAGCTGAAGCTATCACATTGTCGTCAAATGGATTCCACTTAATATCAAGCACCGTGCCTGCATGACCAGTCACCCTTGGAGCATTTATGTCCACTCGCCCAGTCTGAGAAGAAAAGGAAAAAAAAAACTTTAGTCAGAGGAAAACAGGTTTACAAAAGGGTTTTATTTTTTCTTTGGCACTTCCTGTATTTACTAGTGTGCAATGTGAGAAATTTGGAGTATAAAAAAAAAATCAGGGTCAAACTTGGGTGGCAGCATTATATTAAAATAAAAAACCCCAGCATGTATAGATACTGAGCAATCACAGCCATCAAAGATGGTAAAGGGTTCTATCCTTTTTTATGTGTGTGAGTGTTCCAGCACTCTTGGCCATACCATTTTGTCTATTGACTTGAAAATCGGCATCAGTACGCCACTAAATCCTATCTAAACATTGTCCATGTCATTTTTGGATATAAAGTTTTTTTGACCTTTTTTTGGCCTTATTTTGACTGGTTCATTCAAACCTTCTTGATGCATTTTTAAAAAAAATCTAATGAAATCCTGTGTTATATGTTAAATTGTATCTTGGTAGTTTTATATTTATGAATAAATTCCACAAAATCATTTATTACACTACATTTTATTTTTTATTTCCAAAATTTTCAGCACATTTTATGAAAATACTGCCTATATTTACATCACAAATGATGATGAAATAAATACTGATTGAAACAAATTATTGTCAGTGCCAGACCAATTCATTTAGATGCTTTTATTTATATATGATCTATTTTCTTTTTATCCATTTCACAACTGTCATCTTCTGTTTTCTAATTCAATAATGCTCTCCATTGTTGTCTGAACACAAAAAAAATTTCAGGGAACAAAATGAAGAAAATTGCTTTTTAGATATTCTAAAACTTGATTTCTTTGAGAAAAAAAAAAGAAATGGTTGTTTTGTTGAAATCTTAAACAATCATATAATAAGGGAGATAATGTATATGAAAAAAGACAAAAACAAGTTACTCTCCCCACCTTAAGCTATTTCATTTGTCTATTGTTACAAACAGAAAAAGATAAAAATAAAATATCTGCTACATTATATACCACAGGTGTTAAAGTCAAAGATAAGCTTTCTTGGTAGCCATTTTGAAATGAGGAAGTGTCTCAATTGACACTGTCTAGCTCCAAAATAGGTGAATTGATCACGGCTTGGTTAAAGTCAAAGAAGCAGATGACAAAGACACAAACCCTTCAGCTGTAATGGTGGCCATCTTGAAACAGGGAAAGATAACAATGGCAGATCTAGCTATTTTGAAGTTAGATTAATATTTTGTAGTCCACCATCCACCAGTGTAATAACACAAATAGCGCTATAACAAACCGTGTTATAATGGGGGCAGGCCTGTATAAATAGATCTTAGTAACTGTGTTATTAATAGATGAGGAACAGACAGGAAGTTAATCAACCAGAAAAATTATTATATCATGCAAATATTATGCCGAAACCACATCAGATGATGGAAGTCGGCCTTTACCACAGTCCGCTGACCAAATATAATGAGTTGGACTTCATTAGTTTTTCTAATTCTCTTGGCAAAATAAACTCTGCATTATATTAGATAAGATCAACTGGAGTCCTTCAACCCAGTGGTTTGTTGATACACCGTCAATGACTTTTTTCTAATTGTATTGGCTGTGAATCAAGAGATGGAGAAACAGCTTAATTTCTGCCTGAGACTTTGAGGCTAGTTATTTTATATTCAATGGATGATTTGGGCTATCTGCATCTTTTAGCTCTGCCAACATAGTCAGAGAGGTATATCTATGTGGTTGTGTCTTTCCCTCTGTCTGTCTGTTCACACAATATATCCAGAAGTGCTCTATGAATTTCAATGGAATTCTGGGTAAGAGAGTGCAATGGGCTAAGAAAGAAGTGGTTCTACTTTAGATAGGATCCAACCTTTTAATCAAGAGATTTTTTAATTTTTTTTGCCCCATAAATTTATGTATATATTCATACCTGCTCACACTATGTAGAGTGAGTAACTGAGGATAGATCCACCCTAAGATTTAATCACTTTGTGTATAGCCCATCATTCACCTTTCCACTAAATTTCATAGAAATTCATAGAGAACTTTTGGAGATATCGTGTGGACAGACATGAAATTTTGGCAATATTTTGTGATGCAGACATATAAAATTATAACGTAGGGGAGACAATTGGGCTTGGATCCGCTTCCAAATTCAATCACTTACTTTATAGCCTATTCTCCACACTCTCACAAAATTTCATAGAAATTCAGAGAGAACTTTGGGAGATATTGTGTGAATGGAAAGACAATATGTATACCTCTCCAACTTAGTTTGTAGAGATAAAACAAACTGTAGACCCGTTATAACACAGAATCACTTATAACATGGTTTGAGCATGGACCCCAATTTCAAAATGTTAAATTTTGCTCTCAAAACAATAGCTAGATACAAATAAAAAAACTCTTAAGAAATGTTATACACTGGGCAAATCAATGTTAAATTGCAAGTATTTTGAGCCGTGACAGTCTCCTATATATTTGATCCAGTTCCACCACACAGTGACCAATCTAATGGTTTTATCATTAGATTTTGTTTGATCTCAATCTTCATAGTAAGTAACAGATGAGAAGGAAAGAGGAACAATGAGGCTCATTTATTGTATTCCTTTCTTTGGAAAATAGTCTAGAATCTTTTTTTCTCTTCCTCATTTCTTGGCTCCTCATTAAAATTTACTACATATGTATGTAAGTATTTCTCTGAATTTTTGAGATGAGGTATTATTATTATTTCTATTATTATTTGGACTATCCTCATCTTGGTTGTTTTTCATACAATGTTTTGGCCGTTGTACTCTATGGCCTTCATCAGGTATCATCTAATAGGTGTGGGGGAAGTAACAAACTGAAACGTTGTATGAAAAACAACCAAGATGAGGATAGTCTGAATAATAATAGAAATAATGTATATAGGTAGTATCAAAATGTAACCTTCTGGTGGGGTGCAATGATTTAAAAAAATTCTATATTTATTTCTATCTTCCTAAAGGACTAGCCTCACCCTATCCTTTCAGTTTTCTCTTTTCTGCACAAATTACAAAGGTCGGCCTTGAAGAAGTTGGGGTTGGGATCTGGACCCCACCATTCCACACATGGCTCCACAAGAGTACATTACGTATTTACAGAAAATGATACAAATAGATCACTAACTTTACACCTATTTTCACTCACCGTTGGGAAATGACATCCAGCATTCTAGAAGCAGCAATAAGGAACACTTGGATCAAAGTTTGTAAAAATGGTAAGTTGGTTACAATGCCGACTCACTTATAATGTGGTAGAAAATTATGGACATCAACTTCTGCATTATGATAGGTTCACAGTGAGAATTAAACAATGCTGTTAAAACTTGTATAAACAAGAAGAAAAAATACTGAACTAAAACAACCCATTTAATCCATCAACAGAAATTTCAATCATTGCAATCCTATGGCTCAACTGCTAATGACGGAAATCACAATCGGTCACACAAGGGACCCTTCCACTTGAAGTTAGAGAGGTCTTCTGCTTGTTTCTCTGTTTTTCTGTGGACAACCTTAAGTTGAAAAGTTTCATTGTTTACTGAGAGAACAAACTGTTCAGCTTATTTTTACACCACCGAGTAAAACTGAATCAGCGTAGTCCCACAAATGACCAGCCAAGTGGGCTACAGATTCTTCTCTTTGTTTACCTGTGTGTATCTTTGGGTGCTCCCCATCACATTTTTGGGGCTACAGCCTTGAAAATATGTATGAGTACACCTCTAGGAACCATCAAAAAAGTTTTCAAAAAATTGCTTTTTGGGGTCATTATGGTCATTTTTGACCAACCACAATGTCCGAAGTAAGGTTTTTCTTAAAAGATAATTTCAGATGGAAGATGATTTTTTAGATAATCAGTACTCAGCCAACAGTGATTCTTTTAAGCAAGATATGGATATCAAGGTTACCAGCGCATTTGAAAAATGGCAACTGAGCTGCTCCAGTCACAGTTAATGGGTCATTTTTGAGTTATCAATCTTGTCACACCCTTTCCTGTTTTTCTGAATAATAATCAAGAATTTCGAAGTGTTGGGGAGGGCCTTTCACTCAGAGTTTTTTTACAACCTGGTTGATATTGTCAAAATAGAATTGGTTCAGATGTGTTGGACATTGTTGTAGCTGAGATCATGGGCATCCACTGGGGCAGAAGGAGGGGCCAAGTCAAAGAGAGCATTTATCCTCTCCCCAGCCCCTGGATCAGGCCTTCAGGATGAGGATGAAGATGTTTGAAAGTTGGAACTTATAGAGGCCGGGGATATAGGGGATCAGTGAACAGTAACAGCTTAGGACGAGCCTCAGCTTAAGCACTCTTTAGTCCCTTACATAAAAACCGACATATGGATATCTTAACCTCACATAAATGATTTCAATGTAATTAGCGCATGTACTGGAACTAATCATCTAAAAAAATATCTAGAATAAATATCTGAAATAAGGTAAAAAAATCTAAAAAAATATCTAGAATAAATATCTAAAATTAGGTAAAAAATTTGATCTAAAAGGGGTCTACGTCATTTGTCTGAAACAATTTGCAAAAATTGTGACTTCAAACTTTTGTAACTTTTGATCTAATGAGTGGATTTTGATCAAATAAAGTACTTCGTGCTCAGCAAAATGAGCTTTATCTTTCACAGTAAAACAACTCACACAAATGGAAAAAAAAAAAAAGTTTTTTTTTGCATTTGTTTTCTCTGTTCCAGAGGTGATTAAAGAAAAAAAAAAAAAAATAACAGGTCGTTTTGAGAATTGGGGTCTATGCTCAAACCATGTTATAAGTGATTCCGTGTCATAACAGGTCTACACTTCATGTACCTCTGCAAACAAAGTTGGAGAGGTACATGTATTGTGTCCTCCTATTCACACAATATCTCCCAAAGTTCACTCTGAATTTGAACAAAGCCTCAATAGAACAAAAAACAAAAACAAACTCATTCATTTGTAAATAAAAAAAACCCCTAAAGACATAGGTATATATGTAAATTGATTTGTTTGAATGACATGCTCACTCATTTTGCCAATTGAGCTACATTCAAACTGACCAGCTGTCAAAAATGACAATGTTATTTATGTACGGATCGGCACTAAGGAGTATAAAGCTATTTTATTAGGTAATTCATTTCTAATAATTCAAGTATCCTAATTTTAAGTTTTTTTCAAAGTCACAACTCACGTTGTAATGTGTGATCAGACAAAGATTCTGTGACAATCTTCAATGTTATATTACAACAGATGAGGTCATATTTTTACAACCCTTTGATTGTTTTATTAGCTATGTGATTCTATTTCACATGGACTAATCCATTATAATTTTGAGGTTATAACAGGTCAATTATACAATTAAACATACTAATTTGCATATATAGCTTTTATATGGATAAACTAGTTTGTAGGACTTCGGAATATATCTTAAAAACCGGTTGATGTAACTTGGAAACCAATCAGAGGGGACCTCACTGCGCATGCATGGACACTCTCTTGTTGGGTTACTCAGTCAGCAGTGAGATGTCACTGAGTGTTGCATTCAACATGATGAAACAAGTGATTTTTCACATCTTGGGTAGAATTTTTGTCAAAAAAATTAAATTACCCGTATAATCATATGTATAGCTTTCTTTTCCTATCATATTCCTAAACTACCCAATTATTTTTTTTTGCTCTCCCTCCCTAATGTATCTGCCACACATAGTATCAGTAGCAGCCATCAGCTGAGCCTGTTGTTGTTCACTTATGATAACTGTCAACAAAGCAAAGGATCATGAACTACTGTCAGATCACTACAGCCCCATAAATAGCCCACCTGACCAACCAGCTTATGGGGCTACAGATTCTTCTCGCTTTGTTTGACTGTATGTATGTATGTATGCATGCATGGGTGTCTCTTGTGGTGTTCCTGGTCACAGTTTTGGGGGTTACAACCATGATAATTTGCATAAGTATACCACTAGGTACCATCTAAAAACTTTTTCCCTTTTTAAAAGAAGAAAAACACTTTTTATCTCTGTGTTCATTTTAGACCAACAATGCCCAAATCTTGTACTGGTATTTTTTGAAGATAATTTTAGATATGAAAAAGAAAAAAAAAGATCATTTTAGATAAGAGATCTTTTTTAAAAAAGATTACCAGTTCTGTTACATGCGTGGGCTATGGTGATTCATTTATGCTGGGTAGGGAAATTCTTGAAAAGAATTCAGAACAAAGGACAAAGACTTACCTTCTCAAGGGGGAGAACGAGAAATGCTCCCCCACCAGAAGCCTCGGTAACGACTGCCAGAAATTTAGGGTTGACTGCACAGAAATTGCTGTCATGGGCATTTTTAGTGATGCGAACATTCTCATAACAAAGTTCCTTCCGAGATGGGTTGCCAAAGACATGGCGGTACTTGGAACTCCGCACTCGAAAGGCCATCTACAAAAAAAGGAAAATAGATATTATAAAATGACCAAAACAAAAACAACCTAATAGTTATCAAACTTCTTAGATGAATTTCTATGAGGTTTCGGTGGAAGAGTCCATTGTTGCAAATGGTAGGCGGAAGATATTTTTATCGGCAAAATTATTTCCTTTAATTGGAATAGTACATAGTTATGGACAGAGAAATAAGAAAACAAAAAATCATAGTTCAATATATAAGTAGATTTTTGACTATTCTTTTTAAAAATCTTATTCTCCTTGCTTTTATATCTGGCATCAGCAAAATTGTTCCAGCCAGAAAAATAAACAGATGTCAGTTTTCCTTTTATAAGCAGAATATACAAAAAATTGTAAAAAGAAGGAACTACAACCATTGCATCCCCCAGTAGTCACCGAAGGAGCTGAAATATGGAACCTAATCAAAAGATTGATCCTCAAACTGAGAACCATGTAACATGCACAAGAGAGAATCATGCTTAACATTATATGCAGAGACCACAAGACAGTACAGTATATTAGAGAAAAAACAGGGGTCAAAGATATAGAAACCATTAGAAAACTCAACTGGCAATGAGCTGGTCATGTTGTAAGAATGTCAGGCAACTGCTGGACAATGAGACTCACAACATGAATCCCCAGAGATCAAATGGGAAACTGTGGACAGCAGAAAGTAAGATGTCAGGACAAACTAGACAATTTCAGAAAGTACTGATCGAGAGATGTAGCAAGTCTTGAGGAAGGTCAATATCTAATGACGGACACCAAGAGACTGAGGATACCCCCCCACACACCAAATTGAAAACTGAAAGAAACCCATGTTGACAGTTTTGGTTGACAGCTTCTAATATCAAAGAACAGGGGAAAAAATGCAATTATGTACGAATAGTTACTTTCCTTGAAATTTAAACTTACTTAACTTTGTTTTCACTCTTACTTCATGCAAAATAATAAAGATATCTCTCAATCAAAAACAAATCACTGGATCCATCCTAAAATTCAATCACTTCCTTACTCCATGACCCATCCTTCCAAAAAACTTCATTGAAATTCACTGAGAACTTTTGGAGATATCGTGTGGGTAGTTAGAACTGGGTAATACATATATCTCTTCAATTTTGTTGGTAGAGGTAAATGAAGCCAAACAACTTGAGAATAAGAAAGAATGCAGTCATCTCAATTTCTGCCTTGTTACAGCAGTTAAACCACGTGAAATTTCAGTAAATAAATGGTGTACATGGTGTTAATGGTAATGTTATACTTTTTCTCCATTTTTTTTCTCTAATGGTTTCACATTTTAAAAAGAAAATTTTGGTTTTGGAAAGTAGTAAGGCTCATGCAGTATTTATATCTTGGAGCATTGCCCATAGTTTTGCATTTTTTCATTTAATCAAAAAGTACTTTTCAGACTTTCCTTCAAAGTTATTGTAAAAGGAGAAGTGGTTATGAAGGAGTTGGTCAGAGCATGTCAATGAATACATGAGAAAAAAAAATCATACAAAGAATTAATACAGATGTATGTTTGAATCTAAACTCAGATATAGCATTGAATGAAATTTGATTTATAAGATTTAAGTTCAAAACATGATCGGCTAAGCAGATCAATCTTGATTTTTTTTGTAAAATTGATAATCAGAAATGTATTTTTTGGAGATTGAATTTAATCCATATCAAATTATTATGGAAGACGGAACATAAAGGCATCCCAAATTGAAGCCTTTTGTACTTAATGAGTAAATTCTTTTTGTTTGTCTGAAATACTCTAAAAGACAATAGAAAAGAAAGAGTACAGTCATTTATATTATGCTTTGGTGACAGCAGTTTGACCACATGAAATTTTTGTGCTTATATTTTGCCCTTGTGTTTAGTGTTGTTTTCTTGAAAGGTTTTCTGATTTGTTATGCGTCCTGTAATTGTCATCTTTTCTTGAAGTTATTAATAACTAGTTTATTCATGCCCTAAAAAAAAGTGGCATATATGAATATGTATGAATACAGATTGCATTTTATAAATGCATGTAATATAGATTTGAATTGTAATCAGTGTTCTGTTGACCTCGAATGGAGTCTCTTTTTCTTTTGGATCTTATTACTTTTTATGTATTATTTTTTCATTTATCATTGCTACCCACAACAGACTAATTTAATGACTGTTGCTGGTTTTAAGTTATTCAGGTGTTCGGAAATTTATTTGTATGTATCCATTCTGACTTTGTTCAGTCCTTACTGTAGAAAAAAAAAAACACAAAAAAGCAAAAAACAAAACGAAAACACCAAAAAACAAACTTGAAATTTTGCTCACACACTCCTCTCAATGAATAGGAAAAGAGTATTAAAATTTATTGTACAGAATTCCCACCCAAAATAGTGTTTTTAGAGGGAGTTCAATATGCAATATAAGTTTATGCTAAATTGGTCACTAGTTAGTGCATGCTTGTTTTTTTGAAAATTCAAACTTTTTTTAATGATCACAGTCCAACAAAAGCCAAGAGAAGTAATTTATTCATTGATCACTCCCTTTTCCAACTTTTTAATTGATCACTCCCAACAGTACAAATGGGAGGCTATGATTCATAATTTCCCTAGTTTTCTTTAAATTCAGTATATTTATCACAACAATAGAATATGAACCAAATTCTACTTTTACCTACTTCTGTTGAATCCCTTAGCATGATGGAAGACATCTGTGCATTTCTTTGTTATTGTACATGAGTTATTGTTTTCAGTATATTTAGGTCATAATCTACAAGTGTGTTCCAATAGTTCTTTGTAAGAAGAAGTCGCTCTTTTTACTTGTGTTCTTTTTGCATTATTTCTTGTCATTTCTTCTGTTCATTGTTTATTATGAACTAAAGTTTCAAAGTGAACGAAAAAAAAAATGAGGATAGAATAATGGGTTTAAGAAATATGAGGGTAACAATACAGAGGAGGCCACTGTGATCACTTTGGGACAGAGTCTTCTAGATAACAATAACCAGTTGATAACATTATGCAAAGGATATAAAAATTAGAATGATTCATATTCATCATTGTTATAAATTCATTGATATTAACAACTTTATAATGTGTGTAATAGAAACACTGAGGAAGTAGATAATTGAGTTACTTAACTTGTTTAGGCAGAAGCACACGTATATGCGCTTTAAATTTTGAATACATATTGAAGTCACATGACCATTTTATTAGTATAATTTTGACGCAAGTTAAATCCACATTTTATAACTGTCCAAAGAATGCAATACTTCTCGGGGTTTCTTATAAAATGAGAAAAGTTAAATCCATTCATTATGCCCTTGCTTTGTAACCATTGAAAAAATCCAAATCTAAATGAGTTGAAGAAAAGTTTTTGATAGTGCTTCGTCTGAGCAGTGGATTGGGGGTCCTGACTGTCTGACCCCCCCCCCCGCCTTGGATCTGGCCTGCATGTCTACATATAGCATTACAGATGTATACATCTGTATGTATAGATATTACCTAATATTAAAAACCCATCAAACCTGTCAATGTAGGTTTCTTCAATTACTGTCACCACCATAGGTGTTTCGTGCGTGTGTGTGTGTGTCAGTGATCACCGCCCAACAAAATGCGAGAGAAGAAACTTAATCATTGATAACTTGTCAAAAGACAGTCACCTGATGGTTTCTTCTGAATAACTAACCATACCTGGTTTTTCTTGATTCGGTATGTTTGTGAGTATGCATGTGCTTATATAAACAGAGTAAGCTGCTAATTATGACCACTTTGGAACAGGTTCTTTCAGATAACAATAACCGGCTGATAACATTGAGCAAAGGATATAAAAACAGGATAATTAAAGTGAATTAAAAATGTATTATTATTAAAATTCATATCAATTTTTTTTTTTTTGTAAACATGTATATAAGTTGTTCCTATAAGAAAATGTCATAAAAACTATAAACATGGATATTTTTTTTTTCTGTTTTTAAGTTTGAAGTGTTTGGATTCAACCTTTAATCCATCAGACAAATGAGGAATACCACTGAGTGTCCGAGGATGGTATCCACACTACAGAAATTTAAAAAAAAATGAGGAAAGAAAGACGAAATAATGCAATGATTACCAAAATGGCTGCTTTTGCCCCTGTGGAGGTGCTGGAAAAGTCAAGAGTCGGGTGGGGGGTGGGGGTGCTAGAAAAGTCAAGACTTGGGAGTTGGGCTGGAACGTAAGGCAGATGTCTGAAGAGCAAATATTTTTTTCTGTCCTTCCGATTTAAAGAATTCTATTAACTTGTATAAATAATGAAAATGAAAACAAAAAAAAATTAAAATTAAATTTTCAAAGCATTATTTTTGACTGACTACATATGCTCTGAAAGGGGGTGGTAGTATGAAGAAGTTTGTGAAACACTGAAATAATAGATAAAAATGTGGGGGTGTAATAACAATACTTGAAAAAGAAATGAAGTAATCAAATAGATGATAATCATGTCTTACTTCAGCAAAGGTACTCTCCGCCATTTTTTAAAATCCAATTCAGATAAGGCCGTGTTATCGAGAAGATATTTTTAAAGAGATCCTTTCATAAGAGGGCATAATGTAACCCTGAAGGTCTATCAGTTCATCTGAACAACTTCCTAAGGTTGAGTGTAGGGCAGAAATCCACACAATATAAAAAAAATGACTGCAATCAAACTATTGGTTGTCTCTTCATTAAGATCAAAGGAATAAAACTGATGTATTTTAAGAAACCACAAGAAGTTCTCATGGATTTCAGGAAAAAAGAGGAACAAATGGTTATTTTCAGACCAGACTTTTTCAGGGTCATTAACAAGCGAGTACAAGGTAACAATCTTCTCATTCATACCTGACAAAACGGGATTTGTAAGCATTTATATTAGAAAACGTAAACGAAAACTGTCAACATGGCCGAACATCGGTTTCTCCAGTTTTCATGTAATTCAGGTTGGCTATATATGTGTGATATGTACAGACAACACCAATGGAGCTAAAGACTGAAAATTTAAACATTTATGCCTTATTATGTCTAGAAAGAATGCGTTTCTTATGGTTTTTTTTTAAAATTTCCCCTCAAAATGGATTTTTAGCGGAAGGGAGTTCAATTTCCAATGAAATTCTACGCTAGTTGATCCTTTATGCTTTTTTTTTGTTTTTGACTTTTCAATGATCCAACAAAAGGTGAGAGAAATAACTTATTCATTAATTACCCATTTTCCAATCGATCACTCCCAACATGTCATGCTGCCTAAAGACATTGTTTGCATGACAGATTCTAATGAGGGACTAACCAGACCTGTTCAACGTGGTTTTCAATAAGATTAGTATGAGTAGTAAGGAACTCATCCAATGTCCAGGACACGTGAAACGTAATAACAAATGCTAAACAGGTGTGAATCAAATGCACTTGTTTTACAGGTGTAGCTAGAGAGTACATACCTGTCAGTACCATTGCCACTTAAAACTGAATGTAAATCATTCCATATATAGCTACGATGCAGAAGTGGTGACTGAAAAAAAAAAAAATTCCTGATTTTTCCCCCAAATTTAATCAATCCTCCCTTAAAGCCCATTGTCAGCCCTTCCACAAAATGTCATGGAAATTTATTGAGAACTTCTGGAGATATTCAGTGGACTTACATGAATGAACCCAAATTTATAGAAATATATACATATCTCTTTATTGAAATGTATAAAAAAAATCAAAATAAAGCCTATACTGATTTAAATTGAATTATCTCCCTGGAAATATGGAAATACAAGATTGTCTTCTCTAACCCTAACGAAACGTGATTTGTAGGCATTTTTGTTCAATGTGCTGGACAGAGGTTATGTTTTCACTTCTGCTTGTATGTTTGTCCACACAATATCTCCAAAAGTCCTCAATGCATTTCAGTGTCATTTTCTGGATGAGCAGGTCATAGGGCAAGGAAAAATTGCTTAAATGTTTGTCTGTCTGTCTGTCCAAATGATATTGGCAAAAGTTTGCATTCCAGGGCTTCTAAGGGTTATTTCATAAGGTGGTGCAAAGCTGTTTTACACCCCATGCATTCCATAAACCTCGTCCTTTAAGCCATGTTTATTTCATCTGCAATAACCCTTTCAACACATCATAATTCATTCCCCAGTAAATGATATTTCATTGATGGACATATATTTATTTTGTAGTTGTGATATACAGCTCTACCAAAAAAACTATCAGGCTCCCAATGGCACTCCAGGATGCACCCTACTTCTAAGAGGCCCTGATGCGCTCTCTGGGTGCTTTGTAGTTGATAAATAGGTAAATGTAGCAACTAACTTTTATCTGGTGTCAAACAGAGGTGAAAGGTAATAAATGTCATGTAGGTGCAATCAAATTTATTTTACAGGTAAAATATGAAGTAAAGAACTTTGCTTTTGCTCTTTAAATGAAGATCAGGGCTGCCACTGAGATTTTATGGTAAGCCACTAATCAGAATCCAAGAAAAAAACCCAGATTATGAAATTATCAAGTTTCAATAGGTATCTAACTATTCAACAACTGTAGCCATAAAAAATGGCAAAGTGTTCTATCTTTTTTCATATGTACATTCCAGGCTCCTGGCCACACCATTTTGTCTATAGACTTGAAAATTTGCATCAGTACTCCACTAAACACCTTCTAAAAATGCTTTTTGTTATTTCTGTAAAAAGAAAAAAAAAAGAAAAACTCTTGACCTTTTTTGTTGTCTTCTGATGGATTTATTAATAACATCCAGATTCTCCAGAATTTCTTTATTAGATGTTTTCCAGTGGAAAACACCATCAATACCATAAATGGAAATTATTCTGACGGTATTTATTCTTCTATGGAATTTTTACATAACAAATTTTGACGCAATGTTTTACTTACATCTATATACAGATCATCATAGTTACTCTTCTTTTTGGAATCTGTCTGATGAGATTTCAAAGAGTCTGATCTGTGAATTGTGGTAATTAGAGATTTTTGTTTGTATTTATGTACATTTTATATGTTTGATGAATTTTATAATTATAGTGTTCCTTCCTCAATGAGGAAAATCTATTCTACAAAACTTCTCATTAGATGAAAATTTGCTCCAAATAAAAAATATCAGACCCCTAAAATCTTAATAACATTGTATGATATACTAATTAAAAACTAAATGCATGAATACAAATAAACAATAATGTAATGAATAAATAATCGATCTTATTACAATTCACCAAATGTCCGTCTGTCTGAAAATGAGTGTTTGGATACTAGATATAAATCTAGATGATTATAAATGATTCATAGATGATTCTGGATAATTCTATGAGATTTTTTTTCCTCATGCCAACTGAAACTATTTCACTAAAGAAAATTTTTTGGCCTATTGGGACCTTCCATTAAGTGAAATTTTGTGAGAGTAATTTGCTAGGAGAGGTCCCATTGTATTTTGAAGTTGATAAGTAAATACTGTATATGATTGAAGATGCCCAAAGAGGAATGATAAAAAGATAAACTGACATTCGGAACACTGCAATTGCCTAGGAATAGGGGTGGAGACTACAACCTGTGCAACAATAATTTAGAATTTCTCTTAATCAACAAATTCAAAATTTGGGGACTTTAGGGTTTTCGCGCTATTAGATTTTATGCTTAATAACCTGGACAAAGGCTGGAAAAAAAAAAAAAAAAAATATATATATATATATATATATATATGTGTGTGTGTGTGTGTTATTAAGAAATAGATAGACAATATAAATAGAATTTTCTTTGTACTATTTACGCTGTCTAGGCCAAATGATACATTCACCACATAACAGGAGATCTTTTCAAATAAGAGTTTCAATATAATATAAAGCAATTTTTAATCTTATATATAAGTCCTGAAATTTTTTGGCTCAATCTCAGGGGTTTTGTGAGTGTGGAAAGTTTGAGAAACCCTGTCGTACATTATGCAACCAAGTAACAAGTGTCTGTCTATCCGTGGCCAGAACCAGACCTCGTAACTTTGGGTGAAAGGTAGAATAAAAGCCCCTTGGTTGAAATTAAAACATAAAAATTTCAGTAAGTGGTGACAGGGTACGTTTATGTACCAGGTCTAATATTCTAATCAGACATTTTTTTAAGCATTTTTTTATTTTATAGGTGTCCAAAAATTACAGGTCTGGTTAGTCACTCAATAGAAACTGTCACCTGACCAACGTCTTTTGGCATCATACCATTTTAGGGGCAATCAATTAAGAAAATTGGAAAAAAGAATGATCAATGAATAAGTTATTCCTCTTGCCTTTTGATATGCAGAAAAAAAAGTCTGAATGCTGCCAGATAAAAACTAAGAGATCAGTTTAGCATAAGATTACATTGCAAACTGAACCCATTACCCAAAACAGTATTTAGGAGAGGGAGAATTTTGAAAAAACAAAATTATCTAGCCCTCTAGCTCCATCGGTGCGGTCTGTATGTGCAATACATACTGATAGCAGTCAAATTGCCGGGGAGGGGAAGGGAACAATAACAATTATGTGCGTAGGAAATTATGGCCATCAACATATTTTAGTAGGATCTGAACAAAACAAAGTTGTTTAAGAAAAATTTGTAGTAAGGATGGGATATAAACACAATTAGTTTAACCAAGTTCTCCCCCTTGCATGGTTTAATAGTTGTCTGTTGATGTGAAGATTTCGACAAATCTGTAGTCGTACCCCTCCCACTCAAACTATGAACATTTGAAAATAAATCAACAGCAGGGGCTCCTAATAAGAGCAAGTGCTGATGGGGGAGGATTTTTTTCTGAATTTAATTAGCTGGGAGGGACAGCAAGCAATTCGGCATATGAGAATACATACATAACCAGCCAGACCAACTTGAAAACTGAAGAAACCCATGTAGACAGTCTTGGTTGACTGTTTTTTTTTGATACCATTAAAATCAATTTTCATAAATTCAAATCAAATGTGATGATTCTGAATTATATTTTTTTCCATCAATAAAAAAAATGGAAAAATGTAATTCAACTTTTGCAAATGCCATTCAAATGATTCCTCTACACCAAAATTTCACTTCAAAATAAAACTGAAAAAGATTGGCGAGTTTTATGTAAATGCCATGTGAATAAAACCATCTTAGACAGAGGACAGAGAGAGTATCTGTGTGTGTATGCATGTATAAGTGTGAGAGAGAGTATGTGTGTGAGTGTGTGTGAGAGAGAGTATGTGTGAGAGAGAGTATGTGTGAGAGAGAGTATGTGTGAGAGAGAGTATGTGTGAGAGAGAGTATGTGTGAGAGAGAGTATGTGCGTGAGTGTGTGTGAGAGAGAGTATGTGCGTGAGTGTGTGTGAGAGAGAGTATGTGCGTACGTGAGAGAGAGAGTATCTGCGTGTGCGTACGCGAGAGAGAGAGTATCTGCGTGCGCGTACGCGAGAGAGAGAGTATCTGCGTGCGCGTACGCGAGAGAGAGAGTATCTGCGTGCGCGTACGCGAGAGAGAGAGAGTATCTGCGTGCGCGTACGCGAGAGAGAGAGTATCTGCGTGCGCGTACGCGAGAGAGAGAGTATCTGCGTGCGCGTACGTGAGAGAGAGAGAGTATCTGCGTGCGCGTACGTGAGAGAGAGAGAGTATCTGCGTGCGCGTACGTGAGAGAGAGAGAGTATCTGCGTGCGCGTACGTGAGAGAGAGAGAGAGTATCTGCGTGCGCGTACGTGAGAGAGAGAATATCTGCGTGTCCGTACGCGAGAGAGAGTATCTGTGTGTGCGTACGCGAGAGAGAGTATCTGCGTGTGCGTACGTGAGAGAGAGTATCTGTGCATGTGAGAGAGTAAGTGTGTGAGAGAGTCATTGAGGTGGGGAGAGAGAATATGTGTATGTGTCAGACAGAGAGCATGTGTATGTGTTAGAGAGTGATTGAATGCGGGTATGTGACTACAAATAGTTGCCCTCTAAAGGGCTATTATTGGCTATCACCCAGGGTTGTGTGAATTACAGAAGAAGCAAAAAGAAAGAAGAAAGCAAGATTGAGGGTGGAGATGAGATAATTCAGATACTCTATTGAATAACTAGGGGGTGAATAAGTAGCCCTCAAAATCTTCTCCTCTTCCTCAAACTGTTCAGTTCAATTAACTCTCACTGGGTGACCTTGACCTAGATCAATAGTCAATTGCTCGGAAAATGATCCAAGAAACTTAATCCATGCTCTAGCAAGTCATTCAATTCAGTCAAAGGCTTTTATTGTGGATAATTTTTGGCTTGGGATTAATTCTTAATGTTTCCATTTAAGACTAGTTTAATTGGGTCACAATTTTTCCTCTTGGTAGTACTAATCTTTATGTAGTCTGTTAGAGTGGTTAGGCTATTTAAACATTCAAAGAGATCTTGGATACTCTGTTGAGCAGACCCGCACAGATCCCATGATGATTAAAAATTAGGGATGCTGATCTCTACTTAGGGGGAGCGAACTTAGAGGTGCCGATCTCTATTTAGGGGAGGGAACCCCTAAGGCAACCTTGGGTGTATTGATCTTCAATTTGTCAGCAATAACCTTCAGATAACTCTGGTATTATGTGATAGTTTGGGGATTTAAAATTGCATTGTCTTTTATTGACGAAAAAAAAAAAAAAAGTTGTTTTCGTTTCTTTTTAACTGCAACAAGAGTTGACAGTTCTATGAATACCAAAAAGTTTTTTGTTCAGATCAAATTTGAATAGATTAATATCATTCATATGAAAGGAAGGATAGAGAGAATGGGCAAAGAAAGGAGAATATGTTTTTTTCAAGTCACATTGTCAATTCTTGGAAAAAAATTCTCAAATAAAGAAATGTGACGCAAGAAAAGGTATTCTTAACTGAAAGAGCTAAAACATCTTTTTTTCATACATCTCATATTGTAAGCGTAAAGTTATGTATGACCTATAACACATGGGAACACAAATAGATACACTTCTTGGATACAAATGAAAATGTAGCAAAGCTTGAGGAAACCAGTCAGATTCCATTTTCAGTTACTTAAAAGAATTTTTTTTAAAGAATCTCCCAAGTTCTACATTCTTCCTTTTTTCTAATCAATTGAAGAGTGTCGTTCCAGAATGCAATGAGAAACATTTAGAAGACAATATGTTTAATTGAATTAAAAATCAAAATCTGGATTTTAATTCCATCATCTTATTACAACAATGATTTCTCAACATCTCTATATTCTTATCAAAATACAAGCAAGACAAAAACTAAGAGATCAATTTAGCATAACTTTACATTGCAAATTGACCAGTCCCCACTAAAACTCGGGGCGGGGGGTTTCGAATGACGAAAAAATTTTTTTTTTGCAGACGTTATAAGTAAATATTCAAATTTTCAGCCCTCTAGCTACAGTGAAACGGTCTGTGTACATGATCGATGTACAGCCAGCTAGTCAGACCAATTTGAAAGCTGGAGAAACCTAATGGATGATGTTTTCTAATTGAGTTAACATTGTTACAGGTTTTGAGTCTTATTTTTCTTCTTATGAACAAAAACAGAAAGAGAAGTCATTTTTCTTCTTCTAAATCCTTCCCCACTGTCATCATGACCTGGAAAATCTTTCCAATAATTTCTTTAGATATCCAATTTTATTTAAGTCTACATGACTTTTAGATAAAAACCTCAGCAGCAGAAATAGAAAAAAGATTTTGTCAAAAAATTCAATGCAGACGATTCTATTCACCTCCATCTCCTACAAATGTTTCCCCCTCTCAGTGTATGTGGTTTTCTACCTTTCTTTTCCCTTCTCTTGCTTCCTTCTCCGTCTGTCACCTTCTGTCTCCTCCCTCCACTTATTCCCATTATCCTCGTTTCTTTCTTTTTATCTTTCTCTTTCAACCCCCCCATCTTCAATAAGTTGGAAGTGAATAGAAGAAAAAAGTAGAAAAAAAAGTTTAAACCTCGACAGTTGAATATCAACTTCTTGGGGGAATAATAATGTGAGAACATGAGGGGGTGGAATGGGGGGAGGAGGGGATGGGGCGAGAGACTGAAAAACAAAAAAACAAAAACATAAAAAACAATCGGAAATATAAACCCAAGTAGAAAAGATTCAGCTCTCAAAGGAGATGGTGGAGGGAGGATGATGATGATGATGATGATTATTATTAAGAATAATAATAAATAAATAATGATAATAGACACTTTGTTCAAGATCTAATTATTACTTGAAGTATTTTATTTTCCATTCATTCATAGTTGCATCGATTTGTACAGCAATAAATTGAAAGGAGATGCACACAGATAACTATATATAGATCTCTCTCTCTCTCTCTCTATATATATATATATATATATATATATATATATATATATATATATATATATATATATATATATATATATATATATATATATAGAGAGAGAGAGAGAGAGAGAGAGAGAGAGAGAGAGATAGAGATATAGAAATAGAGAGAGATAGAGATAGAGATAGAGATAGATAGAGATAGATAGATAGAGAGAGAGAGAGATAGAGATAGATAGAGAGAGAGATAGAGATAGAGAGAGAGATAGAGATAGAGAGAGAGATAGAGATAGATAGAGAGAGAGATAGATAGAGATAGATAGAGATAGAGATAGATAGAGATAGAGATAGAGATAGAGAGATAGAGATAGATAGAGAGAGATAGAGATAGATAGAGATAGAGATAGAGATAGAGAGAGATAGAGATAGAGATAGAGAGAGATAGAGATAGAGAGAGATAGAGATAGAGAGAGATAGAGATAGAGAGAGATAGAGATAGAGATAGAGAGAGATAGATAGATAGAGAGAGAGATAGAGATAGATAGAGATAGAGGGAGATGCACGTGCACACACACTGTAAATTCATGTATGTATGAGAGAGAGTGATATGAGCATACACAAACAATTATTGATATATATACACATACAACATACGTATGTATACAGATACGCAGTTAACCAAATTTGACTTACCCTCCTTTACTTCATGCTATTCTGGTTTCTTAGGATTGCTTTTCGTAAGGACACTTAACAGGTTCACCTTGATTAGTGGGGATAATTCACTGCAGAACTTTCTGTAGTATTTAAAACTGCATTGTTCAAGGTCTTATTGTAATTTAATGTGTGTTTTGTTTTCAGCTTATATTTGGTTATATTAATTTGTACAGCAATATCTTAACCATACCACATCAAAGTCTTCACTAATTAAATTGTGTGGCATATATTAGAATTGTTTCATTTTATCTATCAACAAAATAAAGACTGCTTTCTATTTTTGGTCATTCAAAAACTGTTTCAATTCTTTCCCAATCAAACTTATTTGTATGTTAAATTCTTGTGGCTGGGTTTTAAATCTTTTCCTTCGCCAACAAATTATATATTATTCATCATGATAGTACCCACCCTCCTTTATTTTTACTGTGTTTTCCATTTTTTTCTTCAGTCACGACCTCTGATTGTTTTGCAAGTGTACTTGGTGCGGTAAATTCATTCCCAAATTTTCCATACAGGTCAAAACTGCCGTGTTCAAGGTCTTATCATAAGTTAATGTGTTTTTGTTTTCAGCTTATTCTTAGTTACATTAATTTATAAAACATTATCTTAACTACACTAATCAAAACCGCCCTATTCAAGGCATTATTGTACTTACAAATAGCAGGGGACGGGAACTTGTATTTATTCATTGAGATCGGAAGCCGTGCAAAAAAAAGGTCTGCCAGGAACTGTAGACAATGATTGGAGGAGACAGATGAGAGTAAAGACATGAGCCCCCCCCCAACCAAAAGAGAAAAAAACAACAACATAAAAAAAGATGTCAAGATCAAATCAGTTAAAACGTTTACTTTATTTCTTTTGGCCTCTTTTAATCATTGAATGCAGTGTTTATATTGGAGCTGCAGTTTTTCCTTTTGTCTACAATGCAGGGAAATAGAGAAGATAATCATAACTTTTAACATATTAAATTTTATTATGTTTCAACTACCTAGAAATAGAAACCTGTGTTGACAGTTCTGGTTCATGGCTCAATGATCAAAGAGATGAAGTTCTTTATATATTCAGGGCAAACAATAGCAATCATAATACAAAACAAAGACTTACATGATGGAAAGAGACAGGATGGACATCCTTCAATTAGATAAAAAGGATTTTGAAAAAATCAGAACCTAAAACACAATGATGTGTCTTTGACAGTTCATGGTGTAGGCAGAAGTATTGAACAACCAAAGCTACCAAAGGTGGGGAAGGGTTCTATCCTTTACTATAAATGAGCGTTTGTGTGTTCCAGTGCTCCTGGCCATAGCATTTTGTCTACAGCTTGGCTACTCCATTGAATCCCTTCGAAAAACACTTTTTTGTTTTTTCCTCTTTTTAATTGGTTTATTAATAATGTTGAGATTCTCCAGAATTTAGTTGTTTCTGGATGTTTTTTTTTTTTTAACTCTCAGATGTTTTCCAATGGAAAACACTAGTGGTGTCATAAGTAGAATTCATTCTGACCATATTTATCCTTTGATGGAATTTTTTTTAACAAACTTCAAATTTTGACAATATGGTTGTTCAGTTATTGACTGTGATGGCAAGTCTGAATGAGTTTTATTGCATTATCACAAATGAATAAATACAAGTTCCTTTCCCCTGCTATTTGTGAGTATAGTAATGCCTTGAATAGGGCGGTTTTGATTAGTGTAGTTAAGATAATGTTTTCTCTCGGAATCAATTTATTTTTTTAGCACAAATCTGATTTTTCCACTTTCTACTTAAGTGTTTCCTTCTCTTTTGTAGGTTTCCATTTCTCAATGCTTTGTACACAAAAGAAATACGGCAGCTCCAGCATAAGTGCTGTAGTCAACATCTAAAAGATGTCAAAAGAAATTAAGTTTTTTCTCATATTGGCAAGTTCATTTTTTTTAGAATGTTAACCAAAACTGCCAAAATAGGTTTCTTCAGTTTTCAAGTTGGTCCAGCTGGCTGGCTATGTATGTATATATCACATGTACAGGCTGTACTAAAGGAACTAGAAAGCTGAAATTTTTTAACATTTACTCCTTATGTCTACAGAATACTTATTTTTAGTTTTAGAAAATTCACCCCCTGAATAGGGTTTTAGTGGGAAACAGGGTGGCCAATTTAAATGATTTTTGTTTAGTTTTTTTCGAATTTGTGAGTCCGATGTTAACAAAATTTATCCAAAAAAAAATTGTTTGGTCTCTATGTTTCAAAGTCCAGTATTGCCTATTGAGAGTTTTTTTTTAAAATTTCGAATTTGAGAGAGATTCCCAGATTCAAAAAAAATGTAAAAAACACATCTAAATTGGCAACCATGATGGTGTTTTTTTCAAAGGTGGGGTGTTCAATTTGCAGTGTAAGTTTATGCTAAATTGATCCTCAGTTGGTGCTAATATTCATGCTCGTTTTTTTTTAAAATCCAGACCTTCTTTGTGATCACTGCCTAACAGAAGGTGAGAAAAGTAACTTATTCAGTAATCATTACTTTGAATTTTTTCAATTGATCATCCCCAAGATGGCATTCTGCTAAAAGATGATCACATGACAGTTCCTATTGAATGACCAACCAGACCTGATTTTTTTTTGTTTTCTTTTAAATTTTTTTGCTTTTCGTCTGCTTTCTTGTCGATCTTTGTCTGTGGTTCCTGGCAATCTCCCTTGGCACCATTCCATCACAATAAATAAATAATAATAGTGCAGGCCTCTGCCGTCATAACACAGGGGAATGGCAAACCCCAAATTTATTGATTTAGCTACAAAATAGCTAAGTTGATCATGGCTCGGTTATAACACAGGTTTTTATCTTTCTTGGACCCCAACACCTACATCACAAATACTACTTACTACTACCACTAATAATAATACTTTTGATTTTAAAAGCTGACAATGTGAAAAGAAACACTAATTGTTTGTAAAATCAACATTTCATCAACATGTATTGCTGGTTACAGTTTAATCAAAATAAGATGAAAATACAAAATAAAAAAAAAAAAAAAAAAAAAGAGGTTACTGCTGCTTTTACGTCATCGTAGGGGAATGACCGTTTATTTGAAATTGAACAAAAGAGGTGCATGAACGCAGTTGGACACAAACTAAGGACAAATTTAGAATATATTTACATTGTAAATTGACCTCCCCCCCACTAAAGGCCTACTTTATTTAAGAAATTTGAGAATCAAAAGAACAAAAATGTTTTTCTAAAACCTCTTGCTCCATTTGTGTAGCCAGTAGGCATGATAGATAATAGGTAGCCAGAACAACTTGAAAACAGAAGAAACTTATGGTGACAGTAGGGGTTGATGGTTTCTCATAGGTTTGTCTTCTAAGGGTTGATGATTAGATATCATATATATATATATATATATATATATATATATATATATATATACACACACACACACTCAAGATTAGGGAGAGAAATACTCCAGACACAGGTTTCTTGATTCATCCATAATTTTGTTATTCTTTTCATGAGCCGAATCCAAGTAATAAAATACTTTTGGTTAATTTTGAATACTGCGTTTTGACGGAAATTTTGAAAGTAATCTGATTAAAACTAAAAATAATCCACCACTATTGATAAAAGGATGAACCAAGAAACGCTTGTCGGGTTTTTCCTCTACCAAATCTTAAGTAAATATTGCTCTATATTATATGATTAATACATTGAGCACTTTTAATCCAATAAAAATAATTCAATTTTGAAACTTCAACTGCTATAGTTTTTTTTAATCAAAATTTATGGAAAATATATATATATATACACACACACACATGTATAGATATGCATACACACATAAATAAATGGAGCTAGCATAATTTATTTAATCTCAACTTTTTTGTCTACGATTATAGACTGATTCATTTTTCAAATGTGTTCCCAAAATTATTTATTACTCAGTTCTAATTAAGCAAGATGGCCTAATTACAGATTCTGGGCTTGTTCCTATCCCATGATCCTCTAGTACATGGTATCATGAACCACAAAACAAAGAATACCCTCCCAATCTCCCATAGGGAATGACTCCTCCCAATTACTAGCCACACTGATTCCACATGCCCCCTTCATTTCCTTTTTATAACTTTTGCTACTGCCTACCCATCCCCTTGCAGAACGCCAATAAGCAAATTCATCTTTGGCTTCCTGTTGTTGGTAATGCTTTCCCGTCAATACGATTGCCACAGCATAAAGTCAGAATAACCAGTGAAAAATGATGATCCCCATTCAGGCTTGACTAATGGGTTAGTCTTGAAAGGGTTAATGATACTTCAGGGGCCATCCCACTGAACAGGGGTGTGTGGGTACCAGTTAACTTGACCCACTAGCTTATCCCTAATGATTCCTTTACAATGATAAGAATAATTTTAGATCATAGCATCAAAAGTTGAAGTCATATAAATAATTGCATTGAAGAATAAATATGGTCAGAATAAATTCTATTTATGACATCACTGGCATTTTTCATTGGAGAACATCTAAAATAGAGTGTAAAAAAAAAACCTCATCTAGACTTTGGAGAATCTACATCTTTAATGGCTATTGTTGTTTGAAAATGTCTCCATTAGCTGAGGTACAGTGTGTGTTTCAGCTATCCCTGCCAAGGCTTCACATATCACTAATTCCTCCTTGTCTCAGAATTCTATTGAGGTTCTTGTGACATGTGAAAATGTGAAATAAACTTCAAGTGTTTCTCAACAAAACTGTGCATCGCAAGGGTCAATACCTGAAATAGTTTTGTTTTAATAGATTTTTGAAACCGTCTGTTCCTTTTGTTAACACCCAGTATAATAAAATAAAAGAAAAATAGTTCTGACACAGCAACAGAATTGCGGTCAGTTTAATTTATTCTTTTTCCCGATTTTTACATTTGTAGGGCCCTAGAAAGTGGGTGCAGCTGGTGGAGGCCTTGTTGATAAATTAGGTTGACTAATATTTACTGGTGGATGAATATAGTATGGTGTGCTTGAAGGGTTAAAGCAGTTTAAAACTGGACGGGCAAAGGACTAGGATGCTTTTGCATGTGTGTACATTTCACTCAGAAGTCTTATTCTCTGACATGACAAGCCTCCACTAACACTTAGCGTCCTGTTGACTGCCCATGTTACCATCACCTGGTCACCAATCTCACGCTAAATCCTCATTTCACACCTTTGCAGTGTGTGAAAAGGGCTAAATTATGCTAAACATTTTGGCCACTTTTAAAAAACCATTTTTAGCATCTTTTGGCAATTTAAAAAATTTAGCATTTCTTGGCAGTCAAACTAGCATGAAAATATTTTTTGAGTTGGCAACACTGTCTGGAGTTAGTTTCAAGTCTGTTATTTATTACAAGCGACCACAATGGCTAGACACTTATCTATAAAATAATTCATATAATAAATGTGGGAACTTCCTCATAATCGAGCTTGGAGTGAAAAGAAGTCACAAAGGCTTTCAATGGTGATAAACACATTAAATATACAGACGTTGAACAGTTGATAGAGGAAGTGCAGTTGATAAATAAGTTAGGCTCAAGTCTCAGAGATTTATAATGTCATTTTGTCCTTTTTGTTTATAGTACAAGGAATATCAATTTATCACAAGATGAAAATATTTTGGTAAATTAATAAGGAACATCAGCACATATCACAATACACACAGAGAGAAAGACAGAGAGAGAAAGACAGAGAGAGAAAGACACGGAGAGAAAGACACGGAGAGAAAGACACAGAGAGAAAGACACAGAGAGAAAGACACAGAGAGAAAGACACAGAGAGAAAGACACAGAGAGAAAGACACAGAGAGAAAGACACAGAGAGAAAGACACAGAGAGAAAGACACAGAGAGAGACATGGAGAGAAAGACACAGAGAGAGACATAGAGAGAAAGACACAGAGAGACACACAGAGAGAAAGACACAGAGAGACACACAGAGAGAAAGACACAGAGAGACACACAGAGAGAAAGACAGAGAGAGAGAGACATAGAGAGAGAGAGAGACATAGAGAGAGAGACATAGAGAGAGAGAGACATAGAGAGAGAGACAGAGACATAGAGAGAGAGACATAGAGAGAGAGAGAGAGACATAGAGAGAGAGAGACATAGAGAGAGAGAGAGACATAGAGAGAAAGACAGAGAGAGAGACATAGAGAGAAAGACAGAGAGAGAGACATAGAGAGAAAGACAGAGAGAGAGACATAGAGAGAAAGACAGAGAGAGAGACATAGAGAGAAAGACAGAGAGAGAGACATAGAGAGAAAGACAGAGAGAGAGACATAGAGAGAAAGACAGAGAGAGAGACATAGAGAGAAAGACAGAGAGAGAGACATAGAGAGAAAGACAGTGAGAGAGACATAGAGAGAAAGACAGAGAGAGAGACATAGAGAGAAAGACAGAGAGAGAGACATAGAGAGAAAGACAGAGAGAGAGACATAGAGAGAAAGACAGAGAGAGAGACATAGAGAGAAAGACAGTGAGAGAGTCATAGAGAGAAAGACAGTGAGAGAGACATAGAGAGAAAGACAGTGAGAGAGACATAGAGAGAAAGACACAGAGAGAAAGACAGAGAGAGAAAGACACAGAGAGAAAGACAGAGAGAGAGACATGGAGAGAAAGACACAGCGAGAGACATGGAGAGAAAGACACAGCGAGAGACATGGAGAGAAAGACACAGAGAGAGACATAGAGAGAAAGACAGAGAGAGACACACAGAGAGAAAGACACAGAGAGACACACAGAGAGAAAGACAGAGAGAGAGAGACATAGAGAGAGAGAGAGAGACATAGAGAGAGAGAGAGACATAGAGAGAGAGACATAGAGAGAGAGAGAGAGACATAGAGAGAGAGAGAGAGACATAGAGAGAGAGAGAGACATAGAGAGAGAGAGAGACATAGAGAGAGAGAGAGACATAGAGAGAGAGAGAGAGACATAGAGAGAGAGAGACATAGAGAGAGAGAGAGAGACATAGAGAGAAAGACAGAGAGAGAGACATAGAGAGAAAGACAGAGAGAGAGACATAGAGAGAAAGACAGAGAGAGAGACATAGAGAGAGACATAGAGAGAAAGACAGTGAGAGAGACATAGAGAGAAAGACAGTGAGAGAGTCATAGAGAGAAAGACAGTGAGAGAGACATAGAGAGAAAGACAGTGAGAGAGACATAGAGAGAAAGACAGTGAGAGAGACATAGAGAGAAAGACACAGAGAGAAAGACACAGAGAGAAAGACACAGAGAGAAAGACACAGAGAGAAAGACACAGAGAGAGAGAGACAGAGAGAGAGAGAGAGACAGAGAGAGAGAGAGAGACAGAGAGAGAGAGAGACAGAGAGAGAGAGAGACAGAGAGAAAGACAGAGAGAGAGAGACATAGAGAGAAAGACAGAGAGAGAGAGAGACATAGAGAGAAAGACAGAAAGAGACACAGAGAGATAGAGGGGAGAGATATAGATTGAGAAATGGACATTATATATATATAGAGGAAGATAGATAGAAACATGAAGCTGATGATGACTCATCAAGTCGACTTCATAGATTAATGGAATTATTTTCTCCACAAAAACATTAGAGAGACCAAATAAACAACAACAACAACAAGATCAATGGGAGGAAATGCATACAACCCAGCTGATGGGTGTGGCCTCATTATGGTGACAGTCAGTGCTAACAGAATTCACCGAGGTAAGATATGCAAAATAAGATTCATTTGGGAAATGGTTCTCAAACTCCATTGTATAAAGGCACGCCAAGAAATATATTTGACTCATGTGGCGCACCAACTCTTTCTCCCCATTAAAATATGAAAATTGTTTGGTATGCATTAGGCTAGGGTTTCTTAAACATTTTGCACTTGCAAAAATCCCCGAGAATGAGCAAAAAATATTGGGTAAAATTGATCAATTTAATTCAGTGGTCTTTATGCTCTAACTTCTCTAAGAGCCCTTTTCAATAATTAAATTTTCTAAGGAACTATCTCCAAAAGACAACTTTCCATTCTACAATATATATATATATATATATATATATATATATATATATATATATCACAGACTGAACTTTGTCTCACACAACAGGATGCCCCAAGCAGATGGGATACCATTTTTTGCTCACAAAGCAAAGCCCCTGATGGTGGACATACGTTCCACATCAAACTTACACCCTCTAAAAGTACACACACAGCACACACTACTGAAGATGGGAATACCTCCCGAAACATGTCTAGACCATCAATGAAAACATTTACAGATAGAGAAACCTAACTTCCATACACTTTCACCCTCTCTAGTTCGAATTATATACATATATGTAATTAAATATATAGGTGTACAAGCCAAGGTGCAGGAGGACAATTGCTCCCCCAAATTCAGACAAAACAGTGTGCAATTTCAGGCAAATCAAGCCCAGTGCTCCCCTCAACCAAAGAGTTCCCATATATATATATATGCAACAATTGGATTTTGGCCTTACTTATGGAATTATCTAAATGTGTATAAACCTGAACAGAGAATACAAACTTGTATGGAAAAGTAAGTACAGAGCTTACTGGGTGTAAAATAGACATCCGCCTGACTGACTGAAGGGTGTCCACGTCATGAAAATAATCGAGCTGTTTTTAATTTAGAAATTAAGTATTTGGAATTTAGTTAAGAGTTATAATGTGTTGGGAACATCAGAAACAAGGTAAAAAAAAAAAAGCTGCCAAAAGATGTTGGTCACATGACGGTTCCTATTGAGTGACTATCCAGACAGCTTTTTTGTTGTTGAATAATTAGTTGTATTCGTCGATTTTACTTGAACACATACATTGAGCAAGCATATAGAGTGTAGCCCGAAGCTACACATCTTTCAAGACTACTATTCGGAAATATCAAGATATAGCATGACGTACCAGTTGCTACGACAACATGACAAAGATTCAAATAATAACTCTTGAGGTCTGTGAAATCATCAGCTGGAAATCACATTTCCAATGTTTCAAAACACCTGACATGGCTATAAGGACAACTTGCTTCAGGAATTTTGCTCAAATCTAGAGTGTTGCTGTTATTAATCATCAACCAAAACAGTCAGAATAGGTTTCTCCAGTTTCCAAGTTGGACTGGTTGGGTGACTGCTTATGTATGTAAGCTGTGTACAGGCTGCACCAGTGGAGCTATAGGGCTAAAATTTTGAACATTTACTTATGTCTAGAAAAATGTTTTTTTTCATTGCAAAAATCACCCTCCACCCCAATAGGTTTTTATTAGGGGTTCAATTTATACGTTCAGTTTATGCCAAAGTGATCCTCAGGTTTGCTGTCAGCAGCATTCACCTTTGTGTTTTGGAAATTCAAACTTTCTAAGTGATCACTACCCAACAAAAGGTGAGAAAAGTATCTAGTGATCACCCCTTTTTTCTAATTTAAAAAAAAATTCATCATCCCTAACACAGCATGCAGCCCAAAGACATTGGTCATGTGACAGTTTCTATTGAGTGACTATTCAGATCTGTGAGATACTATGCATTGCTATATTTGAACATTCTATCAAAAAAGGGGATAGTCCCAAAGAGCTAGGCTTGGGGTTCCAGGTGCCTAGAGCAAGTTGAACTTTAAAGCCTGACTGAGATTGTTGATAGACATGAGAATTTCCTTTGCCAATTGTTTCTCTTAGTTTCATCACAACACAAAGTATATAACTGACAGATTTTCCTGAAAAATCTGACTTCACCTCAGTGAATTTTCATATTTTGAATGTTTAATTCATTCCTTATTTTTCCATTTGAATTTGGAAAGTGCCTACTCTCTCGGACACATGATAGGCTCCCCAGTACCTTGCACCCTAGACAATTGCGCTTGTTGCTGATACCTGCCAGCCAAAAACAGAGGATGTTCCCCAGTCACTGTCAATTGAAAAAAAAAAAAAGGATGTTTCCAGTCAAAGTCATAGAAAAACAAAGACATTCCTTGTCTCTGCTCAACAAAAAAAGAGAACATTTCTGGCCACCATCATAATTGTTGACACACATCAATATTAGTGGCAATGGCTGGATTAGAATTTGAAAATGGCAATAACATCTCAAGGGCAAGGAAAACAAATGCCACGGTGTAAAAAAAAAAAAAAAAAAAGCCACAAGAAAAAATGCTATAGTCTCTCAATCATAAGTAAAAAGGAATCAATGGATCCACCCCAGAATTTGACCGGCTCTTCCTTTTCCCGTTGCTCAACATTCAAACAATTGTTTTTCTGAAATTCATGGAGATCTTTTGGAAATATTGAGTGTAGAGCTGGACAGGAAGACATCTGAGGAAGATGAAAACAAAGACAGAGTGGAGAGAGAGGCAGACAGTGGAGAGAGTGGGAGGGATGGTGGGAGGCGCAGACACACACACACAGAGGGAGGGAGGCAAAGACACACACACACAGAGGGAGGGAGGCAAAGACACACACACACACAGAGGGAGGGAGGCAAAGACACACACACACACAGAGGGAGGGAGGCAAAGACACACACACACACAGAGGGAGGGAGGCAAAGACACACACACACACAGAGGGAGGGAGGCAAAGACACACACACACACAGAGGGAGGGAGGCAAAGACACACACACACACAGAGGGAGGGAGGCAAAGACACACACACACACAGAGGGAGGGAGGCAAAGACACACACACACACAGAGGGAGGGAGGCAAAGACACACACACACACAGAGGGAGGGAGGCAAAGACACACACACACACAGAGGGAGGGAGGCAAAGACACACACACACACAGAGGGAGGGAGGCAAAGACACACACACACACACAGAGGGAGGGAGGCAAAGACACACACACACACAGAGGGAGGGAGGCAAAGACACACACACACACAGAGGGAGGGAGGCAAAGACACACACACACACACAGAGGGAGGGAGGCAAAGACACACACACACACACACACAGAGGGAGGGAGGCAAAGACACACACACACACACAGAGGGAGGGAGGCAAAGACACACACACACACAGAGGGAGGGAGGCAAAGACACACACACACACACACACAGAGGGAGGGAGGCAAAGACACACACACACACACAGAGGGAGGGAGGCAAAGACACACACACACACAGAGGGAGGGAGGCAAAGAGACACACAGACAGAGAGAGGGAGACAAAGACACAGACAGAGAGAGGGAGACAAAGACACACAGACAGAGAGAGGGAGACGAAGACACACAGACAGAGAGAGGGAGACGAAGACACACAGACAGAGAGAGGGAGACGAAGACACACAGACAGAGAGAGGGAGACGAAGACACACAGACAGAGAGAGGGAGGCAAAGACACACAGACAGAGAGAGGGAGGCAAAGACACAGACAGACAGAGAGAGGGAGACAAAGACACACAGACAGAGAGAGGGAGGCAGAGACACACAGACAGAGAGAGGGAGACAAAGACACAGAGAGAGAGAGGGAGACAAAGACACACAGACAGAGAGAGGGAGACAAAGACAGAGAGACAGAATGACAGAGGGAATAAATGGACTGAAAGATGGACACAATTGAATATATATATATATCTCTTCAACTTTGTTCTTAGAAGTAAACATTTGCCTCTTTTTGTAGAGTTTGATGACTGAGTCATTGGGTGGAAAAACAGATTCAGTGCATTCAGAGCTGCACACATCAATGTACTCTTTTTGGTTCATCTGAATTTTAACCCAAAGCTGTCCCAGATGTTGAAATGACTCATAAAATAAATCAAGTTATGTTTTTCTTTATACACTTTCACCTAACCATCAATCATAAATCTATAACAGGTCTCTATAGAAACGGCCACGCAATCCATATCGTTTGGCAGCATGCAGTGTTGGAGGTGATCAATTAAAAAATTGGGAAAAAGGGGTAATCAATAAAGAAGTAGCTTCTCTCACATTTTGTTGAGCAGTAAATACCAAAAAAGTATGAATTAAAAAACAACAAAACAAAACAAATAGACAAAAATGTATTTATCATGAACTCCCAACCCAAATTGATCCCCTGCATTTAAAACCTATTTAATGGGGGGGGGGGATCTTCAGCTTTTTTGCTCCATTGGTATAACAAGTATGCATAATACATCCAATTAACCAGTCAACCAAATCAACTTGAAATCAAAAAAACATATTTAGACAGTTCTGATGACAGATTTGGTTGACAGTTCCAAATATATAAAAAAAATTTGTGATGTCTTTGTTCAGTGATTCAAACCATTATCTGTGTGGGTTTCATACCATGATGATGTCAGTTGTAAAAGCCAGGAAAATCCTATTTACATTTTTCGTGATACATACATCCCAGTAAACTTATAAAAGTGATCTATGGAACATATATATCTGAGCTGTCATATAAATCTTGGGATATATATGTCCCATGGATATAAAAAAGGGTTAATTCAAAAGGTCAGGTTGTATCTAAGCAAAAGGTCAAAAAGGACACAAAGACTTTTGGACACTTCATACCCACACTAACCATTGAATTAACTCCACTAGTATGAAAACCAGAAAAGTTGAGTAGAACAGTAGTCACTGGGGATTCCCCATTGTTCTATTCTTGGCCTACAAATGTCAACAAAAATACATAGCATTTCTGCCAAGTGTAATGTTTTAGAAATTCACACTGTATCTCTATTTTGTCCTTACTCTGCTGTGACTCATACTTGCTTTCCAGGATATTGGGAATCCCCATTGTTCTATTCTTGGCCTAAACACTTTTTTACCACATTTTACCTGTCAAGCACCAAATAATGTCCCCCTTTTTGAAAATTGCACCTCATCTTATTGTCCTCTGCACACTGCTGTGACTAATATCTGCTGTCTGGTAATGCTATTCAGTCTCTATGTGGCTTTAAGAGTATTGTATTTCTCACCAATGCCAGCAGTTTATTTTCAAGCAAATGCTAGAATTTTGATAGATAGTTTTACATCACAGGCTGGTTATCCTGACTTAGAAATTTGGTGCTACTCAATTTTCTTGAACCCTATTTGTTCTAGATCTATACTAAGGTTATCTTGGCAAATCCATATTATAATTATGTCTGTCCCTCACACTGTCTAGGGTAGACAACTTCCTTATTTACTGAATTGATTCATGGGAAAATCACTTTGTGAAAAAAAAATATGTGGAAATATTTTTCTAACCCCCTCACTTTATTTAGTTATATGACATTTCAATAAATTTCAGACCGAACGATTGACTCAGTCACGATATAATGGAAGAAAATATTTTTCATTTGCAAATCGGGATTATGACCCAAACCTGCTTAATGACAAGTCCAAGGTCAACCAGTGAAATGTCAGAGCTTTTTTTTGCTGTTTCAAGTTTAATACAAAATGAACAGAGGAGTTTTAGTCAACAACACCTTGTATTAACCTTTCAAATTACTGTGTGAACATACAGATGCTGAGACAGCTCCATACTGCAAGCAAAGCAATGAGTATCAACTAGTATCAATAATATAAATAAAAACTATCAGTGAGCTCTGAACTATTCAAAGCAAAGGAATTGAGAGCAGGTCTTGTTAGTAATTCATTAGAAACTGCCATGTGCCCATCGTCTTTTAGTAGCATGCCATGTTGGGGGTGATGAATAAAAAGGGATGATCAATGAAAAATGTTACGTTTCTTACATTTTGTTGGGCAGTAATATCTCAAAAAGTTTAAATCTAAAAAAAAAAAAAAAAAAAAAAAAAATGTGAATGATGTCGGAGTCAAACAATGAGACCAACTTAGCATGAAGTTACATTGCAAATTGAACTTCTCGCTAGAAATCTATTTAGAAAGGTTTTTTTTACCCATAAAGAGCAAATGTTGAAATTTTCAGCTCTCTAGCTCCATTAATGCAGCCTGTACGTGTGATGCATACATAGCCAGCCAGATGAACTTGAAAACTGAAGGAACCTACATTGACGCTTTCCGGGATTCCAGTATTTTGTCCCAAATAAAAATATCTGACTACTAAAACCATACATGCAGAAAATATTGGCACAAATATATGACACCCATGATAGAAAGGTCTGGTGAATCCTGGGGAAGGTCTATGTCCAACAATGGACATGATGATGAAATAATGTACTTATTACTTCCTAAATAATGTTTAAATACAAATAAACATATAAGTAATATAATAATCTAATCAGATAATAAGATTATATGCAAATTTTTCTGTTTGTGTTCAAATGGGATGATGTCATTGGTTAATTTATCTTCTTGTCATGACATGAAAATTATATCATAAAAAAATCAAGACTTAATGTCTGATCACACATCAAAATTTGAATTAGCCTCCTTAGTGACATACATGAATAACCCCTCCACTCTGGATGGGAATCTTCACGTCATATTATTATGATTTAACAAATGACCATCTGTCTGGATATAAATCTAGATAATTCTGGATAATTCTATGAAATTTCATTGAAATACTTTCTCATTAACTGAAAATATTTGGCTAAGAGATGGGGTGGGGGACAACAGGACTTCTCGCAAAGCAAAAATTTAAGAAAATATAAGAGTCAATCACTCTGAGAAGCACTACTGTATATTATAAGAGTGACCAATATTTATCAAAACAACAAAGATGTTCACACGAGTCTGAATATTTAGTGTATTATGACAAAACTAAACTGAAGAATTTTCAACATGAAGAAGGCTGAAGAACAGATCAGTTGAAACATTGAAGAAGACAAGAAAGATGAGGATACTAGTCAATTAATTTGTACAATAATGACAATACTTCACTCCAGATAAGATAAAAACAAAGGAAGCAATCAACAAAATACTGATAATAACAGATTAGGATAACAGTGAGAAAAAGATCTGGAGTAATGATAATTCATCTTGGATATTCAGAAAATATTTCTTTTTAATACATCAAAAAAAGCCCTAAATTCAATATTAGATCATTTGGTTATATTACAGGTTTCTTTCCAAATACACCCCCCCCAAAAAAAAACAGGTGATATCAGGTTTAAAAAAAAAAAATTTTGCAATACATTGCATCAGCTGGAGTAGCCATTGAAAATAAGTTGTGGCACAGAAAATTGATTGGCTAGAGAATAAAATTGGACCCCCCCCCAAGGCAATGGGGGGGGGGATTCAGTTTAAGAATATGTGAATTGAGCCATGCTGATTCCAAACGTTTTTAGTTTTTCTCTGAGATTCACAGTCCTAGAATCATAAGAGTACAAACACAGAAAGACAGACATACACAACAACTTTATATATTTAGAAACTTGTAAATGACATTTCCACTTTTAAGTGACATTCTAATTTTGGTTCAATCTGGTGTCTTTTTTTTTCTTTGGTTGTTAATTCTAATTTTAGCAGACACCGATTATGTAATGTGTCTAATTTTAGTAAAAGGAGAATAAAGCTTTTAACATTTCCCTTAAAGAAAATTACGGTTTAGTGAACTATTTAAAAATGAAGTCCAGTTTTGTTGTATACTTATTGGCAAATGTTTGGATGGAGTTCACAAAAAGGGAGATAACTACTATAGATGCTATATATGATAGGAGCCGAAAGAATAGGTTACGCAGATGTTTTTGAACAAATATACTGCTTACCTATCCACATGAGTTCGTTTGAAGAAATACTGTAGGAAATGATGAAGAAAATTTATTTGACCATTTTATATTTATTTTAATGTTACAAATAAGAAAAATAAATGTTAATTGCAACCCCAACATTAAATTATATCCTTTGCAGTTAGATTTACAGTTTTAAGTAGTAAAAATTTATCTCATTTGTTCTGTAATCAACAATATTTTGTGAACCTCATCCAAACTATTACCCACTTATTAACTTGTACTATTGTCCCCATTTTGGTTATAACAGCCATAATACATGCATGGATCGGGGGGGGGGATGTAATTTAGACCATCCACACACACACAAAAAAAAAAAAAATCAAATATTGAGGAATTTCTAAAACAATTGGTTATTGAACTGTCCATGGTACATGAATGTGCAAAAGTCAAATTATTTTCAAATAAGGTTTTTCGCTCAAAATATGGGTAACATTCAGGTAATTTATTTGTAAAAATATTTCTTTCCATTAGAAACTCCTCTGCCTCTGCTCAAAATCCTGCAACATTTCAGCTGTTGTACCCTCCAGCCTTTTAAAGATGCCCGTTGCATCAAGTTTTCTGGAATTTTGAGCTGAACCCTTCACAGGGGTAGATGGTTCTCATTTCACCATCCCTACTAATGGATATATCGTATCAGTTGATCAGAAACCTGAAATCAAAGCCGTCAACATAAGAGTTCAGCCTTTTGGTAATGTATGTATGTATGGTGTATAGTTCACACAAATTAGATGACTGAAAGTTTCAACATTTACTCCTCATTATGTCTGGGGGGAAAAAACCCCCAAAAAACAAGTTTTTTTGCTCATTTGTTCTTGTAATGCCACTTATGCCAGGGGATCCATTTGGACAGAACAGGTAGGAATGACATCACAATGATAAATTAACAAAAATCATTACCAGAAATCACTCAGAGACATACAATGTCAGGGATTAGTGACGCGTCTCTCATCTGGTAGCTACTCTCAGGAGCTGGGGAAATATCACTAGGCGTCAATACATATATTGCTAGATGTATATGTGTTTATTCTCATACAACTGGCATATTAACAGTAGAGTACAGTGTACTGCTGTTTTGGAGATTGTCCATGATGCTGTCTTTGAACATTAGTAAATTATTACCAACATTATCTAGAGATATATATAGAGAGAGACAAGATATATATATATATAGAGAGAGAGAGAGAGACAAGAGAGAGATATATATATAGAGAGAGACAAGAGAGATATATATATAGAGAGAGAGACAAGAGAGATATATATATAGAGAGAGAGACAAGTGAGATATATATATAGAGAGAAGATATATATATATATATATAGAGAGAGAGAGAGAGAGACAAGATATATATATATATATATATAGAGAGAGAGAGAAACAAGATATATATATATATATACAGAGAGAGAGACAAGAGAGAGAGATATATATATAAGAGAGAGACAAGAGAGATATATATATATATAAGAGAGAGACAAGAGAGAGATATATATAGAGAAAGAGAGACAAGAGAGAGATATATATAGAGAAAGAGAGACAAGAGAGAGATATATATAGAGAAAGAGAGACAAGAGAGAGATATATATAGAGAAAGAGAGACAAGAGAGAGATATATATAGAGAAAGAGAGACAAGAGAGAGATATATATAGAGAAAGAGAGACAAGAGAGAGATATATATAGAGAAAGAGAGACAAGAGAGAGATATA